>OZ007496.1:6887986-7549236 GCA_963931805.1 Microdon myrmicae
TTGTTGAGGAAAAAAATTGATTTGCTGCGAGGACACTGCTGCCCATTATTCATCCAATATCCCTCCTTGCTTTTGCTTCAATCCTGTCTTTTTTACAAGAAATCCCTTTAGAATGTACATTTAATTAAAAGGAAAAAACGAATACCGAGTGTATTTAAAGTCGTCAGCGTTTAGGAGTAATATCTTTAAAATGTATCTCATTCACACACGAAGAAGTTTGGACAGCAGACACAAATTCTTTTTATTGATTCGTAAAATATAGTGTATAAGATCGTGGCGCACTTGGTAAAGCTCCCCCCAAGACTTTACCTTGGAGATGTATTTATTTAAGGCGACAGCTTTACCTTGCCAAAGCCCAACTCAATCTGATCAATGACCCCAAATCTTTCTACCACTTTATCAACTATAAACGGAAATCAGATGCCTATCCCAACTCTCTTTTCTACGACTCAACTACTTCATCTGACTCCCAAACCATAGCCAATCTTTTCGCGTCCTTCTTCAAACTTCCCTTCACGGACGACTCGTTCGAGCCTAACCCCCCCCCCCCCCCCTACTTTACTGGCACGTCTGAATTCTCCCTTGGCGCACTCATTCAACAACACCAAGTTAAAGAAAAACTTGAACAACTGAAAGACAATTTCAGTCCCGGCCCACACGGACTCCCTGCTATCTTCTTAAAAAAATGTTCCCCTTCTCTCCCTCTCCCGCTCGCGTCAATCTTCAATTTATTCCTTACACAAGGTCTATTTCTCGACATTTGGAAATCCTCCTACATAACCCCCATACATAGAAAGGGGCCAAAAAACGATATATCCGATTATCGTCCCATTGCTAAGCTTTCGCACATTCCTAAACTGTCCGAAGGCCTTCTATACGAAGCCTTATGTTTTCGCTGCACTCCCATCATCTCTCCTAACCAGCACGGCTTCCTCTCCGGCAAGTCCACTACTCCCAACCTTGTCGAATTCACGTCCCACACACTCCTTGCCCTAGAAAACGGTGATGAGGTTGATGTAGTCACTACCGACTTTAGCAAGCCCTTCGACAAAATTTCCCATAACCTCATTCTCTTTCAATTATCTTCTCTTGGTTTTGAACCCCTGTTGATTAAGTGGATCTCACCCTATCTTAATTCTCGAACCTGCCGTGTGCGATTTAGATCCACCCTCTCCGATCCTTTCTCTCCAACCTCAGGTGTCCCCCAGGGCAGTCATCTCGCCCCCCTACTATTTATCCTAACCATAAATGACATAGGTTCGTGCATCAATCACTCCCTCATCTCGCTTTACGCGGATGATACCAAAATGTTCAAGACAATCCGCTCTCCCCTTGACTCCTCACTTCTCTAATCGGATCTTGACAGCTTTTCGATATGGTGCCAAAATAACTGCCTAGAACTGAATATCGCCAAATGTCACACAATCACCTTCTCTCGGAAACGCTCCCCCACCCAGCCACGTTCCTGTCTCTTGCTAGACCAACCGATAACATCGGTTGAATCGATTCGCGACCTGGGCGTCCTATGCGACAAGGAACTTAGATATACCGCACATATCGATGACACAATCCTAAAGGCCAACGCCGCTCTTGGCTTTGTAAAACGCTGGTCGAAGGAATTCCTAAACCCCTACGTCATCCGATCACCCTACACAACTTTCGTCCGGCCACTACTCGAATATGCTAGTCAGGTCTGGTCCCCGTATCAACAGTCTCACATTCGTAGGAGCGAGGGCGTTCAACGTCGTTTCTTGCGCTTTGCCCTCCGTGGACTGAACTGGGAAAACCCGCTCACTCTACCACCTTACACAGGCCGGCTCCTTCTAATCAATCTTAACACACTTGAGGAGAGCAGAATCCATTCTGACATCATCTGTATACATCGCCTTTTGTCAGGCTCAATAAATTGCCCAAGCTTGTTCTCTACTTTATCATTTTATACAAACCCCCGTAACGTGCGGAACCCCCGTCTGTTTTACGTGCCCGCTCATCACACTTCTGACGGCGTTAACGAGCCCACCTCGCGTATGCTACGACATGCCAACTCTTTCTTCACCTCCTTTGATTTCAACCTCTCCGCTCCTGCCCTCAAACGACGTCTCAGAAGAAACCCCCCCCCCCCCCCCCCCAATTTAAGCCACGTGCCCCTCATTGTCATTGTCTCACAAAAGCGGTATTTGCCTCCCTCACATACACTTGCTCTTCCCTAGCTTCCTACCCCCCCTATCGACAGTCTTTTTCATCTCCTGGTTTTTCTTTTTTCTTTTTTATTCTCCTTCTTACTCTAGATTTAAGATAGTCTTTAAGGTTCTTTTTATATTAATTAATTTTAAGTTTAATTTTGAGCTTGCATTAAGCAAAATAAATGAGGGTTCTGCCCTCACTAAACTAGTTAGTTAGTTAATTTAATTCTATTTAAGTTTTAGTTTAAAAGTTATTCAGCGTTTACACATTATGCAATTTCGCTTTCGTTCGCCGAGACAAGGGCGGCGGGGGACGTTACCATGTAATATATATATATATATATATATATATATATATATATATATATATATATATATATATATATATATTGTTATACACGTTATTTAGAGATGTACACAAAGTCCCTCGTCAGGCCAGCAATTGAGTCGGGTCCTCGACCACTGGCGTTTCCTTCGGAGATTATGTGAAGGTTATCCAACGATGATCAGAGCACTTAAATCCTTGTACGGATTCCCTGCATGAACACCAATGTCCGGAAAGCGCAACCAATTTCAAAGGCGGGTCTTCTTTATTTTTTTTTGATCAACTAATTTAATTTTATTATACTTTTATGACAAACTCAGGGGTATGTATGTCGGCATAAATTCAATTAGAAATGGCTACCGAGGAAGAGCCAAAATAATTCGAGACGCAAACGGCTGTCTGGTCACAGAAACAAACAATGTCGTGACAAGATGGAAGCAGTACTTTGAAAACCTGCTCAATGTACGCACCCATCAACCACAGATAAATGTACCAAGCGTACATACAGCCGAGCCTCAGATCCCAGAGCCGTCTCTCAACGAAGTTGTAGACGCAATAAATCGATTGAAAATCAACAAGGCTCCCGGAGTCGACTGCATACCGGCAGAGCTTGTGAAGCATGGAGGAGAGGCAACCGCTCGAAAGATCCACCAGCTCATCCAAACAATATGGGATAAGGAAGTCACTCCGGAAGAATGGAAAACCTCAATAGTCATCCCCATTTTCAAAAAAGGCGACAGATCTGACTGTGAAAACTACAGAGGAATATCATTGCTCCCAACCGCATACAAAATATTAACAAATGTCATTCTGGCGAGAATCACACCTTACGCAGAAGAGATACTGGGAGACTACCAATGTGGATTCCGTAGGAACCGGTCAACAAGCGACCAAATGTTCACAATAAGACAACTGCTGGAAAAGAAGTGGGAATACGGAGAGACGGTTCACCAACTGTTCGTTGACTTCAAAAAAGCCTACGACTCAGTCGCAAGGCAGAGACTCTACCATATTCTAGTTGAGCTGGGAGTCCCAAAAAAATATGCCGCGCTCATTCAAATTTGCATGAACGAAAACAAAGGGCGAGTTAGAATAGAAAACCACCTCTCAGAACCATTTGAAAGCCGGGACGGACTAAAGCAGGGAGATGGTCTATCACCGTGTCTCTTTAACCTTGTGCTCGAGTATGTCATCAGAAAGGTACAGAACGACAACATGGCCGGATCATCCCTGAACGGGGTCACACAAGTACTCGCATATGCGGATGACATCGCCGTTCTGGGCGATAATCTAGAGACTGTTAGTAAAAACTGTGAAATCATCATGCAAGCGGCAGAAGAGGTGGGCCTAGAAATAAATGAAGACAAAACAAAATACATGATTACGGCGAGAGCAGGTGGGTCTCAGAGAACACATATAAACGTCAGAGGTAAGATCTTTGAAAAAGTTAAAGAATTTAAATATCTGGGAACGATACTGACGGCCAGTAACGAAATGTCGAAGGAAATTAACAAGAGACTGCATTCCGGCAACGCGAGTTGGCACGCAGTCAGTAAACTGCTGAAATCCAGACTGCTATCACGTAACATAAAGCTCCGTGTCTATAGAACCATAATCATGCCAATTGTTCTATATGGATGCGAAACATGGGCTCTCACAAAACGGGAAGAAAACAAATTCCGTCTATTCGAGAATAAAGTTTTGAGAGGCATCTTTGGAGGTAAATATGACGAGGAGGCAGGACAATGGAGGAGACTCCATAACCACGAATTGGAAGAACTATATCGCAAACCTACAATAGTGAGAGTAATCAAGTCGCGAAGATTAAGATGGGCCGGACACGTGGCGCGAATGGGGAACGATAGGACCGTGCATAGAATTCTTGACGGTAGACCAACGGGAAAGAGACCGGTAGGACGGCCGCGACGGAGATGGGAGGACAATGTTAGGTTTGAACTTGAGGAGATCGGATCGAATGGTGAAGCGTGGAAGGGGAGTGCCCAGGACAGGGAAGGATGGCGAAGCCGAGTCGGTGAGGTCATGAGCTTCCGGGTTCCTACAGGCCAATAAATAATAATAAGCATACCTTACTCTATAGTGGGTTGTATGGTTTGTAGAACCGGTACATATATATACATAAACAAACAAAAAAAGAAAAACAATAAAAAATCTAAATAATGTAACCAGATTCAAGTTTTCCTTTTTTTTTCTCTGATATAATTAGTAAATGTTGTTTATATACAAACAGTAAAAAATAAAAATTATGTACAACGAGAGGTCACATATTTGTATAGAAAACAATATACATGTGCATAGAATAATTTACAGTGCTCATACTGAGCCAGTCAATTACATCAAAATGTAATATGTTAAGATAGGCTTAGCATTTATTCTAATAATGTAAAAGACCGTATCTCTATTTTTTTTCTTTTGCAAATAAGTGCGTTAAAAAAAGTCCACAGGGTGAAGTAACTGACTATGAAGAATATTTTCCCAGCAGTAAAACGTTGGCGTGCAAGGTCCAAGAAGAAGAATTGAGGGAGACCTCTGGGTTTATTTATGTTGGCATCAGCAAGGATGCGAGTTCCATAAAAAAAACCACCACCGCGGAAAACAAAAGAACAACCAGGTAAACACTGGAACCGCTCGACGATGAAGAATTTGATGAGTACAAGAAACACTGGTGTTAATTCGTTGATTTAATGTTTGTTTTATTAATAAAAAATAAGATTTAATTAAGTCACAATTAATGGTTTTAAAGACGGCCTTTAATGAACCGTTTCACACGAATTTTATTGTATAGACGTTAGATAATTTCTTACACCGCGGTATTCGCGCAAATACAAATAGTCATACGAAGACTTTCCCGGCACAAATTATTAATTATCAATGTTTAACGCTCCGACGTCTTTACACCTCCGATACTCCTGGCAGCGACAATCTGACTCCCAGAAACCATCCATATCTGCCAGATTCACGGTGTGGATTACATTGGTGTGGGAGGATTCTATATGTGTCCGTATGGGACATGTACGTTGCCCTTCAGCCTGTATATCGACAATGACGAAAATGCACCTAAATAAACATGGGCTGGTGCAATGAATTGGTATTATAGAGATATGCGATGGCGAAAAATCGCCGAAGGGAGAAATAGGTTTCTGTGTCTTAAATAAACAGAAATGCTATTTCGAGGGCCATAAATCTTTGATGACCTGCGTTATGAGTTATGATTGTCTAACGTCAATCATATTAGTGCCCAAATCCCATGATCGGTAGATAACCGACAAAGGAAATTGGTCGCAAGTGTTGCGAACCTTGGGACTGGGGCAATAAATGAATATGAATCGTAGCAAGAAACCATTGGCTTCAGCTATGTCAACAATTACGCTGGCCAGCTAGTATTTATCTATTATAATTGCTGACACGCCGAGCCGATGGAGATATGGTACGGATCATAAACGGAAAAATTCAATGTGATGCATGCCTTAAGACTTAACTTTCAGGTGAAAGAGAATGAAGGGTAGCTTACGCTGCCCCAAAATTGCAGGTAGGTATGGTGGGTTTGGAAGGTGGTTCATTTAAGAGGATGGACGGTTCTTTGGGAATGTATTAAAGAACCGCTACAGACCCACTGATCATAGAGTTGATTTGAAAAGCGACGCGAAATTTAATTGCGAATCCTCAACAAAGTACAATGTTCCTTATAACTATATTTTGAGGCGGATGTTGTGCCTAGGATTTTTGAACAGTTGACATATTTAATATTAATATTATTAAAAGTTACATCTAGTTTACATTTATGACATTTGTGTTTTTCACAGATGCGTGGTAATTCGCCTTTTGAAAAAGATATTTTTTAATCTGAGTAGTCTTGAAAAACAGGTGAAAGTTCAATTGGTTCTTTTAATTTAGTAAAAAGAATAAGGTCGTCTGCGTAAAAAACATAGTTAATTTGAGAGTATCTCTGAGTAATCCTACTCATTTCATTAAGAGCTATTTTAAATAAAGTCGAGTAAATTTTATTATTAGTTTTAATGCGAAATTTCGGGTTGGTGAGACAGGTTTTTGTGAAGCTGAACATTTTTGGATCAATTTTCCGTTGCATTAGCTGATTTAAAATTACATGGAGCCCGGTTCTGTCAAGTGGTTGTTCAAAATTAATTGACAAAATCGAAACGATTTTTTTTTTCTGAGAGAGTCGAAGAATTAAAGCGTTCAAGTGTAGGAGGGAATCCTGGGTCCCGCAATCCCCTTTGAAATCTGGTTGGTTGTTGTCTGTAAGTTTATTTTTATCAACTCACCAAGATGAGCGCTTAGAGAAAAAAAATTTCAACACCTTTGAAAGACAAGGGAGGAGTGAAATACGTCGGTATCCTTTAATATAGGTGTGGTCTTTATTAGTTTTTAAAATAGCTACATTTGTTGCCGGGCTCCTCGATAGTATAGTGGTTAGTACACCCGCCTGTCACCCGGGAGACCGGGGTTCGATTCCCCGTCGGGGAGCCCCTGGCGCAAGACTAATGACCTTGCCCAGAAAAAATAAATCATTATGGAAAATTTAACAAGCCTCAGGACTTGCTAAATAAGGCCAAGACCGGCTGCCGGTTGTAGTGCCGATGATGATGATGATGATGACATTTGTTGCCACTTGTCAAATGTCAAAAACGTTATTATATAAAGACAACAGTCTGTTCTTGAAATATTTCTGAAATAGTATATATTATTCGGTCAAAATTCGGGTTATGTCCGTTTGCAGAGTGCAAATTGCTTTCCAACTCTCAGAGATTAATGGGAGATTTAATTAGGTCTGTTGACAAAGAAGTAGTGTATCTTGGTGCGGTTCCGTTTAGGCATCTCTATTTTTTGTGAACATTGAAGTCATCATGCGAATTTTCCTAACATTTGGGGAAAATCGTTGGTTTCATATGGACAAGTTCGATTTCTTGAATCAGCTTTCATAAGTTTAAAAGTGTGTGGGGCGTAGTTGCCTGTAAGGCTTTTAATGTCAGCCTACATTTTTTTAGGGCTTGAGTTACGATTTATTCCCTCTGTGAATTTGGTGAAACAAGAAATTTTTGCTGCCTCACCAGCTCTTTTGAATTAGGCATTGGCTTTATGATAACGGATTAAATTTGCGTCAGTTGGGTATTTTTTGAATTCTTTCCAAGCATCTTGTTTTTCTTTTCGGATAGTGGTAAGATTATGGTCCCACCAAGGAACTGTTTTGTGATGTAACTTGTTTGTGGGCTGAGGGATTGCCAAGTTTGCTGCACAGCGAGTTACCTTAGTGATAAAAGCAGCTTCTTGATTTATGTTACTGTTGGGCGAGGATGGTCAGGCAAACTTTTGATTGAAAAGTTCGGGATGAAACAAATCTCAATTGGCTATGTCTGTAAGAAATTTTGATTGCGGCTTAGGCAGGTGTGGGGTGTTCCCCAAAGGTATTGTGATGAGGATTCGAGTCGTCGGAGACTTCCCAGGATCGTATTTTCGTAAGGTGTATGGATGTAAGAAAAAGGTCAATGTGGGAATATGTACCGTGGGTTGAGAGGTGAGTAGGTCGCCCGTCGTTCAATATTGCAAGTCCGCTATGGGCAATCAAGTTTTCAACCTGCTTACCGCGGTGGTTGATGGTTAGAGCCCCAAGCAGGAAACCAAGAAATAAAATAGCCAGTTACAATTGGGGTAGAGACGTTATTTATAATGGATTCAAGGTCGTTAGAGGTAAATATTCGGTCTCATGGCATATAAATGGGGATAATGGTAAGTTTGAATTTTAATTCGATTTCGACAGAGATGGGAGATATGTTGGATTCAATCGGAATAAACTTCTGGGGTAGGAATTTATGTACCAGAAGACAAGTACCTTTTTTTAGAATATGTGTTGTGAGGTAAATTGTGGTAGCATGGTGAATAGTCTTCTGGAGAGAACGGTTGAAGGTTACGTTTGATGTGTGTTTCTTGGATAGAAATTATACGTGGTTTCATTTCTTTTATAAACAATTTGAGCGCTTGATATTTTTGAAATGACCATTCATGTTCCATTGCATAATTTTTAGCTTGTTGTAGACGGTGGAAGGTGCCTTGTTACCAGTACAATTTGATGCACTAGCAGAAGACTCGCCTTCACCTGGTGATAAAGTATCCCCGCGTTTCTACCGGCGACGGAATCCGCATCCAACACGGTTGCGGCGCTCATCGGCAATATGGGCGCGGGTTAAGTGGGGGCAATTTATATTGTTAAGAGTTATCATGTTCGTCTATAATCATTGCACTTTGTTTTTCAGTCTGTGAACAGAGGTGTTAAGAGAATTTGTTTTGTTGGAGTGAATTTATTATTTTTTGTGATATGAGTTGTTACCGTTTAGAGTGTTTCGGTGTTGTGTTTGTCGTTGATAAAGACAGATTTTGGGTTTTTTCTCATCAGAGACTGTAATAAAGACTTGTGGAGACTTTTTATGTCCAACAGAGATATGTTCTACTGTAAGTATTTTGTTTTGCGTGTTTTTATATTGAATCGCTACAAACATTTTTGGGTTGTGGGTTGCGTTTTTATTGGAAGTTAATTTCTCTTTGTCGGAAAGAATATTTGTGAGTGGGGAAAGAATGAGAAGATGGTTTGAGGTTGGGTGTTTCGCGAGTTGATTGCTTGAGTATCTCTGAAGAGAGATCAGAAGAGAATGAAGAGGGCATCGAGTTTCGTTGTTTATGGATACGTCTACCTTCTGCTAATGTGCATTTGTGTTTTGTTTTTATTTCAATAATTTCTTTACTTTGAACAGGGCATGTTATAGATGAAGATGGGTGGGGTCCATTTTGCGCAAAAAGTGCGCGTGCAGTCTGGGGTGGAAGGTTGCAAAATTTACATGAGGGTGGTTTTTTATACCATTTAATTGTATGGATAAGAAGTTGACACTGGCGGCAGCACATCCGTTTGGGGACGTATTCCGAATTTTTGGTTTTGTACCAATCAATTTCAATTGTGCTTGGAATAAGAAAAAAGATAGAAAGTGAATACCATTAACCCCTTAGAGCTTCTATTTCCGTCATTGTCTAATTTTGTGAACTTGAGAACGTCGGTAATGTTTTGAGACTTGAGTTCACTAACGATTTCTGATTCGGGTACATTTATTAAACATGGTGCTTATGAAATGCCTTTTGAAAGATTGAGGCTTGTGTGTAGTTTTATATTAACTGGGCAAATGGTGTTAAGCATTTTTGATTTAATGAATTTTTCAGCTATATTTTGATCTTTTGTTAGGATTAATAATGAACCGTCTCAAAGTTGATAATTCTTTTCGTATTGTGTACTGTTTGAGTCAATGTTTTTTTTTTCCACACAAAAACACAGATGGGAGGCAATGGCTTGGAAATGTCCTTTGAGCTTATGTGCACAAAACGTGTTTTTTTTCCATGTTGACTTTGTCGGTAGATCTGGGAATTCGGAGAATAAACGGTTTGATTGTTTCAATCTTTTACTTGGGTGGATGGGGGGTAATCCGGTGAGTCAGAATTGTGGTATTCGTCGAGGTTTGGAGCTTTACATCCATATTCGATCAAACAAAATTCATCTGATAAGCCTTGGCTTGTAAAAAAAATGTGCGGCAAAAAATAGAACTTTTAAACAATGCGTTCCAATCGCACGGACGCCAAAAAAATGGATTTTGCCAGGATCGGAAACGCGATTGATACCGCGAAGAAGCTTCACAATGACAAAATGACCAAAACCTGCTTGAGTACCCCAGCAGTTCGCGTTCCTTCTGGTCAATGGCTTACACTATTAGCAATAATGTTCCTTCCTCCACTTCTGCTCCATTACTGACAGGCAATGGGGTACTAGTCAAGAATTCAAAAGTTAAAGACAGTGTTTCGCGAATATGTTTTCCGTGAATTCAAACGTCGATGCCAGTCTTTGCAGCCACTTGCGATCCCACCGGTACAGCCTTCGATGCCAGATGTGAAGTTCTGCCCACGAGTTATTTAACGCATTCTCTGTGGACTGGACTGTAAGAAAGCAGCTGGCGCTGATAGAACACCGGCAATTGTTCTTAAAACTCGTGCTACAGAGTTGTCGCCGATTTTTAGTAAACTCGCTCGCTTATCTTATGCACAGAGGAACTACCTCTTTTTTTTTTTTTTTTTTTTTTATTAGACTTCTCGGGAGAGGCGAACCTATAACGCCGATTGGGCGGCCCGAGATGCCACCAAATAGCTGTTGCAGTTCTTTTTGAACAGTTGCAGGTTGTAACGCTCCGGGAACAATCTCGCGGGAAGGGAGCTTCCCCGCTCTGTAACGGAACGAGTTCTGATGCAGAGATGTTCGCGCGGTCGGGAGATGAACCACAATCGCTCGAGATCTGTGAATCCCAAAAGATACAGAAAAAGTGCCTCACACAAAATTACTGGCTGAAAGCATTACTGTCTATGTTATCCAAGGTGATGGAAACAGTCATCAATGCCGAGTTGACTAAATATTCGGAATGCTATAGACTTCTAAATGCTCGTCAATACGGATTCCGTAGCAAGTGGACCACGCGAGACGTTTTGACCCTTGTAATTGATATCTGGCCATCTGCAATTGAAGACCATGATTAATCAAAAGCGGTCGCATTGAATATACCCAAGGCTTTTGACCACGTTTGTCACGGCCCCTTGCCAAACAAGTTTCGGCCATACCTTGAAAATCGATCAATTCGGATTGTTGTAGACGGCGTGTCTTCGGATCTGTATCCTGGTAATTCCGGGGTGCCTCAAGGTTTCATTTCGTCTCCAATCTTGTTTTCACTTAACACTAATGATTAGTTAGAATCAACGGGTGACAAAGTGTTCAGTTTTGTGGATGATTGTACATCTATTTCTTCATTTTCGAATAATTGGGCTTTTAATGCATCAAGGTTGCTAGATCCACTCTCTGAATTGGGATATGGATAAAGTGCTACTGTGGAAAGTGCTATCCGACTCCACTGGAAAAATGGATACTCAGTTCTGCAGCTGATAATGACTGGCCAGGCCCCCGAATCTACTGAAAGCATGAATGTGCTTGGCGTGACGTTCTGGGGATGTATCGTGGCTTAAACACGTGTTACGTCAAAGAAAAAAACCCATAAACCGAAATGTATAACCTAATCACACATCTCCTCTAGACGGAAACATGATTGCAGGTAACAAATAATAAAATTCAATAGAAACAATAAAATACAAAATAAGCAAATTGCAATGCAATGCCTATCGCAATATATGTTACGACAATACCTAATCACACATTTTCTCTAGATGGAAATACAATCATTTAAGAACTCATTAAAAGGCAATTAAGAAGAATTTGTAGAAACACGAAAATAGGTAATTAAGCATATTCCAATGTAGAAAGATAAGTATATATATAAGATTTGATGTTAAAATAAATAGGGTTTATGAAACGACTTTCCGAAGAGCAGACGGCTCATATCCTCGAAAAAATTAAATAAATGTATACATTTTTATTTGAAAGTGTTTTAGTTATTTCATTTAAGTGCAAATTTAGAAAAAAAAATTTAATTTAAAAATTTAGAAAATCATAAAAGGCACAGTCGGTCAACTTATCATCCGAAGATGATAAATCAAAAAAAAAGAAAATCTACACGACATACAGTGAACTATTCCATTAAACAAATCGAAAAAACAATCTACGCGATAAGTGCAACGACCTATTTCGTTAAATAAACTAGGGACAAATAAAAAAAAAAAACAAAAAAAAACTGCCATTAAAATAAAAGTACAATAGATAATATATATAATAATAAACGCCAAAAATATGTAAAATACAAAGTGTAAACGTAACAAAGTAAACGGTGTACGACGAAACCTGAATAAAGTTATTAACGCGGACAAAAACAAATTAGAAGTAAATACAAACAAATAAAAATTTTTCGTGGTAATGTAAAATTATAGATATTGTTCAGCCGACTATTTTAAAAGAACACATATATGTTAATAAACAAACAATGTTGATAGTAAAAAAAAAAAATTATACATTTTACGTAACAAATAATAAATACAAGCCTTATCATAAAAAGGACAACGAAATTATGATATTTGTCAATAGCGAAAAAATATATATAAAATCAATTGCATTAAAAAAAATATTGTGACTAAAAATTGCATATGCACCAAATTAAATGTTTAATGTGGTATAATATTCGCTTATATCAGATAAAAATACGGTCAATATATTCGTGGTAAAAAAAAAAAGACAATGAAAGGGTTACAAACACCCCAACGAGAAAGAATTCGTGAACGATAAGGGTAAGAAGAACCCCACCTCATCTCTAATCGCAGAAGAAGCCGTACAACACCAAGAACAGAACAACAAAGGAGGAAATAAAAGTAAGCAACATTTATTTTAAGTATTAGATTTATATAAATAATAAAAGCTGCCATACACTGTACGTTTACATTCATACATTCATACACTGTTTAGAAAATAAGTTACTTTCATGTCTTTTGGTCTTAATTAGTGGTATTGATAAAGAATATATATTTTTTTTAAATCTTAAAAATATAGAAAATCTGTTTTCAAATCAAAAGTGCCAGACGAAATACTGGTAGTCGAATTAATTAGAGAAGCCGCGAAAATCAAAGAATTTCACGGAGATGGAAGATCTGACCTGTCCTCCTTTATAAGGGACACAGAGCTTATCCTTATTATTTATTGGCCTGTAGGAACCCGGAAGTTCATGACCTCACCGACTCGGCTTCGCCATCGTTCCCTGTCCTGGGCACTCTCCTTCCACGCTTGACCATTCGATCCGATCTCCTCAAGGTCAAACCTAACATTGTCCTCCCATCTCCGTCGCGGCCGTCCTACCGGTTTCTTTCCCGTTGGTCTACCGTCAAGAATTCTGTGCACTGTCCTATCGTTCCCCATTCGCGCCACGTGTCCGGCCCATCTTAATCTTCGCGACTTGATTACTCTCACTATTGTAGGTTTGCGATATAGCTCTTCCAATTCGTGGTTGTGGAGTTTCCTCCATTGTCCTGCCTCCTCGTCATACTTACCTCCAAAGATGCCCCTTAAAACTTTATTCTTGTATACGCGGAATTTGTTTTCTTCCCGTTTTGTCAGACCCCATATTTCGCATCCGTATAGAGCAGTCGGCACGATTATGGTTCTATAGACACGGAGCATTATATTCTGTGATAGCTGTTTGGATTTCAGCAGTTTACTGACTGCATCCCAACTAGCGTTGCCGGAGTGTAGTCTTTTGTTAATATCCTTCGACATTTCGTTACTGGCCGTCAGTATTGTTCCCAGGTATTTAAATTCTTTAACTTTCTCAAATATCTTGCCCCTGACGTTTCTATGTGTTCTCTGAGGTCCATTTGCTCTCGCCTTAATCATGTATTTTGTTTTGTCTTCATTTATTTCTAGGCCCACCTCTTCTGCCGCTTGCATGATGGTTTCACTGCTTTTACTTACAGTTTTGATATTATCACCCAGAACGGCGATGTCATCCGCATATGCGAGCACTTGGGTGACCGCGTTCAGGGATGATCCGGCTTGAGCACAAGGTTAAAAAGACATGGTGAGATGCCATCCCCCCATTTTAGTCCGTCCCCGATTTCAAATGGTTCTGAGAGGCGGTTTTCTATTCTAACTCGCCCTTTATTTTCATCCATGCAAATTTGAATGAGGGTGGCATATTTTTTTCGGGATTCCCAGCTCAACTACAATATGGTAGAGTCTTTGCATCGCGACTGAGTCGTAGGCTTTTTGGAAGTTAACGAACAGTTGGTGAACTGTCTCTGCGTATTCCCACTTCTTTTCAGCAGTTGCATTATTGTGAACATTTGGTCACTTGTTGACCGGTTCCTACGGAATCCGCACTGGTAGTCTCTCAGTACTTCTTCTACGCACGGTGTGATTCTCGCCAGTATGACATTTGGTAGTATTTTGTATGTGGTTGGGTGCAATGATATTCCTCTGTAGTTTTCGCAGTCAGATCTGTCGCCTTTTTGCAAATGGGGAGGACTATTGAGGTTTTCTAATCTTCCGGTATGACTTCCTTATCACATATTGTTTTGATGAGCTGGTGGATCTTTCGATCGGTTGCCTCTCCTCCATGATTCACAAGCTCTGCCGGTAAGCAGTCAACTCCGGGAGCATTGTTGTTTTTCAATCGATTTTTTGCGTCTACAACTTCGTTGAAAGAGGGCTCTAGCACCTATTTATTTGTGGTTGATGGCTGCGCACATTGAGCAGGTTTTCAAAGTACCGCTTCCATCTTGTCACGACATTGTTTGTTCTTTATTCTCGAATACGCGGATTTTGTTTTCTTCCCGTTTTGTGAGAGCCCATGTTTCGCATCCATATAGAACAATCGGCATGATTATGGTTCTATAGACACGGAGCTTTATGTTACGTGATAGCAGTCTGGATTTCAGCAATTTACTGACTGCGTGCCAACTCGCGTTCCCGGAATGCAGTCTCTTGTTAATTTCCTTCGACATTTCATTACTGGCCGTCAGTATCGTTCCCAGATATTTAAATTCTTTAACTTTCTCAAATATCTTGCCCCTGTCGTTTCTATATGTTCTCTGAGGTCCATCTGCTCTCGCCGTAATCACGTATTTTGTTTTGTCTTCATTTATTTCTAGGCCCACATCTTCTGCCGCTTGCATGATGATTTCACAGTTTTTACTAACAGTCTCTAGATTATCGCCCAGAACGGCGATGTCATCCGCATATGCGAGCACTTGTGTGACCCCGTTCAGGGATGATCCGGCCATGTTGTCGTCTTGTACCTTTCTGATGACATACTCGTGCACAAGGTTAAAGAGACACGGTGATAGACCATCTCCCTGCTTTAGTCTGTCCCGGCAGAGCGTATCCTGCCACTCTTTAATGAAAACCCAGCGTTAAAAGATTTCATTTATCAACGACATGTCCACAATTAAACAGAGACAATAAATAAAACATCCGATGTAGACGTGCAATTCACCTCTCTAAGTAAATCTTTATCAACCGCAGTGAATTTATTATTAAATTCGCGAAATATTAGTCGCAATCAACTCATTAGACTATTTATTCATTTATCGTGCATTTATTTCGGTTTTGTGCACATTTACTACACTTTTTTATTGACAAACATACAATTACATTACTAATTAAATTGCTGTTTATCACATAACCAATGTGTTTTAATATCACGAAAACATCGGCTTTCACTCTGTGAATACTCAGTTTCAAAACGTGTGTTTAAAAAACGGACAACATATTGATATAATTAATCTAATTGATAAATGAGAACGAAGCCACGAAATAGAAAATCAGTGACGTGACGTGCGTGACAATTAAAACAAAGTGCAACAACAACAAACAAACAAAACAAATGTTAAAAGCGACAAAAAACGTGCTCACAAAATCACTTCAGTGAGGTACAAAAACAAAGCAAGTCAATTAAAATATATCATCTCAGTCGTAAAAGTGAAATCTAAAACACACAATATATTGCTAGTTAAGCACAGAGTTTTCAAAGCATCATTTGACGCGAGTGCAAGTTTATTGACTCTTAGCCGACGATAGCCGAGTTCGAGTCGGCGTACGGAAGATATCGACTTCGTGGTTCGTATTGCAGGTCGCCTTTGTTTTTTTTTTAATGAAAACAAACTGGAAAGAACCAGCATGAACACGGAGGAAGATAAAAACGCGGCAACACACAAACGGAAAGGTACACCGAAAAACTCCATTGTGACGCGAAGTAAAACCGCGAAATTAACAATGGAGAAAGGAGATCAGCAAATGGAGGAGGTCAATGAGGTCCCATCCTCCTCCAACTTTAACATGTATGGGGCAAACAACTCGTTCGCTTCTCTTGCATCCTCAGAGTCTGAGGATGAAGAAGAGGAAATAAGTGAATTGGAGACGAAACTTGCGATGGCAAGAGCCAACTAGAAGAGAGACGACGAAAGAAAAATATAGCGGCACTCGAAAAAGAAAAAGACACCGAACAACAACAAAAGCCGAAGCCAAAAGTCGGCCAACAGCAACATCAACATCAACAGCAACAATCAACAAAAAATCGACCACAGCAAGCAACACAACAGCGGCAAAGCAACAATAACAACCAAAAAATAAAGATGCCACCAATCAACACCATAGATATTGAGTGTAAAGAATTGGTAAGTCTTTTGTAGTTAAAAGACTGGCTGGTAACAGGCATGCCATTCAAACCTATGCGGTGGCATGTCATGCATTCAACGCATCGCCCTAAAAATAATTCGAAAACCTTATCGGGGCCCCTGTTAGCCAGCGTCTCCATCCCAACTCCTTCTTCCGTATAAAATTAGACCCGCGCTTGAATATTATTCTCATGTTAAGAGCTTTGCTCCTAAGCATACCCCCGATCTATCGGAGATGTATCCGACGGATCTCAGCAATTTTCAGTTCATCTTCCAATAGCAAGCACACCTATGAACTAAAACTCGTTCCGTTGTAGGACGTAAAAGCTATGGAACTCCCTCTCGGCTCGAGTATTTCCGACGCGATACAACCGGCAAGTCTACAAGTTCGAACAGTTATTTGGTGGCATCTCGGGGCGCAATAGGGCCACCCATCCTCAGAGAAGTATATTTAAAAAAAAGGTAACGTAAGGATTAGAAAATTCCTTAGACCGGTGTTTCACAAATCCCAGAGCAGAGTTCGTCTTAAGAATTATGTCAGAAGATGATGGTGGTTGAATACTCGTAATAAGTAGGGGTGGGAAGGGAAACGTGTGCCTTCTGGTAAACGTAATTGATTTGCATTTGGCAAACTGAAAAGTTGTGGAGTTCTATATGGTGAGGGGAATTTAAAAAAATTGTATCATTTGCGCAGAGTGTGGCACGGATTATTGATAATCATATCAATTCCGTTTATTTAAGCGACTGCCATTAGAGACTCCTGAGGGGACGAAAATCTTCGATAGTATAGTGGTTAGTATACCCGCCTGTCACGCGGGAGACCGGGGTTCGATTCCCCGTCGGGGAACCTCTGGCGCAAGACTAATGACCTTGCCCAGAAAAAACAAATCATTATGGAAAATTTAACAAGCCTCAGGACTTGCCAAATAAGGCCAAGACCGGTTCTCGGTTGTAGTGCCGATTATTATGATGTTAGCCAGCGTTCCCTGCAAACGTACAAACATAATCCGAGCCTTGCCGCCAGCTAAGATACGGGACACAACTACCATTGTATACCGAAATCCTTTATAGCACCATTGTCCTAATTGCGTTGCAGGCTATTAAGCAGCTACACAATGTATCCTATGATGCCCCTTTGTTCCTTCCTCTTTTCTCAATTTTCGGTTTCCCGTAACCTTCGTTGCATGAGAAAACAATGGATCTCCTAAGCTCAAACCGGAGAGATCCTCCCCAATTCACCACGACAAAGAGAAACTTCATGTTTCTCTCGGGGAACGAAAACTCACCACGAGTCCCTCGAGTACAACCTTCGAGATACAGAATCCGCGCAATGCGAACAGTTGAGATACACAGTCTTCCATTAACAGTCTAACACAGAGAACCCAACGAGGAGGGTTGATCGGCGCGAGGTGGAGAAACGAGAAAAGAACTCATCGACCAGAAGTTTAGATTTTTAAACACGCGAGTTAATCCGAGTATCTTTGTTGTATCCTAACGTGTGCGTTCGTTACTGTTGATTTTAATTCGCCATATTTTTCTCGGCGAAAAAATGTAAAACAGAAAAGTAAAGAACAAGACAAAGGAACTAGTGACCTAAGGCATCGTTCTGTAATGAGAGTCAGCTAAATAAATAAGCTGCCGCTCATTAGGTGTTAATAGGTTTGGGATAAATCATACAATTTGTATATCGTAACTTTGGTCGTTGTAAGAAACGGATTATTTATTCACATTTGTTTATGCTATTGAACTCGAATCCGGTGGCTAAGCGCGAAGTAGGTGATTGTTTGGAGATTCAAACAAAGGGGCATTTCTGGGAGAAGTGCTTGTAGCTGAATCAACAGTTGCAAGTCATTGAGAAGCAATATAGGTGACGCATTAAATGTCCTTGGTAAGGCAATGTTTGCCGGTTTGTTGTGTCCTTCGGTCGGCGTGCGGGCGTAGGACATTGGTCGGACTTGTGACCCACGTATCTGTGGATACGTGGGGTTGTTGCCTCCCAGATGTATGTTACCTTTGTTTCAGATGGAAAGGAGGACTTTTGACGACACGTGTCTGTGGGCACGTGTAATTTAGCTATAGGTGAGTGTGTTACTTGGTGGAACGATGACAACTCGACCTATAGTCGTTTGTGTGGTTCGAAGAACCGCCACAAGCCTGTGGGGATGAAGAAGTATTGTACCGATCATGGGCACTAATTCACTTTTTTCCGCACGATATTGCTCGACGAATATCCAATAAAAGGCACTGGTATATTGTTTGTATAATGTTTTTTTTATTGTTAATTAAGGGTACTTTTGTTTAAATTTAAATTCACTTAACTTATGTCTTATGATTAAATATTATTAAGGTATTTTCTTATTTGTATTTGAATTCACTTAACTATGGTCTTATTATTAATAATTGGTGAGGTTAATCCATACGCGCGTACAATAATCCAAGTGGTGGAAACATGAACAGCAGAAAATCTCTTGCTTTTCACTGAGATATTATTTTCCCTTGTTGTTTTATTTCATTTTATCCGACACGAACTGGCTAAAGGAAGCTAAAGGAAGCATCCGCATGCACACGCTGCGGTCGTTGGCGTAACGACTTACTCCTAGTGAAGGTTATTAATCGACTGTCTGGAAAAGGGATGAAGTTGGTAATTTAACTACTTCTGCTCTCTCATTGCCACGTCCGTCGATGTGTGGTGGAAAATCAGTTAATTGATAATCGACGAACACGGGAGAATGAGAGAACAGAAACACGATGTATGATGATCTCGGGTGGATTTGGTTGTGTGTGCATGAATTAATGTACTTTGAGGATAACCCATTGACCCAATTCGTACATTGATCTGTACGAACGCAGAACTGTGAAGGAGAGGAAAATTAAGCTGGTGCTATTCACCTGCGAAAAGAGAGCATTGATCCCCAGCGAATGAAGTGTCTGGAGAAAGTGGAAAGGACGCTGACTTGGCTAGGGAAATCTGATCATGGGAACTAACTTAAATGCTTTGATGATATCTCCAGCGGTCGCAAGATTAAGCAACCGCGTCGTTTGATCAGACTATGCCGTTGCTAGCCAACATGATGCGATTTCCTCTGTAAATCTCATGGGTTAGCGAAATGGGGTTGCCGTATGGCAAAAAGGTAGCTAAACTCAATTATGCATTATCTGCATAGGATAATGAGTTTAGCTAAGCGTCCGTTTAACATGATTTACAGGTGGAATAGCTTATAAGGGGAATGGGTAGAAATGACGCGCTGAAAGCGGTCGAAATTACTTATGGAATTGTGGGTTGGTTCTCCATGTGGTATAGAGAACCCCCACAAGCCTACCCAACAACATTCCCCTCTATAATAGAGAATTCCTGCAGGGAATGAGGTCTACTATTTGCAGACCACACACACGCACGTACAGTACAAGACGGCACATACATACACACACACCGACAAAAGCGCAGATTAGCAGACGCCGAAGACGTGATCTGCGTTTACTACCGCACTCAGACCTACCGGTCTTGTAAAATTTCTTTCCCACCATCGCTCCATCTAAGTAGTTAGAGAACATTTGAACTAACCCTGTCCACACTATCCTTAGATAAAAATAAATGTTCATACGTTGTCTGTGGATGCACAAATTAAAAATTTAACGTGACAATAATGGCAGATGTTTAGATAAAGGTGATCTGCCTTTCAAATTGTATTCGAAATTTGTACATTTTGCTTAATTATAAATGTATAATATATAAAATATAATAACAGCTGCAAAAGAAGTTATCATTTAATGTTTTTCTCTGCGGCATCTTAGATATGCAGTCGCTTCTCTTTAAAATGTTTACCACCACTGTGGTGACAAGCATATGGGGCATATTACCCATTCATAACCTTAGCTTCAGTTCTATTCAGCCAACGCAAATCTCAGAAATTTGACAATTACCATTTCCTTTCATTTCCCATTATTTCTTATTATCCTCTCGACTGCCACCGCATTGCTTTAATGGAATCCCGAATCACTGTCGTGTGCATAAGCTAGAGATATACAATTTGCTCGTAACTTTTGCATTCATCGATTTTATTTGAAATTGAAAGTCATAGGATTCTGTTAATCCACCTGTCAGTGATTGACAATTTTCCCATTTTAATGTCTTCCCTGATGCCCTTTGATTGTACACTATATCTCAAAACATACTTGTCGGCGTCGTGTCTAAAAGATTATTGAGATTCCACTGTAAACCCAAGATGCAAAATGGGTTTTAAGTATCGAAAAATATTAGAATCTTCTTCCAAGAGGAATTTCTATTCAGCGGATGAAGTTTATAGATCTTCGTGAAATAATGAGATTTGAATGTAGAGAGCAGATAGGAACAATATTCCACTCAAGTTGATAAATTATCGGGCAACTTTCGCCCAAGTTTAGGATGTATCTGCGGTATATGCCGCGCAACTCAAGCTTCCGAGGTAGCCCTTGAATCTAACGTTGTTGAAATTTTTAGATGGGTAAGCTATCTAGAGGTCATGATTTCAAGGGGTGACAGGCTGCTGTGCTGAAATGATGCAGAAAATTGAACATTTGTGCATAAAAGTCCTGCCAACGAAATCATCTCTCCCATGAATACAACATAAATTGTTGAAGAACATCTCGGCAATTTAGAGTCTGCTTTGCGGAGATATTACCAGGGTTGTAACAAGTGACTACGAATGTAATCTGTTGTTGGCCTGTCTTTTCTGGTCGACTATCACATGTGTGACATGTGCTGGTTGTGGCTCATTTATTATTTACAAAAGGAAACCTCAACCTATCCCGGCAGCCCCGAACGTATACAAAGTTTGGACATTAAGGTGTTGTAGTCCAGAAGCCGGCATGTGTCTTATTATTTATTTCTATTATGGGCTTAGTAGAGGTTTTGACTGTCATTTATCTTCCTGAAATAAATTAATTTCTTATTCTCTACTAAGGAGAACGAAAGGAAATGAGTCCTGTTGTACCTCTGTCTTTTCTTGGGCAGTGTGTCTTTACGCTTCAAGTGTAACATGGTAGCTGTGACATAAACTAGTAGAAAGAAACAAGTAAATAGTCACAGATGGATGGTATTCTATGTCAAATGAGCTTGTTTAGAACTTCCCGACTGTCTACAACAGCTGATAAGAGAAGGTCCTTTATGGTGCTCGTTTTGTTTCCATTAGTTCATGCGGTTATAACGTCCGCCCGGCTTTCACGAAAACATTTATCTTAAGCTAATTAACGAAAGCTATTATTATGGATCCGGGGCGGTGCCGGTGTGTCGGTAATTGAAGGCTGCTCTGTTATGTATGAACACGAGTGCTTAAGTGATTCACATTTCGCTTTTCACAAATACTGTAAGCTTATCCCAAATGGCTTTGAGGGATAAATTTATATTCCTCTCAAATAGCAGGTAATTTACGTAGGCATCTGTGGCTTCATGAATTAGCTTTTCGTCATGAGATCCATATTTGTATTGAGTTCCTAATCTAATGTACGGAATGGTTTATGTGGAACTTAGCTGCTAACATCTTCGAAGCCGTAGGGGTGTGTTGAGGATTTGCGGTTGACCAGCAATAATGAAGCTAACTGTTTGGGTATCAGATGAAAGCTAGGAAATTAATTTTTGAAATTACGTTCATTTTACGTGAATGCTCAACACAAGCGAAAAGGGGGTTGCAGAAAAATGTTTACTCAAGCACACCCATAAGAACATGTGCTAACCCCAAGAACCGATGAAATTAACCATGAAATTTAAATCCTTGAGTTTGTAAATGAAGAATACAAATGGGATTACCAATGAACGAGAATGAAAAGTCCTTGTACGTGTTTAACTGTCTCGCAAATCTCTTTCCTATTCTTATCGGATGTCATTTATCACTATTATTATTTGTATTTGTGCTTTACATTTTACTGTTTGCGTAAGCGTTAAATGTACTCTCGGCTGCTTTGTGCACTTGGGTATACGAGGTGAAATTACTTGGAATGAATTCTTATCCCAACAATTCAACATACATACGAGTATTTCAATTCCGGTGGTAATTTCTTGGGCGACTCGCCTCAAGTGGGTTCTCTTTTTGCCTTTTTCCTGCTGGGAGAATATATTTAAAAGAACTCACTGGGGATTTCTTCGAAAACAAATGTTTTGATTCAGAGAACCACATCAAGGTCGGATTTGTTTATTACATGAAGAAAACCGCATACATTTTGGAATGATTTACGAGTATACAGATAGATGACTTCAGTAGGGTATAGGTTTTTATGAAAGTGATTTTGCAACAAAATGACTGATGGGATATCAAAGGAACATGTTCCACAGTTGATTGATTGACTGATTGATTGAAAACGCATTTATTTAAAGAAAACCTAAGTTTTTTTTTGGTATACCATATTTGTTAAGTACTAGACCAACTTTAAAAATACTACTACTACTACTATTTATTGGCCTGCAGGAACCCGAAAGTTCATCACCTCATCGACTCGACTCCACCCTTATGGTAGTGTCGGCTCATCACACCTACGCCAACCGGGTTTTTCGTGAGATTGTTTTTTGTATATTGGTTATTCATTTTTGTTCCCACGAGTTTTGGGGTTTCAAATAGCCCGCCACATCAGAGCCCCTCTTTGATATGGTAAGGTCTGCGTACTGCTTACTGCTTACTGCTTACTTAAAAAATAATATAACATATTAGAAAGGATATTTTTTTTACACACGAAGGGGAGGAAGTGGATAAGGGCAGGAGGTATCGATGTACATTGGTCTTAAATGCCTGGACATTACAACGACAAGGAAACATGTGATCAGGTAGAGTGTTCCACATTCGTGTGGTTCGGTTAAAGAATGACCCTCTATGTTTATTTGTGCGCTTGAAGTTCACGTGAACTGATGCGCATTCACAGATTGACGGGTATCGCGGGAATATATCTGAGGAGCCGGAATATATTCAGCAAGTTCAGTTGAGCAACGACCGTGGTAATACTCGTACCTACAGAAAAGAGCATGATACGCTGCGCCAGTGTTCTAACGACGGAACTGATTAGGACCCCAATAAGTTTAACTGCTCGCTTTTAGATCCTCTCGAACACGTGTAGTGTAGTTTTGGATGCGCCTGACCAAATATGGGAGTTGAACTTCGGGACGAATATAAACCTTGTAAATAGTGGCCAGGTTAGATGGGGTGAAGTATTTTTTGCGTCTCTTATTTTCTCAAAAGTGCGGCCTTGCAATTGGTCGCACTTTTGACAGCTTCAATTAAGAGTCGAATTAATTCGAGAGCCGATGATTGGTAGTTCCTTGGCTTCGTCCATGCAAGTGCCGTTCATAGAGAGTATATTTACTTTGGGATTCACCTTTGACGACAGGAGACAGCACTGAATTTTTAAGGCATTGAACCTACTCGGTTAGATAATCGCCACTGATATATCTTGTTGAGGTCTGAATTTAATGTATTAAGCATAACCTGCTGATTGGTATTGACGTTCGAACAGTTTGGTCGGGAATGTTCATATGGGTATGAGAAACTCATAGTGCTATCATCAGCAAACGAGTGAATTGGGTTGCGGGTATTGGACAAGAGATCATTTATTAAAATCAGGAAGAGAGTGAGTGAGCATACATAACCTCGGCTAACACCTGCATTAATTTGATCGCACCATCACGGAGCACTTGGATTAACGACCAGTAAGATAGTCTCTTATCGATTGGATCGGGGAATTGTCCACTCCATATGAATGTCATCACCATCATCATCATTGGCACTACAACCGGGATCCGGTTTGGCCTTATTTAGCAAGTTTCTCCACCGGTATCCGATCCATATCCGAGGCTTGTTAAATTGTCCATAATAATTCGTTTTTTCGGGCAAGGTTATTAACCTTGCGCCAATGTATTTTGATAAAAGGGCTGGATGCTCTGTCGAATGCTTTCGAAATATCCAATGCGACAACCTTACTTTCTCCGAAGTAGTGGATCGAATGGCTCCACTTTTTGGTAAAGTACGCAATCAAATCTGCTGTGGACTGGTTGCTACAAAAGCCAAATTGGTGGTCATTGAGGAGGTCATTTGATTCCTGATATTTCGAAAGTTGACCATTAAACAGTGATTCCATTACCTTTGAGAGAATAGAAGTTAGTGCTATGGGTCGATAACAAGAGAGGGGTGAATTGTCGCCCTTTTTGGGAATTGGCTGAATGTTCGCTGATTACCATCTATTTGGAATACAGCCAGTAGAATATCCAAATCAAATGCTAAACAGTTGATTGATTATAGACTTGTGGCGGTTCCGCCAAACCCCACGGTTCACTTATATGAAAAACCCCCATAACTTCCACCCAATCTCATAACTTCAATAATGCAATCGCATTAGCACCTTAAATGCTTCACACGTTAAAGAGATCAAATCTTTAATCTAAAGGTCCCTGGAAAAGAAAACTTACCTTTCATGCATCTCTTCGCATACAATTCCCTGTAAGATTTCTTTCTTAACTTATCAGGAATCTCAATCCAATTCGGCACCTTCGGTGCCAAGAAAATTTCCCTACACGGATTCCTGAAAATAAGACGATTTGGTTTACATACAATGTAACCATCATAACAGGGACCATACACATTGCGTCGCCTATTTCTCTTCCTCACCAAATGTATCATAAATCACCATACAAACACATTGACTGGCGTAGGTCACCCAAGGGACCAAAACAAATATTCGCATCTCCCGTCTCTTGGCACCAATTAAACCCTACAGCATAAGCAAATGCAAATAGGAATTCAATACCTACCCTTACCAGCAATGCCATAAACATCATTTCCCGGTAATCTAGCCAAAACCCATTAGCACATTTCCACATTGCATTGCGCCTATGTATTTAGCCGCAATGCACATCTTAGACAAAGACCCAAACGTTCCCTTTGTCTTTTCATATTTCGGGATCTGCTTGTCACCAGCAGCGGCATGAGCAAACAAAAACCATTAACATCCAAGGAGACTCGGTTTTGTTTGCTTTACCGAACTCGCATCTCATGAATGCACTTATGCCCTTTCTTTGTTGTTGATTCGTTCCCATGGCTTTGATCCATGAAAGAACCAATGTACACACATATATGTGTACCGCGACGATCTTCTCTATGAGATCTGTTTGGTTACCCCAAAGAGAAAATGTGCCCCTTCATTAAGATAGCCAGTTTCACTGGCCGAATTCCCATGTCAACGAATGAATATCGTTGAGTCAAATCACATCAGCTGACCACGCTGGTCGCGCGATCTCCCGCTCCTCGTCGCGCGGCGGAGAAGCGTATATATACAGAAGTCGAGTCGTGAAATGAAGTGTTTCACCGTGTGTAAAATTCATAAAAAAATCAATTTAAGATTAATAATAAGTTTAAGTGAAGTATAAAAACACTAACATATTTAATAATGGCTAAGAACAAAGATAATCACGTCGGAAATAAACTAAAAATTAATTAAGAAAAACTTGTATTTTAATTGCGATCTGGATAGTGTTTTCCCTTTCCTGTTGTGGACGTGGCATGGTGGAGTTCGTTTGTGTTTTTCTTCCGGTCTGCGGCAGGCACTTTTAGAATGGGTGGAGACGAGGTAGAACTCCATGTCGTGCACCGGCACAATGACCTCGTACCCCACAGACTAATTGATTGAAAATGCATTTATTTATAGAAACACAGACAACGGTTTCACAAGTCTACATTAAATACCAGCCATATTGTAAATTTAGTATTTATTACTCTTATTTCTTAACTCAAGCATATATTATACACATATTTAAATTATTTTATTTTATCCTTTAATATTTATGCCTTTCGGTGATGAATACATTATTTACCGTTTATTTTAAACGAAACACTTTCATTGATTTTCTTTTTGGTTTTTGGATATTTGAAATTTTATTGTTAAAAACAGACCCAATATTTCTTATGTATTTTATTCATGCGTATTGTTAATTTATATGTTGAGCATATTGCGGTATGCGCAATGATATTATTTAACACGTGTATAATAAGTGTCCTTTTAAGTCGGGTAGGTCTTGAAATTGTAAAAGGTAAGCCAACAAACGTATTTGTAATCAAACAGTTCTATCAATTCGAAAAATAAAGACATAATATTAGTAAGTGATTTTAAACACATGGCCAACGCAGCCGCATATTCTATAGCTACTCATCAATTATTTTCCTGCAAAACCTTTCCCCTTTAGACTCGAAATAACTTATCGTGATTAATTTATGTTAAAGTGATCAGACCATTAAGTAGAAATTCTGGGGTAATAAAACAAGCAAGTGCATATACACATCTGGAAAGAAAATTCTATGGAAGTACTCCTGACATTATATTCCCTTCCAGGAAGAATATCTTGCATGGAAGAAATGGTGCAACCCACTTATAAACAGGTTTGTGATATACGGAAATATCTAAACATTTACCGCCAAAACAAGCGATGGTAATTTTTGGTAATAACAGTCTATGGACATTTTGTAAATTGCAAGTGATGTCCGATATTTAATGGCATATAAGGGATACCCCATAATAAAAAAGAATCATGAGTTAGATGAGCGGCAAATGGAAAAGCATTGACATGTCGGGGCCCCATGGTTATGGGCTTAAAAAATGAATGATGATGTTTTGAGTCGAGTAGTCGTGTAGTCGTGTTTCCATCATAGGATAGTCGGGTTTGCTGAGTGGCGAATGGTGACTCGAAATTAAGTGACACATAACATCTGTTTAAGAATATACAATGACGAGAGATCGTTTATAAAAATGAGGAAGAGAGTGGGTGCTGAGTGATAAAATGCTGACTTCAGCAATTCTTTTCTGCTTAATTAACGTAAAGAATGTGAAATTGGATGTGCAATCCAGTTGATATAAATGCGTATACACTTGTCAACATTAGCGTACCCTTTTTCTAACATTGATTGAAAGTTCACAGCCACAAAAAAGGATTCCGTTTTTTCGTGGCAACTGAACTTGTATCTCAGGAAGAGTTATCATTTGGCACTATTAGATAAACCAAGAGCGATCGACAATCAGATTGTAATTAAAATTTTGGTGAGGGAAGGACCTTCATATATGTAGCTTAGTACAGGCGATTAATAAACTTAACGACTAACTTAAAACTAAGGTATAATCAAGAAGGAGAAAATTTAACTTCAACTTAACTAGGTGGACAAAAGGTGTTGTAACAGGTAGAACAATGGTAGGACGAGGATCATCATCATCATCGGCACTACAATCGGGAACCGATCTTGGCCTTATTTAGCAAGTCCTGAGGCTTGTTAAATTTTCCATAATGATTCGTTTTTTCTGGGCAAGGTCATTAGTCTTGCGCCAGAGGCTCCCCGACGGGGAATCGAACCCCGGTCTCCCGCGTGATAGGCGGGTATACTAGGACGAGGAAAAAAACGCGTGAGCTTAAGATTTTCGCATGAGGATGAGTGGGGTTTATGGGTGTTGGGGAAGGGGTTAGGAGGGGCTAGTAAGGAGACGGAGTTTTACAGCAGAAGAGGTGAGGTTGAAGTCATTGGATGTGAGGTGAGAGTTGGCCTTTCGTAACATTTGCGAAATGGGTTCGTTAGAGCCATATTGGTATGATGTGATGGGCAGGCGATTAGTGGAGATCAGAGTTCCGCAAGTTCGTGTGTTGGTATGAAAAGGAATGGAAGAGAGCCAGCTTAGGTAATTAATCGAACCTGAGAGAAGACGGCGGATAAAGACATTGTCGGCATGAATTCTACGCTCTCCAAGTGTGTTGCGGTTAGATAGTTAGAGACGGCTTGTGAATGGAGGTAGGATCAGTGTGTAACACATAAGAAGCGACGTTTTCGCGAAACCTTTTAGTGACGATGGGGATAGAAGAGAATCAGCGCTGTACGTCGCCGCACCATACTTCCTCCCTACAGTCTTTTGTAATCCTTTTTAACTGCGTACATTATTGTCAGGGTCGTTGTTGACCGTATCGTTCAAAATTGATCTGAAGTGTGCGTTGTTTAGTTCACTGGTCTTGGCCCGACACCAATTGACAATCACCACCCCCGCTCTCTTCTCCCTTTATCATGGCTCCACAAACCACTTCTCCCTACTCCTTGACTATTTTTCCTATAAATTTCGTAAAGTCACTTTCCGTTTTATAAAAGAGTGTCTCAGCAAAATTACATTCTGCTTTGACCGTCTTGCGGAAGATGCCACTGTCTATAATTGAATTTTTCAATGCCCTTTCTCTATATGTTTTTTATTCTCGACTTCGAATATTGGTTTCATCGCCCTTATGGTATACCAACAAACTCTGTTCACTTCGAAATAGAAGACATAAACTCTGGGACATTTTCCTTAGAACACTTTCTCCCCATGACTACTCCAACTATCTCGTGTCCTTTTTTTCAATTTAGCGAACTATATCACAGTTAGCTTATTAAAACAGCATCCAATATAATTAATAATTCCAACACCTATTTTAGTTTGTTAATTACAAACGCAAATCTGATGACTATCCCACCTCTCCTTCACATAACTCGATTTTTTTTTTTTTTTTTTTTTTTTTTTTTAATTTATTAGATTTTTTCTTGGGAGAGGCGAATCTATAGCGCCGAGTGGGCGCTCCGAGATGCCATCAAATAACTATTGCAGTTCTTTTTGAACAGATGCAGGATGTAACGCTCCGAGAACACTTGCGTGGGAAGGGAGTTCCACAGCTTCCCCGCTCTGTAACGGAACGAGTTCTGATGCAGGGATGTTCGCGCCGTCGAGAGATGAACCACAAACGGGTGCGATCCGTCGGATTGTCTTGATAAGCCGAATTGCGTGGAACAATACCACGAATCTCCGAACAACAGTACCCGTGATAATATCTGTAAAACAGACAGAGGTCGGCTACGCGCTTTCGATGTGATAGGGACTGTAGTTCCGACGTCAGCGCCGAGTCCCCGATCAGGCGGATCGCTCGTCTCTGTATGCTCTCAAGTAGGTCGACGGTGTGTATAGGAGCCGAGTTCCAAACAAGAGAGCAATATTCGAGCGCGGGTCTAATTTGGGATTTATATAGGAGAAGAAGTTGGGCCGGAGTAAAATATTTCTTGGCTCTAAAAAGATAGCTCAGTTTTCCTGAGGCTGACCTGGCGATGCTCGACACGTGTTAATGCCATGATACATTCCCACAGACCGTTACGACGAGCAATCTCAAACTTTCCCCAGCCTCAAGGGGTCGGCCATTCATCATCAGCTGTGGAACAGATGAACCACTTTTCTTTGTGAATGTTGTATATTGCGTCTTCGTTGCATTGAAGTCGACGAGATTGGCCCTTCCCCACTGCACGACCCTATCTAGATCCCGATTCAGAGAGTCAATCTGTCTACATCTGAGCTGATGCGATGCAGATGCACCAATCGGCCGAACACTCGAAAAGGAGGAAACGAGCGTATTATCATCCGCAAAACTGAACACTTTGTTATCCGTTGTTTCCAAGAAATCATTTGTATAAAGCAAGAACAAGGTTGGAGCCAAAATAGAACCTTGGGGCACGCACGAATTAACAGGATACAGATCCGAACACTCGCCGTCCACAACAATCCGGATCGATCGATTTTCAAGGAAGCTCTTCGTCCAGTCGCAAAGCTGTTGGCAAAGTTGATATGAACGTAGTTTGCTAAGCAATGCCCCGTGCCAGACACGGTCAAAAGCCTTGGAGATATCCAATGCGACTGCCCTTGATTCACAATGCCGCTCAATCGCAGATGTCCATATATCGGTTATAGGGGTCAAAAGTTCTCCCGGGGACCGCCTGCAACGGAATCCGTATTGACGATCATTCAGAAGTCAGTTGCACTTCAAATACTTAACTAACTCCGTATTGATGACTTTTTCCATCACCTTAGATAAAATAGACAGTAATGCTATCGGACGGTAATTTTGTGGGAGACACTTTTTCCTGTCTTTGGGATTGGCTGAACTCGAGCGATTTTCCAACAGGCAGGAGAGGACCTCCGTGCATAAGATAAGCGGAAGAGTCTGCGAAGAACCGTCGAAAGTTCTGGAGCACAGTTCTTAAGGACTATTGCTGGTATTCGGTCCGGGCCGGTTGCCTTCCTACAATCCAGTTCACGTAGAATGCGTTGAATAGTACGAGGACGAAATCTCACATCTCGTATGAAACACCGTACAGGCGCGAACACAGGTGGCTCCAAAAGGCCGGGATCGAGGTTTGAATTCGCGGAAAATAAATTTGCGAACACATCAGCTTTATCCTTTGGATTCGTGACAAACGTTCCTCTGTCTGTCACCAACGGAGGGAAGGAGGAGGATTCGAAGTTGCTGCTGACAGCCCTTACCATTGACCAGAAGGAGCGCGAACCGGTTGGACACCGAAGGAGCTTATTGATCACCCTGTCGTTGTGGGCTTTCTTCGCAGTATCAATCGTCTGGTTGCATGCGTTTCTGATTCTAACAAAATTCGTTCTGTTAACATCGGTGGGATTGGAGCGCCATTGCTTAAAAGCTCTATTTTTTGCCGCTGTAATCTGCTTGCATTGTTTATCAAACCAAGATGTATCAGATGAACTTCGTTTAATGGAATGTGGAATATACATCTCCATCACCAGAAGAATAATCTCTGATACCGACTCCGCGCAAGCGTTAACAGCGGAGTCTCCGAAGCACACCTCTGACCATGGAAAGGATGCGAAGAAATCTCGCAAATCGTCCCAGTTGGCAGCCCCATACTTCCATACATGGCGAAGCTGCCTAGGCCGGTTATTTGCTTGATTTGCAATGTTTCCCAGTAGCGCAGAAACCTCTACGGTATAAATACTCGGTTCGGATGTCAAAAACAGATCTAGGGAATTCGCACAACCGCCTCGGGTATCCGGCACTTGCGTCCGTTCATCCACGAGTTGAGTCAAGTTGTGGCTTACAGCAAACATCTCCGCCAGCCTCCCAGCCTCGTCGGTTCTGTTAGAATCTAACAACCAGCCGGAATTGTGCGCATTAAAATCGCCAAGGACAACAATTTCAGAAGCTGGGTGGTTGATGTGTATTCAGTCGACGGTATGTGAAAGATGTTCGAAAAATGTCGCTGGTCGATCGTCATTCGGGGAGCGGTAAATACAACAAAGAAATTTAGCAGAATTCCTCAGTATAACCCTCAACCTTATGATGTCCATATTATTGGGTGCAACGCCTCCATCCTCTAGCAAGCCAGATCGGACCGAGCGAAAACGCAGACCCTTAAAACGGAATCTCGAATGTAAGTCGTATCCTGAGCAACGAAGATATGTCGAATCAGTTGACGAATTGACCTGGGTCTCAGTTGGGGCAAGGATATCAGGTTTCGTTGTTTGCAAATATTGGTGTACGGCGTTTACATTCGTATTGGTGAAACCGATGCCCCTGATGTTACAAAATACCGTCACCACCCGAGCGCGGACAGAGCCTCGAGAGCGAGCCCGATTATGCGATGACGAACCTCTTAAAGTTCCATTATTTATCATGATATCTGCATGATGTTCCCGCTGATATAGTCGCCCACGGAGATCCGAATGGGAGACTAGTTTACCTCCGGAATTCTCTATATCAGAAGGTACCATCATGACTTATCCCCGTGTCAGTCCGGGCCATCAGCCACACATCCGAAACACCGTCGCAGATTTCTCTCGACGATATCGCGTTATATACAGCGTGACAGGGTGGTATCTCACCTTGGGACCGACTACCACCTAACCAACCTTTTCTCGAGCCGGTTCATCAACCAAGCTCCAAAATATGGCCAGGGATTTCTCCCGACTATTTTACGGAGCCTAAAGCTTGATGGGGTTGTATTTCACGGGGCACACAGGGCGTTGGGACCCCGGCTACCACTCGGCCTTTAGTCGCCTCTTACGACAAGTCGGCCTAGCTGTGACTATATTCAAACGCCCTACTCACAGGGCTACAACTTCAACCAATCCCCAAACTATTGCCAAACTTTTAATTACATTGCTTAAAAAATCTTTCACAGACAACTCTTTTGAGCCTGACTTTTCCATATCAAAGATCTGCCAGATTTCTCCTTCGGCCCTTTCATCTCTCAACTTAATCACCAACACATAGTTGAAAATGAGTTCACCCCTGGCTCAGGCAGGCTCCTTTCTGGCTTTTTTTTATATGCTCCTCCACTCTCTCTTCCCCACTCTCGATAATTTATCCCTTTCACAAGGTGAAATTTCTAATGTTTAGAAATCCTCTTTTGTCACCCACATACACAAAAGGAACCTAAATACGAAATCCTAACTATCGTCTAACTATTCTAACTTTCTGTATAAGGCATTATATGTCAGCTGCAAATCCTTCATCTCAGCCAAGTAGCACGGTTTCCTTACTGGCGCTTCTACCGCCACCATCTAGTTGCATTTTCATCCCACACCCTGCATGCCCCAGAGAACGGCAAACAAGTCAACGAGATCCGATTAAAAGCCTTGAAGATGTTCAATGAGACCGCTCTTGCTTCACCATGTTTTTTGATTGCAGATCCCCAAATGTCAGGTACAAATGTCAAAGGGTCTCCCATGGATCGACTGCTAGGGTATTCGTATCGACGATGATTCGGAACTCCGTTGCTTCCAAGTATTTAATCAATTCGGCGTTGATGATTTTTTTCATCCTCTTGAATAACATAGATAGTCATGTTACCAGTCACTAAATTTCCCTTGCTTTGGGATTGGTTGAATTCAAGCGATTTTCCAATAGGTATAAAACGACCTCTGGGCATAAAAGAAGCATTGGTATATCAAAACAAGACACTTTAACGAACCAACAGTCGACCGAAAAGCGCTTGGAAAACAAGTCTAATCAAAAAAAAAAAAAAACACCAAATTGAGATTTTACTGAGTTTTCTTCGATGTTTTTTATATAGTTCTCTCAGGAGAGGCGAACCTATAATGCCGACACGACTGCCCGAGATACCACAAAATAACCATCGCAGTTTTTCTTCAACAGTTCAAGGTTGTAACCTTCGGAAACACTCGCGCGGGATTCCACAGCTTTCCCGCTCTGATTGCTGAGGTGCAGTACAAACTGAATTTCTTCCGGAGGGACAAACAGTGAAAAAGAAGTATTATTTGAATGTTTTGGGTCGTTTACGCGATAATTTCCGTCGTAAAAGGTTAGGGTTGTGGACGAATAGCTCATGGATTTTGCATGATTATGCGCCCTCTAATGGAGCAACGATTATTGTCATCGAGTACAAAGTCAAAAACTCAATAAATATTACCGACCATACATCGATGTTCGTGGTATTATTCCCTCGGTATTTCTTCTGGGGGGTCACGCCGCGAATAAACAAAACCCATGACTGCTATTTTCATCCTTGTCACAACAGACTAGTAAAATACACCAAATTTCTAATGTTAATATATATATTTGCCACGATATTCATCAATCCGAAGGATTGCACTAGTTTATGAAAGTTAACTTCCGACGTACAAGTAAACACAGTCAATCATTCTTTAGCCGAACCACACGTATGTGGAATGCTCTCCCTGACAACATATTTCCTTGTAGTTGTTATTTCCAGTTATTCAAGAATTATGTACATCGACATCTCCGTTCCTCATATTCTGTTTCTTTTTTCAGTGCGTTCGTTCACGTCCAAAAAACAAAAATCGAATGTGCTCCAGTTCTGTCTTTACTTTTAATTACGATCTTCAGGTCTTTCATTCTATTTCAATTACAATAGAAGCATTTCATTCATCTAAATGATAAGCCAATAAAAGCATTTCAAGCGCGGATCCTATTAGTGCGTCCCCAGTAATGGTCCTTTTATCTTAATATACATTTCCCTTCCCTAATAATTAATAGAACTCGAAATGGTAATAGAAAATCATAATGCTGTTAAAATCGAGAAATCAATCAATTCATCTGCAATTAAATTCGTCCTTTGTTTGAGAAATAAATAAACACTGGAGCCTGGGCACTTTCGCACCCAACCAGTAAGTTATAAAAACCAATAAAGCAGTGTGTTCGGAATCAAACCGTACCCGACAGACGTTTTCGACAATTGATGGCCAAAGTTAGTTCCTTGCGGATTTGCCCTTTAATCTTCAACAGTCTGCCGATAGAAAGTTGAACCACGAACTTGCCATTCATAGTCCTCGAGGCGGATGACAGGCAAAATATGAAAACAATTTGTCCCCATCGTATTTTACAAAAATATTTACAAAGCCGTTAATATCGGTCCACGAAGGATATTGGAGCTAAGTCAGAAAACAATCTAACGACCTCTTTGTTTACGATTGCCTTCTGTTTACTTTCATCTCTTTTCTGTTATTCCATCGTCCTTGCCGTCCAGAAGAATAATTAATCAGTGAAAGATTTCCTTGAATTTTGATTATCTGAAGATGAGCAGGACGGAGTCGAGTAAAAGGCAACATTGCTTCGAAGGAAAAGCACATATGTAATTAATTCAGCTCTTCTTCCCCAAATTCAAACGGTCGTGTGTTTTCGCATCATGGTGCCTGCGAAAAACGCCCCCACAACTTTAGGATACAATTCCAAAGTCGTGTCACATATTAGGCAATAGGTCTATGAGAAGCTAAGTGTCCTTGTGCAGTGAATTCTATTAATTAGTTGCTTGTTATCCGTAACTAATAATAGGGGATAGAATCGTTGCTTAATATCTGTAGATTTCAGTCAGGTCTTGGCCCACTAGGGCGGAACAACGATGTAAAAGGGGAAAATGTTACGAATTATGATTCCACTTACCTGTAGTAGTTGAGGATTTGAGTAAACACACCCGGATGTCTGTCAAAGAAGTACTCATTTAGAACGGGGTCGTAATTCGCCAGGGCTTCTGTTAGTCTTGACAACCTGGTGGCGGGAATTTTTTTGAGTGTTGCTTTGTACGTTTCATACCTGAAATGAAAAACAATGGAGAAGGTGACAAGCGTCTAGAACAAGGGGGTGGCATTATCCTCCAACTCTGTGGAGGTGAACATTTATTATTCAATTGAGGCATTAGCTTGAGAGGTTCTATGAACACCTATTCTAGTCGTTGAATTCTAGTGGCTTAAGGTTAACAAATTGCTGTAATTATGGGTTTTATAGGAGTGCTAAATGGTTGGTTTCGGGAGACATGGGTGTGTAAGCACATTATAGACCTTTATAAGAGGGTGAAATGAGACTGATGATAGATTTGAAGCTGGCGTGGAACCGCATTATGTTGTACTAGCCGGGTGGTAAATTGCTGAGTTATTTCGAACGAGGTAAAACAGCAGCTGAAAACATCAACAACATTCCAAAACCATAAACAATTTAATCTTACAGTTTAAATAACGTGGAGGGAAACCTTTTCTCTATTGTGAAAGAGGTATTAGCCGAGTTCTGTGGGCGACTAAGACTTTCCGCTGTTATTCAGAGGGGCATAGATGGACGGTAAACTCTATCATCAAAATAGGAAAAAGTCGGGGGTAATTCACGAAACCGTTTAAAGCCCTATGATCGACAGGCCCCACGGAGTGCAAGGTGGTGCACAATAACCGGCTAAATCCATTTCGCGAATGACGAGAACTGTGTAATGCTCCGCGCCGTGCCTTATCGGAATACCCGAGAGAAGAGCGCGAAGTGTTGTGTGTGTAAAATGAAAGAGACCGAAAGGGTTTGGTTAATGTAGAAAATACGCTAGTTTTATTGGCATTCGAATCAGAGGTTCAGATATGGTTTTACATGAGGGTAAAAGTGGACGCTTTGGTGCACACGGCCAGCGGTTCGGCCTCTGTAATTCTACTGATCCCGAAATTGAAAGTCACTGCCCTTTTATAGTTTTTTCCGTTGACTTTTGTAAATTATTTTAGTGTCAAAATTCCAAGAAGCACACGCAAGACTTTGCGTGCCTCGATTGGAATTTTGTTCTGAGAATCGTTTGAGGATTTTGTTGGATATATTCTGGGAAGGGGAATCATGAAATGCGTTTTAAAACAAGCATTTCATGATGTTAGGATTTTGGGAATTGAGTCAATGTACGACGAATTAACTTTTGGTTTAATTCGTTGTTCATGTGACTCAATATGGAATTGGGATGTGTATCATGTATTAATGGGAAGCATTGGGAAGCATTTTTTAAATCGTTAGGGATGATTCAAAAACAAGGAAATTGGGTTCTATATGAACTGAAGCCGTGAGACGTTGAACGCCGACTTTGCATAAGTGAAATGCTGCTTGCCAGGCAAAAAAAAGTTTTTAAGGATCGTGTTTTAATCCAACACCGTGCTTCCTCGTCACGGCCGAGGGAAGAGCGTGAACACTGTATTAATGATGTTAACATTTAATAGCTTTCACATAAATAACACCATAAGGGAGGGAGTAAGTTAGAAATGGTCTGTAATAACTGATTGTATAGTTAGTTAGTTATTTATTTTCAAATTTAATACACATAAACAAATAAAAAAAAAAACAATATTTAATTTTCATTTTATAAACACAAAAATTGTTTAGCTTTATTTAAAACAAAATATAAAGAACTAATTATAACACAACTAAATTGATTTTCTCTGTGGGCTAGCATCAAACGTGCGTACTCTCTTGTGGTTTAAATTCTGTTCCTCGTACCAAAGTACAAACTTTCTCTTTTACATTTCCTTCTTCTAGAAGTTTCTTTTGCATGAACGAAATCAGGCTGCTACCGTTAGCTTCCTTATATGTTTTCCGGTAGTGCGACCATAGTATTTTATTTTGTTTTATTTTTTTTTGAAATCATCATATAGGGTAGTTACTATATTTACTTGGTGACGATTCAGGGTTCATCATATTAAGCCAACGCTATTGCAGCTGCTTATGTACTTAGGATAACGATTTTTGGGAAATCGTTTAGGAAAGTGTGATGATGGTTGGGATAGGTATTATGTATTATTATATAAGAAATCGTTTGAATTGATCGGGTATGTGTACGTTATATGAAGATATGGATTTTTGTACATTATTATTAGGTAATGATGAAATATATTTATAATATGGGAAATGTGTATATTATATGAGAAATGGGTTTTGACTAATATGTGTTTATTATATGGGAAATGTGTATGTTATATGAGGACATGGATCTTTGTATATTATTATTAGGTAATGATGAAATATATTTATAATATGGGAAATGTGTATGTTATATGACGACATGGATCTTTGTATATTGTTATTAGGTAATGATGAAATATATTTATAATATGGGAAAAGTGTATATTGGGATTGCGGGAAAATGGTAGGGCTTCCGGAGCAAAACAATCGTATAGTCCAGCCGATCCGATCTCCTCAAGGTCAAACCTAACATTGTCCTCCCATCTCTGCCGCGGCGGTCCTACCGGTATCTTTCCCGTTGGTCTACCGTCAAGAATTCTACGCACGGTCCTATAGTTGCCCATTCGGAGCACATGTCCGACCCATCTTAATCTTCGCGACTTGATTACTCTCACTATTGTAGGTTTGGGGTATAGCTCTTCCAATTCGTGGTTGTGGAGTTTCCTCCATTTTCCTGCCCCCTCCTCATATTTATCTCCAAAGATACCCCTTAACACTTTATTATCGAATATTCGGAATTTGTTTTCTTGCCCAAAACGGTGATGTCATCCACATATGCGAGCACTTGTGTAACGCCGTCCAAGTATGATCCGGCCATGTTGTCGTCTTATACCTGTCTGATGACATACTCGAGGATAAGGTTAAAAAAACATGGTGGGAGGCCATCGCCCTGTTTTAGTCCGTCCCGGATTTCAAAGGTGGTTTTCTATTCTAACTCGCATTTTGTTTTCGTTTATGCAAATTTGAATGAGGGCGGCATATTTTTTCGGGATTCCCAGCTCAACTACAATATGGTAGAGTCTTTACCCTGGGACAGAGTCGTAAGCTTTGTTGAAGTCAGCGAACAGTTGGTGAACCGTCTCTCCGTATTCCCACATCTTTTCCAGCAGTTGCCTTATTGTGAACATTTGGACCCTTGTTGACCGGTTCCTACGGAATCCGCATTAGTAGTCTCCCTGTATTTCTTCTGCGTACGGTGTAATTCTCGCCAGTATGACATTTGTTAGTATTTTGTATGTGGTTGGGAGCAATGAAAATGGGGACGACTATTGAGGTTTTCCATTCTTCCGGAGTGACTTCCTTATCCCATATTGTTTTGATGAGTTTGTGGGTCTTTCGAACGGTTGCCTTCCCTCCATGCTTCACAAGCTCTACCGGTATGCAGTCGACTCCGGGAGCTTTCTTGTTTTTCAATCGATATATTGCGTCTACAACTTCGTTGAAAGAGGGCTCTAGGATCTGAGGCTTGGCTGTATGTACATATGGTGCGTTTATTTGTGGTTGATGGGTGCGCACATTGAGCAGGTTTTCAAATCATCAGGTGCACAAGTATATAATGACAAGTAACAGCAAATTTGCTGGGAAGAGTCAATGTACTTAAAAATATGTGTGAACATCATTTCTGGTCCTCGTTAAGAGAATTTCGTTATTCCTTTGGGGTAATAATTACGACATGGGAATGGTGGACACAGTTTGTATCTACTTTTTTCATTTGAAGTATGACTATTCCTTTTGAATAGCGCCAAACTGAAAGCATTATAATAGAAATAAATAACTAAACGAAGGTGTCCTTGTATTATTTTTATATTTGCTTGTAAGCAATTTTTAAGGTGCAACAATTGGGAACATCTCCACAGCAATCCGGGCCGAGTGAAAGGCGGAACTTTCGGACCTCATTCCAACTCTCCAATAAAAGTCAAGGACGTTAGAGGGGAAGTAGTTCGCCACCACTATAGCCAAGTCAGTACCCGCAATTTTCTATATAATATTTTCATTGTGCGCAAAATTATTTGCAGCATGGATCCGAAGTAAACAAACGTATCACCACACACGCGTCTGAGTTTATATGCAATGGTATTAAGCTGAAGAAATGAGAATTTTGACTTCACTATGAAGAAAAAAAAACAACTATTTTTCCTCATAGCGAGACCCAGGTAATAATCGATACATATATTTCTGATCTTACTATACCCGGTTATAACTTAGTGCCTTTGTTTTTTTTTTTTTTTTTTTCTTAATTCTTTTTAACTGTATAATATTAGGGGTAAATGTTAAGCCCTCTTCTACAATCACAGTCCTTAATTTAACTTACTGGCTCTATGCGTGCTCTCTAAATTACACATTACAAATTGATTTTTATTTATGTCTTTCGGCGTACATCGTTTTTTTTATTTCTTACATATATATGAAATAGGTAATATATTAGAGGGACTCCTCGTTTACATCTACCGGTGTACCGGTCTGAAGTGAGCGTCAAGATACAAATGTATCGATAGGGAACGTTTGTTGTGAACGAGCTCATATATTTTTTTTATTTGGTTGCTATGACATCTGTCAAACATATTTAGTATGCATCAAGTCATTGTACAAACAACATCTTTTTTTTAATCCTGTTAAAAATGTCGAAATTTGTACCAGAAAATGATGATTCGAGGAAAGGATTAATTTTTTGTTTTCATTTGAAGAAAAGTGCTGCAGAGTCCCATCGTATGCTGGTCGAGGCTTATGGTGATCATGCTCTATCGGAAGCAACATGCAAAAGATGGTTTAAGCGGGTCAGAGATAATGATTTTGATGTGCGGAATGAAGAACCTGGAAGACCACCAAAAAAGTTTGAAGACGCCAAATTGCAAGCAATGTTGGATCAAGATGACACTTTAAGTCAAAAACAAATAGCACAAATGTTAAATGTGGCACAGCAAACAATTTCTGATCGTTTAAAAGCTATGGAAAAGTTCCAAAAGTGTGGAAACAGGGTGCCACATGAATTGAATGACAGGCGAAACACCACCAGTAAAACGTTGCTTTTACGACACGAAAGGAAGTCAGTATTGCATCAAATTGTGACTGGTGATGAAAAATGGATTTATTTTAAAAATCCTAAACGCAAAAAATCATGGATACACCCAGGAGAAGCGTCAACGTCGACTTCAAAGCCTGATCGGTTCGGAAAAAACACAATGCTCTGTGTTTGGCGGGACCAGAAGGGGGTGGTGTTTCATGAACTTCTAAAACCTGGCGAAACTGTTGATGCGCAACGCTACCGACAACAAATGATTAATTTGAACCGTGTATTGATCGAAAAACGACCAGAATGAGCCACAAGACACGGAAAGGTAATTTTGTTGCATGATAATGCACCGAGTCATGCGACAAAACCCATCAAAGAATCAATAAAAGCGCTCGGCTTGGTAGTGGTACCACACCCGCCGTATTCACCAGACTTGGCTCCTTCCGACTACCATTTGTTTTCATCGATGGGACACGCATTGGCTGAGCAGCATTTCAATTCCTACGAAGGAGTCGAAAATTGGGTCTCCGAATAGTTTGCCTCAAAAGACGGACGGTTTTATTGGCGTGGTATCCACAAATTGTCAGAGAGGTGGTTGAAATGTGTAGAAAGCAATGGCCAATACTTCGAATAAAATGTTTTGTACTTTCCCCGAAAGAACCTTTTTTACCTTTTAAAAAAAAAGCTCACTTCATACCGGCACACCTGATATATGTATACATTATTATTATAATTTTTTTTGTTTTTTTATAACAAACAAAAACTTCAAAACGAACGAAAAGGTAAATAAAAAGTGAAAAATAAAAAATAAAAAATAAAATAGAATAGCTACAAAATAAGTAATGGGGAAGTTGGACAGGGCGTGGGGGGGGGGGGGGGGCGCAAGAGGAAGGAGAGCGTTTCTCTTGAGAAGCATACTATATCTGAGAAAGTGAAGTCCTCTCCTCGTTGAGAAGCCATCACCATTTGGGAGATGTTTGATCTTTGGCTGATTTATTTCTTTCACTGATCGCCGTGCTAAAACGCAAGCGGTCTGGAGCATTGGAGATATCACTATCATGGAGAAGTCGTTTGTCGCTGGTACCACGGAGAGCATGGTAAATAATTGGGACTCCATGCACGTCTTGGATAAGGCCTTTTTGATCCAAAAAATGGAACATTTCTGGGGCGACCCATTCTTGGCGCCTTTGTTCTTTCCATATCGTGGTCTAGCCACATACATACGAAAGGATATTGCGTATCAGTTCCTGCCACAATATGGACTCTGCTCAAATCCAGAATTTAATTGCTCGTGGCTAAAACTTCACGTTCGTAGGCATATCATACATTACTGCTTTGTTTGTAACTTGGATAGAAAGGCATCCTTTAACGAGTTTGATGCTGTATCTGATTCAGCGGTTTGCTGAATGAAATAATTTAACTCAATTCGTCAATGAGCCAACAAGGGTACCAGACATAGATGATCATTCCGCCAACCCGCTTGACCTGTTCATACCTCCCTCCCGAATAAATACACAACAGAAGTTTCTTCGCCTTTGGTCATTTCATACCATTGTGTCGCGTTAAGTAAATTTGGTATAACTAACAGCAAGGCTAACTAGAAAATTCCCAAAGGAGCAGTATGGATTTTACAGGGTAAACGTGTGAAATCCAAGAGAAATGTGTGGTTTGATTCCGGGTGGAGAAAAGCCATTCAGGCTAAAGAGTTGAGGCTCCGGTTGTAAAAATCAAACGATACTGAGGAAAAGCGGAAAAGATTCAGGAGAGCTAGAAACGACTCCAATACGCATATTCAAGGAGGAAGGTTCTTACATGACCAGAGAGTGAGACAAAAAATACAGCACTCTCCCACAGGTAGCAGTGTTGCGTACGTCGGCCACCACCATCATTTAATAATTTGCATTTAATTTTGTTTTAAAATAGTACGATGGTAAGGTGGTGGAAGAATTGTACGATCCTGAAGTGAGTTTTTGAACCCACCCTTATTCGGGTGTGGATCGTGCAGTTCTTCGAGTTCGAATTTGTTTTTCGAAGTGGACGTGAGTGGAGAGCGAAATGAGAGAGACAGGAGGTAAAAGGTTCGGTTGATGTATGGTTCCGTTGGCGACGGTAAAAAAAACGGAAGAATAGAAAAAACGTTGTAGTGAACAAGAAGGAAAAAAAGAAAAGAAAGAAGGCAATTGTCCGGAGAGTACAAGAGTTGTAAAAATTAAGATCCTAATAAATAAAGCTGGAATAGATCAGATAAATAAAGTTGGAATAAATCTAATAAATAAAGTTGGAATAAATCTAATGAATGAAGCTGGAATAAATCTAATAAATAGAGCTGGAACAAATCTAATAAATAAAGCTGGAATAAATCTAAGGCAAATTTGTGTACCCAATTACGTAATCAGGAATCCACTAATATTTGGAAGGCGACAAGATCGTATGCACCATCGACTGGAGTGACTCGTCAAGGCTGCGGACAAGAAGGCAAACACAGGTAATTAATCATTAATTAGTTATCGGTGGCAAAGACAGAAAAACAACTGCCACAACTGGCGCTGCGGACAGGATTCGAGGAAGCCCGAGGTTGCAAAACTCGTAAGCGCTCGAAAAGCCCGAATCCTGAAAGAACCTGTGAAACATCAAAATCTGGCCTACCAAATACCAAACAGTTCCAAAACTACAGTATACTGCTGCTAACTGGCACAGGAGCGGTAATGAAATGGCGGGATAACGTTGAACTGGCGCTGCGGATGATTCTTTTCCTTGGCGTTTGGCGATTTCCATCGTTTACAACTAGGAATTATGGTACAGTAGCATCACCAGACCGAAATTTTGTGAGATCCCAAATGCGATTGTGAATCCAGTTTTGTCGAGAAAGTTTTTTTTTGTATTGTTGTGGAACTTTATATTTTAATTTTCGAGTGTTCCTAAATACTCCGTTTTGTTACATTGAATGATACTGGATGTAATATTCTTATTTCTGTTTTCAAATTTTGTATACCCTGCTGATGGTGATTTTGTTTGAAGTTTTGATGCGGTCCCTTTATATGTTATTTTGAATTCCAGTTGAATTATTGGCAACAATTTTGTACAGATGCTCTCCCTTTTTCTTTCTTTTCTGGTACACTAGCCAATACTGCTATTTATTTATTTATTTATTTATTTTTAGTGTTAAGTGCGAGTTTTGTTAGAAGTTCAGTAGAAGTGTTTTGGTTTTAGCTTTAAGTTAGTGTGGCTGATTTAGTTATTGATTGGTTACATTGAGTCGCCAATGTTAATGGAAAATGTTTTTTTTTTTTTCTTTTGGAATTGTGATTCTTTTTTTTTTTTTTTTTTCCTTTTCGGCTGCGCGTTTGGTTTTAGTTTAAATATTTTTTTTTTTTTTTTCTTTTCGTTGTTGTGTTACAAAATTGACCAAAAAGTGGTCATTATATTCGCTTGCCCCTTTCTCTCTCTCCAATTCTCGCCCACTGAGGACTGCGTTTGTTAGTAGAATAGTGTTTTTGTTTGTTTGTTTTGACCGACGGGTGTAGTGTGTGTTTCTTTTTCTCATTGCACGACCGTTTGTTTTGTCGATTAGTGCACCGTTTTTCAGTCCCAAACATTAGTGGATTTTTGATTACGGGCTGACCTCTTCTGGTGTTCCGGGTTTCCCTGTTACGCATCGGGCCCCTATAGTGATTGTGAGGGAGGAAGGTTCGTCGGCCGGCGTCTTGTTGTATATTGGGAGCGTGCTTGTTTTTGTTTTTCGCGCACCTTCTGTTGGTGGATACTGTCGGCGACGAGGTTGTTTTTTTTTTTTTTTTTCTTTTCTCCGCGGGGTATCCGGGATTAACTTTGGTGTAGGTGACCTTAGGTTTGGAAGAAGGTCCTATAAATGCAGACTAGGCAGCGTCAAAGAGATGTCCGAGAGGGCACCCCTGCCCGGGCACGACCCGAGGCATTTCCCGAGCCGCCGGTTGACGAGGTGGATCCGGAGGCATTCCACGATTCGCGGGACGAGTTTGTGGACGAACGATCGCCAACGCGCCCCCCTCCCACCGTCGGTAAACAGCCTGTCGGGAGCATGGAGGACACGCCGATGCCCTCGTATTTTAAACTGGGCCCACAACCATGTCCTGTACGGACCATGCTGGGCACAGATAGGGTTTTCGACCTTGTGTCGAAGGCGGTCCCCATGTTTTCGGGACAGGAGGGCCCGGATACGGCCGAGAGACTCTCTTCGTTTCTCAAGGGCTGTAGAAGGACCCTGGATGGGCTGGCGGTGGAGGAGGAACATACCTTCCTCCGGTGGCTGCCCTCTAGGCTGAGCGGCGAGGCCTATCGGATGTTCGAGGAGAGACCACCCACGACATTCCTTGAAGCGGAACAGCGTCTTAGAGAGGCCTACGAACCCCGGGTGTCGTATGAGGAGTTGTGTGCACAACTTTCCAAAATGAGACAACTTCCTTCCGAGGATGCCACAGGCTTTGTTTCCCGAGTGAAGCGGGCCGTGGTACGGTGCGAGGAGGCAGCTGAGCGCTTTTATGGTCGCCAGGGTAGGTCCGTCTTCGCCAGCCAGCTTGAGGGCATGGCCAAACCGGTGTTGGTAAGGGGTCTGAGGGAGGAAGGATTAAAGCACTTCCTTCTCACGTTGGGTAATGTCCCTTTTCGTAGCCTGGTGGACCACCTAACCGGGTTTGAGCGAGCGCGTAGGGAAATGCTGAGGCAGGACGACCTGTTTGTGGATGCGCGGCCGACAGCGTCAGGAACATTAGAGTTGGGACCGGGGAGTTGCTCGACCCTTTTGGAGGGTTCATCCTCCACTTCTGGGGATTGCACCGTGGCGCCGGCGCCGGTTTTATCGAACCTAAGTCCCCGGGCGGTGTCATTCGTGTTGCCGGCCGAAGAGCCTGATAGTCGTCGACGGGGGGAGGATGGTTTCGTTCGGGAGCAGTCGTACGGGCCTCTCAATTATAGACGGGATGCTGGTACCTATGCTCCGGCCTCCTCTGGCGAGGGAGCGTGGTCAAATACCGTGTCTTCCTCGAGTCGGAGTGAAGGGTCGCAGGGTTTGGCTCAAGGGGCGTATGTGCCTGGAGATCGATCGGGTCGGGACAATCCGTTCAGGGATCCGGTTGGTCGATCGGCGCACCCCCTGGAATCCCAGACAATATGCAATTTTTGCAATCTGAGGGGTCACGTGTACGACGAGTGTCTACAAAGACGAAACACTCCCTTCTGTCGCGAGTGTTGGCGGTATGGCCACGATATAGTGGACTGCCCGGATCGTCCGACGAGGACGCGCGGTCCCCAGACCACATACAGGGGTAGAGGTCAGCAGGGCGGATTCGCACGGCAGGAACCGCCTTATCAGCGACCACAGTTTCAGCGGAGAGCCCTACCAGAGCCGCAGCCCCCGTCTACGGGCGGCGGGCCGGCGACATCAGGCCCCAGAGTATTCAGCGTCCGGTGCTGTTGCGAGTTTTGTGGCCGACTGGGTCATAGCTTGCGCGGGTGCGAATACAGGCAAAGGTGGGAAAAACAACAGCATTCCCAGGGTTCTCCCCACAAGCGGCTCGGCGGAACAGCACCTGTTGCGAGCCGAGAGCAAGACACCCGTGTGGAGACTGGGGCGGGCGCGAGAAATAGGCGCAGAGGGCGTCGGAGGCAGCGTCGGCGAAATCGAGGCGCCGGTAATGATAGCGCGGAAAGTAGGGATTCTTGGAAGGTGGATGGAGATGATGGGCGACGACTGTCCGTGTCGAGCGGTGGCGGTAGGCGACCCGACTCCATGGACTCAAAATCCTCAAAGACGGATGCGAGGCATGATGCCGCATCAGGCAGCGCGGGGAGCCGGGAATGGCAGCCCCGGCGCATTGGGCCCAAAGTGGGCAGAAAGAATAGCTCCAGTTCCGCTAGTTCGGAGTCCAGTGGGACTCCCGAGCGGAATATTCCTGAACGGAGGAGCGGAACATTGTGCGAGTTTTGCGGTCGACACACTCACAAGGCGGCAGAGTGTCGACATAAAGCAAAATGGGAGAGTTCGGGAAACTCCCCAAGGTCGGGTCGGCAAGATCCTACCCGACCGCACTAAAAACGAAAACCAGCTCCAGCTGTTCTCAGCTTTCGCCGACTCGAGCCCCGATTGTCGCTCTCCCTCTAGACATTGGCCGTAGCAACCCTACGCGCCTAATCGTGGACACCGGCGCTGAGATCAGCCTGTTGAAGCTGAAGGCACTCCATCCTAGATATGGCATGGATGTGCATAAATCTACAACGCTCCAAGCGCTGTTTGTCAAAGGTAAGTCGAGGGGTTGCTGCACTGGGAATTTCAAGTTGCACCATGAGATTCCCTGCAGTTTCCAAATAGTAGACTCCTTGCCGGGTTTGGAGGAAGACGGATTGTTGGGGTACGACTTCCTGTCTCGGAATTGTAAGGTAGACGGGCCGGGTGGTTGTTTGGTTTTTCCCCGAACGACCGTAAATCCCGTGCCATTCTCCATTCAATTTGTCAACTATGGGACGGGAAGGGTTGAGCGTGTGGCAGCCAAACGGGGAGACGTGCCAAAGGGACCTGTTAAGGTCGATACTGCGGCAGGTACTCGCCCGGAGACCCTACCCATACAGGGGAGGGCTGCGAAAAGCTGTTCAACCACGTGCTACCCACGAGGTCATCCGGATGAACCCCGAACAGCGGACGTTGGTAATATAGTTATAGACAACGTTCTATATAAACGAACAAATAAGGGAAGGATACGCCTTCCTATAACTTGGAGCCCCTGATCCTAGCTGGCCAGACTCTGGTTACCCTCCGGAATCTTCGTCCTTGTAAAGGACCTTCGTCGAGGGATACCAACTTGAGAGTCTGACGAAAAGTCTTTAAGGCCAGGCCTAATGCTGCAGGCGCAGTCCCAGCGAAGACTGCAGAGGCAAACCCCAGTGCTGGGGGTTGGATCGCATATATGAAACTGCGAAAGCGCACTATAATGTCGGGTGATGGTAGGTTTTGCCGTCGAAACGGGACAAACCCCCCGATCTACCAACCCATGGACCGAGGCAAGTACCGAGTCCAAAAGAGGAGGATTAAAGTAAATATATAGGAGCGGGACGCTTTTGCCGGCCGGGTGACATTTCGGAGGTTGAACGATAGGGGATCGCCTCGCCTTAGCGAGGTGGTCCTAACCGGATCGTGTGGGCGGTCGAGCTTTCGGTCGGACCATCGTTTCAGTGTCGGGCCCGCCGCGATAGATGGGAATCTGTGTAGTTAGTGTTCCCCTATTAAGTGTTATTTATTTATTTATTTATCTTTACTAACCCTAGTATATAGGTAGCCTAAAACGTACTAACATTAACCTCTAAGCATGTAGACTAATTTATTTATTTAGTTATTTATTTATTTGTTGATTGGTTTGTTAATTGTTTGTTTGTTTGCTCTCCGCCGTCCACTCTCCGGCGTGACATTCCTCTCCTAAGAATGGCACGCAGTCTTGTGCGGGGGGGAGGTGTGTTGCGTACGTCGGCCACCACCATCATTTAATAATTTGCATTTAATTTTGTTTTAAAATAGTACGATGGTAAGGTGGTGGAAGAATTGTACGATCCTGAAGTGAGTTTTTGAACCCACCCTTATTCGGGTGTGGATCGTGCAGTTCTTCGAGTTCGAATTTGTTTTTCGAAGTGGACGTGAGTGGAGAGCGAAATGAGAGAGACAGGAGGTAAAAGGTTCGGTTGATGTATGGTTCCGTTGGCGACGGTAAAAAAACGGAAGAATAGAAAAAACGTTGTAGTGAACAAGAAGGAAAAAAAGAAAAGAAAGAAGGCAATTGTCCGGAGAGTACAAGAGTTGTAAAAATTAAGATCCTAATAAATAAAGCTGGAATAGATCAGATAAATAAAGTTGGAATAAATCTAATAAATAAAGTTGGAATAAATCTAATGAATGAAGCTGGAATAAATCTAATAAATAGAGCTGGAACAAATCTAATAAATAAAGCTGGAATAAATCTAAGGCAAATTTGTGTACCCAATTACGTAATCAGGAATCCACTAATATTTGGAAGGCGACAAGATCGTATGCACCATCGACTGGAGTGACTCGTCAAGGCTGCGGACAAGAAGGCAAACACAGGTAATTAATCATTAATTAGTTATCGGTGGCAAAGACAGAAAAACAACTGCCACAGCAGAAACTTCTGGGCATTCGTGAAAAACATCCAAAACTCGGTCTCCTCATCCATCCCTTCGTTAATAGTCGACGACAGACCAGTCACCAGTACAATAGTGTAGGCGAATCTACTTGCTGCACGTTTTGCAGCCAACTCAACGCTGCCTTATACCACATCGGTTCCGCCTCAACTTGAGCATAAGCAACACACCATGAGCCAGATTCACTTCCGAACGCATACTGTTGCCGGGCACTCAAGGACCTAAACGCGCACATATTCGCTGGTCCGGATGGCATTCCCCCAATTCTCTTGAAGGGATCTTCCTCTTCACTCGCTAGAACACTGCGGCAACTCATATGGTTTGTCTTATTCTCCTTGCCGTTTCCCAAACAGATGGAAGTCAGCGAACATTCAGTCAATTCCCAAAAACGGCGACAAGTCGTCCCTTTCTTCTTATCGACCAAATGGCTTCCTCAATGACCGCCAATATGGCTTGCGTAGCAACCGATCCACAGGTGATTTGATGGCGTACCTTACTGAAAAGTGGAGCCATTCCATTCAGTTTTTTGATGAAAGCAAGGTTGTTGCACTGGATATTTCAAAAGCCTTCGGCAGACTTTGGCATCCAGCCCTTTTCTCAAAATTACATTTATATGAAGTGGACAAATCTTTGATCCACTGGGTACGAGCCTTTCAGTCCAAGGGGTCCTTGATGGTGTGATAAAATTAACGCCGGTGTTCGATACTCTCACTCACTCTCTTCCTCAGCTTTATAAATGTTCTAATGTCCATTACCCACAACTCAACCCACTAGTTTCCTGATGATACCACATTGAGTTTCTCATACTCATTCGAACATTCCCGACCAAACTATTCGAACGACAGTACCAATCACCATGTTATGCTTAATACATTGAATTCTGACCTCAACAAGATATGTCAATGGGGGTTATCTAGCCGAGTAGAATTCAATGCCTTAAAAACTCAGTGCTGTCTGTTGTCGTCAAAGACGAAGCCCAATGTAAATATACTGTTGATGAACGGCAGTTGCGTCGGAGAAGGCAAAGGAACTATCAATCCTAGGCACTCGACTCAATTCGACTCTTAATCGGAACGACCACATATTTGAAGCTGCGAAAAGTGCGGCTAAAGGTATGAGGTTCCTTAAGAGACGTCAAAAATACTTCACTTCATCCAACTGGCCAGTACTTACAAGGCATATATTCGTCCGTAAATGGAGTTCAACTCCCATATTTGGTCAGGCACCTCCAAAACTGCACTACACGTATTCGATAGGATGCAAAAACGGGCAGTAAAACTTAGTGGGGACCCAGCTGAAACTCGATCAAGCATCGAGCACAACGTATCATGCCTGTCTCTTTTTTATGGATATTATCACGGTCGTTGTTCAACTGAACTTGCCGAATGTGTTTCGCCTCTTTAGGCATTTTCCCACAATACCCGTCAATCTGAGAATGCGCGTCGATGCACGGGGGAAGTCAACTTCATGCTTACTGATAATGTTTTTCCTCGTCGTTGTAATGTCCAGGCATTTAAGACCAATGTACATCGATATCTCCTTTCCCTACCTACTTCCTGTCCTTCCGGTCGCACTGTGCTCTGATATCTAAGGATACTCCAAAATCCTCTTTTGTGCGCGCATTAGTGTAAAAAAAAATCGGTGAATTCAATTTCGTAAACTTCCCAAACTCTCCTCCAGAGTCCTGCCAATGGAGAACATTCAGTGATGGCTTTCTGTGCAGCTCTATTCATCATCATCATCGGCACTACAACCAGGAACCGGTCTTGGCCTTATTTAGCACGTCCTGAGGCTTGTTAAATTTTCCATAATGATTTGTTTTTTTTTTTTTTTTTTTTTTCCGGGCAAGGTCATTAGTCTTGCGCCAGAGGCTCCCCGACGGGGAATCGGACCCCGGTCTCCCGAGTGACAGACGGGTATACTAACAGCTATACTATCGCAGCTCTATTCAGGTCATCTATTAATGATTGTGGTTTTCTGGTTGATCGTCCGTCCGAGTATCCCCGCATCCTCACGAGATCAGCCCGTCTAGTCCAGAAAAATACGCAGAGAAGCTCATCTTAGTCTGCAATTGAAATTGTTCCGAGCGAAGACTAAACCACGTCACCAGCGTTAGCAGATCGAGTGGCAGTTTCGGTAGCGATAGCGGGGCTAGTAGCGGTACCCAAAACAGAAGTCGTGAAGACTCAAGATGCTGGTTTCTTCCCCGGATTCCAGGTAACTCTTAACACCTAACAAAGTCATATGAAATGCTATCGCAAACGTTTTTAATGCCGTTGGAGAGGCACCAGATGCACACGTGATTGAAAGCTATTTTAATGACCTTTCACAATTCGGTGTTAATAAAACTTAATGGTAAATATATAGGGTTCAAAATTATTGTTACTAAACTGACCACGTATACTTCATCATACCTTTTTAAATCCCTAACATATTTTTTCGAACAAGTTGCTCAATCCCTTTTTTTGCCAGTTTATTCTCCCTGATGGTGATTTGTTTCTCGGGTCAATTATATGACTCAGCACGGATTGGAGCTACAAGGACTCATATTGCTTAGACATTTTTTAAACAGTTTTCGAATCCTTTGTCTCGAATCGGCCATTCATAGTGTGTGATTTTCTTTGCACTTTTTAAATTTTATCTGATCCCAGCCATCAAAGCACAAAGGTTATGGCATTAAGGTAATTTGTTCACATAGTACTAAAGTGACACAAATGTTTTGTTCGATATCGTCAGCATCTTTTGCACGAATTTTGCGTCGCTATGTTCAGGATAGATTTGGTTCGGGTGTTCGTCTTCTCCTCGGTCCAAATACGTTTCTAATGAGTCCATACATTTCGTTACATCCGAAACTTTTGACTTGGTGTCCAAACTGTTTTAAAAAAAATATTGTTTACTGTGTGTGTGTGGAATTTGCTGTGGTCTCGTTTGTAGTGTTCTTGGGCGCACATCAATCATTTCTCCTTATTAGGGCTCTTGGGTACTTAAGATCTTCTCAGAGGTGTAATTCGCAAGTACATTTAGGCTTCTTTCAAAATTGGCAATTAATCTTGCGTTCCACGCAGGGAGGACTCCTTCCCAAACCTGTTAATTTGACTTATCATGGTAGACGAAACTCTGCGCGTTTGGAAAATTCTTGAAAATTTATATAAATTAAGAAGCGTGACCTTGGCGGAAATATCTACACAATGTAGACATGAGTTTGCTCTTACCATTCTTTTATCCGAGTAATAAAATTGCTCGGATGTATTAAAGTAAACACAGTGTAAGATTTTCGTTTTTATTCTGGTTTAAATGCACACCTTGTTTAAAGTTATGCAAAGTTATAACATATCTTCTGTATAAAGTCTATTTGGAATCCTTTAAAAAACACAAAAATTTAAGTTTATTGATCAACATTTATTTTGTCACATTCAAAATAATCCCCATTGTTTTTAATACAATTGTGTTACCACCGAACCCACTCCTCCATGCACCTTTCAGGGGTTGAAACTGGTATGGCCTTCAGCACATGCTGCGAACTGCATTTAATGGCTTTAATCGAGTTATGGCGTGGCAATTTCAATGTTTTGAAACAGGAAGATGTCTCGAGGCTAGATTAGACGAATACGGTGGATGGTCGATTGTGTTTATTGTATTCTTGACTTTCTTCTCGACGACAACTGTTGCTCTGAGAAAGCTCTGTGCTGCATTATCGACATGCTGAATCCATGAATTGTTCTTCCACAAATCTACCCTTTTACAATGGACGTTCTCGCGCAAACGCTTCAAAACATTCAAATTTATATTATTCAGTATTTATCCCCCCGGAAGGAATTCGGACCATATCACGCCAATCAAGGAAGCAGCTAGGACTATGGGTAATGATGTATAGTGTGCCGTCGTTGGCGCGGGTTCTATACCTATCCCACGCTGTCGACCGCCGGTATTGGCACCAAACTTGCATGCGCTATCTGTTGCCTCTGAGAGTATTCCCAATAAACAATAACCAAAACACCAACGGTTCGTCTTTTTTCTTTATTAGTATAAATTAGCAAACTCAAAACACAACTACACTAAACACATCGCTTCTTCTAGCTTTACAAAACAAAATGACTCCACTATTCACGTGTTCGATAATTAAAAGGATTTGACATGAATTAAACTTTATTACTTGTGGGAACAATTTTGTAATTCAAATGTTCTATTGAAATTAAAAGGATTTAACATGAATTAAACTTTAATTACTTGTGGGCACAGTTTTTGTATATGACTTATTTCAAAAGAGCGTTCGTACACTGACAGAGTTGCGTTCAGACTGTTTGAAATTATTTAACGTGGAGGCCTGACTTGCCTCCACGGAATCCGTATTGCGATTGAGTATATCAACCGAAGCGACAGAATACCAAAAATTCCATCCATCGCTCCGGTGACCATATAAGGGATGATCTTCCTTGCATTGGTCCAGCAAAAAAGGGATGTAACACACACACGATGATCGTCTCTGCAGCTCATGGCGTGTGTGTGTCTCCACAAGCATGCGGTCCGTGGATCGATCAAATCCACAAGGGGAACCTTAGCCGGCATGGTTGCAGCTGGTGCTACTATCTCGACATAGAGATTTAGGTGGTTACACGATCAGCGACTGCGTAAAGCATTTATACTGACCGTGCACATCTTGGCGGCATCTCCACGTAGTCGAATTTTCGATGGTAATTTTCCATTTATGAGAACTCAAATTCCTTGGGCGTTCAGCCGTATGCCTTAATGTATTTGTCGATCGGATGACCGACCGATGTGGGCATGTATGCAAAAGGAAAAGATGAAACTTCTCCTGCACGTGTGCGGCTGACGCGTAAGGGTATATCTCCTTGATGTGGTTCGGGCAATGTTGATTGCTTGATGGTGCAACCAAATTGCTCTTACTTGTGGAAGATACTTACGACTGCTGATGGAATTCGATCCGAGACATGTGTAATGAATTGGTTCGGTTCATGTTGGTTGCTGGTGATGCAACCAAATTGCTTATAAGGAACATGTCTGTTTGGTGCTGATGGCTTTTGCATCAGCGCATATTGTAAATTTACAGCATTACGGGTATTTATAGTTCAACTATGCAAGGGTAAGTACATGCTTTATTGTGTTTTGGTGCTGTGGAGAGCAGTTACCAGGATGGTTAATGGGAAGGTAGGCAGTGGCGTTCAAAGGAACCGCCACAAGACCACCTTCACTTTAGAATGACTTTGGGCCGGTTTTTTTAAGCTTGACTCGTTTTCCAAGTACCATTTGGAAAATTGTTGGGTCGTTGCTGTTTCGTATTCATAGACCTTTGCTATGACCAGTTATGATACAATTCATGAAGTTGGCTCCTCGATATACTATGTCTATTTTCTGGTCTGTTTGAAAGGTATTGATATCTTTCAGAACTTGTAGAGCGGCATCAATTCCAAAATATTCTTTAAAACTACATGAACGGTCATTTTGTTATTCTTCAACTATTGAGTTAGCTCTGTAACACTGAAGCGACGGTTTTCACGCGGTAATTGTTGAATTTTTTTTATTGTCATCGCTCGTGGTAGGCGTGGAAGGTAGTCTGGGATGAGGTAAATCTTCGACCACTTCATGGCCTGCCTTGAACCATTCCTATGCCTGTGTTTGCGCCACTCGACATTGTCGGGTCACCATAAGCCATTTTTAACATGTTTAACTATTCGGCATAAGAAATTTCATTTGAAAGACAAAATTTGAAGCAAAATCTTTGTTCAACTAACCCTTTCATGCCCAATGTTGCCTATAGGCAACATTATATGTTTGAGCTTCTAAGTCCCGTAATTTTAAACTTTTCTCTAAGGGTTTTTTACTCAGAATAGCTCGATATGTCGTGTAAGCTTGTTGGCAAATATTTTATTAAAGTATTGCTAGTGATTACTTTGTAGCTGATCTGCGTTGACGTACAATTTTTTATGCAAAAAGTGAGTGTACAAATAATTCAAAAAATATGTATAAAGATATTTAAGTGCACAAAACAAAGTGTATAAAATAATAGAACCCAGGTAAGAAAATTAGGAAAAAAAAATAAGAAATTCGGAAAAACGTTTAGTTTGTGGTCAGTAATTTGTCAAACACAATGCTGCTTATAGGAAACATTGGTCTATAATGGTTATAAGAGATGCGTCCGAAAGGTTTGACCCAGCAAGAAATTCAAAAAATTTGCGAATGCGATTGGGATGATTCTGCTGATAAGGACAATGGAGAAGAAGAGGAAAAAATTACCACGAATCTGGGAAATATTATTGAAGAAACCCTACACCATCATCATCATCGGCACTACAACCGGGAACCGGTCTTGGCCTTATTTAGCAAGTCCTGAGGCTTGTTAAATTTTCCACACATTCCCTTTCCAACCGTCGTCGAGTTTACATCGTAGCGAATTGTGTGCCGTACGTGTAACATAAGTCCTACGTTACAATTTATATTACATCCCCTTTGTGTAATAGTGCAGTGAAAAAAAACAAAAAAACAAAAAAAAAACAAAAACAGACAAGACCCTTGTGCAGTGTGCTGTGTTTATAAAACAAAAGAGTAGTGCAAAACAATTGCAACGAAATGGCCTGCGTGCCAAATGTGAATAGTAACCGGTTTAGCGATCTTACGGAAGATACAAATAGCGATATTCGACCAAACAAAATGAAAAGGACACAGAGGAATTTTTTCCTAGCTTACCAACAATGAACAATACAAGAGATCCAAAATTTCTAATTATATCATCCAAGGAGAATGGTAAGCCTATTTCATCTCTAAGCCCATTTTTAATTAAAAAAGTGATAGACGATGTTAGCAAAGAGTATGAACAAATCACGGTTCTACGAGACGGACAATTATTAGTAAAAGCTAATTCTCAGAAAATCGCAGACCGTTTTCTTAAAATAACAAACTTTGGCAACGTGTGTCCCGTTTCTGTAAAATTACACGAAAAAGTAAATGAATGCAAAGGCATAGTGTACGCCTCTTGTCTCATAAACATCTCGGAAGCGGAAATAATAGCCGAAATGGGTCAACAAAAAGTCACAGATGTGTACAAATTTACCAAAGTTGATGACTGTAAAGTGCGAAGACCCTCCGGACTTATGTTATTTACTTTTAACCTATTCCAACCACCAAATTCGGTTGACATCGGTTTTTATAAAGCTAAGGTCAGTGAATATATCCCCAACCCCATGAGATGTCGCAACTGCCAACGACTCGGCCATACCACAAAACGCTGCACCAATACCACAATGTGCGAAAAGTGTAATCTGCCACCTCATAGCCCCGTAAATTGCAGTCGCACTATGTGCGCAAACTGCTCGCTCCCTCACTCGGCCGCGGATAAAACCTGTCCCTTGTATATCCAAGCGAAAGAAGTTTTAACAATAAAAACCACAAACAAATGTTCAATGGGAGAAGCCAAACGAATTTATAAGGAAAAAAATATCCACAAACCTGATCAACTTTCAGGAAGCTTTGCAGATACACTAAAATCGAGCCAATTACAAGGACACTCAACGGAACAAAACAAACAAAAAACTACACCCAAGGAATCCCTTCCAGCCAGCTCCTCCTCATCTGCTACAATCAACAGTATTCGAATTGCATTGCCCCATAAGCCAAAAAAGTCAATAACACATAACCCAACCAAACCAATTTCGTCTATAACACCACTAATCCAACGAAAACCATCAATTCAATTAACGCCATCAACTCAACAAACATCATCAACTCAACTAACCACATTCGAACCCTCACAACTACAAACAAGTTCGCCAACAAACAACCAAACTGAAACCATTCCACAAACCACGACAAGCTGCTCTGCTAATAGCCATTCGCAACGCACCCCTTCACCCAAATCAAAGGTAAAAAGTAAACCGTCTCTCACTAATATAAATATTAATAAAAATGTACACACCTTAGTAGATGATGATATTACAATGTAACTATAAAACTAACAACCAAGCCCCTGACTCTGCTGTTTCTGAGGTTGGACACTTGAACTCAATCCATAGTTCAAGTGCCCAACATCTGGAACAGCGGAGTCTTGATCCTAACAACATACATCCCGCCCACCATACCTTCCAACACCTTAAAACATTTAAGAATATACAACACCACCCCTCTGCACAATCAAGATCTAAGCACACTAGCACGGCTGAACGCCCAAAACTCACTCCAAAACAAACCCCATTCACCATTCTACAATGGAACATGAACGGTTATACCAATAACTTTGACGAACTAAACATTCTAATTAAGGACCATAACCCACATATAATATCACTGCAAGAAACGCATTGCCCAGTCAACACCACACGATTCATCCCTAAATCCTATGTAGGCTACTTCTACAATTCACCTGCAAACACATCACACAAGCAAGGAGTAGGATTACTAATCAGGAAAGGTACTTCCCACAAAATCCTCCCCATCATTACAAATATCCAAGCTCTCGTTGTAGAAATACAACACCCTTTAAATTTTACCTACATTGCCTTATATCTCCCCCCAAATCAACCATTAAATAAAAATGATCTTCAGGCTATACTCAACCAAACAAATGAGCCCAGAATACTTGGAGGCGACATAAATGCTTGGAGTACACTCTGGGGTTCACCTTCCACAAACAAAAGAGGGGAAGTAATTGAAAACCTGCTCCTCACCTCCAATCTGATCCTACTGAATGACGGTTCCCCTACTCACCTTTCTACACACAATACCCTCACTCATATAGACATCACTTGTTGCTCCTCAGAATTGGTTCCGAAAACTTCATGGCAAGTTCTAAACGACCTCTACAATAGTGACCATTTCCCCGTTTTAAGCATAATAAATAATCAGCAACCGATAACCCATCACAACAGATCTCCAAAATACAAAACCGATTCCGCCAACTGGGCACTTTTGGAAAGAAAAGTTGACGAATTTCTTTCAAGCAATTCCCCCACACCTGACACGAATCACGAAGCGGTGCTAATCAGTAAAGCAATTAGATCCGCTGCCAATCTCTCAATACCCAAACAAATATCACAACCAAATCAGAAACCAGGCAACATGTACTTTGGTGGAACTCCGACCTAACGCTTCTCAGAAAAAGCAAAATGTCAGCCCTCTCTGAATTTAAAAAAAGACCAACGCAGGTTAATTTTGTTGCATACAAAAAAGCGAATGCACAATTTCGTAGGAAGATGAAAGAAAGCAAAGCAAAAAGCTTTCTTCAATTCACTTCCTCAATCAATCCAACATCCTCCACAACCACAATATGGCATAAAATACGCAGCTTAAGTGGTAATCACAATCCGACAATTATCTCATCCCTTAATTCCGAAAATACTACAATCTCAGACACAGTGGAAATAAGCCAACTCTTCGCCAAAACCTGGTCGCAATTCTCAGACAACAATAATTTTCACCCCGAATTCAATCGCAAAAAAATTAAATCCGTTAACACTCCACTATCTTTGCAAACTCCTAACTCTGCAGCTCTACGCATAGAACAACCCATCTCATTTATCGAATTCGAGTCAGCACTTAGTATAACTAAGGGAAAGACTCCAGGGCGAGATCGAATATCTTACCCAATGTTAAAAAACCTTTCGCATTATGCAAAACAAAGAATTATAAAGTTATACAATAAAATACTTGAAACATCACACATTCCACAAATATGGAAAACCGCGGTCCTAATACCTATTCCCAAACCGAACAAAGATAAAGATACGGTGGATGGCTACCGCCCTATATCCTTAATTCCTTGTCCCACAAAGGTATTAGAAAAAATCGTAGCCAAACGTCTACTCTGGCTTATGGAAACAAAGAAATTGACATCCATCAACCAAGTAGCTTTCAAATCCAACAGAGGTTGCACAGACGCCTTACTCCACATTGACCACTACACCTCAAAGGCTCTATCCGCCAAAAATCATGTCACAATACTCTCTCTTGATTTTGAGAAAGCATTCGACAGAATAGGCGCTCACACCGTACTTAATAAATTGTAAAAATGGAGAATTGGCAACAATATATATAGGTACGTTAAATCATTTCTAAGCAATAGAAAATTCCAATGTAAAGTCAACCACGTTTACTCCAATACATTTCCATTACACAACGGAATCCCTCAAGGATCCCCACTGTCAGTTGTACTATTTATGATAGCCTTTGACGACATAAGTACAATAATACACAAACAGAAACATCTAGATCATTGCATTTACGCCGATGATATATACATCTTAAGTAAATCCAGTGATCTAACTTTCTGCAAAAACATTTTAACTGAAACAGTGAAAGATATCTTAGAATGGCCAAATTCTTCAGGTGCCAAACTCTCAGTAGATAAATGTTTTTTTCATTTTTTCATTTTTTAAACATTTTTTTATTTTCTTTTTATATTCTTATTTTCTAAATTAAAGGCTAGACAAAAAATGCTTAAATTCTAGCTTAATTATCTTATATAATAACTTACTGGTCCTTCGCAGACGCTCTAAGCTAAACATTACTTAATATTTGTATAATTTGCCTTTCGGCGACAGAACTTTGTGGCATAACTTATAATTATTTGAAAGACAAAGAAAAATTTGAAAAACTTTGTAAATTTTTTTTTTTTTTTTTTTTTTTCTTAAAATTTAACTTACTTAACTTACCTAAACTTATCTACTTTTTTTTTTTTTTTTTTTTTTTGTAAAATGTATGTAAAATCACTTAGCCTAACTTAACTTAAATCTTATACTACCCTAATTCTAGAAAAGCTAAGTCTATGTAAGCTAGCTGATGATAGTGTGATTCTATACCGACTTTGGTATCCAGGTCTTTATATGCCATTCAACCACCAGAACTGTTGACGCTGTCTAATACTATCGTCCCGGTCTCTGCGGGAGATAGCCCTACTGAAGCGCAGGAGCTCTTCTTCGGTGCGCGCTACTTCCCGGTCATAGCACAATCGCCCGTCTACAGATGATCTACTTACATGATAGATCAGCGGAATTCCGGATCTATCCTGTATAAGCCCTTTCATATCCAAGTCAAGGAACGCCTCTGGTGGAACAAAGCCGTTGCGACGCACGCTCTCATAGTATAAGGTGTTTGGATAATAAGCCCCGAAAATTAGGTCATTGGACGAGCTTATTGCTCTCGCAATATGTCCTCTGATTAATTTAATCATAAAATTATCCACCCTATTTATGTACGCTTCATTATATAAAGTCTCATTTGAGTAATACTTTTTATAGTCCGATTCCGGTGTCCGATATAATCTGAGACAACTTCTGAGACACTTTCTTTCGAACACCCGAATCTTTTCTATCAAATTTGGACCTATGTTGAACCATACTGGGCAACCATATATGAGCATTGGCCTGATTAGCGTCATGTAGCATATGACTTTTACCCTGCTGTCAAGTTGGCTACTATGAAATAGCCTCCTTGTCATAGCAAAAGTTTTCCTCGCTTTGAGCAAAGCAGCCTCTACATGTCTGTTGAAATACAGATATTGGTCTAGCCAGATGCCCAGGTATTTAACTAAACTCTTGGTTTCCAGTTTATCTCCATGCGGTCCCACGATAACTAGCTTTCGCCAGTTTTTCCTTGTGTCGTACGTGGCTTTATATAATGGAGTTCTAAATAGGATGGCTTCACATTTCTGGAAGTTGATCTTAAGTTTCCAGTCATCGCAATAGCGCTGCACTCTGTTGAAGTCTCGCTGTATTAACTTATTTATGATCGCAACTTTCGGAGCTGTTCTGTAAATTATGAGATCGTCTGCGTACGCAATAGCCTGCGGAAGTGCATCTAATAAGTCGCTAATGTAAATGTTAAAAAGAATCGGAGAGAGTACCGCGCCCTGTTGCAAGCCATTCTTGATATTATACGTTTTATTAGAGGTCACATTACCACTTTTGACCACGAACCTCCTGTCCTTTAACATATCGTAAAGTACATATAGTAAAGGCTTATGTATGCCATGTCTGACCAGTTTGTAATACAACCCTTCGATCCAGACGGTATCAAAGGCTTTTTCCAAGTCGATCAGACAGGCACCTGTGCATTGGTTCCTACATTTATTCCATTGTATGTCGGAGACCAGTTTAGCTGCGGCATGTGTGGTTTCATGACCCGCCCTAAAGCCAAACTGGTTATTTGGAATAATGCTATTGTCGTCTACCCATTTTAGCAGAGCTTTGTTAATGATTTTTTCAAATACTTTACTGATGCTTGGGAGTAAACTTATCGAACGCATGTTCATTGGGTTTGTACAGTCTTTGCCCTTTTTTGGGATGGGCTGAATGATAGCCGTTTTCCAACGCGCGGGATAATATGCATTATTCAACGCGTTGTTAAACAGGACCGTGTATATATCTATTGCCTTTGGGGGCAGGTTCTTGAGTACGATGTTAGGTACTCCATCTATTCCCACTGACTTTTTGCTTCTTAATGAGTCGAAGATACTCTGGATTCCTTCCCTTGTGATTAAAAGGCTATTAGCCCCACCATTGGCATTAATGTCGATTGACAGATTATCGTCACTGAATTCCGTAAAACCAGGATTCTCCGATTGCCAATGTGAAATTTCATTCCGGAGGTGCAGGTGATTCAGTCGAATTCTGTCCTCCAGGTCATTGTTTCGGCGAATGCTTTCATTCACCTTGTACATTTCCTGAAAGACAGCTCCCACAGCGTTCGCCCTCTCCAAAGGATCTTCGATCACGAAGAGCTCACTATTGAGGATAGCGTTCTCTGTATCTATGCCAATGTTGGTTAGCAGCTGCTTGTTTACCTCGGTACGTGGAATTTGGAGACACTGAATCTCGTTTTGATTATTTCTCCTGAATATTTTATTTATTTGTGGGAACATATTCGGGTTATTAGTTTTTATAGCTCGAATTCTGTTGTTCCAATACAAATTTGTTGCTAATCTATAATTAGCTTTAAGTAATTGTTGGAGGTTTTTTAATTGAGATTTCAGTGATATTATCTCCTGGTCTTGTCTGTCTGTAAACTGTCTGTGTAATTGTTTTAATTTCGATAGCAGTCTGCTCTTTTTCTTGTGGAGTGCGTTTATTGTTGCGTTTCTGTACATGTTAATGTGATCTGTAACTGTTGTTTTGGGAATTGTTTTGTCCATTGTTTGTTTTACGGCTTCGTCCATTTGTTGAATGTATTTGTCGATTTCGTCATTAGTCAGGTTTCTGTTTACTGGCAGATTAAAGTCATTCGAACGAAGTTCTCTTGTTAATGATCTGGTGAACCGCGGCCATCGCATTGCCCCGTAGTTATAGGGTTGCGGGGTCACGAATTCCTCCAGATCTGCGAGCTCGCTCGGAAGCTCTATTACTGCCGTGAATGCACAGTGGTCACTGTCGTATTCAATTGTCCGTAAACAGTTTGTGTTTCGTCTGTTGGTGTTAAGTAATCTCAGTCGTGAGTCGATTAGCAAGATATCTAAGAACGATCTACCTCTGGGGAACGATGGGTATTTCGTAGCTAGCAGGTCAGTTCTATATTCAATATGATACTGATCTAACCAACCAGCCAACTGATTTCCTCTGGCATTAGATATATAATTTCCCCAATTTCTATGCTTGGCGTTCATATCTCCCCCTAGGATAAAGTAATTTTTGTCCAGGTGCAATTGTAAGCATCGAAAGAGTGTCTCGAGCTCCGCTATAAATAGGTTTTGTTGGTGCTCCTCAGGTGCGTAGACCGCAATCGCATACAAACCCCTTCCTTGCTGAAGGGGTATGCGGACGATACAGGCTTCCAGCACCCGGAACCTGCGCACTTCTCCACTATATATTACTTTATGATTGATCCCTTTTCTAATAAAGATTGCGACACCCCCCCCCTTGAGAGGAGTTAGGTCGATCTCTTCGTATAATATCGTAGTTTTTATGTCCTATCTTATGTCTCTGGTTTAACTTTGTTTCCCCCGCCAGAAGTACATCAGGTTGTTCCTCTTGCAACAGGTTAAAAAGATTGGCTCTTCTCTCAGTTCTTATTAGTGAATTTACATTCACGACAAGAGCTTTTATTGATGTTGTGGTTAGAGGGTTTATATCGACTTGTTATTTAGACTGGGCAAATGCGAGTAGATCTCGTTTATTTGGCTTTGTAGCTGTGTCATCTGTCTCTGCAGATTGAGCAGGATTGCGAACACGTCCGCTTGCGGTGTTGTTTCAGTCTGTGTGGGAGTATTTGTGGCTACCTGTGATGTAGCCTGATTTGGTGTTCTCCCACCCGAAGCAACTTGTGCGTACGACCGCTGCGATGTTACGGGCATTGTTGAAGTACGAGCTGGCTCTGTGTTTTTTTGCCGGGTCACACTTCTTGCCATTATTTCTCGGAATTTAGGACACCCTCGATACGATAGTTAGCGGGGTGTCCCTCATTCCGACACACTGCGCACTTTAGAAGGGCTTTGTCTTCTACCCGTTCTTTTCCCAGAGGGCATTCTTCTGCCTTATGGTCCTTTCCGCACTTTACGCAACGGCGCTGCATTTCACAGTTAGCCGCCGAGTGACCAAACCTTTGGCAACGTAGACATTGCAGGATGTCTCTGCCTTTTTTTAATTTGTCCCATGTGACCATTTGATGATCCAAGACTGAAATTTTTCTTAGACCACCAATCCTACTGTTGGGTGTTAATTGCACCAAAAAGAAGGGTAGCTTGCGGTTTTCCCTTCTTGCCTTGGGTGTGGTGAATGGTTTTACCGCGGTAAACTCGAGATCTTCGTGCTTCAGGTTTTGAAGCATTTCGAGCAGAGCCTCCGGTTCCATTTCAGGGTCGACACCCTTTAATAGAACCGTTACGCTCTTCGTTTGTTTCGGCATGAACGAGTAAAATTCCGCGGTGGCTCTTTTTAAGACCTCTTTAATTTTGTCGTGGTCTGCCACCGTATATGTTTGAATGGCGTGCCTGTTCCCCGTCAGTCTTTTAACTGCAAAATTGTTACCTATGGCTAGCTTACAAAGACTTACCAATTCCTTACAGTCAACATCTATGGTGTTGATTGGTGGCATCTTTATTTTTCCGCTGTTATTGTTGCTTTGCTGCTGCTGTGTTGCTTGCTGGTTCGTTGATCGCTTTTGTGTTAATTGTTGCTGTTGCTGTTGCTGTTGATGGTGCTGATGTTGAAGTTGATGTTGCTGTTGATGGTGAGATTGTTGCTGTTGGCCGACTTTTGGCTTTAGCTTTTGTAGTTGTTGCTGGTTTTGTTCTTGTTCGAGCGCCGCTATTTTTTTCTTTCGGCGTCTCTCTTGTAATCGGGCTCTTGCCATCGCCAGTTTCGCCTCCAATTCACTTATCTCTTCCTCTTCATCCTCAGACTCTGAGGATGCAAGAGAAGCGAATGAATTATTTGCCCCATATATGTTAAAATTGGAGGGGAAGGGGAGCTCACTGTCGTCCGCCAATTGTTGATCTCCTTTATCCATCGTCAATTTCGCGGTTTTGCTTCGCGTCACAATGGAGTTTTTCGGGGCGCCTTTTCGTTTGTGCGTTGTCGTGTTCTTATCGTCCTCCGTATTCATTCTGGTTCTTTCCAGTTTGTTTTCATTAAAAAAAAACAAAGGCGACCTTTTGAACCACGGCGACTTGATTTCTCCTGCAAGCTGAGTTGAACTCGCCTACCGCCTGCTAAGAGTCAGTAAGCTTGCACTCGCGCCAAACGATGATTTAAAAATTGCTTTCTTAACAAGCAATATATTGTTTGTTTTAATTTTCGCGTTTGCGACCGCAGTGTTATCTTTTTATTGTTTTTGTTTTTATTGTCGCGAACACTTTTGCACCTCACTCAACTGTTTTTATATGCACTTATTTTGATTTTATTTAATGCATTTATACCGGTACACCTGGTAAATACAGATTGCTTAACGAGCAATCTATTTTAATTTTTGTTTTTTGCGCTTGCGACCGAGGTGATGTATTATGTTTCTTATAGTTGATTATTATTTTATTTTTCGCACTTCACTGCAATATGCACATTTGCTTTTATGTTTTATTTTAATTTATGTGTTTTTAATTCACTTAGTATTTACAATTAAGTTTTTACGTTTATTATTTGTTTTGTTTGGTTTCTGAATTTCATTGTTTTGACTATCTTCACTGTTTTAATTTTGGTCACCACATGTCTATTGAATTTAAACTTTTGGCGTGAACTCGAGTATATTTGGAGTAGATAAATGTAAATTATTTCATGTGTGCCGACGACGACTTTGTCCCCAAATACACCTCAACATAAACAACAAAACAATCCAAAATGTCCCCAACCTCAAAATCCTAGGAATAACATTTAACAACAAGTATACCTGGAAACAACATTGTTCAGAACTCAAAGTATCATTAGCAGCGAGGCTCAATATTATTAAATACTTAAGCAACATGAAAAGTAACGTACACATTAACACTCTATGTAAAATTACTAAAGCTCTAATTTTAAGTAAAATAGACTACGGGATCTATATCTATGGCAATAGTCCAAAAACGACTCTAAATATAATAAAGACCATCTATCACCAAGCCGCTAGAAGAAGCACCTTTGCATTCAGAACGACACCAATAAAAAATATACTGGCTGAAGCTGGGCTTCCAACAATCGAGGACCGGATGGAAATCATATCATTAAAACTAATAGCTAAATTAGCGTTTTCGCGAAATTCCATAATTGACAAAGACATCAATCTAACAATAGGATACAAAAACACCAACCGAATCCCATCTGCAATCAGTCGCATTTTAGATAAAGCCAAGCAATTGGAATTGGATATTAAACAAACTTTCAAATACTCCGCAACTTACCCGCCATGGCTTCTAAATAATAATAATATCATAACAACACTCTCAATATTTAAAAAACCAAACACAAACAAAGAAATATACGGTGCACTATTCTGGTCAGTCGCCTCAAAATATAAATCCAACGGATGGCGCTTTCTGTACACAGATGGATCCAAAACAACCAACTATACTTCCTTTGCGGTCACATCCGAAGAAGGTGCAGTAAAGAAAATCGGACTATTACCCGAATTTTGCTCCATTTTCACGGCGGAAGCCTTCGCGATTTTACAAGCCGTAACATTCGCCACCAACCACAGAGAAAAATATGTCATCTGCACCGACAGCCTGTCGGTACTCAACTCAATAAAAAACACCAACAACACTGATGATATTATTTCCAATATTCGGAATAATATCATTAAATACTGCAATAAAATAAAACTAATGTGGACTCCCAGTCACGTCGCCATCAGCGGTAACGAGAATGCAGACGCCGCAGCCAACTCAGCCAAAAGAGCTCCAGTCCATAAATTCAACATCTACACAAGAGCCGATCTACTGTCAATTATCAGCAATCAACAAAAACAAATAAACCAAACAAACTGGGTACTCACCACCATGCCTTTAAAATGGTAAACCGTTTCAAAACTCACCCTTCCTACCCAACTAACTTGTCCAAATCCAAAATCACAAACTTTGTGAGGCTGCGATTAGGCCATACAGCTGCTACCCACCTCTACCTGCTCCACCGATCTACAGCCCCAATCTGCCCAAAATGCAACACAACACTTACAATCACTCACATATTGAAAGACTGTCCTCACCTAAAACCCTTGAAAGACAAACTATTTCGCAATACAGATATTTATACAATTCTAGCAGATCCCACTACCGACAACATAGAAATTGTAAATAAATTTGTAAATAGCATTAAGATTAAATTGTAAATTAGAAATACAGAGCCAATAGTCCCCGCTGCTAGGCTCATTAGGTTAAGTTATTGATATGTAATTTTACATTACTAGTTGATAATAAATAAATAAATAAATAAATAAATAAATTTTCCATAATGATTTTTTTTCCCGGCAAGGTCATTAGTCTTGCACCAGAGGCTTCCCGACGGGGAATCGAACCCCGGTCTCCCGCGTGACAGGCGGGTATACTAACCACGATACTATCGAGGAGAAGAAACCCTATAAAATGTAATTGAAAGAGATGAAGCTATTTAGGCTGGTGTGAGTGAGAGGATTTTTGGCGAAAACAATGAAGTTGAAAATGAAATTCAAGTTGAAGAAACAGTACAAGAGGTTTCTGAAAAATCGATTTAGAAAGTTTGAGATGCGGGAGTGCAGAGATAGGGGAATGCGATACGAGCTGGAAAAGCGAAGTTAATTTCGGCCAAGTCAAACAACCAAGAGAATATTTTACTCAGTTCTTTGATGATGAGATATTACAAAAGATCTGCGATGAAACTTATTTATACGCATTATAAACCACTGGCACCGAATTAAAACGTGAAACACCGAAATAAGAAGATTTATAGCTGTATTACTATACCTTGGCGAAATAAATATTCCAAATATGCGAATGGCATGGGCTCCAAATTTCAAATTGTCAGAAGTGGCCGATGCATTATCACGAAATCGTTTCGAAAAAATAAAGGAAAATTTTCATATAAATGATAACTCTAAACAACCCCAAAAAGGAGAACCTACGTATGACAAATTATATAAAATACGTCCGTGATTGAAGAAAATCAAACAAAAATTTAACGGAATACCACAGGAGGAATACCAAAGCGTGTACGAGCAAATGATTTCCTATAAAGGTCTTGTGATATAATCGAATAATGTGTAGTAAATATTTATATTTTATTACGTCGGCACTTTTTAAAGCAATATCTGCCAAAAAAGCCTCATATGTGGGGCTTTAAAATGTTCACTAGTGCCGGTGTATCTGCTATTGTATACGACTTATGCTCTACATTGGAGAAGGAACATACCAATCCTTTGGATTGGGCATATCGTCAGACATTGTTTTACATTTGGCCTCTAATATTCCCGTAAACCAAACTTTCAAAATGTTTTTTGACAACTGGTTTACTTCCATAAACCTGATAATTTGTTTAAAACAAAATGGTATATTGGCCGTAGGAACCATTCGAAACAATCGATTAAAAATTGTGCTCTAAACGACAAAAAGGATCTGTGGGGTAATTTCCTCTAGTGCGTCAACACAGACGCTGGTTCAGCCACCAAAAGGAATAGAGCACACAGCGAACACCACAACTCTCCAAAGAAAAACACACTGGAGTAATTTATTCTCTTATTTTTATTTTAGTTTATTCTCTTGAACATAGCTTTTATTTTAAATACCAACAGTGGAACTGTCTTTTAAATTATGGGTCGTTTTGTTTGTTCAGTAGTCTTGATTTTAATTTTCTCTGCGCACTTGTTATTTACTGCGTGGTACACGAACTCGATGAATCAACGTCACACTCGTATTTGGCAACCATTATTTAAGTAAATTTATTCCTATAAAATATTAAATTCATTCCCATAGAACTGTTTCTCGACAAAAACTCGACACGCAAACAAGCGTGTGTACGCTTAAGAAATTTAAATCTGACAACGGAAGGCACGACAGCAGAGACTCCACGTCTCTTCTCGAAGGATGATGAAATTTGACTCCGCGGTGCAATCCACATCCGTCAGATTCAACGGTGGTGGATCACATCGATGTGGGAGGAGCGAACAGGCTCAACTTGGACACAGCCAATGAGCGATCGAAAAAAAGTTAAATGGGAGGGTTTCCCATATGCCCGTATAGGACAAGTACGATGCCCCTTAGCCTGTTTATCGACAACGAACGATACCGCACCTGTTCAAACAATTGGACCAGCAAAAAGGGGCTGCAGGCATTTTGGTCATGTAATGCCGTTGTAGACGATACATTCTTTGGTGACGATAGTCGACCGAAGATTTGGGGTTTGTTTGATTTAGCCGTATGGCTCTGGTGCTCTAGCAAGGAATATATTTTGTTGACATTAAGTCAACAGAAATCTTGCCGATGGTGGCAAAGGGTCAGGCTGGATGGTTATCTTATTTGGATTAATATGCTGGTACATGGATATGGTGGTGAGGAATTTGCCACCCATGGGAACCATGGACCAGCGTTGGAAAGCAAAACAAACACAGTTAGGTACTGTGTTTACTTTGATTTCCAGCAGGGTCATCGAGGAGCATGAACGTGGGTATGATTGCCTAAACAACGATCATATTCATGCCCAAATCCAATGATCGGTTGATAGCCGATAATAGGGAATTGGTCGCAAGTTTTGCGAACCCAAGGGTATAGGATCAATGGTTCAATTATGGACCGTACGAAAAATATCGGCTGCAGCTGTGTTCACAATACGCTGGCCAGCGTGTGTTTATCGTTTATTGGTGACGAGCTGAGCCGATAGGAGATATGAAATGGTTCATGTATTATGAACCAAAAACATTCAATGTTATGCATGCCATCGGTGAAGTTTTACTTTCAGCTGAAAGCTACTGAAAGATGGCTTACGCTGCTCGATTGCAGGTAAGTATAGTGGCCTGTGGAGTGAAAGAAAGGCAGATTGACTTAAGGAAGTGGGTGGTTCTTAAGGAAGGCTTTAAAGAACCCCCACAGATCTTCTTAGAAAAAGACGAGGATCAAACGATTTTAAATTTAAAGCAACAAATAATTTAATTGCTTCTCGATGGTATGACAACAAAAGTGAGCGACTGGTTTCCGAATTATATAAGTAAAAACCCAACGATGGTGTCGAAAAGAGAAGAAGTTTGTAAGCATTCCTCGTCCCGGTATTGTTGAATGCTATAACAAGCATACGGGACGGTTTGATCTTGCCGACATGCTGTTGGAGTTATACAAAATCAACCACTGTTCAAAGAAGTGGTATATGCGTATCGTTTACTGGTGCATAAACTCAGCAGTAGTCAACAGCTGGCTGTTGTACCGCAGAGACCTGAAAACCCCAAGCGGAGACAATAAGTATATGTCGCTACTAAACTCTCACTTGGATATTGCTAACGAGCTACTTAACGCAAAAAAAAGCTCCAACATGCAAAAAAGGTCGCCCATCGTCACTTCTCTTAACAATGCAGTCAGATCCACCATCACCAGCTTCATCACCAGCACCTCCATCACCAGCACCTTCATCACAACCTTCGTCAAGTTCTTATAAAAGTTCATATGTTGGAGAATCTGCAAAAACCATACGATTTGACCACATCGGTCACTGGATTGAATGGGGATCGAAAGGCAGATACAGAATAGTATATCCGAATAGTATTAATATAGAAGGTAAATCATCATCATCATCGGCACTACAACCGGGATCCGGTCTTGGCTTTGTTTAACAAGTCTGAATTTGTTAAATTTTCCATAATAATTTGTTTTTCCGGGAAGGTTATTATCCTTGCATCAACAAGGAGGTAAATGCCCCGGTGGAATTCTAAAGTATTCAAGAGTTTTTCTTTCATTTAAATTACTGATGAAAATATATTGTTCATTACACATACCAACCTGGATGTTTGTTTTTTTTTTTGGAAAAAAAAGTTAAAACAACATAATGGAATAATGCTAAATTTACTTCAACAATGATATTTTTAATTAAATTACAATCACTCCATGGAAGCTCGAACCTATGCAATTTTTACTTGCCTTCCATATATGGCAAAAGAAGAAGAAGGGCGTAGCGGAATTTCGTCTTAAGTACCAGGAAGTTATAAGGACGCCGTATTAAATGAGTATGAGTGACACAGTGACCGAGTTAGGACGTGTTTGCGATTCGCTTATTGAGTGAAATTAAAAAGTTTTTTTTGTGAGTCCGGGATCGTTTAAAACACAAAGTGTGGTATTATTTTTTTATGTTGGCATCGGCAAATATGCATGAAAAGAAACCAAGTGGTTCCGGTCGGCCTTTAATGTCCTGTTCAAGGACGACTCCGATTGCGGTATCCGATGCGTCGCATTGGATGGACAGAGCCGCTCCCTCGAGAGGGTATCGGAGTAAGGTGGCATTTGCCAATTGGTCTTTGGACAGTTGGAATGCTCGATCAGAGTCTTCTGTCCATGGGATTGGGCGCTTGTCATTGCGCTTAGCTCCTTTTAAGAATCCATTGAGCGGAGCTTGAATCTGGGCAGCATTCTTCAGGGTCGGACGGTAGAAGTTCAGCATGCCCAGGAATCGACGAAGTTCACTTACGTTAGTGGGACGAGGATATTTCATGAGGGCCTCCACACGGTCTGGCAGTGGGCGAATGCCCTGGTTGTCAACGACATAACCCAGATAAGTTATTTGCTCCTTGGCGTATTGACACTTATCTGGGTTGATGACAAGACCGTATTCGCGGAGGCGCTCGAGGACCTGACGTAAGTGGCGTTTGTGTTCGGCGTGGTCTTTGGAGGCGATGAGAATGTCATCGAGGTATGCATGTGAGCAATTGAGACCACGTAATGCCGAATCGATGTAACGCTGGAATGTCTGTGCGGCATTCCCTAGGCCGAAAGTCATCACTTTGAACTCGAAGAGTCCGAAAGGTGTGATCACTGCGGTCTTGGGGATGTCTTCTGGTGCCACCGGAATTTGGTGGTAAGCCCTGGTGAGATCCAGGGTAGTGAAGACGTTACACCCTCGTAACTTATACGAAAAATCGTAAAGGTGTGCTATGGAGTATCTGTCTGGAAGTGTTGCAGCGTTCAGCTGTCTATAATCGCCGCATGGGTGCCACTCACCAGAACGTTTCTTCACTAAGTGAAGTGGGCTTGCCCAGGGGCTGTCCGACGGTTGACAGATACCTAGTTCGATCAAATGATCGAATTCTGCGCGTGCCGCACGTAATTTCTCGGGAGCCAGCCGACGAGGGCGCTGGCTTACCGGGGGAGCTCGTGTTTCTATATGATGAAACACAGTAGCTTTATGGCGGCGTTGGTTAGGTAGAGGAATTGTTGTACGGACAAATTCCTGTACCATGGCCTGTATTGGGTCTAAACTCTTTGTGGCCTTTGATGTTCCCGCTGATGATGCCGACGTGGGCAAGGGGGGTGCGGTTGGAGCCATAAGCCCGTTACGGGTCGTATCGACCAACAGGTTGTGTGCGCCTAATAGGTCGGAACCTATTAGGGGTACATTAACATCCGCAATGACGAACCGCCATGAGATGGGATGTTGAAGACCCAGATCTAATGTCAGCCTTCTGCGACCGTACGTAAGTATCGGTGAATTATTGGCGGCAGACAATTTAAGGGCGGCAGGCACGCGGTTGCACGGCGCAAACGATCGCGGCAGGACTGAGATATCGGCGCCGGTATCAACGGTAAAAGCGATATTCAGTTTGGGGTCCCGGATGGTTAAGCGACTTATGGTAGGGGTGCCGGCCGATTGCGTAAGGGTATCGGTCGGCAAAATTAGTTTAAAGGCCGCCCTTGATTGGTGGCTGGTTGTATCCAACCACAGGGCGCCTTGCAATTAAACGCACGATCACCGTAGCGTTGGTGATTGATACACCAGGGAAGGGTGACGGCATTGTTAGGCATACTTTGTCTATTAGGGTTGTCGTTTCGGGGAGGCCGAGGCGGTGCTCGGTGGAAATTGGCCCTCTGAGGGGCATTTTATGGACCCTGTTGCCGATTGAAAGGAGGGCTCGGCACAGCTCGATTCGGAGCGCTTCGTTGAGCGCTTCGTTGAGTATTTCTCATCTCCTCGCGCATTTGATTCATGTTGCGAAGGGGTGAGGTCTGGAGTGCCCGAAGGTCAGACGTGGTGACTTGGGCGGGAAGCCTTCTCTGAAAGGCTTCATTGGGACGGACTTCTTGGGTCCTAGGAGCAGGGTGAGGTGCGCTGGAGGCTGTGGACCTTCTGCGAGGTATGTGCACTTGTGCAGAGGGTTGTTGGAGAGGCGGGTGGGTATTTACCGCAGCTACTTGATAATCTGGTGGCTCATCCCGTGCAGGGTAGATCGCCTGGATATCTTCGGCGCCTTGAAGAAACCCCACATCAATGTGGTATTATTTTTTTATGTTGGCATCGGCAAGGATGCAGGTTGCAGAAAAACACCACCGATGTCGAAGACGAAACACTAATCGCGCAGGACGATGGCGGAAACAGAAACACATACCAAGTCCTTTTATTAACGTGTCCAAAAATTCCGTTGCGTGTCACTGAAACTGTTCTCCTGGTGGAAAGAAAATTAAAACTTCGTAGTTGTATGGAGGTGATTTTTATTGATATTGTAGAATATCCTTATAGACACTGATTATTATTATTAAAATTACATGCATTTTGACACGGCACCAACACACCGCCACTAGTTCCAAGTTCGCACACGTTTCAATCGTACTGCTGGACTAAACACAATTTTTGACTCCATAACAATTACGCACTCGGTGACATCTGTATTGTTTGACGATACAAAACTGACTCGCCTGACTCCGTAAAAATTGGTCCAACTTCCGGCGATTGTGATGGATTACCACCGCATACCATCGCAGGAGAAACATCCCTTCCGACATGCATGACCAATGGGAGGCGATCAGCATCCCATTGGAAAGTCCATGCACAATATCTTTGCTATGGGAACAAATGTCTTCCCATTGAAAGGAAGGACAAACGAACGCGCATCGAAAAGAATAGTTGGGAGATGTAAGGCTGGGTAAACATAAACATTGGAGGGTATATTGAATACCGAAACGTAATCCAATGCTTAGGTGCTAAAATGCGGCTTGTTTGAACAAGCCAATAAAAATACATTAGGAATGTCTAAGCAATGGTGATCCGTGATAATTGGATGCAGCTGCATGGGCATCGATTTGCATGATATGCTCTTGGGGATCGATAATTGCTTTGAGAAAAACAAACACAGACGAATTTTCGTGAGTATGATTGCAATGAATTGCGATAAGGGAACTACGAAAGATTTCCCAATGGTTGGCAATGGACATGGGTGCCTATCAGAGGAAACAAAAAGTTTTAATGATTACAGCGATGTGAATAATGCTGTGGCAAGATGATGATCTTGGCATGGAATGTTTTGCAGGAAGCTTAATGCTGCCTAATTGCAGGTAAGTACCATGGGGTAAAATAGAAAGAGGAAGATTTAAGAGGGTTAAGCGATGGGTGCTTCTTCGGCGCCTTGAAGAAACCCCACAAAAGACTATTTATAAATAAATGCCATCGATAAAACAGTCGAAGCAAAATGAATATATATTATTTGATTTAGTCGACCAAAATAAAAAAAAGACAAGAACACCCATCCGTAAAGTATTATTTAAGGGATTCCAAATCATGTGACGCATTTCCCAGTGGAGTCAATTCACCCGTGTATTCCTTTGAAAGGCGCTTGATTCATTTTCATTTGTTTAGCCAGGTAGGTGATAATATATATGTATGTCAAGTATTACCGGTGGTAACTGATATAGATTTAACCCAAGTTCACCAAATTGCCATCACATTACAGCAAAATGCAGCATTTGTCACATCAGGACATCAGTTGAACTTAATATTCCTTTTTCCATAAATAAGTTTTTGGGGTCCTCATTTTTAAAAATAAAAAAAAAAGATTGTCCATAGTTATTCAAGTTGCAGACAAATTGGTGCAACTCACACAAATTCGGTCTGTTAGTTGCCGGCTATGATTACTTCTGCTGGTTGATGGGAAGGCAGGACCGTCTGAATTCTTATCCAAATTCATTTCTGATCTTTTCAAATTAGCACGTGGTTTGTATGATTCGCATAAGAGGCCTTTGCAGTATACACAGTTGGTGTTGGTGTAATTTGGATACCATGTTCAACTTGATAAAGACGTCTTTCGGTTATGTTACAACTGTAGTCCAACGAAAACTCAATCGCTGCCAAAATGCAACGTTTCGCAGTGGCCTAGCCAGCAAAGTCATTAAAGGGCTATTAGTAACTTGAGCTTCAGAATTTGAGCTTTGTCTCATTAAAGGAAAGCATTTGCACATTTTCAATACAAGGATATATCAAATTCCACAAAGTTTGCTAAATTGAAACTTGAGAATAGTTATCCGCATCAGATTTATAAGCAACCGTGTTGAGTGGGTAGGATGTGTGTTAGGACACTCTGCTAAGTCTTGTTCGATTTAAATTGACTTCTCACACGCATGCAGAGCTATAAGTTTATACGACTGCCATTTGTTCCTCGAACATCTTACCTTTTGCAGTCATTTCCCTGTTTTTACATTTTCGGCCACGAATATTTTCCTTGAATCCCTAACTCTTACTTCAATGGCTCCTCAAAATAAGTACCAACAAATGTGTATCCTTGGCTTAACGGAATAAAGTCGACGGCTAATTAAATTCAACATCTTTCCTGTGGGCTCTCAGAAAATGAAACAGACAAATGGAAATTGGCGCAGACGGTTACCACCAGCTGAGAATTGTATCAAATCCGTCGGGGATACAAATCCAGTGGTGGGAAGAGCCCCGAGGCTCTTACGCACCTACGCCGACTAGCGGAACTAGAGGCTAGGATAAAAGACAAAAAAGCCGTATAACAAAAAAAAAAAAAAAAAAAAAAAAAAAAAACAAGATAAATAAAAATATTGTTCTCCTTTTCCCCTTTTCTTTTTTCAATTACAGGAGAGAGGACGAAATCGACGTTGGGTGGAAAATTTAAAATAATTTATACCCAAATATTTTCCGTTATTTCTGGTGTTTTGTTTGCAGGTTTTTGTCTTTTCTTTCTTTCTTTTCTTTTTCCACAGGTATCTAGATTGGTTCGTGTTCCTCATCGTTGGGTCGTTTGTCTAGATTAGTTCTTGTCCCTCATCGTTGGATCGCTAGTTCTAATCGTGTTCGGATTCACTAACGAATACTCGCGAATTCAATCAGATAAATCCGGGTAGGTCCGTACGCAAATTTAATAAACGCGCGTACGTACTTGATGCTAACGAGAAGCCACTCAAAGGGAAATAAAAAGGAAGAACCCGTTGCCGATATACTGGGTGCGGAGAAAAATTTGCACTTAGTCCAAAACAATGTGGCAGTCTTCAGTGGCCAGAAAGGTCCTAACGCAGCGAGGGAACTGCATAGTTTCCTCGAAAGCTGTGACAGGACGCCAGACTGCCTGTCCGAAGAGGAGGAAACTATTTTCCTGGGAAAGCTCGCCGCATGTTTAAGGAAAACCTCCCAGTTCGAACAACGACTCCGGAGTACGCTACTGCCACACGCGTCATATGAAGAGTTACATTCAAAACTCTCTCATATGCGACAATCCCGCGAAAAGGATGTCGCCGATTTTACGCACCGTATAACGCAAACAGTGGCTCCTCGATAGTATAGTGGTTAGTATACCCGCCTGTCACGCGGGAGACCGGTGTTCGATTCCCCGTCGGGGAGCCTCTGGCGCAAGACTAATAACCTTGCCCGGAAAAAAAAATCATTATGGAAAATTTAACAAGCCTCAGGGCCTGCTAAATAAGGCCAAGACCGGTTCCCGGTTGTAGTGCCGATGATGATGATGATGATGATGATGATAACGCAAGCAGTAACGGACTGTAATGAGGCAGCAATCCGTAAGTATGGAAATACAAATTGCCTACCGTTCGCCATCCAGATCGAAAGACTGGCAAAATCGGTACTGATGGTAGGGATCAGAAACGACCAGCCAAGACATCTGATAGTGAAATCAGAAAGGGGCCCCTAGATAGGATTTTATTGCTAGGGTTCTCGAATTAGAGAAAACCGAAAAAGAGATGAGAAGCGGGAGTGAATGGTATAGTAAGGAAATACCAACGAGGTATCCTGACCAACCACCTTCACCTGAAAGGAACCACACATACCAGGCCCCCATCTCATCAAATAGGCCCATGCAAAAAAACAATCCATTTTACTATTGGGGGGATGAACAGGAAACAAATGGGGTTTCAGATAGGACCCACGGGGATACTCGACAAAACCTCCAGGAATCGAGGCAAAGGCAAAATAGGCCTGTAAACGATGCGTCTCAGGTAGTAGGGACACATAATAGGAATTCTAACACTAGGTTCCCAGAACGATCTTACCCTGTTACACGTACACAACCTGGGAAAAACCCGTTTAGGTCAGGAACATCACCACAATCTTCTAGAAGATCAACAGGGTCTAAACTTAAGAAGCCCGAGGTACCACGGCACCTTCAAAGAGGCGGAGGTGACTATCACAGTGACTCTTCTAGCCAAAGCAGGGACAAGCGTGCACCACACCCGTGGGTTGCACACATGACGTGCACTTTTTGCAATAGGAAAGGGCATTTGTACGACGAATGCCTGCGACGCCGAAACACACCATTGTGTACGAAATGTGATCGATATGGGCACGATGTCCAAGATGGTCGGACACAAGCTATACAAATAAAGGCGGATAATCCCGAACCTCCACAACCAAGGTCGCAGAACCAACGGAAGTCACCCGTGAATACCTCAACTCAAGAACAGGAACGACCATCTACGCCGAAACAAGCAACAGCGTCGAATCGTAGAGTGTACAGCATTCGATGTTGTTGTGAGTTTTGTGGCCGAAAGAGTCACACGTGGAACGAGTGTCGTATAAAAGCAATGCGGGTAAAACCACAAAAGCCAACAGACGCACCCAAAGTGGTTAAGTCTGTACCACGCGATCACACCCCACCGAACTGCACGGTCAATACTGAATGGCAAACAGTCCAAAAGGAAAAAAAAATTCAAAGGAACGCGACAAAGGCGGTGAGCAGACCCGAGCCAAGAGTAGTACTAGTTCGAGCAGTACTGAACACTCAGAGGCTCGAAAACTGAATCAACGCCAGCCCCGATTACAACGCCATCGACCCGAGTCGAATCGTAGCCAGTCGAATTCAACCGCTACGGACGCGTCAGAGACACCAAAACAGGGACACCGGCGACAGAAGAACGGTCAGTGGTGGTTAAGCAACACCAGAGATTTTGGTGGCTGAGTGGCAATTAAAAACCCGTTTCCTTATAAAACTTGCAAAAAAAGGGAAGTAATAATAATAATAATAATAAAGCCCAACAAACTACGGAAAGCTTACATAGATTTAGCATTTCGAAGTCTTGATATTAGGTTTAGGATAGAGTTAAGGTAAAAAAAAAAAAAATTTGTTTAGTATTTAAGTTAGATATAAGGTAAAAAAAAAATAACAAAAAGAAAGTTTTTTCAGTTCTTCATTTTCTTTGTATCTAATTAAGTTCCATAAAAATTCATGTAAACAAAATAATCATAATGTCGAAAGACAAATTTTCATGCTTTAAGCGTATGCATGAAACTTAGAGAGTCCGCAAACGACCAGTAAGTTAAGAAATAAGATAACATAAGCTAGTGTTTAATCATTTTTGTCTAGCGAGTAAGTAAATTATAATAATAGGAAGAAATAAAAAATGATATTAAAAAAAAAAAAAAAAAAAAAAGGTCTGTGGTGCACATTTTGCCGGCGACACAACCACACGGCGGCAGTGTATCGGCAAAGAGCAAAATGGGAGACGTCGGACAACTCCCAGAGGTCGGTTCGGAATCCCCCAACCCGACCGAACTAAAGCCACCAACTAAAGAAATCTGTCCTCAGCCACTATCAACAAAAGTTCCAATTGTCCAGCTCCCATTAGCCATTCGATGTAGAAGCACTACACGTATAATAGCGGACACGGGTGCGGTGATCAGCCTTCTTAAGCTGAAGGCACTCCAAAATGGAACAACATTGGACACCAAAAAGACAACTACCCCCAAACGCTTTTTGGCAAGGGAAAGTCTAAGGGCTTTTGTAAGGGGATATTCAAACTGCCCCAACAAATCTCCTGTAGCTTTCAGGTAATAGACTCCCTACCGGGATTGTCAGCAGATGGGTTGTTAGGGAACGACTTCCTGTCTAGGAACTGTAAAGTCAATGGACACGGGAATTGTTTGGACTTCTGTGGGGGTTCTTTAAGCATATCCGAAGAACCACCCATCTCCCTTAACCCAATCCCCCATTCCCAAAGTGCAATCAAGCAGCATCAAGCTCCCTTTCACGGCAAGATCATCATCTTGCCATGGCATCAAGCAACGCCAATTTTGTTCAAAAGCATTTCGGTTCACATCCTTCACGAACCATTTGGAATCTTATCGGTTCCTCTTGTCGGCAACTATGTCCATCATGTACACAGTAATTTTCCTGTGTATACATGCCCAACCAACCGTGGGTCCAACGACAAGCATGGCAAGTTGTTTGCTTGCACAGCTGTATGACTAACTGCATGATCCGTTGTCTTATCTAGGAACAATCATCGCAATGGTCATGTCTCACGAGTTGTTTGTCTAATCAACAAGCACCCATCATTCTCGCGATTGACATCGAAATCGAATTTTCTGTATATATAACATACATGCAGAAGAAGCCGATTCGATCCGTCCGGCAATGATCCCATAAACAATCCCTTTTAGTCTCTATCGAGCTACCATTTGTTTGTTCAGCTGCCATTGGTAGAGTCTTTTCATTGCACCCAAACCCCGATGCAATTTCATTTGTCCTGCCTTCCAGCCCATGGACATACAACGTGACCTGTACGATCATACACCGCTGGTTCCTCATTGGTTGCTGCGTGGAAGGAAAATTCCATGTTTCGCTTTCACCACGCAGTGAAAACCCACCCCAGTGATGACTGGCTTCATGTTCCGTGCAACAGCCGCTACGGTCGATGTCCAACAACCAATCGTCAGGGAGTCAGATTTCATCCCCAGTCGGGTCCACACCCGTTTGAGGAGTTTTTAATCAAACAGTGTCGCAGAGCGGTTGCGTTTTTCTTTAAGTAAATTTCGGAGATATAGTTTTGCACAAATCTAGTTCGGTTTAAACAACAATTAATTAGACGGTAGCATCCGCATCCGTTCTATTTATTTGAACTGAAAAGGCCTCATACAAGTAAACAATAGAAATACGGCTATGTAATCCGAATTGTAAAATACTGAAAATTAAAGAGAACGTTTTAGTGCCCAACAGAACAAATAAATGGTTAGACTTCCCATGGAAATCCTGGAAGAGGTAGTGCTAGTACCTATAGCAGTGCAATCAGGGATTTTCATATCCAATTGTATTGTAGGGAAAGCGAAGAGTACCCAAGTAGAGGTACTCAATATCGCAAGCTACCTCCAAATCATAGACCGGATTATGGTGGAAGTACATCCAATTAAGGAATTGTTCATCTTTCCGCTGGAAAATGAGGACAACCGTTCTACGGGATACAATTCGGATAAAAAACCTTCGGAGGGAGAACACCTCCAGTATATCCGAAAGATCCAAGGTTGACACAATTACACTAGGAACTTCACTTAGGGAAAAACCCAAGTCATCAAGAGTGTCAATCCATAGTGGAAATATGTGAGGAGTTTAACGACATTTTCCACCTCAAAGGTGACCTCCTGACATATACCACTGCCGCAACACATGAGATACCGGTGATACGGGATCAAGCACCGATAAATCGACGAATGTACCGTCTGCCTGAGTGCAAAAAAAAGGTAATAAACGAGTACGGGATATGCTGGAGAATGATATCATTCAACCACACAAAAGTCTGTGAAACTCACCACTCTTGGTAGTTCCTAAGAAAGCGGGCCCCTATGGAAAATCCCAATGGAGGGTTGTGGTCGACTTCAGGAAACTGAACGACAAAACCATTGGTGATGCGTACCCTCTCCCTCGAATAGAGGACATTTTAGACCAGCTCGGTCACGCACGCTATTTTTCCACGCTCGATTTAGCCAGCGGCTACCACCAGAAGGATAGAGGTAAAACAGCGTTCAGCATAAATTACGGGCATTATGAGTTCAAACGTATGCCATTTGGTCTGAAGGGAGCACCAGCTACGTTTCAGAGACTCATGAACCATGTCATAACCGGGTTGTAAGGTATCGAATGCTTTGTTTATCAGGACGACGTTGTCATATATGGGAAAAACCTAGAACTCCATAATGACAAACTCCGGAAAGCATTCGATCAAAAAATACCACAACCTCAAGCTGCAACCGGAGAAATGCAAGTTCCTACAAAAGGAAGTAGTATACCTGGGACATGTTTGTTCCGAAAAGGGGGCAATGTCAAGGCCCGACACGACAGCTAGTGTCAGGGAATTCCCCATTCCCAAAACGGTAAAGCACGTCCAATCGTTTCTAGGCTTGGCGAACTATTACCGAAAATTTGTTCTAATTTTTTCGAAGATAGTACGCCCCTTAACAAATTTGTTAAGGAAGGACGTCAAATTCACCTGGTCAGACAAATGCCAACAAACATTTGACAATATAAAGGAGTTATTGGTCTCGCCGCCAATTGTCTTTATCGCTCACCGAATGACGATTGACCGGCGACATTTTTCGAACATCTTTCACATACTGTCGACTGGATACAGATCAACCACCCGGCCTTTTGGAGCCACCTGTGATCTCGCCGGTACAGTCTTCAATGCCGGATGTCAGATTTCGTCCGCATTCTACGTGAACTGGATTGTACGAAGGCAACCGGCCCGAACGGAATACCAGCAATAGTCTTTAAGAACTGTGCTCCAGAACTATCGCCGGTTCTTGGCAAACTCTTCCGCTTATCTTATGCACGGAGGACCTTTCCTTCTTGCTGGAAAATCGCTCGAGTTCAGCCAATCCCAAAGACGGGAAAAAAGTGTCTCGCACAAAATTTCCGTCCGATAGCATTACTGTCTATTTTATCTAAGGTAATAGAAAATGTCATCAATACAGAGTTGGTTAAGTATTCGGAGTGTAACGGACTTCTGAATGATCGTCAATACGGATTCCGTGGCAGGCGGCCCACAGGAGACCTTTTGACACTTATAACCGATATATGGACATCTGCGATTGAACGGCATGGTGAATCAAGGGCAGTCGCATTGGATATCTCCAAGGCTTTTGACCGTGTCTGGCACGGGGCATTGCTTAGCAAACTCCGTTCATATCGACTTTCCCAACAGCTTTGTGACTGGACGAGGAGCTTCCTCGAGAATCGATCCATCCGGGTTGTTGTGGACGGCGAGTGTTCGGATTTGTATCCTGTTAATTCGGGGGTGCCCCAAGGTTCTATCTTGCTTCACATAAATGATTTGTTGGAGACAACGGATAACAAAGTGATCAGTTTTGCGGATGATAGTACGGTTGTTTCCTCCTTTTCGAGTGTTCGGCCGATTGGTGCATCTGCGTCGCATCAGCTGAGATGTAGACAGATTGACTCTCTGAATCAGCATCTAGACTGAGTCCTGCAGTGGAGAAGGGTCAATCTCGTCGACTTCAATGGAGCGAAGACACAATATACAACATTCACAAAGAAAAGTGGCTCATCGGTTCCACAGCTGATGATGAATGGCCGGGCCGTCGAGCCTGGGGAAAGATTGAAATTGCTCGGCGTCACTGTCTGTGGGAATGTATCATGGCATAAATACGTGTCGAGCATCGCGGTCAGCCTCAGGAAAACTGAGCTATCTTTTTAGAGCCAAGAAATATTTTACCGGCTCAACTTCTTCTCCTATATAAATCCCAAATTAGACCCGCGCTCGAATATTGCTCTCATGTTTGGAGCTCGGCTCCTAAACATACCCTCGACCTACGTGAGAGCATACAGAGACGAGCGATCCGCCTGATCGGGGACTCGGCGCTGACATCGGGACTACAGTCGCTATCACATCGAAGGCGCGTAGCCGGCCTCTGTCTGTTTTACAGATATTATCACGGGTACTGTTGTTCGGAGATTCTTGGTATTGTTCCACGCAATTCGGTTTATATGCGCTCCACAAGACAATCCGACGGATCGCACCCGTTTGTGGTTCATTTCCCGACGGCGCGAACATCCCTGCATCAGAACTCGTTCCGTTACAGAGCGGGGAAGCTGTGGAACTCGCTTCCCACGCGAGTGTTCCCGGGGCGTTACAACCTGCAACTGTTCAAAAAGAACTGCAACAGTTATTTGATGGCATCTCGGGGCGCCCACTCGGCGCTATAGGTTCGCCTCTCCCGAGAGAAGTCTAATAAAATTAAAAAAACATTAAAAAATACGTACGTGTTATTAACATCCAAGCGGAAGTCGAAAGAGCACTACGACCGTAAGACCCACCCATTCACATTCCATGTGGGCGACAAAGTTTTAATACGGAAAGAGCAAAGGCAAGGAAAATTAGCTCCCATACCGAGGGGTCCCTATAAGGTAGTGTGGGGATTCTCTATATCACATGGAGAACCAACCACAATTCCAACCGATTTTGACCCCTAACAGCGCGCCAGCATAAACCAAACCAGCAATAGCACACATTTGCAAACATGCAAAGAACACACTACCCAATATGCAACAGCATTCGTTCCTAAATCTGCAATCACATACATCCCCAAACTTACCAAGAATCCATTTCCCAATCTGTAATAAAATGCATCTTCCAAACTTACAACAGAATATTAATCATCTACCTCATCTACACCAAACCACATACATTTTTCCCAAAAACCACTTCGGTTAATTTCCTACTTAAACTATATTTCTCGCTTGCATTAATTTTCCCCGAAAGCCATTCCGACTCACTTCCAGCTTAAACCATTTCCCTCGCTTGTAACCAAGCAACATCTAGTTTCCCCAAAGACCATTTCGGCTCCCGTCCTACCTAAACCATCTGGAATAATATTAATATAATAATGCTCCTTACTGGTAAGCCACCAGCACAATGCGTTGCATTTCCACGAAACAACCATTGCAAGAACCGAGACCCATGTCCCTTTGTCTAACCGACAATTCATGCCCATACTTGATTATGCTCCTGAAACCTATTTCTCCGTACACATAGCGACAGAGGAATCTAATTCAGCCTGTACGGCAGTAATTCTCTGGAACTCAATTCTCTATGCACGTATAGCAACGCTTTTCAAGTTCCTAGAGAGTGGCAGAACGTTTTTTTTAGCTATGACTCCACTGCCACGACACGATGAATGGATTCTTGCCCCCTTCTGATCAGTCGAAGTTCATTAACCGTTGGGGGCGGTCACGCCGCGCCGCCATTCGAGTCGCAACCACAGTCGAGTAATAACCACCAGTCCGTGCAGACGCGTCTCCACCACGAGCGTGCGTCCGGGAGTCTTTAATGCAAGTTAGTAGTACTTTGTCGGTGTCCGCCGCGTTCTAATAGTTTGGCATTTTAATTTGACGCTTTGTGTTGATGTCTTAACAAAAGCTCTCTGGTTTAAAAATTAATTCGATAAAGCATATCCTCAAACGGAACGATAACTCTTTTCTACTTACCGAAGCATTGTGTTGTAAGTTATTCGCGTGTTTATAACATTACCACTGTTTATTTTCGACACAACGTACGCAAATTAAAGACATAGTAAATTACTATAAAATAACCTTTCGATGTAATGTGTTTGCGAATATAATAATTTTACAAATGAAGTGCACATAGTTCATTTTGAAATATCTTGTTAAAATTATCCAAACGAAGGAACGAAAGGGAATGTAAGAAACGAATGTGAACAATAAAAAGGAAGAGCTAAAATAAATGAAAACGAATTACAAACAATATCTGAGTGTTTATTTTGTTCTGTTCCGTGTCAACCCCCACTTCTTGATCAACTGCCGTACCATCCTCTCTGGGTGTAAACAATAACACGCGGTGGGAAATTAGTGAACCCGTGCCTGTGCCGGCACACCGCCACTAAAACCCCCCACAGTAGTACAGATAAAGAGTCCGGTGAATAGCGTCGTAAAGGTAGGGAGAGAAAATGTGGTCGTGCACAGCAATAGGCTGAAACCCCACTACCAATAGAGGACGCCAAAAGCAGACAAACAAGGGAAAATAATACACCACAGCCAGTGTAGGGTTCAACGCTGCAGTTATATACTTTTGTAGCCAAACTTCATTCCTCTTCTAAGAATGAAGCTATCATTATTTAAGGGGGGACGGTATTGTTACGGACCTACCTCGCGTCCAGGTCCCCCTAACATCCACTAATCCCCTTTCGCAAGTTGCCCCTCTACCTGTAAAAGGAAAACAAATCGCCAAGTAGCTAATTTGCATAAACTACTTTGTGCAAATTCTACTTGGTAGAAAAATAATAAAAAACGGCGTTGGCGCCGGATAAAATAATAAAACGTCAACGGCGAAAAACAATAAAATGAAATTCGACGGAAACCTTCGAAACAAAAAGGAGTCACATCAAAGTGCAGAATTCAGTTTAAATAATGGAACTCATTTAAATACCAGAACACATACATACCGGAACTCATTTAAATACCGGAACTCATTTAAATACCGGAACTCATTTAAATACCGGAACTCATTTAAATACCAGAACACATACATACCGGAACTCATTTAAATACCGGAACTCATTTACATACCGGAACTCATTTACATACCGGAACTGGATATAAGCAACATTGGAGCAGTTTTTTAATAATTAAAACCCAACACGTTTATTGTTGACATATTGAGACGAATTGTTCTGGAATTGCTCCACCTCAAAGTTAGGTATTCTTTTCTCCTTGTCTACATTACATTATTGATTCTAGAGACATCCCACATTGTGGCACGGCAAGGAAATTCCGCATTGTTCCTGACGCCATTGTGTTGACCCACCACAACAATACCATGTGCTGGTGGACAAGCACATACACTTTGGTCCTACATTTTGCATATCATTGTCTGAAATCATCCTCACGGCCCACCAAAATACATTGTTGGTGGAGGTTACTTGAATTACGTATTTGCTGGTCGTTTGCCAATACACATTTAAATACCGGAGCTCATTTACATACCGGAACTGGATATAAGCACACCACAGTTGAACTGGACAATTAACCGGGGAGCTTCACGCTCTACGCCCCCTGCAACCTGCCAGCCACCGAAACCACCAGCAGCTGAGTTAACAATAACTACAGCGTCCGCTCCACGGACGCTCAAGAACTCAAGATTATCCCAAGTAAGTCCTGTACTTACCAGTTAATAATATTACAATTTAAATACATTTAAATATCCGCATATATTAACTATATAAATTCAAATTGTTAAAATAATCATAACAGAGCGCATATGGTCACGGCTTCATGCTATATCCGAATGTTTACCTCGTTGCGCAATTAGTTACGCTTGCTACGTTAGTGCTCTGGTACACGGCTTTGATAACTTTTTCGACATTCGTTCAGTAAAGTGCTCTTCACTATAGTTAGATGTGTGCCACAAGATTGCATTAGGAAAGCGCATTTTAAAAATAAAAACCCTCTTTTTATTACTACGCTGGGAACTCTTCACCCTTTCATCCAGCTTCTTCTCTGTCACCGAATATTGAGGTGTTCAATACATTATAATCACATTAGAAAATTTAGAACACCCATCCGTAAAGTATTATTTAAGGGATTCCAAATCAAATGACGCATTTCCCAGTGGAGTCAATTCACCCGTGTATTCCTTTGAAAGGCGCTTGATTCATTTTCATTTCTTTAGCCAGATAGGTGATAATATATATATATGTGTGGTATTACCGGTGGTAACTGATATAGATTTGACCCAAGTTTACCAAATTGCCATCACATTACAGCAAAATGCAGCATTTGTCACATCAGGACATCAGTTGAACTTAATATTCCTTTTTTCATAAACAAGTTTTTGGGGTCCTCATTTTTAAAAATAAAAAAAAAAGATTGTCCATAGTTATTCAAGTTGCAGACAAATTGGTACAACTCACACAAATTCGGTCTGTTAGTTGCTGGCTATGATTACTTCTACTGGTTGATGGGAAGGCAGGACCGTCTGAATTCTTATCCAAATTCATTTCTGATCTTTTCAAATTAGCATGTGGTTTGTATGATTCGCATAAGAGGGCTTTGCAGTATACACAGTTGATGTTGGTGTAATTTGCATACCATGTTCAACTTGATAAAGACGTCTTTCGGTTATGTTACAACTGTAGTCCAACGAAAACTCAATCGCTGCCAAAATGCAACGTTTCGCAGTGGCCTAGCCAGCAAATTCATTAAAGGGCTATTAGTAACTTGAGCTTCAGAATTTGAACTCTGTCTCATTAAAGGAAAGCATTTGCACATTTTCAATACAAGGATATATCAAATTCCACAAAGTTTGCTAAATTGAAACTTGAGAATAGTTATCCGCATCCGATTTATAAGCAAACCGTGTTGAGTGCGTAGGATGTGTGTTAGGACACTCTGCTAAGTCTTGTTCGATTTAAATTGACTTCTCACACGCATGCAGAGCTATAAGTTTTTACGACTGCCATTTGTTCCTCGAACATCTTACCTTTTGCAGTCATTTCCCTGTTTTTACATTTTGGGCCACGAATATTTTCCTTGAATCCCTAACTCTTACTTCAATGGCTCCTCAAAATAAGTACCAACAAATGTGTATCCTTGGCTTAACGGAATAAAGTCGACGGTTAATTAAATTCAACATCTTTCCTTTGGGCTCTCAGGAAATGATACAGACAAATGGAAATTGTTTCCTTTAGGTTTTTTTTTTTGTTTTATTCTTGTCCTGGAAATTGATGCGAATATAAAGTTGATACAAATGCTCAGGGCGTCATCAGGCTTCACGCCTATTCAGGGTAAAGAGCAGGGAGAAGCTCAATTTCAACCGGCGTCTTTCGTACGAGGTTTCATTTAAGGGGAAGGGGGGGGGGGGGTTGCCATCAACAGTCCTTAAAAGTGCATAACGGCTGTAATACCGGAAGCAAGTACAGTGTTCATTGTGACACTAAACCGAATGTGTGTAACGGTTATTACCAGTCAAAGAATTCAACCCTTTCTCCGTGAAGGTCCCATTTGGAGAGTTTGTCAACCCTAATCATAAAGTACTCGATGCCAAGTATATCCGATGTGAATAACATGTAACCGGTCGACATTGTAATGTATAAAGAAATTCAATTTGGCACGATTATCGGAAATGTAGGTAGACCTTCCATATGTAGGGAACTCAGTGTGAATGGGCAAGAAATAAATGGGCAATGTTTACGAGTCGACAACGTGATCAGGAAATTAATAGTGAAAACGAGGTTCACTCGGGAAATTGCTCTGGAATTGAATACTAGGCACGTTAATTTGCCAAATGAAATCCTCTCTCCATTCGAGAATATAGTAAGATGCCAGGACAGGTTTCCTTAGCGCTATATGTCTGATTGTCTGCCTGCCAGGATATGAAGAATTTATTGAATGCAAATAAACTTCATCTCATTCGGATTTATTTCCCGCTCATGAATCTCATCAGTTTATCATTCCTCTGCAGGCCAAATTTCTATTTGATTCGAGTTCATTGGGCGACATTCAGTGAGACAAAGGGCGCAGTGGGCTTACTTCCTATGGCCGGAAATGAAAATTCATGTGTTGGGATTATTCAATTCGTTTCGAAGATATATCTATATGTAGTCTTGATGTGTATAATCCTTGTTTAGAGGCAGCTAGCTTGGATCTCGTTAATTTTAGCAAAATATTTGTGCCTATCGAATAACTTAATTTAACTTACTTGTGTTCAATAAATCCAACCGGCTTGCAGGCAACGAAATTTGTGATTGATTATGTCATAAGAGCACAATTCCACTTATGGTGAGATGTATTCAGTAAAACATAGGCAGTCCCATTATTTCCGTTTCATCACTTTATTAAAAACGGATTCAAAAGAATCACAATTAGATGTGAGGTGAGAATTAAGTATCATTCTGTTACGTGCGTCTTTCACCACCCCCCATCAATTAATTGTTTTTAATATAATTTGTTTTAATGTAGTTTGATGGTAAGGTGGTGGAAGAATTTCATGATCCACATGTGAGTGTTCGAACACGCCCCGATTCGAGTGTGGATCGTGGGCGAGTTCGAGTTCGAGTTTCGGAGTAGATTTTAAAGGAGAGCGAGAGAGAGATACTACGATTAGACCACAGGACAAGATGAAATATCTCGGGGTCACTTATACCCCAAAAATGAATTTCATCAAACATGTGACCCACATTCTCCAAAGGGGCCTTGGTCGGTCTAAGCAACTGCACAACATCCTGAAGTGGAGGAACAAAGTTGACACCAAAGTTAAGCTTCTCTGCTATAAGCAGCTAATCCGATCTGGAATATCGTACGCCTTTCCCATATGGTCCTGCATATCTTCGGCTCAAATGGAAAGACTTCGGGTTTTCGAAAGGAAACTCCTCAGAAGATGCACCAATCATTCTAGAAGGCCTGACGGTCGTCATTACCCCAACTCTCACCTATACGAAGGCGCCTCCATTACCCCTATCGACGAGTACTTGCTTCAATTAGCATATAAGTACCTCGAAAACATTCAGAACAGCGAGAACCTACTTGTACGGGACTCTTGCGTTCTTGACCCTTCTCTCTCTCGATCTCTTCGGATCAAACCCCCACAATTTCTTCTTCAGTACAAAACTGAAGAAAGCACCCTTCCCAACAACATTCCCCTCTATAATAGAGGATTCCTGGACCCATCCCATAGGGTCTACAATTAACAAACCAAACACACGAACGCACAGTACAAGACGGCACAAACACAAACATACACACCGACCAAAGAGCAGATTATCAGACGCCAAAGACGTGATCTGCGTTTACTACCGCACCCAAGACCCACCGGTCTTGTAAGATTTCTTTCCCACCATCCCTCTATAAAAGTAGTTAGAGAACACTTGGACTAACACTGTCCACACTATCCTTGGATACCCCCTTTTTTCTTCTCTTTTCAGATGCCGCGAGACCGAGCCCAATATCCTCACGGATGTGGGTGATTCTGGTTATCGCAAGATGACCAGAAGTCAGAGACAAGATGAAGGACACATATGTCCTGTCTCGCCAAATTCGGCCTTCTCGCCACTTTTTGTTTTTTTTTTTTTTTTTTTTTTTTTTTTTTTTTTTTTTTTTTTTTGTGTCGTCAATTAAGAAGTCTTGCACCATGGGGCTGATGAACCTTGGCTCGGAACCCTACGCTAAGTGGTCCAGTTGACCGGTACTCGGAAAATTTTAACTAAATCCTACGAATTAATATACAGTCTTTCACGACTTAAAAGTTAATTAATATATATACATCCTAATATCATCAGTGTAACATTCATCTTCATCATTGCTTAAATTAAATTTCAACTAAATACTACGAATTAATATACAGTCTTACATGACTTAAAAGTTAAATAACATATATATATCCTAATATCATCAGTGTAACATGCATCTTCATCGTTACTCATCAATTAAGCTCCAACTATAGCAAGCCAGTCAACAAGCTTGCACTTTAAAATATATGTCAGACGATCATCAAAGCCAGCAGTGGTATTATTGGGGATAACCAGAAAGGATCAGGTGTAGCATCAGCAGAGAGTGTCCGAAGGCCCAACAGGTGTAACATTCCCTAAGAGTTAAAACAACTGTCACACTTCTAACCTGTACATTTTGGCACAGTCTAAGCCAAGGATTTCAAGTGTGACAATTCCCGGTAATTACAATAGTTTGGTTTTATAACTTCATGTATTTTTTTTGTCTTCGGCAAGAAGGTGGAAATCTTCAAAAGAAATTAGAAGAAATTGGCTGAAAAGTTTCAATATATCCACCGTATAATCCCGGCGTTCCTCCGTCAGATTACCTCAAAAGTGGACTGTTAAAAGCGCCCGTGTCAGTTTTGCAGAAAGAAAATCCCGAAAATGACAAAAGTTGGTCGAATATAATGGACTGTCTACTTTCATAAAAAAAAACCTTAAATATTTTCCTTCCCATGTTAACCAACATTGCGAATCATCTTTAGATTAATACAGATCTGCTGACGCAACAAACAACAGTAGTCGTGTGGTTTTCTGGCTTCGGGGAATTCCGAAAATCGCATATTTATTGATTTAAGTTTTGATCATCAAATTATGGGTTAGGCGCACTATTAAAGTACTTGAGAGTTAAGTGTGTTACAGTGAACCAGACGCGGATTTATTTGGAGTGTAATTGCCAGAGGCAGTGTTGCGTATCAAGGTACTGTATGCATGCGTGTATCTGACAGCGAGTCTTTGTGCGGAATCACGTGTGGGAAAATTGCATCCACTTCCATTACGCATCTATTGCCCCCCAAACATCATTCTTTTCGAATTATCATTTAACAATAGCGTGGGAGTGACAGGTTGTTTTTGTACAAATTACAGTGATGCTGTGTAACCCATAAATGGCAGATCCCAATGCGGCTGGAGAGAGGGTGGAGATTCTGAGCGAAAGGAATTGTCTGTGACCGTTTTGTAATTTGAGTATTTAGTAAGTGGAAGGATGACAAGGACTAGAATTAATTTCGAAATGGCAATTTCTTTATGATGTTATCGAAATCAGTTCTGTCTCCTAAGCGTTTTCATAGGATTTTATGTCATTTCAATAGCTTGTAAAATAGTAAATAATTGCATTAATGTTCAAATGAAACGAAAATTCATGTTATACAAAAACGTTCCCTGTGTGGCAGGAGAATTACCCAACAAGTTTAAAGGACATCTTTATGGTGTGATTTTGACATTTTACTGTCTCATGTAACATCATGTGGGAGATAGGTTTTTAAACACTTCTAAAGGCTCATCATTACCTCGATTTGGCAACGTATGGTAGAGTGTTCAGTCTGCATGAATAAAAACGTCGTAATCGAAAGCGAATGTGAGAGACAGAAGCTTTTATCTTTAGGATCACGATATCCATGGAGAGCACGGAAGTTTCAAGAGACCGTATTTAGGAATAAAAGGTATCAAATTGACCTTCTTCTTGTTTTTAATTCGCCACACATTCCTTAGGGTGGATTCCCTGGTATATATGTAAATACAGGCAAGTAGGTAAATTTGCAAGTTATTACTGTTAGAGGATCCCATATGAGAGCAAAAGCAACCCGACCTTTTCGGTGGTGGGATTAATAAACCTGACACATACAAGCCATGTTAGTCCACTGAAGCCACGTGGGACGAAAGGTATGTGCTAATATATTTTGTCCCCGTTCTTGTTAAACCATTGATGTGGGAAATGTCTGCGGTCTTTTTGTAGCAAAGTATCTGTGGGCGTTACGAGACAAAGTCGAAGGTCACAAACCAAAGTTTGTAGTACCACGATCCTGTATTTTTGTTATGTGTATGTAAAAATGATGAAATACTCGGGAAAAAAAAAAGAATAAATTGGCCCCTGCCATTCAACGAATTGCAAAACAATAATGCGGTTTCATATAATTTTTCTAGTTTGAAATTGCGAAGCTCACTTGATCTCGTGACATGCAAATATTTTATCAGATTCAAACTTCTCCTAGGAAAGGTAAACACTTTCAAAATATGACAGTATTATGATGTTGATGGTAATTGAAGAAACTGATCCCAAATGCCATATGGAAAGTTGGATGAATACAGTAGGGAAGTTTTGGTTGGCTAGAATTGTCAAATATTTATCCAGAGAGTGCTCACTTTGTTGTTGTGATGCAGTAAGTTAAACTATTTATGGCAAATTGATGAAACTGTCGTTTGCTTTGCAGTTCATTGCAATCGAATTTTCTTCACCTCTAGGCACTGCAGACCATTGTGTTGTGATAGGTAAAAAAGAATGGAATGACTCTACGAGAAAATCATCTGGGACGGATTTAACGATTTTTTAAAATTAAGTTGCTCGTCTTATTCTGCCTCAACATCGATGTTAAAACTATAAAACCAAATAACAGACGTGACTATATTTAGTAAGCTTCGTTCCAAAGAGAGTGTAATGATTTGGTAGAATATCACGTAATAATTGTCATGTAATAATTTTGGGTGACAAGTATATAAACTTTATCCTATGTCGGTCTATGACTTAACTTCCCTAATGGTGCTGTGGGGGTAGAAGTAGGTGTGCCGAACAGGGGCACTAGATTCACTTTATCCCCGACACTTACGCCGTCAAAATTGTTCACTGAGGAAAAAAAAAAAGGAAACGAAAACACTGTTTTATTTTGTTTGTTTTTTTTTTATGTTCTTTATTTTAATTTAATTTGATTTAGCTTATATTTATCATAACTTATCACTAGATTTAAATTGAAGAACTTATATTAGTGTTCACACAGAAAAGGATCACAACTCAATGTAACTATCGAAAAGGTGCACTTTGGCAAATAATACACAAAGAACTAAAAGCATTTTGAGGATTGCGACGAGTATGTTGGGTGGCGTTTAAGATTATTACGGATGCGTGTCTGGCCGCGATGGCAATTGAATAAAATAAACCCGAAACCCTGGTTAGCCTCGAGCGGCGGCGTGACTGGTTTAATAAATGCGTATTTAAATTTTTCTTGAGCGGCAGCGTGACTACAGTGTCAGTGGTTGAGATGCGTGAGGGGTGAAATTCTGCATTTCATTTTACACACAGGACAACCAAAAGAGACCACGCCTCCGCTCTCTCAGCATCACGTTTGTCGAAGCGTGGTAAAAAGTAGGTAAGTTAAGTAAGTTCCGCTACAGAGCGGGGAAGCTGTGGAACTCCCTTCCCACGCGAGTGTTCCCGGAACGTTACAACCTGCAACTGTTCAAAAAGAACTGCAACAGTTATTTGATGGCATCTCGGGGCGCCCACTCGGCGCTATAGGTTCGCCTCTCCCGAAAGAAGCCTAATAAAAAAAAAAAAAAAAAAGTTAAATTTTAAGGAAAAAAAAAACAAAAAAAAATTGACAAAGTTTTTCAAATTTTTCTTTGTATTTCAACTAATTATCAGTACTGCCACAAAGTTCTGTCGCCGAAAGGCAAATTATACAAATGTTAAGCAATGTTTAGCTTAGAGCGTCTGCGAAGGACCAGTAAGTTATTATATAAGATAATTAAGCTAGAATTTAAGCATTTTTTGTCTAGCCTTTAATTTAGAAATTAAGAATATAAAAAGAAAAATAAAAAATGTTGTAAAAATGAAAAATGAAAAGTGTGGTAACTTCGGTTAATTGGTAATTGACGAACGTGGAGAATGAGAGAACAGAAACACGATGTACTGTGATCTCGAGGTAGCTTTGGTTGTGTGTGTTGGTATCAACTGCTGTTTCTGAGCATGGCCTACTGCCCCAGTGTCACGGCTGTGGTGTACTCAGCGAGCATTGAACCGTATTGAAACAGAATTGTGAAGGAGACGATGTAATGAATGATGGTAGGGTCGCCATGTAATGAATGATGGCAGGATTGCCATGTAATGTTATTGGCAGCGTCGACATGTACTAATTCGATCGCAGGATCGCCATGTAATGTTTTAGGTTTTGGGGTTGTGTCGTAATATTCAATTAATCAAGACAACTTGACTAAAATCTCTATTTCCCTATTGTTGTTGTACAAAGCGCAGCTCGCTGAAATTGGATGGCGTAGAGCGCCGCAGTTAGGTGAATCAAACTCCAGTATCGGTTTTTGATTAAATTTATTTCAAAAATGTTGGGGTATTTATACTCCCAATCAATCATTCAATTATTTACATATTTCCTCATTTACTCATACAATTTCTGTTTACAAGCTATAAGTAGAACATCACTCATACAATTTTGCTTATCATGCTACTTAATATCATATCACCGCATAGCGAAAGAACAATAACATAAGTTGACCCAATTAATTCTTGAACCACCTTGCCAATGACAAATTCGCAAACGATTGTCATCTGATTCCTTCAACTCGTAACTGAAGCAATTCGTTTGTTTTACTCAATGAAATGAGTTGACCTTGAACTTGGTTGTAAACAACGAATGCTGGTTACTTGAGAAGTGCAAATTGTGACAAGGGCAATTGATTCATTTGAGTTTATTGTTTGTGGTCATTTCATGCATGTGTTGTCACACTACAACGAAAATTTAGCTGGTGCTATTCACTTGTAAAATGAGATCGTTGATCCCAAGCGAATGGACGGTCTGGGGGAAGTCATAAGTGACGCTTAATCGGCTAGGGAAATATTAACCAAATTCGAAGAACCGCGTCGCTTGGTCTGGTCTTGGTTGTTGCTAACCAAAATGACTTTGAAATTTCCGGTGGAAATCTCATGGGTTAATGCAATAGTGTTGCCGTATGGCAAGAAAACACTGAATGCAATTGTGCATTAATCGAATAGATCAATGACTTCCGGCCAGTCTTCTTTAGGGATTTATCTATTGCAGGTGAAATAGCCGACGGTAGGAATTGGGATTGGGTTGACGCGCTGTTAGGGGTCGAATTTAGGTTAGGATTGTGGGCTGGTTGTCCATGTGATATTGAGAAACCCCACAGTGCTGTACAAAGCGCAGCCCACTAAAAGATTATGGCGAATCGCCGCAGTGTTGAATCAAAAGACGCTGTTGGTTTATTGTTGGGTATTTATACTCCCAATCAAGCACTCAATTATTTACAAATTTCTTAATCCACTCATACAATTTTTGCTTAACAAACTATTTCATTCTTAATTCATAATTCACTCAACACAATTTGCTTACTGTGCTATTTTATTTTCTATCACCAGCTTAGCGCATAGTGTAACTTTTTGAAATTACTGTAACAATGTATAAACCTTTGATAGTAAATTAATTTTGAAAACCTATTATTTGAAAACCAATTGTAATTGAACGAAAATCCAAGTCCTTAATTAATCTTAATCTATAGTTACAAGAAAATTATTCTCTTCAAGGATAATTTTCTTTCTCGAAGAAGGGTGCGATGTAGTATTCCAGAATACTACTGTCCTTATAACTATTAAGTTTAATACTGAATCTCATTATTTAATCTAACACATCCTTAAAACATTCTCCTAACATATCATAAATAAACATCCACAATATTCTATATCAAATCAGTCTCAGTACATTTCATAACATGCCCCTTTTTTTCATAACATGCCCCTTTTTTCATTTGAAACATGGCTCTTTAATTTTCGTTCAAAGTTTATTCAAAATTTAAAAGTCACAGTAGCGTTAATAATACTTTGATAAAATTGATTTTGCTCATATTATAATTTACAGTAAATTAGAACTCAAGTTCTATAAGAAGAGGGAAAATTTTATTGTAAAGTCAGTTTGAGTTTGGAGTTGAGTTCAATTAGTTTAGAGTTGAGAAATAAGTTGAGAGTTGGTGGAGAACAGAAATCAGTGGAGAACAGAAGTTATTATAGAACAGAAGTAATTAGAGACGGAGAAGATATTAGAGACAGAGAAAAGAATATACAGTTCAACAGAAGTTAGAAGTCCTGATTGTAAATAGAAAAGGAAAATGAGAATAAACAGATTCAAATGCTGAGAGAAGATAATCCTGCGTTTTAATTAAGATTTCGAAATAAAAGGTCCACGCTCTTCCCTCAACCGAGGAAGCACGGCGCTGGAGATATAACAACCGCTAGCAGCAAGCTAGCACGCGGGTGTCATTTGATTCTTTCAAATCGTAACTGGAGCAAGTCGTTTCTTTTACTCAATGAAAAGAGTCGACCTTGAATTATTGTCGGCAACGAATGCTGGTTACTTGAAACGTGCTAATTATGACAGGGGCAATTGATTTATTTGATATAATTGTTCATGGTCATTTCGTGGGTACCAGTACCAGTAGAGTATCAAATCCAAGTCAAATACGTAGGTCGTTTTTAGGTAAAAGTTTTGGTTTGGCTTGGAGTAAGCTTACAAAAAATTCTTAGGTCTAATTTATGATATAATTTAATTAATAACTTAATTACGATGGTGGGGGATAGGACGGGAGATAAAAATAAGTTAGAGGGAGACATTCAGGAGGCTGTGTTAAAGAGTGAAGGTGCTAATGTTGAAGCCAAAGATGGATGACTTGGAGTTGACAAAAGGGATCTATTAAGGCTAAAGAACGCAGCCGAGGAAAACCGGAAGAGAATCAAGAAGGTTAAGAATGGTGTTAAAGTAGAGCAAATAATTTCGTCGAAATGGAAATATATACAAACCTGTGGGGGTTTGTGGGTAGTTTTTATTTGGTATCGTCAAGGATACAGGTTTAATAAAAACTCCACAGTTGCAAAACACAAGAACACTAACTGCACTGATGAAGGAGGTAGCAGTAAACTCGGCTGGAAGTCCTTTGTTGTCGATACTCCACTATCGACACGTCCGAACTTTCTTCGTGGTGCGCGCAGTCGTCCCACTGCTAGCAGCAGCCTTTCGTCAAGAAGAAGCAAAGAATAAAACACTTAGTATTGGTGTTGAGCAATGTTTTTTTATTGTTCGAACTTTTCTTTCTGTTTTAAAATTAGGAATGATAATTATGATTAAAGGCACATATTTTTATTAAAGAAGAGTCAAAGCACTTTGTAAAGTCGAATCGCGACACTGTTCATTTCTTAATTAACCGGTCAATTCGCCGTACGAACAAAAGAGCGAGAATTGACAAACAAAAAAGGATTCCGCTGATATTGACGGTTTATCAAACTCAAGCTGAAATTAATTTAAGAACGCGACCGCACTCCGACGTGTACCAGACGAGGGATAAAATTTGACTCGATTTAGGTAAGATACACGACGTCCCTTTGGTGTGTCCGGTTGACTGGATATAGCCGACTCCTCAAGAATCGCGTGTGTACTCCCCCGATGCAACTCACATCCATCATATTCAATAGCCGCGAATTGCATCGATAGGGGAGGATTCTATATGTGTCCGTATAGGACAAGTACGATGCCATGCGATGAAAGCGATGATCGGTGGACACCTGATTAAACAGACGTACGATCATCGGGGCTGCGGCGATGTACCCATACATCGTTGATGATGTATGCCAGGGATCGAAATAGATTTTTGTTTCAAAGTAAACAAAAACGCTATTTCACAGATCAAATGGTGGCACACATGATGTACATGATGTGCCTATGATACAAAGGGGTCGTCATGGTATTTGCCTAAGATTCCTTGGAAACACCGATGTAGGCAATATCCAATCTAGTTGTATGGCTCCGGTGCACAAGGAGGCAAATTATTTTGTTGACATAAGTCAGCAGAAACCCCGTCGACGGCGGCAAAGGGTCAGGCTGGATGGCTATATGTTTGAATTAATATGCGGGTAATTAACGAATACAGTGAGATACTGTATGTTTAATTTAGATTTCAGGCGGGGCATCATAGGCATGGCATGGGTAAGGTTACCTAAACAATGATCTTATCCATGCCGAAATTATGATCGGTTGATACCCGATAACGGGGAATTGTCGCAACTGTCGCGAACCTAAGGGTATAGGCGCGATATACAATTGTGAACTGTGGAAAGAATATCGGCTACAGCTATGTCAACAATACGCTGGCCAGCGTTTGTTTATCGTAATTGAAGACAGGCTGGGCCGATAGGAAATGAACTGGTTCATGGAATATGAACCAGGAAAGTTAAGAATGTGTGTGTACCGTCGGGTAGGTTTTCCTTTCAGGTATGATGCTGCAGGGGAGCTTACGCTGCCTCTAATTGCAGGTAAGTACTATGGCTTTGCATGGAAAGAGGAAGGTGGTTAATTTAAGAGGATGGGCGGTGCTTTGGGAATGTATTAAAGAACCGCTACCGGCTCTCTAATATCGCGCTGAGAACCAACCCACAATTCTAACCACAATATCACCCACAATTCCTGCACACAATTCCACCCACAATTCTAACCATAATTCCAATTTCCTTACGTGCACCTGCAGTTACCTGCAAACATTCTCCTTTCCAAGGGCCCCTTGGCATTCTGAATCTCCAGAATATCCCTGAAAAAATTTCATCATTTCTTGCACCATAAGGCATCATACAAAATTTCCTGAAAACGAAACTTTAACATACAAGCAGCGTACATCGGGAAACCGATCGGCGCCCCTTGTTAGCCAGCTTACACTGCCACACACGTGCGCAGCACATTTCCCTGACTTATCTACAGTCACCCTAGCTTTTGTCTATCCCACAAAAGCAGTTCGCGCATCTTGCGCCTAGCCACCAAGAAACGAATTCTCCTGCTACGTAAGTACCTTCTCCATCGCCTTCGTTTTGACCACACATATACACCTCAGCCATGTCCTGCACGAACCTTGTAGGGCGAGGACAGGCTGCCCCGCGACCTTTTTTGAAGCAGAGGAGCGGCTAAGAGAGGCCTTTGAGCCCAGTACTCGATCGGTGCACCCCTTAGAGGCACAGATGACCTTGCAGCTTCTGCAAAAAGAGGGGTCACATATACGAGGAATACCTGAAGAGGCGGAACACACCCTTCTGCCGGGAGTGCTGGCAATACGGGCACGACATCGTGGACTGCCGTGCCCATCGGCCCCAGGCGCTCAATCCCAGACCTCCGATCCAGAATAGGCGACCGCAAGCTGAACTAGCTCGAGATAGGTCGCTTCATCGGCAGCGGGCGTTCCAGAAAGAAGCTCTTCCGGAGTCACGGCAAGCCGCTGCTAGCAACAGACTAGCTACACCCAACCCAAGGGTTTTTAGTGTGCGGTGTGGCTGTGAATTCTGTTGCCGCCGGAGCCACAACTGGAAGGAGTGTAAGCATAGGGTGAGCTGGGAGCGGCATCGAGGTTCCCAAATACTAGCCACCGCTACTTACAGCACGGAGGCTAAGACTACACGTCGACGTCGAAGGCCAGAGACCTGCACGGTATATGCGGAGTGGCAGGGGCCCCAGGCAGGGAGATCGGGAGAGCCATGGGAGCAGGCGCGGTGGGCGCCGAAGACGACGGCGACGAAACCGTAGGCCCAATGGAGGCCACACAATGAGTCTAACAATGGCTCTAACCCTGCTGTTTCAGATTCTCAGGGGATCGAGGAGCGAGGCGTGGCGGGTGCGTTGGCGGACGCGATCAACGGATGTGAATGAGAATCGCCTGGGCCGCGCTATCGTCGGCCCGTGGCAGGCGACAGATGCCCCAGCTCTGCAGAATCGGAGGAGCTGTTCTCAGTTTTTGCCGACCGAAGTCCCGATTGTCACACGTCCATTGGACATTGGCCGTAGGAACACTACGCGCCTTATCGTGGACATAGGCGCTGAGATTAGCCTGTTGAAGCTGAAGGCACTCTATCCTAGATATGGCATGGATGTACATATATCCACAACGCTCCAAGCGCTGTTTGGCAAAGGCAAGTCGAGGGGATGCTGCCATGGGAATTTCATGTTTCACCACGAGATTCCCGGCAGTTTCCAAATAGTGGACTCCTTGCCGGGTTTAACAGAAGACTGGTTGTCGGGGTACGGCTTCCTGTCGAAAAATTGCAGGGTCGATGGACCAGGTGGTTGTTTGCTTTTTTTCCCGAACGGTCGTAAATCCCGAACATTTCTCCGTTGATTTTGTGAATAATAAGACGGGAAGGGTTGAACATACGGCAGCCAAACGGAGACCCGTGCCAAAGGGACCCGGTAAGGTCGATACTGCGACCGGTACTCGCCCGTCAAAATTAGGGTACAATTATCTCTTAAATGATATCTGGTTGAGGTTTCTCCATCAAGAACACTTAAAAACTCCCGAGAGCAGAGAAGATTTGTCGCACGAAATGCATTTAAAGACATGCATATCGTCATTTGATGGTTTTTAGGAATTGAATTTTATGCGTGCGTGAACATCTGACATTTAGTTTAGTTTTCGATTTTTGGGGACTGATTCGATGCGCGAGAAATGAACACTTGGTTCATTTACCGCACATTTGATTGGGGATATTAAATTGATTTATTTAGGATATGAATATGGCAGAATAGTAGGACTTTACAAAGCGCTGTAGCTGTACCTCCTACCACTTGTTCTATATTTGTTTGATTGTATTCACACTGTGTGGTCCCCATATAAAATAGAATCATACCTGCTATCTATAGCCTTTATACTAATATTGAGGGAGCATTAACATTTAACATTTTCTTAACATTTGTTAGGACAGTCTCGGTTGTCTTTCTCGTAGAACGATACTATTCTGTTGAGGGTCTTGCTTTGGTTACAGGAAATTTAACTGACACAACCCAGTGATCTGAAGTGTCCAAACGTTCAGAAACTTCGAATGTGAATTTTTGTTAGCACGAACGTTGTGGAACAGGTCCAGTGTGTTGACGAAACCCCCGTCTATGTCAATTATACTCCACATCTATGTCAATTATACTCCCCATCTAGGTTAATTATACTTGATAATATAAGACGAAGACCTGGCTATATTGTCATCTTCAATCAATGTACATCCACGTGTAAGCCCAGTTGACCACTAGCATTAATAACATAAGTGTAGTATTTCCAACTTTCGGTTGGAGACAAAGCATCCAAAATGGAGAATTATACGACGGTATGTTGTTCAACTTTATTCATTTGCAAAAACACAACAAGCTTTCATTAAACAGTTGTGTAAAACAAACTTTCCGACATATCGAATACATGTATGGTATTAATTTTTGCAACAAGTATATCAACGTAACCAAAAAGAGGGGTCACATATACGAGGAATGCCTGAAGAGGCGGAACAGTACGGGCAGAACAGGAACAGGCGGAACAGTACGGAGTGCTGGCAGTACGGCACGACATCGTGGACTGCCGTGCCCATCGGGCCCAGGCGCTCAATCCCAGACCTCCGATCCAGAATAGGCGACCGCAAGCTGGACTAGCTCGAGATAGGTCGCTTCATCGGCAGCGGGAGTTCCAGAGAGGAGTTCTTCCGGAACCTACAACAGACCAGCTACACCCAACCCAAGAGTTTTTAGTGTCCGGTGTGGCTGTGAATTCTGTTGCCGCCGGAGCCACAACTGGAAGGAGTGTAAGCATAGGGTGAGCTGGGAGCGGCATCGAGGTTCCCAAATACTAGCCACTGCTACTTACAGCACGGAGGCTAAGACTACACGTCGACGTCGAAGGCCAGAGACCTGCACGGTATATGCGGAGTGGCAGGGGCCCCAGGCAGGGAGATCGGGAGAGCCATGGGAGCCGGCGCGGTAGGCGCCGAAGACGACGGCGACGAAACCGTAGGCCCAGTGGAGGCCACACAATGAGTCCGGGCTCGGGCTCTAACCCTGTTGTTTCGGATTCTCAGGGGATCGACGAGCGAGGGTTGACGGGTGCGTTGGCGGACGCGATCAACGGATGTGAATGAGAATCGCCTGGGCCGCGCTATCGTCGGCCCGTGGCAGGCGACAGATGCCCCAGCTCTGCAGAATCGGAGCCCGCGAAGGCACGTGCAAGGAGCGAGGTCGCTTCGGGGGACTCAGGGAATCGGAGGCTGCGACCTTGGCACGTTCGGCCCAAGGTAGGCCATAGCCGCTCCAGTTCTGCTAGTTCGGAGTCTACCGAGCGGAACGAAGCTGAACATAAGGCAAACTGGGAGAAGTCGGGAAACTCCCAGAGGCCGGGTCGGGAAAAGCCAGCCCGGCCGCACTAAAATCGCAACCCAGCTCAGGCTGTTCTCAGTTTTCGCCGACCGAAGTCCCGATTGTCACACGTCCATTGGACATTGGCCGTAGGAACAGTACGCGCCTTATCGTGGACATAGGCGCTGAGATCAGCCTGTTGAAGCTGAAGGCACTCTATCCTAGATATGGCATGGATGTACATATATCCACAACGCTCCAAGCGCTGTTTGGCAAAGGCAAGTCGAGGGGATGCTGCCATGGGAATTTCATGTTGCACCACGAGATTCCCTGCAGTTTCCAAATAGTGGACTCCTTGCCGGGTTTAACAGAAGACTGGTTGTCGGGGTACGGCTTCCTGTCGAAAAATTGCAGGGTCGATGGACCAGGTTGTTGTTTGCTTTTTTCCCGAACGGCCGTAAATCCCGAACATTTCTCCGTTGATTTTGTGAATAATAAGACGGGAAGGGTTGAACATACGGCAGCCAAACGGAGACCCGTGCCAAAGGGACCCGGTAAGGTCGATACTGCGACCGGTACTCGCCCGTCAAAATTAGGGTACAATGATCTCTTAAATGAAATCTGGTTGAGGTTTCTCCATCAAGAACACTTAAAAACTCCCGATAGCAGAGAAGATTTGTCGCACGAAATGCATTTAAAGACATGCATTTCGTCATTTTATGGTTTTTAGGAATTGAATTTTATGCGTGCGTGAACATCTGACATTTAGTTTAGTTTTCGATTTTTGGGGATTGATTCGATGCGCGAGAAATGAACACTTGGTTCATTTACCGCACATTTGATTGGGGATATTAAATTGATTTATTTAGGATATGAATATGGCAGAATAGTAGGACTTTACAAGCGCTGTAGCTGTACCTCCTACCACGTGTTCGATATTTGTTTGATTGTATTCACACTGTGTGGTCCCCATATAAAATAGAATCATACCTGCTATCTATAGCCTTTATACTAATATTGAGGGAGCATTAACATTTAACATTTTCTTAACATTTGTTAAGACTTTCTTAACATTTGTTAAGACAGTCTCGGTTGTTTTTCTCGTAGAACGATACTATTCTGTTGAGGGTCTTACTTTGGTTACAGGAAATTTAACTGACACAACCCAGTGATCTGAAGTGTCCACCAAACGTTCAGAAACTTCGAATGTGTATTTTTATTAGCACGAAAGTTGTGGAACAGGTCCAGTGTGTTGACGAAACCCCCGTCTATGTCAATTATACTCCACATCTATGTCAATTATACTCCCCATCTAGGTTAATTATACTTGAACATATAAGACGAAGACCTGGCTATATTGTCATCTTCAATCAATGTACATCCACGTGTAAGCCCAGTTGACCACTAGCATTAATAACATAAGTGTAGTATTTCCAACTTTCGGTTGGAGACAAAGCATCCAAAATGGAGAATTATACGACGGTATGTTGTTCAACTTTATTCATTTGCAAAAACACAACAAGCTTTCATTAAACAGTTGTGTAAAACAATCTTTCCGACATATCGAATACATGTATGGTATTAATTCTTGCAACAAGTATATCAACGTAACCAAAAAGTCATCTAGGGGATGGCCAGAATACTCTGCATAGCACTGTAGCAAAACGGTCTGTTTTATATTTGTGGTATTTATTGTGGTCACGAGGGCCGTCTTCATGGAGTCTTCTTGGTAAATTTTTTGTGGTGCGTCGTAAATAACTTTAGTATAATATGAGTATACGCAGTACAGAAGTGAAGTGGACAATTAATACTGGTCTTATTCAACAAATAACCGAACCAAAGACCAAAAATACTGTGCACATATCTCTCGCGTTCCTCGGCAAGAAACACCCGACCATAAAGGTATGGTCGTTGTTTTATTTTTAATCCAATTCCCTTTTTCAACTTTATGTCTCGCCTTCAAAAACATTCTCTCAGGAGTGTTACTTTGCATTTAACACGCTCACCTTACCGAATTCAATGTGGCGTCAGTAGAAAAATAACTCCAAAATAAAACGGCGAATTTATCCTGTGACACATTAGAGAATTATTAAGCAGGCCTGATTGTTGTTGTCGAGTTCGCAAAGATTGCGCCATTCAAATGAATAAACTTTCAATAAAATTTATTTTTTGGAATTTAACTGGATGCTGGAGGCAAGTAACACCCACCCATCTACACAGCGCTTGTGTCGAAGCGCACACAAGCCAAGTGAGCAGTTTCCGTGGCATACAATCAGTCGAAGCCTAGTGAAATCAGAGAAGTCCTTGTTTGATGGAGAAATGGCGCAAGCTCCACCGGTCTTGAAGCGAAATCGGTTTTGGGAAGTACAGGTTGTTTGTTTTTATATGCCTGCCACTATTTGCTTCTCGCTTACAGTTAAACATGACAACAGTCGAGAACGATGTCCTGCGGATATATGTCCGGAAATAACAGCAGAGAATTTGTTACTTTATGTCTAGATGGGAGGATATGTGCTTGAAGGCCCAAAGCGATTTTCGGGCTACACAAAGTTTTTACAATGAACGTGGAATAGTCCAGTGTGATTTCTAAAAGCATTCTGGTGCAAAAAATGGTGAGGAGTGTTATTACTTTCGTTAAATTAAATAATAAGGCTTTATTAGGAATAAAATGAAATCTGATGAAAGGTTGTCAGAAAAGGTGAACTGTTTTAAGCAGGTCACATGCAGCTACGAAGTACAGTGGTTTCCAAGACAAACTCGTAAGACACTACAGACGTATCTTGACTTGACAGATGCCATTAGCTGATTTCGGTTATTTGCATAATTTGCATTTGACGGTAGACGGTATGTAGTCCTTTATTGGACTGTTAGATAGTTTGAGAGATAAAAAACCATTTTCGCCCCTAAACGGATGTACACAGTATCATTTATTTAGATCGTCCGTTTTTATTATGCTTATTTGTATAACCACGTAAGCTACTATTAAAAAAAAATCGATGTATGCAGACAGAAAAAAATGTGTTTTTTTTTCTTTAGTAAAGAAAATCAGTGCTTCAGTTCATCTCTGTTGTGTAACGTAATGAAGTGTGATTTTTTGTTTTCATTGCTAGAACTCTAATCTCAGTTGGTATAGATGTTGAAGTTGCATTCTTAGGTACATAAGTTCAAAGTGACATTAAATCGGTTGTTCAAAAAAGCGTGCACAAAGCGCAGTAGAGTAACCACCGTGAACCCTGTACCTAAACCGTCGTTGAATGGAACACGTCGATCGTCGCCCGTGTTAAGTGTGTCAGTGACATCATAGACAAAGATGATGTACAAGAAGTCATTGATACACTCAAACAGAAAAACGCCACCCGATTTTAAACTCAGATGACCCCCCGGGACGATAAAGCAATTAATTGCATATTTTAAAGTCAATAACCAAATAATACAAAAGCAATTAATTGCATATGCTAAAACGATTGCCCAATAATGCAAAAGCAATCAATTGCATATTCCAGAACAATTAACAAATCACGGAAAGGCAATTGATTGCATACAAAACATAAAAGAAATTAATTGGGTCAGTTCGCAACTGTAGAGGTTGAACCCGAGTTCAAGTCAATGAAGAAATATTGATTGGATCAGCGATTTGAGGCCAACCATCGAAAATTGGGGCAATTGAAATTAAATTGCATGGTTGTAATCAAAAGGTGTTAACCCCGGAGGGAATCGGAAAGGGTTGACCCCCAGGAGGTAATGAGTAAGTGGATAGTCTTGAAAGTCGAATGGTTGGTAGCGGTTGGAATCCAAGTGAAGATTGAGGAGAGTTGCCAAAAAAGGTCTTCGGTGAGCGGTCCGAAAAGAGGTGAATTGTATGAAAAGCTCGGTAGTGTGGTTGAGGAGGAAATAGTGGTTACTGATAAGTAACTGAAAGGAAGTGCCTTGGTAATAATAAAATCAATAATTAAAGTGTATGAGAATTAAGAGTAAAGCGAACAATAAATGTATGTAAATACTATGACATACCGTGAACTATATTTGTTGTTGATAAGAAGTTGAAAGGAAGTGCCTTGATAATAATTAAATCAATAATTAAAGTGTATGAGAATTAAGAATAAAGCAAACAATAAATGTATGTAATTACTAAGACACACTGTGAACTATATTTGTTATTGATAAGTAAACGAAAGGAAGTGCCTTAATTATAGTAGAGTCAATGATTAAGGTGAATAACCGTTCAAAGACAAAGACAACTATTAAATATCTGTAATGGCTAAGAACCGCTGTTAAATGTAAATGAAAAGAGAAAAAGTAAGAAATAGTAAATAAAGAGAAAAAATATAACTATCACAGACTTGTTTCCTTCACTGTTGGTAGTGATTGTTTTAAAAAGGGAGAACAACACTCGCGGAAAGATAACTCCCCCCTGTGGATCCTCCTAGCAAAGAAATTAACAGTAAAGTGCGGAAGTTCTATGCACGCACAAGTGAACTAGTGTGTGTTCCAATACGCACGTGCTATAGTGAATTCTGTGGTAAAAAAATATAATAAGTGGTTGTACGGGCGTGTGTGCGTGCACAGCGGTTCACTCTCGTGAATACTTCGCTAGACAAAAAAAAAAAAACGTAAAAACAATAAAAATAACAATAATAATAAAAGAATGGCTGATACCAACTTGCGTCAAGTGCACTCGTTCAGCAAAACGACGTCTAACCGCCAATTCTTCAGGAAAGGAAAGTGATTCGTGTGAAGTTGACATCACAGAGAATAATGATGTTCACTACTCAGGGGTAGGAAACAAAGACGGTGAATTGGCCACACAAAGGCAAATAAAACAGAAAACATCGACAGATACATCACCACGATGAAAAAACGTAAAAAAAAAACAAAAACTCCCAAAGATGGAAACAGAGTGTCTGAAAAAAAGAAGAAAAACCAGCAACCAGAGGAAACAATAAAGACAACCATAATAAACACCAACAGTAGGGGGAGCAAACCACAAAGAAGGTGAGGGTGTGGTACTTGTCTTCGTCATGTGCCAACATGAGCACTGGTTCGCAAAGATTTCCATTTAACTCTGACTCCAAATTAGAACACACCGGAAGTAAAAGGATCTGTCCACCTTAAAAGCGTTCTCTTGATTGTTACTTAAAGGGTTCATTAAAATAATGCTTATATATGAGAGAAAACAAACGGTTAATGTAACGCGTGGCTCTTATTATTCATTGGTGAAGAAAATATACAACTTAATACATGGTCTCTTATTGTCTATGGAATATTAATGAAATGATTAAAATAAACGTTGACACTCATTGTTTATTGGATATTAATTACATGATTAAAATAAACGTTGACACTTATTGTTTAATGGGTATTAATTCACATGATTAAAATAAACGTTGACACTTATTACTTATTGAAACTGGTGAAAATATACAACTTGATGCGTGGTCACTTATTGTTTATTGGATATTAATTAAAATGAAATATCAAACGGCTCGATATCATATTTGAACGCTTTGATCAAATGCTCCAACCGACTCCGAAACACATGACCGCACACCAACGCTATTAAAACTCAACTGCGTTTTCGTATATTTAACGTGGAGGCCCGACTTGCCTCCACGGAATCCATAACGCGATTACTATTGCCACCGAAGCGACAGAATTACCTAAAATTCATTCATCGCTTCGATGACCATATATGGTAAGATTCCCTTTTGCGTTTTGTCCTACAAGAAAGGGTTGAAGCACACACACGATGATTACCTCTGCTGCTCATCGTGTGTGTCCACAAGTATGCGGACATAGAATCGATCGAATCGACTAGGTTGCAGCTGGTGCAAGTATCTCATCAAAGGGGTTGAAATGTTTACACGATCAGCGACTGCGTAAAGCATTATCGCTGGCCGTGTGCATGTTGATGGTATCTCCACGTAGTCGATTTCTCGGTGGAGGTTTACCATTTAGGGAACTCGACTTGCCTGGGCAATCAGCCACATGCTTTCATGTATTTGTCGGTCGCATGACCGATGGATGTAGGCATGATGCAAAAGGGAAAGATAAACATTTCCTGCATGTGTGTGGCTGGTACGTAAGGCATATCTCATGGATATTATTCCGACGATGTTGGTTGCTAGATGGTGGGACCAAATAGCTTCAGGGAAATTAACATTTGTTGCTGATGAAATTTTATGTCAGCTAGCATGATTGGTTCAAGGTATTTCCAAAATTATTGGTACAACTATGGAAGGTGAGTGCACGTTTTTTATGTGTTATAGGGAACTATTTCTTATCATAGCTGTAGTGACGTTCAATGGAACTGCCACAATATCTGTTTTTATGCTTTATGATGCCCTAGGTGGGGGTTTTTATTTAGGTAATTGGAGGATGACTGGTGGCGTTCAAAGAAACCGCCACAAGGGTACCACAAATCGTCATCAGCTTCATTGAAGGTAAGGATAGAATACGGCCATGGCACAATCTGTCGACCATTATCATTCGTCGGTGTTTATGTTTATTTTGAAGTTAATTAATAAATCAATCATACAGCGTTTTATTTTTCGGTGACTTCCATCGGTGTGTTTTCGCTTGCTTCTGGGTAACAATTTCCAGTTTACTTTTCAGCGGAACTTTGTCTTTGTGATGCTGGTGGAAGGAAGTGAATCTAGTGCCCGTGTCCGGCACATACTTCTTCCCCACAAACTTACTTCACTATTTTATACTAAGTTTTGTTTTTCATTATCTTAAGACTTACTTATATTTATGTTATATTTAAATTGTGATTAATTTGTAGTGCCTATTTTAGTTTTATAAATAAAGCACTACAGCTCCACCGTAAACAGGAGAATTAATGAATGGATTGAAAATGAAACCCATATAATGTACACAATATCGCAATATACAAGATATCTCTGTGGCCTGATACTACACTGGAATTCTTTGGTTATTCCCTAATCACAATTTCTACCTGTAAACTTTTGTAGAGGTGCGAAATCTGAATTTGTGTACAAGAATTCATCTCAAAAGATTACCTATAAACTCGAACTTGGAGTTTTATTTCACTTAGACTCTTTAAGTTTCACTACTCTCAACGAAACTGGTTTTAATACCATTAACGATGCAACCCTCTACCCGTGTGAACAATTGGCGCCCCCCTTCATTGAAATCTATGCTCCGGAACAAAAATGAAGTCATAAGTTATTGCGATCCCGTCCAAAGGCCTCTCTAATCTCTTCCCTTTCTAATACAAATGAAGGTTAGGGTACAAGCTTTCTACAATTTGTCCATTAAGTTTACTATCCGGAAGTTGAACTAAATTGACTTAAATTAAGGGTGGCTAATAATTGAATTCCACCGATTAGGCTTGTCGCTCGTTTAAATTGGGCCATTTTAATCCCTTTTTATAGATACTGTTATTTTCACAGTTGAGTGCCTAGTCGTGTACAGTGTCTCGAAGCTTACGCCTACACCCATATATTTCAAGTAGAAATAAGAAACTGCAAGTCCGTCGAAGTACAACAATAAACTCTTACTTAAATGTGCAAGTGCTCTCCAGCAAGGGTCCTCTCAGGAAATAAAGAGCAATAAGGAAAAAGCGCATTCTAATCTCACCCGGAGCTTGAGGCTAACATTTGTCATGAATTCACAAAACAAATGAAGAACAAACGACGCCTGCAGAGGATGTAAAACCAACGTCGAGGATAAAGTAATGAGGAGAATTGAATCACTTGCGGCCATCTTCTCACAAATTTCCACACATGTCTGCTCCTTTAGTGGGCTTAAGTAAAGATGGGGAGGAGTTGCACATAAGTCAGCACATCCACCTTAAAGGCTGATGCTCAACTGTTAAAGTGCAAACATTTCTTATTTTATTCACATCCCCTGGAAACAATGGAAAGGGTTACAGACGAACGAACAAACAAAGTGGCAGACGCTTTCGTTGTCATTCCTAAAAAGGGGCTGAAAAAGGTGGAAACGTCTCAGGTCGTGTGCTTGGATAGCTCGAAACCAACCTCACACGACACGGAGTGTAGAGATTATGGTCGAAAATAGTTCTCCTTTCGAAGGATCCAAATGCGCACTCATATTAAAGGAACAAGGGAGTGGACATCTTGTTCTACTTCGTTGGAATTTCCGGCGAAGGATACGCTTGTTGTACAGATAGAGGCGATTGGGCATTGGGGTATGTAGTTTAATTGCCACATTTATAATTCGGATACTAATTACTTTGGTCGTCTTTAAATATACGACAGGGGGCCATTTCCTATAAATTGTGTAGTTTTGTTAGACTTTTGGAAAATTTTCTTGCACCTTGTGTGTGCCTGAGGAGCACTTGAACTATTATTGGCCCCATGGATAACACTTGCCAAGTTACTAGCACATTCTCTGTTGGCATTAGCATGGTTATTAGTAATAACTGTGACGTTTAAATTCACGAAGAGTTTTTGGGAAGAGTGAAGGTAGATTTGTAGATGACATTTGTTTTTATACATTAAGCAGATCCCTGTGGTATTTGTTTTTAAATACTCTTAAGTAATAATATTTCTCTTCTTTAGGCTTGTAATTGGAAACAGCAGAGTGGGGTCATGGGATAGAACTACAAAGTTTAATTTTTTGAAGCGATGCTACATTATGTTCTCTTCTATTCATTGTTTTAAGTTTAATACAAGACTATTATAATATTTGTAATGTTCCTTACTATGCCTAACATGCAATACAATTTTTTCTTCCTCCTTTTTTGTCCTTGAACCCATTTTAAACTACAATAAAGCATTTGGATGCCCAACACTGTAATATTAAAAATATCCTTTAAAATTAGTAAGTTCTACTCCATTCTCATCTCGATTCCTTGACTCTAGGACGCACTTGCATTTCCAAAAGTCACTGGTTTTTCTCTTTCTTTTCTCTCCTTCTTACAGTCAACGCGAAAACACATAGTCTCCAATTGCAAATCGGATCTTTTTATCCATTTGTCTCTCCTCACAGCCACAATGGTACCAAATAAATAGAAAAAACCGCATAGGCTCAGCTACTTCTTATTAGATAGCAGATCGATAACAATTATCCGCGTCACCTTCCTTTACCAAACATCAACAAGTCCCTGTCCGGGTTTTAAATGAAGCACCATCCTAACGTCCGCTCCGACTCACAGGAAAACATATCTTCCATGTGCGAACCTTGCATGTTGGTGCGTTCATTTTTAGCAGAAATGCAAAGATATTATTTCAATATCCTCTATTCCACCACCGTGTCCACCGGATTAATTCTTCACATCGTCAGTTGCACACATGTCATAAGTAGGTCTGTGGGGGTCCGCTATACCACATGGAGAACCAACCCACAATTCCAAAAAATTTTGACCGACAACAGCGCGTCACCACAACCAAAATCGGCAATAGTACACACCTCCCAATATGCAAGAACATCCGCCCGCAAATCTGCAATCACATACATCCCCAACTTACAAGAATCCATTTCCAAAGCTGTAATAAAATGCATATTCAAACTTACAACGGAATATTAATCATCTCCATCAACTACATCGAGCCGCATACTTTTTTCCAAAAACCGCTTCGATTAATTTCCTATTTAAATCATATCTCTTGATTGCAACCAAGCAGTTCTAATTTCCCCCGAAAATCATTCCGACTCACTTCCTGCTTAAACTATACTTCTCGCTTGTAAACAAGCGACATTCAGTTCCCCCGAAAACCATTTCGGCTCCCATCCTACCCAATACCGATTCCCCTTACTGGTAAGCCACCAGCACGATGCGTTGCATTTCCGCGAAACAACCATCGCAACGACCAAGACCCATATTGCCTTGTCTAACCGACAACTCATGCCCACACTTGGTCGCGTTTCCAAACCAATTTCCCAGTACACATAGCGACAGAGGAATTTAACTCAGCCTGTACGGCAGTGATTCTCTGGAACTAAATCCCCCATGCAAGCATAGCAACCCTTTTCGAGTTCCTAGTAAGTGACAGTGAGTTTATTTAGCTATGACTCCACTGCCATGACGCGATGAACTTTTTCTTGACTCTAACGAGTCAGTCGCTAGCCATCCGCCAAACGGCGCACGAACAAGGAGTCGCGTCCCAACCACCACTGAGCGCGCATCGCTCTTCCGTCAGCCCAGTCGAGTTTCGTTACCCAAACCGTGCACACGAGTCGGGTGAACCCGTAGAAAGACGCAACGTAATCTAGCGTTTATGCGATGTATCCTTCGAAGTATTTACGGGTTGCTAAGAAATTTTGGGTAGATAAGCGTTCCCGAGTGTAAGGTATCGTCGAGTGCAATACCCTTTAGGGCACATACTAAATACAGTACCGAATTAAGTGAATAATTATGAGTATACATATGTAGACAATATCGTTATCTAGTCAGTGAAGAGTAATACGCCAACGAACTCGAAGTTATGTAAAACATAAATTTAAGATTTGGATAACAGTTTAATAACCTTTGTATATATTCACCGTAAAGTTAGATAAAAGATCAGTTGGACTACCAAACAAACCGCAGGTGTTTTCATTTTTGCTTCTTCTTAGAGGACAGTTATCGACGGAACCGTTGGCTATTCTGTTGCGAACTCCTGGTGAACGGCCTTCAGCGAATTAGACTATGGAAGTTTAGTGAACCCCGCCCCCTTGCCGGCGCACCGACTAAACTCACCCACAGGTCCGTACGACACCAAAACGATAAGTATGAGGCGATTGACTAGTGTATACTTTCGCGTCAGCGTCTTCGCGACACGGGCTACATAACGTGGGCTAAATAAATATTAATGCGGCGTCAAACATCCCTATATTACACCGCTGAGTCATATCAACAAACGGTTCAATATCCGTCGAAAGGCGTAAGGCGAGGAAGATTTCCGAGGCTTTGTCTGAGATCGACGATCTCCTGCGAAACACCCAGGGCCGAGCCTAGTTAACTAAAATAAGAGGAGATAGCTAAGATATGTCGCAAACACCACCGAATAATCGGGAATCTGTTTTCCTGCCACGCACGCCAACGAGGCGTTTTGTAAGGGAGACTTTAAAAGCTTTCTTCGAATCAACGAGACCTTGCCATGTACTATAGAAATACACGTAGGCTTGGGTCTAGGTAACTAAAAAGCCAAGAAGTGCCACAAAATCACTTTTCCCGACAACACCTGACCAGATTCTACTGGTGAGTAAACACCCAAACACAGACCAACATTTCCTATACCAAGATTCAGCACGAAACCGTCGTGGAGCAACAATTCCAACGTCCCAAGGGATAGTTCCGACCCCTCTTCACATATTCTACATGCGGAAAGCCTGCACGGTCATTCCGGGACACGTGACCCATTCAACAATAAGTCTGTGGGGGTTCTTAAAGCTCACCTGAAGAACCTCCCATATTCGCAACCCATATTTGCATCTCAATTACCAGCATACCTGAAACATTTCCTTTCTCAAGAACATTTAATGCCGTCAACGCATTATCTAAAGATCCCGTAAAAGAATTCTCACAGCATTCACTCATTTAATGCGTTAATCAAATTCCCTGAAAGAATTTTTTAATCCACATTCAAAATATCTGAAAATAATTTCTCCCACAAGGTCATTCCCACATGCATCAATGCATCTCAGCATCAGCAACCAAGAACCGAATTCTATATTGGTGTAAATATTCACACCGGAATTCAACCCTTGAGTTGCCATCGATGCCATTTACAATCGTTATATATATATTATACACAGCCGTCATTGTGTAACCATCTAAATTGCTTCATAATGGCTTGCAACTATTGATTCAGCTGCAAGCACTTCTCCCACAAGCGCTCCTTTGTTTGAATCTCCAAACAATCACCAACTCCGCGCTTAGCCGTCGGATTCGAATTCAATAGCATAAACAATGCAAATAAAAAAATCCGTTTCTTACAACGACCAAAAATATGATATACAAATTGTATGATGTATCCCAAACCTATTAGCACCTAATGAGTGGCGCCTTATTTATTTAGCTGACACTGATTACAGAACGATGGTTTAGGTCACTTCTCCCTTTGTTCTTTTTCCCTTGTTTAGGTTTCGTTTATCCTTTGCCGAAATGCATCGATAAACAGTGTGATCTACGCGATCACACATACACATACATCACATCTTCCTTGTTTTCACCACGAGAGAAACACTTTTCCTCTTGAGGAAACTCACTCCATTAGCAAATGTATATCGCTGAATCTTTTTCCATCACCCGACCGAATCGGTCGGGTCTCCATATCCGCTCCCGTAGCGCTGCGGGGCGCGTAATTCAACCGCGAGTCGAGTTTCTTGTCACATAGTACATAGTATTGTGAAAAGTATTACATCCTAATAATGTCGTGTTGGTGTGACGCGTTTCGTGCGGTATTCAAGTGTCTAAAACCTAGACGTACAAAAAAATAATTATATCTCTAACCGTGGACCTACAAAGGCAAGGTACATACTTACGGCTCATATAGTTTAACGTACGAGATAAAAATAAATTAACCCAAAAAACATAGTTTGTTGCTAACAATAGTAAAGTGGAAATAAAAGAACCAATACTACTAAAACAAGTTTTCATTTGTTTTTCTTTCTTCTGGGTGTTTATCCATCATCCTTTCCTATTTGTGGACAATTTTGGTGTTCGCATTTGCAGCGATATTCGGCGGAACAGTTGATATTTGTGTTAATGATGAGGTGGGTTGGTAGTAGAATTCTCGCCCATGCAGGCGATCCGACTACCTACCCCACAAGTCCGCCTTCAATGTCCACTGTTTACTCTGTCTCAAAATAAACCGGAATTAATTAAAGAAAACTAAAATTCCTATCTCTGGCCGCTAACCCAAAGTCGTTTGCTTGCGTCCTGATATAGTTTTTATTTCAGGAATTTGGATTTATGACTGCGAAATATCTGATTATACCCTGCCACGTTTCAGAAGTCTCGTTGACACTACAAGATTATTGATATTTATCGATGGGGTGAGCAGGATCATCCCCAGAAGAAAAATGAATGAGTCGACATAGAACACCCTAACGAGTAGGTTGAACTGCCCAACGCGACTTAACGAGTCCGAACTGCCACCAAAGGCAAACACCATAAACGTATATATTCGGCGTTCAACGCACAGCAATTCAACGCGCGCAGGCCTGTGATCCTCACTAAGGACATCGGAAATTTGTTTACAGTTAATTACGCTGTGTTCTAAAATAATTAAATTAAGTGCGGACAGTAATTACGGAGACTGGCACGGTTATCCTGGTCGTGACACTTTCGTTGTATTCTAACGTGTGCAGATTGCTATTGTCAATTTTAATTCACCATTTTTTTTCTCTGCGCTAAAACGAAAAAGTAAAGAAAAAGACAAAAGAATAAAACAGTGGCAAATATTGTAAACTCTTGCCAGACCATTAGTATAAACTAAAAATATAAGAAAATTAATAAACGTCTCTGAAAACAATTTCGCAGTGTTTTATTTGTGGCTGTATTCGCTTCGTGTTCGGTTTGTGGACAGTGTTCGGCGGAACACCTTCCACCAAAGACAAAATCCACCAAACAAAGATTGCTGGTCTCTGTTTAGAAATGTGGTCAGGCACCGAGAGGAAATTGCACCTCAGGCTACGAATGTTACAAAGATCAACGTGAAATTCCCGTTCCACTGTAATAGCCCGACAAAAAAAACCAATACTGCATCAGAAATGGATGTAAGTCGGAACTACTACAGGTGTTATGCCCTTTTCGTAGGTGGCCCACTAGATGTCTTCCGAAATTCAGGTCACATCCGTTCCACGACGAATATTACTCCGCTCAAACACCAAAAACTCTCCAAGAGATTATAAATCAATCGAGAGTATCGATGCCTGAGCGACACAACAGAGGTGTGTGGGAGGCGAAGTCGTGCGCCTGCATGGGCGCTGGGTTCTACCACGTCCCCACAACTTGTTCACTTTCACTCACCGATTGCTCCGCCCCAGCAATCTGTTCACCAAAAAGAGATAGAATAATAAAACGCACTGTTGTGGTTTGTCATAAATTGTTATTTTTATTAAATCACGTGTGCATGGTACGGCGGAGGTGGAGACGACCTGTAGGGGTACGAAGTCGCGACGTCGCACGGCCGAGGGTCTATCTCGTCCCCACAATTCACTTGATGAAAGTTCCGCCGTAACTAAACTATTCACTAGAAAAACAATAATACGATAAAACAAACACTCAGGCAACTGATAGGCACTGCAGCACAGGAAATTAAACACTTGTTGGAATTCGTAATGAAGGTTCTTTTTTATTTTTGAAATTTGTTAAAGAAAGTCTGGAAAACAAGTTAAACTTTAAACGCAACGCTAAACACGACTTCGTATGTTTACGCTTCTCCGCTGTGGTGGCGGAGAGTGGGAGCGACAAGGACCACGGCCTGCTCGATCGGCGGATGTAAAAGGACTCCCCGAAGATGGAACTCTGACATGAATTCCATCCTAGGTTAGGGCTAAGAAAAAAAGGGAAGCGAGAGAAAAACTTTTCTCTTAAGGGTGCGGCCGCTGTAGAAAATGCGCTTTCTCAGTGCAATGGTGTGTGTGCATTCATAGGATACGATTTCGGTAAAGCAAATAAAACCGAAATCGTCGGATGCTAATGGGATCTTTGTTGGAACATGTGCCTCGCGGCTAAAGGAAGAGACGACGATACGATGTGGAAATGTGCTAATTGGTTTTAGCTAGGTTACTGGGATATGATGTTTATGGCATCGCTAGTAAGGGTAGGTCTTGAATTATTTGCGTATCGCCGGAGTGCCTGATGAAGGACAGTGGTCTTTTGTTTACTCATGGTGTGAGTTAGGGAAATAAGCTTCAGCGTCGATTGCGCTAATTTAATGCGGCTGCTGGTATATTATTGCTGGGAGAAAAAGGTCGCCGGCCAATGTGTACGTTAAGAGATTTATCATACACATGGCGAAGATGAAAAATAGACACCGCACTGTTTATGGCCCCTGGTGAAGGTTACATTGTATGTAATTCAAATCCTTTGTTTACGGAATATGTCTATGGGGATTTGTCTGGCAACGTAGATGCCGAAATTGGTTTGGAATTCCTGATAAGCTAATAAATAAATCTTACAGAGAATGTGTATACGAAGAGAATGCATGAAAGGTAAGTTTTCTTTACAGGGACTTAAAGATCATAGATTTGATCTCTTTAAGGCGTTAAGCATTTTCAGGTGCCTAATGCGATTGCATTGGCGAAAACTTATGCAGACTGGGTTGTGGTTATGTGGGTTTTTAAGGTAAGTGTACCATGGGGTTTGGCGGCGCCGCCACAGCCCCAACCGGCTCCTGGGATGGTTGGATTAAGACTCAATTGAGGGTTGGAATCTCGCTCTTGAATCACTCTCGATTCGGTAGTGGTGAATATCCTCTCAGCTAAGGATATATTTTTACTTACCACAAGAGAGACGTAAAGTCTCTCTTTATGGAATAGAAAACCAGAACTCGTAATGAAAATCATGGTAGTATGTGTGTATGAGTGATCGTGAAGATCATATTGATCAACTCATGCGTGAAGGCGATCGAAACACAAAGCAGGAAAACGGTAAAGACAAAAGGGACGTGGAGATCTTTGTTTATGGTGTGCATTGCGACTAAATAAATAGGCGGCAATGCATCGAGGAAATGTGCTAAAAGAAAAGATGGGACGAGAGCATCATAAAAGTCTCTGATGAGTGATGCCCTTGTGTAAATAGACGAATAGCCATTAGAGAACACACACTTGAAAATCCGTTTGTTTATTTGGGATTCCACAAATAACTCAGCACGTTGATTACTTAGAATCCCACAGTAAGTCTTTTGGCGCGAACCGATAGTGCAATTGCGTATTTTATGTTTATTTAAGATAACGGATTGCACAATTAATCTGATTGAACGGATCTGTTTCTGCGGCGGTCAGAGCTCGACTCATGGTCTTACAGAAATTATATCTCAGAAAAATGTGTTCCCCTAGCTTTCCTTTGTTCCCTGAAAATTCCCCCTATAAGATATTTGGAGTGTTTTAAATATATATAGTATATATGTTTAAAATATCATAATGTATATGTTAAAAATATTCTTTTTGAGATCCGGTGATCTTAATTTTCGTTTAATTCTTAGAGGGAATTATTTAAATAAAACACCCAAATTCCGTACCATTGCCAATCATGATTTCTTTACAGTATTTTCATTTCAACAGTTCAATGAACTTCCTGAATAAATCAGGGCGCTAGCAAGACCTGGTGCTTTACTAAAGGTATGTACAAATTGTCTTCAGTCTGAATTATTGTGTTTTAGATTCTTATATATCTAGTATTCTGGCGTAATTCTAGATATCGTTTCATTTACTATCAATATATTGTGACGCATATGACAATCAGCTGGACATCTGGCAGGTCTCCAAAACAAAGTATTGGAAAACTGGAGACTATGAGCAGTGAAAACAAAACGAGTCGCCAAAAGAGAGAAGTGTCAGCGGGAATGATTAGAAAAAAGTGAAAAAGGGTTGTCATTAAGAGACGAATAAAGTTTTAAATAGGAAATCGAGTTCACGGCTCTTATTTTACGAAAATAATTAATCCAACGAACCCTAAGTTCGCTACAAATACATATTTTTGCTTTGCCGGTTTGAAGTGAATTATGTTTGGATCAAGTTTTTCTAAGGAACAAGACAAATTTGTTCTTTGAATTTCTAATAGTCGCCCTACCCTAAAATTTGATATATTTATTCCTTCAGACAATATGAACAGGTATTTAACTGTTTGTCTCTTTAAATGTTTAAAAGTACACAAGGTCTCATATTTATTCTTATATTATTATATATATTGCCTTAGAACAATAATATCTGTTATAATTATTGTAAAACTTGAATGAATTTAATTACAAAAGAAATAAAAATAAAATATTGTGACGCATATGGCAATCAGCACTGCAATATTCTAGAAAGTCCGAAACAAAGTACTAGAATATTCTAGAAAGTACTGGAAAACTAGAGACTATGAACAGTAGAAAATGCGAGGCTATGGAACGGACGGAAACGAAACGCCGAATCAGAATGAGGAAAAACGGTATAAATACGTCGCACGCAGATCAGGAAGACAAGTAAGACGTAAGAAGTAAGCAGTCAAAGACACGATAAGTAAGCGATAAGTCAAAAAATCGTTATGTGTACGTTAAAAGTAACGGTTGTTATTAACAGACTAATAAAGTGTTACATTAATTCAAAATCGATTTAATGGCTCTTATTTATTAAAAATAATTAACCCAGCGAACCCTAAGCTCGCAACAATATACTGCTACTACTAGTAGTACTACTACTACTAAAGCTACTACTACTACTGCTATTAACAAATAGTTAATTAATTTTTAAAAAAAATCACTTTGTTTATTAATCTCCCTGTACGGAAAGACATTGATTTACTCGTTCGGCAAGATCATCAAATGATTTTTGTATGGCTTTGTTTGGGATGTTGTTGAGGATGGCGTTCGTGGCCCGGTGAATGTTTTCAATTGATGCAAAATGGTTTCCTTTCATAGTCAAATGAAGTTTACGAAGCAAGAAACAATCATTCGCTTTGAAAATACCATGTTAATAACTAGTTACAAGCTTTTAAGAAGTTTATGTCATTGCGAAACTCTTTAATGATGTCTTTGCAATATTCAATTCGGAGAAATTTTTAGTCATCATTCAGTTGATGTGGAACAAAGTTTGAATTCAATTTACTTAGACCAAGTTTTTCGGTTAAACGGTAAAGAATTGTCGTTTTCGGTATGTTAACCTCTACTTCCATGAATCCCATTCAAGTTTTCTTAGAAATTTTTAGGGAATCGGAATTATCTTGAGGAGTTTCCCCGTTTCCCAAAAGTTCTTCGGTTTTCAAGAAAGGTGAATTAAATATGTTTTGATCTCCAATCCGTTATAATTCTTTATTAATATTTTAAACTCATTCAGTTTCGAATCCATTTTTGTATGGATGACGGATTCCGTGTGAAATTTAAAATCTGTTTGACTTGATTTCAATCTCTACTCGCCAAACAAACTTTGATGGCGAAAAATAATAAAGGAACCGAATATCAGGCTTTGTTATGAAAGTTGTTGAGAAAAGTGTTTCCAAAATGTAAATGAAGCAAAATGAAGTTTGGACGGAGCTTTATACATATCCGCCAACTTCCTTGTTATGTGTTCACGATAAGAATAACTAAGGCAATAAAAAAGGGATTTTTATCTGTTGAACCTGACCGTGGGGGAGAAAGTGACGCGAATTTCATTGTATTGTATCTCTCTTTACTTTGGTGTCTTTGACTCCTTTATTGAGGGCTGAGTCACACGAAATGTTTCTGTTCTAATTCTGTGCCTTTACAATTGTTCAAACGCCTGACGTGGTGTTCTTGGTCCGTGCAGGGCCTTGGTTGTGGTAAACGAAACCACTGGATCTGTTGAAGCAGATGTGTGGCGGTTCTGGCGAACGCCACTGCTCACCTGCTCAGCTACCACCAGGTAACCATTTCTACACGCGTTCTAATTCACAAAAAGCGTGTACTTACCTGCATTGGTTATTCCTATAACCACGAAAAACCTGTAAAACACAATGTCTGCTGATACGAAAATTATATCAGCAATAACAGACATTCCCTACAGGGGCATATAGAAACCTGAAAAGCATGACTTACCCGCTCATAACGACCAACCACCACCGCAATGCTTAACCGCGCTGAAGTAAAACACCATTAGCAACACAAGCGTTTCCATAGGAAGGGCAAATTGGTCGCACATCTAGCAACCAATATTACATGAGTTCCTACCAACGAAATGTCTTCTAAGAAGTCGGCTACAATGCCACAAGAGATATTTCTTCCTATTGGTTCTTTTATGCATGCCCACATCGGATGGACACACGAACGACAATACATCGTGGCATACGCCGGTCAACTCAGGAGTTCGGATTCCTTAGATGGAAACTCGCACCTGGCCACAAAAAGGGATCGAGAACTCGTCAGTGTAAATACACACACGACGGTTCGACCTCTGTGGACGCCACCAACAACATGCACACGATCAGCAATCATGCTACTCGCAGTCACTGATCGTGTAAGCACATTTAACCCTTGTCAGAATGACATGCCCCAGCTGCGAATGTGTTTATTTTTATTTTTATTTTATCCGAAGTCTATGGTTCGCATGCTGGGCGACACGCGCGATGAGCACCAAAGGGGAACATCGTGTGTGTGTTTACAACCCTTCTTCGGTGAAACAAACACGAAAAGCTAAAATGACCTGTGGGGTTCTTCATGGCGCCCGAAGAGCCAACCATCGCTTTACCCTACCAAGCATAGCCTCGGCACCTATTTAGGCATCCCTGAAATGTAGGTTCATGACAAGATTACCACCTTGCCATGACATTGCTTTCAACAGCATCCAACAAATCCGTCAATCTGCCAGGGGACGTCGGAATTCTACCTACCTAATTATTGTTGCTGATAAGATCGGAAACCAAATTTGGTTATCCTTCAGACAACAGGCATAACATGGAACATGTCAATATGCAGAGTCAATGAGCATTTCCTCACATACTGCATGATTTGTTCACCCTTGTCATCGGTCGATCTTTAGCTGAACAATACAAGTGTAGCCATAGCTACCTACTTACCTTCGATCGAGTGTTGTTTCGAGTAAACATGCACCCGAACCACCGACCGATGATAAGCTATATGCAGGGATCTGTTAAATGACGCTGTACGCGTCGGCAATGAGTAAACAGATCCTTGTCTTCATAAACATGTCCAGCTGCAGCTAATTTTTACTTATCGGTTACCACCGATCATTGGCCGCAAACAAGCAACGAATTGGTTATGATCGTCAAGTGTTTACTTTAAACATCTGGCAACGGCCACTTCCTATATTCGTTTGCTAAACCAAACTCATCGCCACTGATTGTAAACACAATCCCAAACTCGATTCCTCCTTGCGGCAAGAGTTTTATTGACTTATGTCAATCAAGGGATCTATCCCTAGCGGATGGCGGCAGTATACCCTGCCCACACAGGGATCAAGGATTTGACCTGCGACATGTGTGGTTTTTCTGTTCTTTTTTGCCTTTCCCTTCTCCTTGCCTTTCAGGGTGGACCCTTCCAGTTTTCTTGGACGATGTCCATGGAACCCGTCCAATTGATTCAAGCGCTGATTGGATACCTTCGGGTGGGGAATATTTTGACGGTCGCGTTTGGTGGATGTTAACGAACATTCAAGGGAGTCAAGTCAGTCAGATTTTATCGGCCTACGGAGTCGAATCGAGGTCATCGTGTCAACCGAGTCGGACGCAAGTATTCTCCCGTCGTGTGCAAGTTTTTTGTTGTTTTACTCTATTTCGGGAAACGGCTTTTGAAATTTGTATCCGTCCTTTGTATTGACAATAAAAGAACAAGTCGTAGTGAAGCATGCGCAACGTATACGCTGTACGATTGTACTTTAAAAACATTAATAACTATTAAGGCGGTGGAGCAAACAGTGCGTGTAATTTAAAACCATAATAAATCAGTGAAACATTAATATCGAAATTACTGACTTGAGTTTTATTTTGCTTTTCGTGTGTTCGGTCTCCTTTGTGAACAATTTTTGGAGAACTATCAGTGGGTGTTAGTTGAATCCGCACCCGTGCTTGGTGTATAGCTAAACACTACCACAGACCAAATATGGGATGATTGAGTACGTGATATTCTGTCGTTTCGATGAACTAAGTTAATCGGATTTCTGATTCCGTGAGGGCAAGTAGTGCCTCACGTTAAATCAATCAGTCTGCTGGCGATTGCCGAAAAGCGAGTGTCCTTTACGCGTAAACATTAATTGTTTAAAAATCACGTCAACGTTACGACCGTGCCCGTAGGAACTACAGTGCTCACCACGGTGCAACAGTGATTTTAACCAGTGAAAAATTATCGTTTGAAAATCCTACTAACAACGTCACGTCCGGCACGCGAAAAAGCTAGTGTTGACCACGGTCAATAACCAGTGTTGTGCGCTGTGAACGTTTTTGGTTTAAAGGGGTAATAAATAGAACTAATATGGTTACACCGATATCCGATGACCTACGGCGACAATATAAGGGAAGCTGGTGAGGATCTTCAACGAACTGATGTGTATATAAAAAAATATAAAACAAGTTGGTAAGAATGCAGACTACTACTTTCGTCACGAATTAATAATAATGTATGCAACGAAATACAGTATACACTAGTTTTACATATAATATAAGTGAATAAGAAAATTCAATGAAATATTGTATACCGTAGTTTTACATGTTAAATAAGTTAATAAGAAAATTCAATGAAATACTGTATACACCTATCTTACATATAAATTAAGTGAATAAGAAAATTCAATGAAATATTGTATACCGTAGTTTTACATGTTAAATAAGTTAATAAGAAAATTCAATGAAATACTGTATACACCTATCTTACATATAAATTAAGTTAATAAGAATATTCAATAAGATACCGTATACTTGTGTATTGCAATAAAGTAAGGTTCGAGTAAAGATAAAGAAAAAGATACCGACTGTTTTTAATTGGTCTCACCGAAGCGAAGGACACAGGCTTGGACAAGGGTTGAGGAGATTGGGGACGTCTTGGTGCACCAGTGTCGGGCCGGCACCCTACCGAGACATTACGGCAGTACCCATAAATGTGTTAACGGTTGCATCTAATACTTTGTTTTGTGCATCGTGCCTGGCTAAAATGTGTTGAGATGTGTCCGATTCTAACAGTGGCTAAAAAATTCTTCTTTACGTGTGGTGATTCAAGTGCTTTGTGAGTAGGGCGTTAGAATATACTCACAGGCCGGTTTGTCGTAACACGCCGTTCTAAAGGCCGAGAGCTAGGTGGAGTCTAAACGCCCTGTCGCCCAGTGGAATACAACTCCATCAGGCTATAAGCCCTATGAAATGTTCGGGAGAAACCGCTGGCTATCTTTCGGAGCTTGGATGATGGACCGGTTTGAGAAAAGGTTGGTTTATGTGGTAAGTCAGTCCCAAGGTGAGATACCACCCTTTCACGCTGTACATTCCGCGATATCGTCGAGAGAAATCTTCGACTACTTTTCGGATCATGATGGTACCTTCTGAGATAAAGAAACGCGGAGGTAAACTAGTTTCCCATTGCATCATGCTAATATTATGATATATAACCCAACTTTAAGAAATTCGATAAATAGCCGAAGTTTAAGAAATTTGTCACCGCGCAATCGGGTTCGTTAGCGAGGTTCAGTTGACGTTCGACTGATAACGGCATTTTGTAACCTCAGGGGCATCGATTTCACCAATACTAATGTAAACGCCGTTCACCAATATCTAGGGTTTTCCAATAGGGACTTGACAACTTTGAATTTAATTTGTGAACGCACCCTTACACTAATCATCGAACTCTTACTGTCAATTTATTCAGTAAACTCAACATTTTCATCATGGTTTAGTACACGGACGAACAACAAATTATAAAAATTTATTACTGAAATTTGGAGTCGGTGACCGCAACTTTAAGAGCGTTAAATCCAATTTTCGGTGGTAATTCTCGTCCTAGTAGACAGGCAATAACATTGTTTAGTGCAAAAATTTGAGTCTACATATTCGTTCTGTGATGTTGCCGTGCCAGTGAGACTTTGGCGGTTATTGTCAATTCGGTCGTAAGTGTTCCGCCGAACACTGAACGCACACAAGGAAGAACACACTGAGCGGAAACGGCACAAATAAAACACGAAAAACTGTTTTCTATTTATACGGTGACTTTTTATTAATTCAAAAAGCTTATTTTGCACTGATCGTGGTGAATACACAAGTTAATTATTTTTGAAATTAAGCACACGTACGACTCGACGTTCTCGAACAATTCTCTTCCCTACTTCATTCGGTTATCTCTTCGTTAGAGATCCTCGCGGTTCGATGATCAAAATCTCTGTCTCCTCCTTGACGATTCAAATCTCTCTTCCAACCTATCGGATACTGTTTTTTCCAGTATCTGTGTGTTTTGTATCTGCAGTTGTGCAGACACAATTTCCTGTAAGGAGAAAAATCTCACGCATACATATGGAAGCTTCACCGTCGTTGTTGACGGTGGAATCTATTCCCACGCTGCTTGGTTAGGTCGACCATCTGGGTGTTTACGAGGCTAAGGAATGCGCTCCTTTGTTTGCGGTGAATATTTGGGTGGTCTAATGTTTAGATCAACCGCACCACGTCCGTTGGTCGGTTAATTGTTTTAATTGTAATTCCCTGCATCTCGTGCAGATGTTCAGGGTTGCCGACTTGTGGTGCTGGCATTCACTTAGCTTGCGATTGCACACGTCGAAGGATGCATGGATGTTTCTCCTTGTTTCAGGTCGTAGGTTTTAGGTATGGAGCGTTTAGCTCGGTATTAGAGGCTTTGGGGACGTTAAGTTCCTTGCCTTCTGGTGTCGACTCAACGTTGGGTTACTGGCGGCCCCCGCTGGGCTTGGGACCGCGTCTGTGGACGTGATGTTGTCCAGGTAAGTGCGTTACCTCAAGTTGGTCTGGACTTTTCCTGTGGGGAATTAGTACGTTCGCCACAGGACTCCCCCCCCCCCAGTGACGTAGTCACGATAAGGAAAAGGTAGGAGTATGGAGGGTGCTGTTAAAGGTCGGAGAGTGCTCCTTTCCATCGTGGTCGGTGTTTAGGCGGTAAAGGAGCGAAGGCAATCGCGTTTGTTGTTTCCTTGTGGGTGTTAGTCGCGCTTTCGTTGTTGTTGGTTTCGGTTATTGGTTGCCGTAAGTTGAGAATCCTTGCGGCGTCTTCTTGGGCGCGCAGATCTCGAGCGCGTTGCCGCGTTATCGGTCCGTGCACGATATCCGATGCCCCACGAGCAACCATTTCGCGAGGGTTAGGTTGATTCTCAACTCTTACCGTGCCTGGTGTTTCCTGGGAGTGTGGTGGATGGTACACAGGGCGGGTTTCGGCTGCCGCCAACGGTTGGTGGTGTACCTCTCCTGGCACGGTATCTGGCGGTAGTTCCAGGTGGCACGGCTTCAATCTCTCGACACTGACGGTGTACGGCTTTCCGTCGATGTCTACGGAGAAAACTCGGTCGTTTATTCGCTCCAGCACCTTGTATGGCCCTTCGTAGGGCGGTTCTAGAGGTTTCCTAACTTTGTCCACCCTGATGAAGACGTGCGTGCAGCTGTCCATATCTGGGTGAACAAATAACCTCTTGGAACCGTGTCTGGCGACCGGCGTTGCCCTGACCTTACGCATGAGTTTGCGTAGGTTTTCCAAATTCGGCAACTGTTCGAGCGGTGGTTCTCCATCGGCGAAGAACTCTCCTGGGAGGCGCAGATTGGTTCCGTACGTCAGATCTGCTGCTGAGGCTCCCAGGTCTTCTTTTATGCTTGTGCGCAAGCCTAAAAGAACTGTTGGTAGTACGTCCAGCCATTGATTATCGTCGTGACACATCAGTGAGGCTTTCAGCGAGCGATGCCATCGTTCAATCATCCCATTGGACTGGGGGTGATAAGCTGTCGCATGGCTTTGTTGACAGCCGAGTAGATCGGTCAGCTGCCTGAAAATCGCTGCCTCGAACTGTGGTCCTCGATCGGCTGTGAGAGTAGCTGGGACGCCGAAACGTGTGACCCAAGTCGAATAGAATGCTTTGGCCACATTCTCTGCGGTCACTGTTCGTAGTGGCACTGCTTCTGGCCACCGAGTGAAGCGATCGATCATTGTCAGGAGGTACATGTAACCTCTCGACGGCGTAAGCGGTCCCACAATGTCGATGTGTACATGGGCGAATCGTGCCTCGGGGAGCTTAAACTGTGCTGGTTGTAGCACGTTGTGTCGATCGACTTTGCAACGCTGACATTGCAAACAATTGCGTGCCCAATTTGTTATGTCTTTGGCCATATGTGGCCAGACGAATTTACGACGGACGGCTGCAGCTGTTGCGCGTCCGCTTGGGTGGGCTGGGTTATGGAATGTTTCGTACACATTCCTTCGAAACTTTTCTGGGATGTAGGGGCGAGCTGTCCCTGTCGATACATCACACCAGACTTCATCTTTTGAGTCATTGAAAGGAAGTTTACGTAGAACTAGTGCTGTCTCCGCTTTCAATAGGGACTCGAGTTGATGGTCCTCTCCTTGCGCTTGTGCCAAGTCGGCATCATCGATTTGCGCTCGGAGTTTAATTGCATCGATACGCGAAAAAGCGTCTGCAATTACGTTGTTGGCACCTGGAACATATTCGATTTGGGTACTAAATTGTCCGATGAAATCCAGGTGCCGTTCCTGTCGTGGGGTTGAACTTTCCGCTTTCTTTCGGAAAGCGTACACCAGTGGTTTGTGATCAGTTTTGATCGTTAACTGGCGTCCTTCGACCATGTGCCGGAAGTACTTTACTGCGGAGTAAATCGCTAGTAACTCCCTGTCGTAGGTACTGTATCGTCGCTGGGTCGGGTTCAATTTTTTTGAGAAGAAGCCCAGCGCTTCCCATTTACCATCGCACTCTTGTTCGAGTACGGCCCCAATTGCAGTGTCGGAAGCGTCACACTGTATGGACAATGGGGCTCCTTCGATGGGATGTCGAAGCAAAGTTGCGTTCGCCAGCTGCTCTTTCGATAAGCGAAAAGCTTGATCAGCTGACTCGGTCCATTGAATCGGTCGTTTGTCGTTTCGTTTGGCTCCTACTAGGTATTCGTTCAGAGGAGCCTGGACCTGTGCGGCGTTTCGAAGCGTTGGGCGATAAAAGTTTAACATGCCCAGATAACGCCTAAGTTCTCGCACATTCTTGGGGCGAGGAAACTGCATTAGTGCATCCACCCTGTCTTGTAATGGACGGACGCCTTGGCCATTTATACAATAGCCAAGGTACTTGACTTCGGATTCTCCGAGGTGGCACTTGTCTGGATTGATTACCAGGCCGAAATCTCGGAGGCGCTCGAACACTTGCTTCAAATGGGAGCGATGTTCGGTCATGTTTTTCGATGCTATGAGTATATCATCGATATACGCATAGCAGAAGTCAAGTCCACGGAGAGCTGAGTCTATGTAGCGCTGGAACGTTTGCGCTGCATTTCGGAGACCGAATGTCATCACCTTGAACTCGAATAGTCCAAAAGGTGTGGTTACCGCGGTTTTCGGTATATCCTCGGGAGCCACCGGAATTTGGTGGTACGCCCTCGTGAGGTCGAGGGTCGAGAAAACTTCGCACCCCTGCAGCTTATAAGAAAAGTCGTGCAGGTTTGCTATCGGATATCGGTCGGGTGTCGTTACTGCGTTCAGCATTCGATAATCACCACATGGACGCCACTCGCCGTTACTCTTTTTGACGAGATGAAGTGGGCTCGCCCATGGGCTGTCGGACGGCTGGCAGATTCCTAAGTCGAGCATATACTCGAATTCTGCACGAGCCTCGCGCAATTTTTCGGGAGCCAATCGGCGCGGGCGTTGGCTCACTGGGGGGCCGCGCGTTTCAATGTGATGAAAAACGCCGGCTTTTGCGCGTCGGGGATTGCTAAGCGGAACTGTTATATCCGCAAATTCTCGCAACAGATCGCTGAATGGTCCGTTTGCGACAGTGCACGTTAACGTCAATGCCTCTCCCGCCTTTGCGTTTACTGGCTGAGAGAGAGACGTTAACGGGTCCATCAGTCTGTTGCTGGCTACGTCCACTACTAGTTTGTAGTGTCGCAGCAGGTCCGAACCTATTAGAGGTTCGGTCACATCGGCCACTACGAAGTACCATCGAATTGGTCGACGTAGGCCTATTTTTAGAGTTATTAATTTTCGTCCGTAGGTTTTAATTGGGCTATTGTTCGCGGCGAACAATCTCAATTTACCCGGCAACCGATTTGCAGGTGCGTATGAGCGCGGAAGAACGGAAATATCCGCACCTGTGTCAATAATGAAGTCCATATTTAACTTCGAATCGTATATTGACAAGCGACTTAATTGGGGGTTGCCGGCCGTTTGCGCTTTTTCTACGGTCGGCAGTTCTAGTTTAAAGAACTAGCCTGTATTGCCGGCACATGTGACCAGTTGCAGGGTTGCCTGCACTTCCTGGCTTGTGCCCCGAAACGATGGTGGAAGTAACACCTGCCCAAGGTGTTTTCGTTGGCTGTGGTGCGCGATCTGCTACGGAAGCGTCTAAAGTTTTCGCGCGACCTGCTTCGGCGCCGTGATCTGTCACGGCCAGGCCATGAATTGTTCCCCACGCTGAGGTTATTCAGTTGCGCTTGCAACTGCTGGACCTGCCTGCCTAAGCGTTCTATCTCATTGCTCGTTTGTGTTGCATGAGTGCACCTTACCGTGGAGGTTCGTGGTTGGGGCAGGGGTGGATTTTGCGCGGGGTTCGTTGCCGGAAGGAATTGGAGATCCGTTCGGGATCTATCCGTGGCCATTACTGCCTCGGCGTGTCGCGCTAGCTCATCGAGACCAGATTCGGCTAGAGGCGCGACGATTGCCTGAACGTATTCTGGTAAAGATTCTCGAAGTATAGCCGTTAAGGCTGTCTCGGACATGTCCGTGCCGGCCAGCGCACGGAAATAGGCGGCGCGCTAGGATGGTCGCATCCCAGAGGTGTCGGTCGACCGTAATAAACGTCGCAAGCGATTTTGCGGCGTTTCACTATAGGCGTTAGTCACCATCTCTTTAAACGCCGTGTACGGTTGCGGAGATGGAGTTTTTATTAGACACTTCGCATATGGGATTAATTTTGGGTCTTGTACCCGTGTTACCACGAGGAATTTCACTTCCTCGTCGGTGATTCCTTCCACTCTGAAAACCCTTTCGGCGTAACCGAACCAGTAGTCTGGGTCGTCGGACGTGAAGTCCGGTAATATTGCGTTACGCAGTTGTGGGCGGTGGTCCGCCTGGAATGGAATGTCGGCTTCTTGATGGAGGGCAGGAGCCTGTGATGTCGTTAGCGAAGGTCCGGCGTCGTTAGCCATTTTCAATTTTTCGGCAGCTGGTTTCGATCTAGCGGTTACTGTCGACTTGGGGAGGTTTCGTGTTGATTTTGTGTGTGGGAGAGCGCTTATATTTCCCCTCAACGTTTTCGCTTTTTGAATCGCAGCTTGCGACCCTGTGGTTGGCATCTACTTTTAAATTTCGCGCCGTAAATCCGTCGCTCGGTGCGCGGATTGCTTTAGTGTTGGGGATTCGCGTTTAGTTTTTTTCTTTTCGGGGAATGTTTTTAATGAAGAAACGCGGCGAAACGACCTGCTGGTTCCAAAGATTTCTTTTTTTTTTAGGGATGGGCCTAGCATAAAGGTTCAATCTAATTTCCAAAGGCGAACCAGGGATGGGCCTACACCGGAGGATTCTTCGGTTAATTCGACGGTGCTAGGAGCGGACGGAGAGAAACTTTTCCGTTCGGAGGAGGACGAGAAGAACGAGGAGGTGAGGACTATCGAAGTTTTTTCGCGGATGCGCAACTGTTTCTTCGTTGCCTTTATTTCGGCGATCAATTTCGCTTTATTTCGCGGTCGTTACGAGTGAGAAATGTTCAGTGTGTCGTCGGTTCGCTAGTGTGCTTCGTGGCTCTGAAGGAGCTTACAAAAAATTTTATATATTAAGACTTCTTCTCTGTTCTCGGCGAAGATATATTTTGTTTGCTATAAAAAAAATTTTTTTTTGTGGTTCTGTCGTTCTTTAATTGTAGTACTAGCAATTTAATAATAATAACAATTTGGTGCTTTGAGTATCAATTATTTTACGTAGAAATATTTTATTAAAGATGTCATGGGACTTTCGTTATGGTACTACCTTATAATTTTATTTAGAACGCTTGCTTTTTTACATCTAGCTGTATTATTTCCCAGCTTTATTTACTTTCGAAAATTTTATTAAAATGTTTCGTGTAATAAATACTACACGTTAAGCCACTAAAAGAATGTCAAATAATTTAATTTTTGCATAATTTAAATCGACATACAACCGATAAAACCAAAACGAATGTTTGTGCCAGTTGCCTTAACCAGAATTAAGTGTGAATATATCTGTTTTCAAAGTATACACAGGAAATGACACAAATTTTCAAACAATAAAAAAAAAAAAATAAAAATATATCCACCAAAAATGTTACAGCTCTAGAAAAATACAAATGTAACAGCGTAATTGTTTCCTTATAACGAGGAGTAGTTCAAATTTTAGTATAAAATGTTAAATTAATGATTAGAAACTATTATGTATATGTACCTGACTTTGCAATATCAGCACAATTCGAAACACAATACAAATGAGATGAAAAATGTAAATTATTATATTGATGTTTATCGTTTATATCTGCTATTTCTCTTTGAAATTACTACCTATCTATTTTTTTGTGTTTCCGTTTTAAATTCTGCTCTGAAGGAGCTTATAGGTTTTTTTTTTTACTTGAGGCTCAGAAGGAGCTTAATAAATTTTTCACAAGTCACAAGAACAAACGAAAAAAAAAATGGATTTCTCTGCCTTTTCAGCTCAGAGGGAGCTCGCACAAGAAGGCACAAACAAACAAAAAAAAGTTTAGATTAAAAACAAAAAAAATGCTTACATTAAAAAAAAAAACAAAAAGGAAATATATAAATGTTTTATTAAAAACTTGCGGTTTATCCGACTACTGCTGTCGATCCTTGTCTGCAACTCCTGGTGTCGAAGGTGGGCTGCACTGTGGGTGGTTTTCGCTGGCACTTTCACTGCAATTGATTTTCTTTGCACTGGCTCTGTCTGTTTTTACGTGTTATTTTTCCGCGCGTATTCTTTTCCGTGTCACTGTTGGTGCTTATTTACGCGTGTTCATTTATTATTGATGTTTCACGGTTCGGTGTTACCACTTTGAAATTGTTTTTCGCGTGTTCTTTTTACTCGCGTCGCGGTCACCACTTTGGCGGTTATTGTCAATTCGGTCGTAAGTGTTCCGCCGAACACTGAACGCACACAAGGAAGAACACACTGAGCGGAAACGGCACAAATAAAACACGAAAAACTGTTTTCTATTTATACGGTGACTTTTTATTAATTCAAAAAGCTTATTTTGCACTGATCGTGGTGAATACACAAGTTAATTATTTTTGAAATTAAGCACACGTACGACTCGACGTTCTCGAACAATTCTCTTCCCTACTTCATTCGGTTATCTCTTCGTTAGAGATCCTCGCGGTTCGATGATCAAAATCTCTGTCTCCTCCTTGACGATTCAAATCTCTCTTCCAACCTATCGGATACTGTTTTTCCAGTATCTGTGTGTTTTGTATCTGCAGTTGTGCAGACACAATTTCCTGTAAGGAGAAAATTCTCACGCATACATATGGAAGCTTCACCGTCGTTGTTGACGGTGGAATCTATTCCCACGCTGCTTGGTTAGGTCGACCATCTGGGTGTTTACGAGGCTAAGGAATGCGCTCCTTTGTTTGCGGTGAATATTTGGGTGGTCTAATGTTTAGATCAACCGCACCACGTCCGTTGGTCGGTTAATTGTTTTAATTGTAATTCCCTGCATCTCGTGCAGATGTTCAGGGTTGCCGACTTGTGGTGCTGGCATTCACTTAGCTTGCGATTGCACACGTCGAAGGATGCATGGATGTTTCTCCTTGTTTCAGGTCGTAGGTTTTAGGTATGGAGCGTTTAGCTCGGTATTAGAGGCTTTGGGGACGTTAAGTTCCTTGCCTTCTGGTGTCGACTCAACGTTGGGTTACTGGCGGCCCCCGCTGGGCTTGGGACCGCGTCTGTGGACGTGATGTTGTCCAGGTAAGTGCGTTACCTCAAGTTGGTCTGGACTTTTCCTGTGGGGAATTAGTACGTTCGCCACAAGACAACGGGTTGGTCGAAGTGTCGAAAATATCGCTGCCGTTCAGGCGTCCGTAGCAAACGATCCAAATCAGTCAATTCCACGGCGTTCTCAAGAATTGGGCATCGCCCAGACCACTTTATGGCGAATTTTCCGTAAGGATCTTAGTTTACACCCATACAAGATCAAGCTGACTCAAGAATTGAAACCGATGGACGATTTGAAGCGACGTACTTTCTCCGATTGGGCTCGGGAAAAGATGCGCCAAGATGATGAATTTCATCGCAAAATCATCTTTAGTGACGAAGTTCATTTTTGGCTCAATGGGTTCGTCAATAAGCAAAACATACATTATTGGTCGGGTGAAAATCCACATGTGCTTCATGAATCACCACTTCATCCACAAAAAATAACTGTTTGGTGCGGTTTGCATGCCGGCGGCGTCATTGGGCTATATTTTTTCGTCGACGATAACGATCGTCACGTTACTCTGAATGGCCATCGTTATCGCGCCATGATTACAGATTAGTTTTGGGTCGAATTGAAAGATACGGACTTGGGCGCATGTGGTTTCAACAGACGGTGCCACAAGCCACGCAGCACACGATACAATCGATTTATTGAAGAGTAAGTTTGATGAGCGTGTTATCTCAAGAAATGGGCCAGTCGGTTGGCCGCCTCGTTCGTGCGATTTAACACCTCTAGACTATTTTCTTTGGGGCTACGTCAAGTCATTGGTCTATGCCAACAAGCCGACGACGTTGGAAGAGCTCAGAGCCAACATTGAACGCGAAATAGCGGTCGTTTCTGCTGAAATGTGTGGCCAAGTCATCGAAAATTGGGTTCAACGAATCGACCACTTCAAACGTGCCCGCGGTGGCCATATGAACGAAGTCGAATTACATTCATAAATATTTTGATTGTACTTCAAGCCGATAATAAAGTTTTTGAAATATCTCAAATGGTTTGCGTTTTATTTAAAAAAAAAGTTGTCACGTCCCTATTGGAAAACGCGGTATAAACAACGAAGCCTGCTATCCTTGTTCTAACCGAAATCCAGGTCAATTCGCCAACTGATTCGGCATATCTTCGTTGCTCAGGATGCGACTTGCATTCGAGTTTTCGTTTTAAGGCTGGACTCTGCCTCTTCACACAGTCCGATCTGGTGTGCCAGAGGATGGAGGCATTGAAACCCAATAACTTGGACATCATCCGGTTGAAGATCGTCCTGAAAAATTGTGTTAAATTTCTTTGTTACCTTTTTATTTTTTTTTTTGAGCATCTTTTACGTACCGCCGACTAGATACAGATCAATCACCCGGCTTTTGAAATTGTTCTCCTTGGCGATTTGAATGTACACAACTTCGGCTGGTTGCTACACACTAACAGAACTGACGAAGAGGGGAAACTGGCGAAGATGTTCGCTGTTAGCCGCAAATTGACTCAACTCGTGGAGGAACCTAGGCGAGTGCCGGATGCCCGAGGTGATTATGCGAACACCCTGGATCTGTTTTTGACATCCGAGCCGAGCGTTTATACCGTGGAGGTTGTTGAGCCACTGGGAAACTCAGATCACTGTTTGGTCGCGCAACCACTTGCATTTCAAGCGAATATGGTATTGGATTGCTAACTCGGACGATTTGCGAGATTTCTTTGCATCCTTTCCATGGTCGGAGGTGTGCCTTGGAGACTCCGATGTTAATACATGCGGGGAGTCGGTCACGGAGATTATTCTTCTCGGGATCGAGATCTACATTCCACATTCCATCAAACGAAATTCATATGATCAACCTTGGTTTGATAAAAAATGCAAGCAAAATACAGCGGCAAAAAATAGAGCTTTTAAACAATGGCGTACCAATCCCACCAAGGTGAACAGAACGAATTTTGTTAGAATCAAAAACGCGTGCAACCAGGCCATTGATCCCGCGAAGAAGGTCTACAACGATAGAGTGACAATAAATTAATTGAATGCCCAACCGATTCGCGTCCCATCTAATCAATGGCAAGGACTGTCAGTAGTGACTTCGCTTCCTCCTCTTTTCCCCCATTAGCGACGGGCAGCGAGACGTTAGCCATTCAAATTCAAAAGATGAAGCTAATGTGTTCGCTTCCTCTATTTGCATTTGTAAATCATAATTTGTTTTTTCCAAAGTTTGGCTCGTTGTCTTTTTCGTTGTTGTCTTCTGTGTTGGAAATGTGTGATCCTTCTTTAAATTAATGGAAATAATTAATTCCTCGTACTTCACACCGGAGTTTAGGCGGTTGGCTTAAAGACTCGGTTGTGGCTCGGACCAGGCACCTTTTTGAATCGAGCCTGACTATCGTCCATGCTAGGGAGTGCATCTCACTTGGTCACTTTGTTTCTCTAGCTGAAAGTTATATTCACTAGTATCTATATTTTTATTTGATTATACTATGCACATACACACACGCAGAGGAACACTTTGTTTGCCGCGTATTCGCATTCATTGATTTTTTATGACAATAGGTGCAGAGATAGATGATACACAGTGTATTGTGTTATATTTGCACTCACCTTACTTTAAGTTCTGTTTCTTTGAACAATTCGTCTTCACCGGTCGGTGGTCAATTTATAACTGATTGTTCTTAAAGTAATTGTTAAGAAAGGTTCACACTACATACATAAATCAATCATACAACAGCTCCATCTGAACACGATTCCGGTTTATTTTGGGACAAAGTGTATCTATATGCAGTGGACTCGGAAGCACAAAAACGCAAACTGAATTGGTAGATAGGAGGGGTGGGTGCGAACATACAGGGCAAAGTCTCTGATTGCTTTCAACCCGGCGAAGGCCAGGACGATCCTTGTCCCTGTTCAATCCAAGTTGAAATGCAGTCTCCACGTGACACCCCTGGATAGCTACTTTGACACCCGCCAAGTAGTGAACCAATGCATGCAGCGACATCCTGAGAAAGGTTGGTGCAAGGCTAATAACCAGGCCCATAAAAATGAATTATTATGGCAAATTTAACAAGCCTCCGATATGGACAGTATACACGACGACGACCACGGAAACGAAAATGGCTAAATGATTTAAGAATTTTTACATGGAACGTACGCTCACTATACAGAGCAGCTAGCCGATGCCCTGTCCGAATATAAGGATGACATAACAGCATTGGAAGAAATAAGATGGACGGGGAGTGGTGTTATTCAAAGAAAAGAGTATGACATTTATTACAGCTGTCACGCAAAACACCATGTGCTCGGGGTAGGCTTTCTATTCAGCCAAAATTGAAGCCTGCATCATCGGCTTTAATGCAATAAATGAACGGCTATGCACTCTTCGCGTGCGAGGCAAGTTTAAGAACATAAGCCTCATAAACGTTCACGGACCTACAGAGGAGTTCCCTGACGGCGAAAAAGAAGAATATTACGAGAACGTCGAACGGGCCCTTAATGCCTGCCCAAAATACGATGTGAAAATCGTGGTTGGTAATTTGAATGCAAAAATAGGTCGGGAGCCGGTTTTCAGGCACTACACAGGTTCCCATAGTTTGCATGAGAACACTAATGACAATTGAGTACGAGCATCGAAAAACTTGGTCGTTGCGAGTACCAAGTTTCCGCTTAAAGATATCCACAAAGCCACCTGGGTATAACCCGATGGAGCCACTCGCAACCAAATTGACCACGTGTTGATAGATCGCCGCCACTCTTCGAGCCTGTACGAACGTACCGAGGTGCCAACGGCGACTCAGATCACTATCTTGTTGGTACATCACAACACGGCTGCCTTACGCAATGAGAATACCAGTAGCACCTTTGGTCATGCGTTAAGACTCGCCCTCGAAGAGCTTGAAGTCCTGGGGCCAAAATGCCGGGCGTAGTAGAGAAATGGACACGCCTTAAGAATATTGTCATTAGTACTGCCAACTCTATCTTAGGCAGTAGTCGTAGAGATGGGAACGTCTGGTTGGATGATGAGTGCAAACCAGCGACTGAACGTAAGAATGCTGCATACCGGGCAATTCAGCAGTCTCATAGGACGCGGGTGCGCGAGGAGAAATACAAAGAGCTCAGAAGATCTGAGAAAAGACTTCGCAGACAAAAGAAAAGTGCCTGGGAAAAAACCTTGTCTGTGAAATAGAGAAAAGTAGAGAGCGAGGTCCGCACCAGGCGCGGAAGTTCTACCAAATAATCCGCAGTATGACGCGGTACACACCACGCTGCACTTCCTGCAAGGATAAAGAGTGTAATCTGATCACGGATCCTGAAGGCATTCTGGAGCGATGAGAAATGCACTTCAATGAATTGCTAAATGGTCAGCTCACAGAAGAATTGGAGGCTCCACCAATGCAAGATCAAGACCAAATGCTGCCTCCATCAAGCATTGAGGAAACATTAAAAGCTATAAGACAGCTCAAATCAAATAAAGCCCCGGGAGCTGATGTCATACCAGCTGAGCTAATCAAGCAATGAGGGACAGCGTTACATCACCCAATTCATGAGATCGTGGTGCACGTATGGGAGGTGATGCCGGAAGATTGGCGTCGTGGTATAATTTGCCCCATACATAAGAAAGGAGATATCACAGTGTGCAGCAACTATAGGGGTATAACATTGCTGAGTACCGCCTATAAGATACTCTCCACTATCCTACAAGATCGGATACCCCCATACGCTAAAGCCACCATTGGTCAATATCAGTGTGGCTTCATCGCAGGCAAATCAGCAATTGATCAGATATTCACCCTTAGGCAGGCGATGGAAAAATGCCTGGAATTTAAGATTCCATTATATCATCTGTTTATAGACTTTAAGGCTGCCTACGACAGCATAGCCAAGGTAGAACTATATAATGCCATGAGAGAATTCGGCACTCCAAACAAATTGATACGACTTTTTGGGTTGACCATGACCAACTAGTCAAGTAAAAATAGCGGGATTGCTGTCCAAACCAATAAACATCTATAATGGACTCCGACAAGGGGACGGTCTGGCCTGCCTCCTCTTCAACCTGGCGTTGGGGGAAGCAATCCGTGATTCTGGCTTTACAATAAGAGGGACTATTGTCACCAAGTCCAGCCAGATACTTGCCTACGCAGATGACATCGACATCATCGGTAGAACCGAATCGGCGGTACAGGAATCCTTCACCCAGATCGAGCAGGCGGCACAAAAACTGGGACTGCACATTAATGAGGGAAAACCTAAGTACATAGTGGCAACTTCTTCGAAGAGAAGACCTAACGTTGGTCAAACTATTAGGGTAGTGGAGCATCAATTTGAAGTAGTGCAATCCTTGGGTGAATAATATCAGCCGATAACAATATGGAAGAAGAAATATGCGAACGGCTGATTAAATCCAACAAAGCCTACTATGGTCTATCAAGGCTCTTTAAATCCCGAAATTTATCCAGAACATCCAAGCTACTACTGTACAAGACCATGGTCTTACCAGTACTCATGTATGAATCCAAGACCTGGGTGCTTAATAAAAGGCACTCTGAACTCTTGGACGCGTTCGAGAGAAAGGTCTCAAGGAGAATTGTTGTATGTGAGGGAGGACGATTCCGGAGACGCTACAACCATGAGTTGTACGCAATCTACCTTGAAGCTAATGTTGTAAAAAAAATCAAGCTCGGTAGACTCCGGTGGACGGGACACCTAGCTCGAATGAGCGAAGAGGAGCCTGCCCGGAAAGTCCTTTGTGGCAGGATTTATGGAAAGAGACAGCGCGGCCGACCTTGTCTGCGATGGAGGGATGGCGTAGACCAGGACGTCCAGAGCCAGGGAGTGCCAAACTGGATGACATCGGCTCGAAATCGGGACCGGTGGAGAGTGTATGTTCAAACAAGCGTTGAAGACACCTTCCACTAACACCGGGTTCTTGTTGTGTTGTGGGCTGGGTGATTGCGTCAGGAACACGATGGTGTCTCCTGGCGTGCAGTGATGGTTCTGAAATAAAGCCAATTTACGGCAGTGCAAAGAGGAAAGAATACCTATTTTAAATGACTGCCGTCGGAATCTCCAGGAACGAATCCTCCAAATAATGAATGAAAATACTATTATGAGTTATGTTGGTGATTGATGATACTTTTAATTCTGTTTATGTTAATTGATTACTAAGAACAAAAAGGGTTAAGTTTTGCTTGCAACAAGCTCCCACGACAGATAAACGAAAAAGGAAAAATGGTTGTCGTTTGACAAACAACAAAATTTAATTTAAAATGTCAGCTGATTGCTGACATTGGTTAGGGTGGTGCCACAGGTAGCATTGAATTGCAAATTCGCCGGTTGTGTCCAGGGCGAATCCGCAACAGAGAGATTTGTTAAATAAGGCCAAGACCGGATCCCGGTTGTAGTGCCGATGATGATGATGATGAACTAGTAGATAGATTCAAGTATCCTGTGTTTATTTAACACTAAAGCTACCAACATTTCATATATACCTATTTCTACCACTAGGGGTCAAATGACCTGTGTTTTAAAAATTACATATTTTAATATTTATAGCATGTAATAACTCTTAGTCCAATTTGGTGTATAAATAAAGCATTTTCGATTCCATCTTCTTTATTTATTAAACCGCATGGGTCATTTGACCCGTCCGTGGTAGGTTTAGCATTAAAATATCCAGTGTGCTTTGCATTACCGAAAGCTGAAAGGTTTTACGAAATGGCTAGGATGATTTTGGTAAAATACATACATGTGATTGAAGTGAGGGCCGAGATATCACCAGAAAAACATTTTCAGTGTCATTCAATAGATGGATTTCCAAAGTTTCCAAATAATATCAACAAGAAGAACAATAAATAATTTTAACGGACAGAGATAAACTACATTTCATGCAGTCCTTCTAATTAGTGGAAAAAGTCAGTTGGTGGAAAATGTTCGCAATTCTGCGATTGAAATCACGCTTTAAAAAAATAAAAATAGTGGTGTCAATGTCATACCTCCTACGTTAGAAACAAATTTAACTCAATGGCAGTATCTTCAAGTTTGTCAAAGTCAAATTATATGGGTAGCCCCAAATGGATGACCGACCTCTTCACTTCCAGAATTAAATTACTCTTGGGAATGACCGAAGACCACCTTCGAGAAGATGAAATTAAATGCCCTCACCAATATTTCCTCATCGTCTTCTGTTTAAACACTTTTCCCAAGAAAGTATTCCCGACGTCATTTTCATTAAGGACAGCTGTAGGCTTGTCCTCGCAAATCCCAAAGCATTTGAAATTAACTAAAATCCTGACAAGCTGACGGCTTAGCAAATAACTTATTGCTACACAAAAGCAGAAAGACTATACTTGAGGCAGGCAACGAATTCCAATGAAATAATTAAATGCCGGCTTCGTTAGAGTAATTGAACCTCGCGTGGTGTTTGCATTCACTCTTCGTCCATAAAGGCTTTCTCTCTCTTCTCCTGTCACTTCCAATGGTGAAAGCAGTGGTCGAATATAATTATTCACAGTCACCCGCGAACTCTCTTACGGAGAACACCATTTTTTAACAGTGCGATAGTTAAAAAAGTGAAGTGCATTGTCCTAGAGTAAAAGTATTTAAAAATCGTAAATTCCCTTGAACTCACAAACAAAACACAACAAGGATACACCAGGTAAGAAACAAAACAAAAAAAAAAAAACATGGCCCTAGGGCCAAGCCATCAGTCCGGCAATAGGTTCGTAGAACTGGGAGAATGCTCACTCTCAGGCTCTACAGCCAACGTGCCAACAAAAAAGAAAAGACAATCCCGCAGCCCATTGTCTTTCAATTTCCCTCCTCTCCCGAACAAAACCGCAATAAAAAACCCACGGTTCGTTCAAATCTACCCAACCGAAGCATCAATGCCACTTACATCCGTCAACGTCTTTGTACTAAAAAGAATCATTGATTCTATCAGTACGCAGTACGAAAAAATTACACTTCTTAGGGATGGTTCTATCCTAATTTTAGCTAAAGACCAAGAAATCGCTGATAGATTCATCCAGTCTACGCGTTTTGACACAATCTGTCCGGTCAATATTAGACTACACCCCAAACTAAATACTTCCAAAGGGGTTGTGTATGCCCCTTGCCTAATTAACGTCCCAGAAGCCGACATTATATCAGAAATGGGTTCCCAAGGTGTGGTAAATGTCTTCAAATTCACAAAAATTAACAACGAAGAACGATTACCCACAGGATTGATGCTGTTTTCTTTTGATCGGCTACAACCACCAACAACAATAGAAATCGGCTGGTACAACGCCAAGGTCAAGGAATACATTCCAAGGCCAATGCGGTGCAGGCAATGCCAATTACTCGGCCATACGGCAAAATGGTGTAAACGCACAACAGCATGTAATACATGTAATCTGCCACCACATCCAGAAACTGAATGCACTAGAACAATGTGTGCTAACTGTCTAGGTCCGCACCCGGCCTCTTCCTCTACCTGCCCTAAATATATTGAGTACCAAAAAGTACTAGAAATTCAAACAAAAAACAAAACAACCCTAGCTGACGCTAAACGCATATATAGGGAACAGAATACAATACAAACAACAAATAACGACCTTTACTCCGATCAAATTAGAAAACACACGTCTGCGCCTATAACTCCAACCAGTTCCAATACACTTCTACCAAAAGTAATTCAAAATCCAATAGCCGTAAACAAATCTCCCAACAAAGAAACAAATATATTTCCCTCTTCCTATACAGCTCTAAAAGAAATTGAAAAGAGAAAATGTCCCATCTCTCAACGAATAAATATAACCAAAACTAAAAATCAATCTTCCTCCTCCCTAGAAACTCAAACACATACAAGCAAAGCCAAACCTACCACCACACAAACACAAAAATCCCAGTTAGATCAAATCGGGAATATCCCTCTACCTGAATATGGAAATATATAATTCTAACCTCTCTCAACAGCCTATTGACTCCGCGGCACGGAGCTCTTCTCACTCAAATCAATTCGAGTGGATTGGAAAACTGAGTGGGACGAGCTGTGTGGCGCGGAGTCAAGAAAAGAACCACCGTTATACCCCCACCTCGAACTCTATAGCAACATCCAATTATAACCCCGCAGACTGCTTAATACTTCAATGGAACCTGAATGGGTTTCATAACAATTATCACGAGTTATAGCTCCTTATAAAAGAACTCAAACCGTCCATCATAGCACTGCAAGAAACGCACTTACCCCACTCTTCAAATGCGAGAGTGCCTCGGGAATACATAGCATACTTTAACAATCTTAAAGAAAATAACTCCTGTAAACAAGGGTCCGGGATATTAATACATCGGGCACTAACCCATAAGCATATCAGTCTTAATACCCCTTTCTCGGCCACGGCAGTCGAACTAACGGGCAAACTAAAGCTAACCGTGATCTCAATCTACATTCCTCCTACCCAACCATATACCCTGTCTGACTTGAATAAAATAATTCAACACATACACACCCCCATTCTTCTAATGGGAGACTTCAACGCTTGGAGTACAATATGGGGATCACAAACAACAAATAAAAGAGGGAAAACCGTGGAACAATTTTTACTACAATCACAATTGGTAATATTGAATAACGGCAATCACACTCATTTTTCCACACACAAGACGTTTACAAATGTAGACCTTTCCCTCGTATCATCCCAACTGTCCCCTAATACAAACTGGGAAATACTAGATAATCTACATGGAAGTGATCACTTTCCAATAAAAATCTGTATTTCAACCATAAAACAGGCAACAATAAAAAGGGAAAAATCAAACTCCTACCTAAATTCAAATCTGACCGAGCAAATTGGAACAAATTTCAAACTATCACCACACAATTCCTTAATCTACATAATACAAAAGCCAACATAAATCAAGAAGTTGCCGTTATCACAAAAGCTATTCGAACAGCCGCCAATGGCTCCATTCCACAGACAACGAAAAGGTATCACAAAACCGCCGTACCATGGTGGAATCCAGGTCTGGCAAAGCTACGGGCAGAAAAGCAACTGGCATGGAAAATTTTTAAGAAGCACCCAACCGATCAACATCTCTTAAGGTACAAAAGGCTTAACGCCATGTTCCGAAGAACAGCCAAAATCGAAAAAGCAAAATCCTTTCAGTCCTTCACGGAAAAACTAAACCCAACATACACCCCCAAAAAGATATGGGCCAACATAAAAACGCTAACAGGCAACTATAACCCATCTACTATCAATTTAATACATACAGGATCCGACGCCCTCACATGTCCGGACAAAATAGCCAAATACTTCGCCGAGACTTGGGCAAATACGCCCTCCAACTTCAACTTCCACCCAGATTTCCATACTGCCAAAAACCAAATAGAGGCGCATCCAACGCCCCCAAGCAACCCAAGTAATTCCTATAATATCGTTATCCAACTTCCCATAACACAGATAGAACTAGAATCTGGTCTTCATACCGCAAAAGGTAAGACGCCAGGCTTTGATAGAATTGACTACCAAATGGTAAAAAACGGGCCAACGATTTTGAAACAACGCCTTCTAAATCTGTTTAATGCCATATATACAACTGGCACCATTCCTCAAATGTGGAAAGTATCCACAATTATCCCTCTACCAAAGCATAATAACAAAACTGATACAATCCACGGCTACCGCCCCATTTCTTTACTGCCTTGTTTAGGAAAAGTATTGGAAAAAATTGTTGCTAAGAGACTAAACTGGTACCTAGAAAAATATAATCTGATAAGTACCAAACAAGTCGGTTTCAAACAAAGCAGGGGAACAATGGATGCGCTTCTTCATATAGATAACCATATTGTTGGTGCCCTTTCCTGCAAGAAACATACATCCATTTTATCAATAGACTTCGAAAAAGCATTCGACCGCATCGGTCCACACGTCATCCTCCACAAATTACAAAAATGGAAAATAGGACATCATATGTATAACTTTGTTAGATCCTTTCTGAATAATAGAAAATTCAGGATCAAATGTAACGGCGTGTTCTCTGGCGTCCATAATACAAATACTGGAATCCCCCAAGGATCACCGTTATCAGTAGTATTATTTAAGATAGCGTTTGAAGAGTTAAATAGCATTATCTCTAAACATAAAAATGTAAAACATTGTCTCTACGCCGACGATCTTATATTATTCACAAATGTAAACGACCTAGAAGTAGCTAGCAAAACTTTCGAAAATATCCTATCAGACATACAAAAATGGTGTAACTATTCAGGCTCAAAAATTTCGAGCGTGAAATCTAAAATATTACATATATGCAAAAAGAAACATTGTAACAAATCTTTATTAGTAAATTTTGAAAACACTTACATTAGGAATGTAGATACACTAAAAATTCTCGGCCTACAATTCGATTGTAAATATAATTTTAAGAATCATTGTCTAGCCCTTAAGAAAAATCTAGTGTTAAGGTTAAACATACTGAAATATTTGTCATCTAAAAACGGCTCAGCCCATACTAACACACTAATAAACATTACTAGAGCTCTCCTACTGTCAAAAATAGACTATGGCCTACTAATATACGGTAATTGCAGCAAAACAACGTTACAGGCAATTAAATCTCCCTACCACGCAGCAGCCCGCATAAGTACAAGGGCTTTTCGGACCACCCCAATTACGAACATCCTAACAGAAAGTGGACTCCCGGCCATAGAAAATAGGATAAAAACTCTGTCGTCAAAACTCGCCGCAAAGTTTCCCGCAATGGCCTCAACACCCATTTTAGAGGACATTAAACGAATACTTAAGAGAAAACGCCCTCAAAAATATAATTCGGCCTTAGGATACTCAATAGAACTGGCAAAAGAACTGCTCGCCACACCTACGCCACAAAGACAACGAGCACATTCTCCCCCGTGGCTAATACCAACAGATTGTGTAATAGAAGACCTATCACAGCTCCCCAAAAGCACGACTAACCAAGAAGTATACCAACAACACTTCCAATTATTACGAAACAAACACCGGGAATGGGACTTACTCTTTACCGACGGTTCCAAAACAAAAGAAGGTACAGCTTTCGCCGTAGTAAACAGAACAGATACAGTCATCAGAAAAGGACTTTTACCCGAATTCTGCTCCATCTTTTCAACCGAAGCAACAGCAGTGCTGGAAGCAATCAAATTAGTTGAGAAAAATAAAACACTAATTTGCACCGACAGCCTGTCCGCCATACAAGCAATACAGAACCCGAATAACAAAAACCAAATAATCCACATGATTCAGGACAACTTAATCCGGAAGCAATCCAAAGTAAAACTGCTCTGGGTCCCTGGTCATAGTGGTATAAGGGGAAATGAAGCAGCTGATATCGCAGCCAAATTGGCTATAAAGGAACCATTAACAACTTTCTACGTGTACAACAATAAGGACATAGACAAGTACTTTGAAAGGGAACTACGAAAGTTAGAACAATTGAAATGGTTAAATTACAACCATACATATGTAGCAATAAACCCTAATAGACAACCCGTCATCTACCCGACAACATCGCCCGTGCAACAGATCAAATGCTTTCTCCGCCTGCGCCTTGGACATACACGTATAACCAACCAGTATCTCATCAATAAAACCAACCCGCCCACATGTCACATCTGCAGATCTAACTCCACATTGTCATCCAAACACATCCTCTTGGAATGCGAAGGCATAAAAGCCCTCGCTCACCGACATCTTCAAGACGACATCAGAAACATCATCTCCGACCCAACCGCAACCAACATAGCCAAGCTCTACCACCTACTAACCCTAGTTAAGCTTCAAAACGTAATTTAACAAAAAAAAAAAAAAAAAAAAAAAAAAAAAAACAAATGTACACATAAATATTTAATGCCAAACTAGCCGAAAGCCTTAGTTGCTAGCGCTATTAGATTTAAGTTATTATGTAATTTACTTACATGGTAATAAATAAATAAATAAAAAAAAAAAAAATAATTATTCACATTCCTATATCACGAAAATTACACATCTTTATGCTACGCAAATAGTTCTCAAAGCACCGATAACGAGGACCACTTTTTCAAGTCACCTCCTTCCGCCAAAGAGGAACGTCAACTTCTATTTCAATGGGACCCTCACGTTCCAAATACTTATACAGTACAACCGTTGTAATATTCAAATATTCACACATTGTGCACAGAGTAGTTGAATTTCCAATTTGGCAGCGCGGTGACGCACGTTCTCCATCTTTCCCAAGTGAAAATATGTCCTTTGAATCGAAGGATATTCTTATTTTTATTTAAAAGGAGTTCCTGGATAATTGAGTGTGCTCCTAATTGTTTAAGGGTGATTTAATTTCACCCTGTTGTCGTTTGAAAGTCTAGTTTTTCTGTGTGGCGATAAATACACAGGATCAACTGAGATTATCAAGGATCCACGGGATAAAATTAGATCACTAATGAAGAAGAAAATATACGTTTAATGGCGATTACTCGCGTTCGTGTACACTCATTAGCGGGCGCTGTCTATTATTGGTTTTCATGGTTTGACACTTAGTGCCGCCGATCACTATTAACAACAGAGGGAGGCCCGTCGAAAATTGGGCTTACCCAGAATCTAAATCGGCCTTAATCTGGTGCCATTGGGAGGAGTATGTCACATTTATTTGGTTGGCAGTGATTAGGCGTATCATGCGAAGGAACAGGCGGCGTGTCGGATGGCGTGGGCTGACTCAGAATAGAGTTAGCTCCCAGAAATCACTTATTGTTGTGGGCCTTCAAGCATCCAATTAACTCCTCTGTCTATTTTATCTACCCAATTTAAGGACAAATACCGTAAAGAGCCAATGGTAATCTATAAAATGTATTAATTATGCCCTACGGAGTTCGGGTGCATAATTGGAAAAGTATTGATTCGATGCGATGGATACTGATACTCGGGGGCTGTTTGAAACTTTTAATTGCCTTTCCGAAGTCGATGGGAACGTAGGGCTCCTGGAATTTTGGAAGATGTCATTCGAGAGCTAATCAATTCTAAAATATTTAAATTCAATTGATTGGGGTTGGTTACCCAGTTTGTTATCGGATGTTCGATGGTATTTGGGCTATTTATCAAAACCAATGATAGTATAATATTTGGCATAAGGCTATATTTCACGTTGCGAGGAGAAGGGCTGCTTACCTTTCCTGAAAGTCTGCACAAGGGCAGAGCTGGAACATTCTTTATGGTGTCCTATGTTAGATATCTCGCAAAAACCCTAACATTCATAGGATTCTCTCTTTTGCTTAGGTGGGCTCCTTTATTCAACGGTCGTTAGTACTCCTCCTAGCTGTGTTGAGTTGTGTTGACTACAGTAAAGACCATCGTCTTGATCATCAATCACAAGTCCTGCCCCAGGATATATTTACGCTACACAAACAATTTTTGTGAAGACACCCATCCGACAAAGTTTGCTATTATCGTGTGTTGCTTTTTGTGCCTATGAATAACCAGTTGGTTTGTGGGAATGTCCGATTCTATGTAAGTTCATTGATAAACGAACATCTATATACCTAACCACTTGGACGAAGTGGAAATACGGACCACAGTAACTTATCAATCCATTGACGACTTAAATGAATCTAATGGAAATTGCATGAAGCCAAGGACAACTATTATCCTCCCATAGCAGGTGAAGTAATTTCATTACATGAGGACATCTGATGTCAGCACTATGACGCCATTACCGTAATTCCTTTCTGGCCGAACATTTCTTAGCTATGAGTTGCTGATTTATGGTTCGATATGTCGGTGTGTCAAGTTTTTGTGAGAATATATTGAATTTGTAGTTATTGATTTATGGCATCGATCCCAACTTGTATATTTACATAAGTAGTCTGTACTGTTTAAAGAAGAAAATTTACTCTCTTGCAGTATAACAAATGGTTTCAATTTCGCGTCATGTTGCGTGATAATGAGTCCATTGATAGGGCGGCTAAAAGTCAGTCTGTTGTGTGCTACTGACTGAATTGAACTTTATTTGCAATACTGACCAAATTTCTTACAAACTAAGTTTACGTAGGCCTAATACGGGTGACATTAGAGAAGTAATGAGATTGATTTTTTTTTTGAATTTCCCTTTTTATTATTTTTCCGCCTTAACGTTGTCCACTTGAAGATAGGTCCTTTCCGCAGTTATACTTCTTCTTTTGCGGTGTTGTTTCCAGTCTTCCTAGCATTTCTGCAAGGCTTCTTCTAGAATACATTTCAGCTTATCCCTTACCCTCTTTGGAAAAGTATCCAAAGTGGTAAAAAGACATTCTTTCAAATGGGTTTGAAGCCAGGGAATACAACTCAAGCAAAAACTGACTGATTGAGATTGTTATATGGGAAAGTCGGTTGTCCTGGTGCAGTACTTTCCTTGTTTATGGTAGTAATGCACTTCGCAATTACTACTTTGTGGGGGTGCAAACACGAACCCGGTTTCTACTGCAGGCAGAGATGCCATAAACATCTAAAACCTCAATTAGCACTATTTCCACGATGCATTGGGGTCTATCTATACAGCAGCAATGCACATCGTAAACAATGAGCTACACGATCCCTTTGTCTTTCAATGGTTCAGGATTCGTTTCCCATTGACCTTCTCGCATGAGTAAACATCACAGATCTACACGATCGCACACATACATCGGAATCTAGCCAGCAAGATTCACTTACTGGTTACCCCATAGCGAGCAATTTTCTCTCTCTTCTCTTTGGCGCTGACAAACTCACCACCGAATTGAGGGAGAATCATTGTCACATTCAAACCCTCGGAGAGTGGTTTTCCATCATCTGACCGAGCCGGCCGGTTCTTCTCCCGCTTTCCGTAGCGCCACGGGACGCGTACATAATTCAACCGGAGACGAGTTAGTGTGGATTATTTTCAGAACAAACCCTTACCATGTTGTGAATTGAAAAGACACATTAAATCAAGTCTCCACGTGACACCCCTGGATAGCTACTTTGGCACCCGCCAAGTAGTGAACCAATGCAAGCAGCGACATCCTGAGTACCGTTGGCGCAAGGCTAGTAACCTTGCTCGGAAAAGCAAATTATTATGGATAATTTAACAAGTCTCCCCCCGCTTCGGTAGAAACCTTGACGTGGCGCGGGAGCTTAAACTACAATGAATCACTCAGGCTATGCTGACGGAAGTGTATGCTTCCAGTAGGGCCACCCATGTCAGACAGGCTAGCGAGGAGTAACACACAAAGATCAACCACCCCTAATCCAGGGTGTTACGCGTCACCGTTCCCATTGGATGGTTTGGGGCCAGGGGTATACCGGCTGTATTATAACGGTGCCTCTCTGACACCGGGTCGAATCAGAGCAGTAAGCAGACCTTACCATATCAAAGAGGGGCTCTGATGTGGCGAACTATTTGAAACCCCAAGACTCGTGGGAACAAAAATGAATAATCAATATACAAAAAACAATCCCACGAAAAACCCGGTAGGCGTAGGTATGATAAGCCGACACTACCATAGGGGAACAAATCATCAAGAAAACACAGACTCGGAAAAAAGAAGACGTAGGGAAAAGCGGATAAAGCGGGATATACGCGTCGGGACGTGGAATGTTCGAACGTTGTATAAACCAGGCGCGATACAGACGGTCGTAGAAAACGCGAAACAATATAAAATGGACATCGTCGCGCTTCAGGAAGTCCAACTCCCACATCATGTAATCGAAACCAACGGATTTACACTGGGGTGTGGAGGTACGGATACACATAACCTCGGAACTGGCTCCATCATAAGCAAGAAGATTACGCCCCATGTAAAAGATGTGCAATTTATTAATGACCGAATGTCGGTGCTAAAAATACAGGAACCATGGTACAATTATATATTTATAAACGTACACACCCAACAGAATCTACGGACGAAGAAACGAAAGACACATTCTACGAAACCCTAGAGGAGATATTCGATGGGATCTCATCATTCGATGTTAAAATCCTCCTCGGCGACCTCAATGCAAAAATTGGAAAGGAAGACATCTTCCAACCAACTATAGCCAAAGAGAGCCTACACGACGTTTGAAATGATAATGGAATTCGAATTATCACGTTCGCAACGTCCAAAGATCTGGAAGTGAAAAGCACGATGTTCAAGCACAAGCAAATCCATAAAGCCACTTGGAAATCACCGGACGCCGTAGCGCGTAACCAAATAGACCACTTCCTCATAGACAAAAGACACCACTCGAATATCCTTGACGTAAGATCATATAGAGGAGCAGATTGGGACTCCGATCACCTTCTAGTGATGGGAAAAATTAGAAGAGAGAGAGCCAAAATAATTCGAGACGCAAACGGCTGTCTGGTCACAGAAACAAACGATATCGTGACAAGATGGAAGCAGTACTTTGAAAACCTGCTCAATGTACGCACCCATCAACCACAGATAAATGCACCAAGCGTACATACAGCCGAGTCTCAGATCCCAGAGCCATCCTTCAACGAAGTTGTAGACGCAATAAATCGATTGAAAAATAACAAAACTCCCGGTTCCCGGTCGATTGCACACCGGCAGAGCTTGTGAAGCATGGAGAAGAGGCAACCGCTCGAAAGATCCTCCAACTAATTAAAACAATGTGGGATAAGGAAGTTGTGGCGGTTCTGCCAAATCCCACGGTTCGCCTTCCTAACCCCAATAACTGTTACCCAGTCTGCATATGCTTTGGCTAATGCAATTGCATTAGCATCTTAAATGCTTCACGCATTAAATAGATCAAACCTATAATCTTAAAAAGTCCCTGTAAAAGAATTCTTACCTTTTCTTGCATCTCTTCGCATACAATTCCTGTAAGAGTTCTTTATTACCTTATCATAAATTACCTGAAAGAAAATTCATCGGTTCATATATAATACAACCGCATATCAGGCAATATTACCCTTGCGTCGCCTATATCCAGCTTCATCCATGTGTACAATAAATCCCTTTCATACACATTGGCTGGCGACCTTTTTTTCCCATCAATAAACAACCCAAGCAGCTGCATATAATTAGCGCAATAGACGCTGAAACGAATTTCTTAAGCACGCAATGTGCAAACAAAAGAACGCTGTCTTTCAAAGGTTTTCTGGCGATACCATAAACATCGTTTGTGGTATTCTAAATGCAATTCCCATGTAATGAGTTCCAGCTTATTTATTTGGCTGACCCTAATCACAGACCGATGCATTAGGTCGCTTCTCCTTTGCTCTTTTTCCCTAGCTGTAGGTTTTGTTTATCCTTGCTGGAATGCATTGATAAACACGATAATGTGATCTTCGCATTTACGTAAAATAAAACCAATACAATAAACTATAAACAGTCAGTTTCATTTACTTTCCTTCTGGTGGACGGTTTGTCGTGAAGTTCGCACACTATCGGCGGACTGTGTTTTCCCCTTACTCCCGGTTGTGGACAAACGTGGCGGCGTTTCGTCCTTTTCCTTCGGCGCTTTACTTGGTGTAACTTTAGTGGAAGTTGTGGGGACGAGGTAAAACTCTCGCCCGTGCGGCGTCGCGACATCGTACCCCCACAAAGTCATTCCGGAAGAATGAAAACCTCAGTAGACGTCTCCATTTTCAAAAAAGGTGACAGATCTGACTGCGAAATTTACAGAGGAATATCATTGCTCCCAACCACATACAAAATATTAACAAATGTCATACTGGCGAGAATCACACCGTACGCAGAAGACATATTGGGAGACTACCAATGCGGATTTCGTCGGAACCGGTCAACAAGCGACCAGATGTTCACAATAAGGTAACTGCTGAAAAAGAAGTGGAAATATGGAGAGACGGTTCACCAACTGTTCGTTGACTTTAAAAAAGTTTACGACTCAGTCGCAAGGCAAACTCTACCATATTGTAGTTGAGCTGGGAATCCCGAAAAAACATGCCGCCCTCATTCAAATCTGCATGAACGAAAACAAAAGGCGAGTTAGAATAGAAAACCACCTCTCAGAACCATTTGAAATCCTGAACGGACTAAAACAGTGCGATGACCTCTCACCATGTCTCTTTAACCTTGTCCTCAAGTATGTCATCAGAAAGGTACAAGACGATAACATGGCCGGATTATCCATGAACGGGGTCACTCAAGTGCTCGCATATGCGAATGACATCGCCGTTTTGGCCGATAATCTAGAAACGGATAAGGACCGGATACCGGTGGAGAGGCTTGCTAAATAAGGCCAAGACTGGATCCCGGTTGTAGTGCCGATGATGATGATGATATAAAAGGATGCGAATGAGAGATTTGAGTCTCCCGTTGTATTTTTAAAGTTCACGCGACGACTGGTGTATTAACACCATAAAAAAGAGCGTTGATGTTTTTATAAGGGCTGGTGTTCTTTTTGAAGTCATATACCGTGACAGAAGTTGGTGTTTGTTAAATTTAATTTATCTTAGAAGAAAAAGAACAAAATCGTTTTCTAATATAAATGTGTAATTTGGTGTTATTTAATCTAACTTGAATGGAACAATAAAAACAAAATCGTACTTTTATATAAATGTGTAATCCACTTATAAATAAATATACGCATATATACACATTGAATTTAAAACACTATACATATAAATAGACGTAAAACAGCTTCGGATTCAGGTTTCGCGGGAAACGTGGATAAAGGTGATCAACCAGCCGAAGTGAAGTACCTCCATCCCCAATTTAATAGCGAGGGAATCGCAGCCGGACGTAGAAACAAAACAACGTAAGTACGTGCCATCTCTTTTATAATTATATTATAATACTTGTTTGCTGAATTATTTGCAACAAAAATGAGGAATTATTTCTCATTTATTTACTTCCGTATTTATTAACAATTTATTATAAGCAGAAAAGATATCCTTAGCCAGTCAGCGCTGGAAATACAGTCCATATAAAATATTTAAGGAGACACGGGGTGGGAAAGCCGTTGGTTATCGCCAATCTCCATAATTTCGTAGTAACGGTAACAAGTTCAAATTGGTAATGAATCAAGTACACGATTGAAACTACCTGCTTTACAAAGGAGTCGTCGACAGGTTGTCTGATAACGCACACTATTGTCAGTGTCCTTATTTTTCTAATGTTCCTCGTATCCGGTTTCATATATTCTAGGTAACATTGTAGTTTATGATACTTTATCAGCTGCTTCTGTGAGTCGGGCGAGTTCGCAATTCGACTAAGCTATGTTAGATCCAATTTCCGTCTCTTTGGAAAAACATCCATCGAACAATCATCTTTTAGTCTACTTGTTTGTTTTTTTGAAAAGTTTTCAACACAATTTAGCGACTTATTACTCTTACAACTTCCAGATCTGCGGCATTCAAATTTTCCACCTTTTCATCGTTTCTCGTCGTATTTGTTGCCAGGCGTCAGTTACCTCACTCTGATTTTAAAGGGTGATCCAATTTCTAGTCCTCAAGCTTTTGTTTTTTAGAGTTTAATGAACAAACTTCGACTTTATCATCGAATCAAATATCTGATGGATTACATTACATAATAATGAAGTCAAAATTTCATGACAATCGGACATACAAACTTATAATAAGTTAAGTGACGCTATTTTTACAATACTAAAAACACTAGACGGACTCTCCGAACGGTCTTCACCGGTTGCTCTCCAGTTAAAAAATGTATATAAAATGTAAAAAGAAAAAATTATTACAACTCAGTATGTTATGGTCCGATTGTCATCAAATCTTGACACATATCATTTGAAGCTTAATGCTTCCTAAAAGTCATAACGATTTTTCATTACAGGCGCCATCTCTGAGTTGGTATCAGAATTTATTGAACGACGTGAAATATACATAATATTACTAATAAAGTGTCTTGCTAATAACAAAAGAAAAACAAGTATGCATCATTTAGAAAACAGTGCGAGAGTGATCAGTGCGTTTCGACGAGTGTAACAACTAGCAGCTCCTCAGCGAGTCGATTTTTATTCTACACACTTTTCCCTTTTTCGATATATGGCATGCATCCTGGCTTGGCAGTCACTGTGGGTCTTTGGCGGATTTTCGTGTCTTTACGTCGCAACAAGTGTTCCGCCGAACACTGTTCAATACTTAACACCAGAGAATTTCGGCACACAAATGAAACACGGTGAAAACGTTCCTTTGAAATTTTGAATTTTGAATTCTAATTTTTATTGTTTCGTGTTTTAACGTTACACATGGGAGTTTAACTTATACATGGTATGTCACTTTACTTAATTAATTCGGAGCACAAGGTCGTTAATATTTAATTACACTCGATTCTCGTTTTTCTTCTATTGTTACTGTACTTAATCGAACACGAACACCTTTCACTTTTGATCGTACACACGCGCGAATATCGTCGTTGCATCTCCTATACGGCTCCCCCGTTGGGATTGTGGCGGTTCCTGCGAACGTCACTACTTACCTGCTCACCTACCACCAGGTAACCCCTCTTCATAAACGGCAAGTTTCAACAAAGCGTGTACTCACCTGCATTGGCTATTCTAATAAGCACGAAAAACCTGTAAAGCACAATGTCTGCTGATACGAAAATAATATCAGCAATAACAGACATTCCCTACATGAGCACCATGGAAACCTAAAAAGCATGACTTACCTGCCCATACGACTAACCATCGCTGCAATGCTTAACTGCGCTGAAGTAAAACACCATCAGCAACACAAGCGTTTCTATAGCAAGGGCTAATTGGTCGCACATTAAAATAATTATAAATACAGTGTATCCACTTAAAATAACTATAAATACAGTGTATCGACTTAGAACAGTTCTAAATACAATGTATCCAGTAGAATTGTAAGACACCATATCGACTTAGAATAGTTATAAATACAGTGTATCAAATAAGAATTGTACCAATACCGTATATCGAATAAAAAAGTAACTTACATGAAAATACTAAGATCGTACACAGTGAAATATAGGTACGGCTTTCATTAAGATATTTTGTCCTTTTTACCTTACAATAGTTTACCTAAATTAACTATACCTTGTGTGACACAAGCTTAATTTCATTTAATGCCTTAAATAACGTAAGATAATTCTAAGCTTAAGAGAGGATATAAATACTTATGTTCTACCATAAACAAGTTACGTCGAAAATTAGAAAGTACGTTGTATATCAAACATTTAGAGTTAATCAGATAAGAATAAAGATAATAGACGTAAGTAACCCGCAGTTTTTATCTTGAGCGACAAGACAAGACGGACAGTTAAGCAGTTGGGACGTCTCGGTGAACCAGTGTCGGACGGACACACTACCAAGACCACGCTAAAAGAGTAATTCACATAGGATTATAGACTGATACAGATTTGTATCTGTATCTGTACAGACAACTTTTCCCATTAGATCCGCTAACAGAATTTCCGAAACTCTGTTAGCAGCATGTTAATTAGTCCTATGGGTAATTTTTGATTCCTGAAAAGGAGAAAGTCAATCGACGCATACATCCTTATCACCATCCCTGGTGGTGATCGAAACTCATCTCCACGGCCTTGTGTTTGCACGCAGACCGGAGATTTCCAATGGTTGTTTGGACGTACAGTCCGTGGGTCTTGTTTGACTTTTGTCAATACACCCGAAATCCATTAGATCTTTCTAATGGTGTGAAATTCAAAAGGGACCGTAGGATCGGAATATTTCCTTTTGTAGGTTTTAACCTCATACATTTTCTGAATTATCTCGTTGAGATAATTACGGCTGCCTTCAATTTGGCAGCGGATAGGCGATATGCTTTATTGCATGAGGTTGCCGTTTCCTTTGTTTGCCGATGGATTTGGTGGTCTTTGTGGCAGACCACCCGCACGTGCATCCGTTGGTCGGCTAATTTGCTGGTGTTAGCAATTCTTTGCATTGATACTCGGAATTGCCGATTATGCAGAGCTGGAATGCGATGCATTTCAATCTTTGGGAATTGCTCTTGGGAATCGAATAAATGTATGGTTTTACCTTTGTTTCAGGTATGAAGAATTATGTTCGTTGAGCTTGGCATTAAAAACTTTGGGGACGTTCAGTTCCTCGCTTTTTGGTGTCGGGCTCAACATTGGCTCCGAGTTGCAGGCCCTGTGGTGGGACTTTGGGACACGTGTCTGTGGGCGCGTGCAACGTTCTCAGGTAATAAGTTCCTTACTTGCGCGGAATTGTGCGTTCCTAGAACTCTACAGGTCCACAATTCACCGCCTTAGGCTTCTTGCTGACATTGTGCTTTTTTTTTATTCTACTTCTCTCAGGTGAGGTGGATCTATAGCGCCGTTTCGGAGTCTCCGAAGAGTCCGTAGTGGAAGAGCTAGATTGGCCACGGCTCGACTCGGGCCGATGGCGTTGTAATCGGTGCTGACGGTATTTTAAAACCGTAGTATCCTGTTTTCGAGCCTCAAGATGTTCAGTACTGCTAGAAGTAGTACTATTCTGAGCTGTAGTGGTCTGTACCTGTTGACCACCTTTGTGGCTCTGTGCATTTTTTCTTGTCGCTTCCCACGTGTTGCTCTTTCGAACACAAAACTCACAACTACTTTGAATGCTGTACACTTTATGATTTTATGCTGTTGCTTGTTTTAAAGTAGAGGGTTGGGTTTGTCCTTGGTTCGATGTATTTACGAGCCTTTTGTTGGTACTGCGACCTTGGAGGTGGCGGCTCGGGAGTATGTGTATGCGGTTGTGTATTATGTGCACGACTGTCCTTGCCATTGTGCCCATATTGGTTACACTTCATACACAATGGTGTGTTCCGGAGTCTTAGCACTCATCGTATAGGTGTCCCTGCCTATTACAGAAACTGCGCGTCATTTGTGCAATCAATGGGTGTGGTGCACGCGCGTCACGGATCCTGGTGTATGTGGACCTTAGGCGCACAAATAAACATAGAGAGTCATTCTTTAGCCGAACCACACTCAAGTGGAATGTTCTGCCTGATCATGTGATTTCTGGCCGTTGTGATGTCCAGACATTCAAGACCAATATACACCGACACCTCCTTTCCTTATCCACTTCCTCTTCACCCGATCACACGGTACTTCAAAATCCCCTTTTGTGCACGCGTTAGTGTAAAAAAAAAAATTTAATGTATGCTAGATGCTTTTGGTACATCTGCATCTTTTTTCTCATGAGTCAAGTTGTGGTGAAGAAATCATGATGTCGCTACAATGGGGTGATATTGTTCCGATATAATAGGATTGAGCATCGAATTTCTTGATTGGTGTATTCCTGGTCAAGTTCTTTGTTTTTGGCCAAGGAAAAGTTAAATTAGATGAAGGATGCATGAGATTTTTTACACATTGCACAAACGTAACCTCGCATTTCATTTATTAAGATGTAAATTGTTATTCCAATTTGTTTATTTACAATAACAATTTCGAAGGTGCATTTTTTCCAAGTTAGTCCTCATCTCTCGTTACCAATGGTTGTACGTGTTAACGGTTATACTCCATTTGAGAAGTTGATAGTTTTAAAGAATAAAGTTATCAATTTATAATGTACAAAATGTATCTAATTTCTACATCAAGCTAATTCAAAAATTAAAGTCTGTTAAGCACGCAAACAGCAAAGTGTGTACTTTCCCTAGTGAATTTTCTGCACAGCAGAGTGCATTCAAACACAAAAAGAAGGCGAAGTGTGTTTGGATGATATTATGTGTGTGGGAGCGCGTATCAATAATTAAATACCACCTTTGTATCAACAGATTTGAATGTTGCGTCATTGAAAGCAAAAGTGTCACCCAGCACTCAGTACTCTGCTTGCTCCATATATACAACTTTTCAACTCTGTCCACATTACGTTACCATTACCACCTAGGTGCCGATGAATTAATCCAGCTTGAACGTATTGTAAAGTGTATAAGTTCCAATTATCTACTCCCGAAAAGACATCGATTGCTTGTGGATCTGCGGGTCACCATTTGTTGGTGGTAAACAAGTTCAAATCCGGCTCCAAATATTTGCCTTCACATTTTTCCTTATACGACCAGATGCCAAACACATTTCCTCGTGCCACCAAATAAGCTACTTTGTCATCCAATAACGACAAACATTTGTACAAAAGATGAAACCAACGCAACAGTCTTGTATACATACCAATGGGGAAGCAAATTTTTGGCTTGGGGATACATTGTCAATATTTACCGACAACTGTGACTGATAGTGACGCTTGTTATTGAACATGTTGTTTATGATGTAAGTTTTCAATTACATTGCATACAGTGGCGCCTTTCCCATGCAGGGAATAAGTAATTACGGTCTATTCTTCTAGCTCAATAAAATCTGTGCTTTCGTATTATTCAATCAGTCGAATCATTTGGGAATCTCTACCCGTAAATTGTAAATAATAAAACAATAGATGAGAAAATGTGTAGGGGGCTTAATAAATGCGTAATGAAAGTAATGAAATACTTTTTATTTTTACACAAAATGGGATTTTGAAGTACCGTTAAATGTCAAAGTGGTGAGAGAGAGAGAGGAAAGGAAATATCATTATTATCATGTATATTGGGATGGAATGCCTGGATGAGAACACATAGCATTGGTGTGATTCGGCTAAAAAGTGATTTTCCATGTTTACTTGTATGACTCAAGTTGACTCTGAACATTGATTGATAGGTATCGCGAGAAAATGGGTATATAGGATATATCCACTAAGTGGATATACCTACAGAAGAAAGATACTTAGGAATTGAAACACATCCCCATGGATCGTTGTTTGTAGTTTGATTGCTAATTGTTGCGTCCTGTAGAGTAGGTGCAGCCCATTTTTACAACATGGACCGTGACATTATTGGTGGTAATTCTAGGTAAAACATTTTTCTCTTTCTTTGATGATTGGTGTTATTTAGAAAAAAAAATATTGCAATGGGATAACATTCGCTTTAACACTATGCGGTCCGCTTATATTTAGTGATAAGTTTACCATGTAACCGGTGTTTTTTTTTTTTTTGTTAAAACCACCTCAGAAGCCGGCAAAAACCTGAAGTCAAAATTCCAAAATCGAACTTTGACATGGCTCCTGGGTACAAGAGATTTCAAAAAAATAAACGATGACATTTTCACAAAAAATTTTATTTTTCAAATATTACAATTTTTTAATTTTGAAATATACTACTTCCTCAAAGTTTCGTAATAAAGAGAATTTTATATTTAAGACAGGTGTAAAGCTGCAGAAGGTAGTTGATTTTGAGTGTAATAATCGGCAAATAATAAGCACATGTTTACATGAAGCTTACACAATTCTTTTATTAAAATAAAAGAATTAACCAATCAGAAAACTATGAAAATTAAAATCTGTAATTTAAATAGCCTCATATAGATACCATAAATTTTTTATTGGTTGCGTCGAATTGTTCCACAAACTCTGATTTTATTTAGAAGTAAAATCGTTGAGAGTTCTACACTGTTGTAGAAGTTGTCCATATAAATGATGCCACGTTCCCAATGAAGGTGCCAATCATTCTAAGATTGTAGTATTTAAACTTTACTGTTGTATTCCAGAATACTACCCTTATTCACTCATGTCCTTTCAAACACAACCATTAAAACTACATCCTCACATATCTTACATTCTCAGTTAATACAGCACATTTCATAAATAAACAGACACTATATTCTATATCCAGTCACTTACAGCACATTTCATAAATATGCCCCTTTTCATAACAAGCACATTTTTCATTTTAAAACATGGCCACTTTGATTTTCGTTCAAAGTTTATTCAAAATTCTAAGTCACAGAGACTTCTAGATTGTTTTGTTCAGTTTATACGCCACAGTCAGTTAGAACAAAATGTTCTATATAAACAAGTAAATTTATATAGAAAAAGTAGAAAGAAGAGAGCTCAGCTTGAGATAGCTGAGTTCGATAAAATAAAAATAAATAAAACAAATATTTAAATAAAAGAGATCTTTTATTATTATTAATAACATATTAATAAAGAACACTTAAATTCTTTAATAAATATAATAACCTCCACGCTCTTCCCTCGAAAGAGGAAGCACGGGGTTGGAGCCGTGACATTACCCTGCACCAGAATATAATTTAAAACTAGAAATATAACCTGTAGTGAATCGCATAGCATCCGGATAAGAATACCATACTTTGTAATTTTCGAAGGGTTATAAAGTCTGAAATTCAGTCTTCCACGCCATGGTATCATGCCCTCTCATCAATGGAAATATTTTGGCCAGGTTTAAAATTTTCTTGGAATTTTTTTGAAAAATAGTTTATTATGTGTTGAATTTTGAAGAGTCGGCCAGCATTGTCAGGAACATTATTATTATCAGAAATATGTATAAATGCTAATATTTGTTTAAATCTATTACGGGTTATGGTTTTAGAAAATATTGAGTTTCAATCAAAGGATTTTTGGACCAATAATCGTTTATCCTTATCCTATAGGTTCCTCGATAGTATAGTGGTTAGTATACCCGCCTGTCACGCGGGAGACCAGGATTCGATTCCCCGTCGGGGAGCCTCTGGCGCAAGACTAATGACTTTGCCCGGAAAAAACAAATCATTATGGACAATTTAACAAGCCTCAGGACTTGCTAAATAAGGCCAAGACCGGTTCCCGGTTGTAATGCCTATGATGATGATGATGATGATGATGATGATGATGATGATGATGATGATGATGATGATGATGAATCGTTTATCCTTGATTTTTTTGTCAGGCCCATCAACATTACTAGACTAAACCACTTTTTGAGGTCGAGTATAGTGACATCAACCCATTTAGTAGTTTTTTTGTAAACTTTGAACTTATGGGAATTTTGTGCGTAATATTTGTTTGTTTCCGTAGCAATGAATTTAAATAAATCATCTCCAATAAACATGTCGGCGAAATCTGTTATCTTATCTGTATTTTTAGGAAATGCATTTGGCCCAAGTAAACCTTCGAAATCGTCATTATTTTTAGGTGGACCAAAATCCGACCAGACATCCTCCGTATTTTGATCACTTTCTTCTGAATCACTCGGAAAGGGTAGCGTTCGATGATTTCAGCGCACTTCTATTTCTGAACCACTTGAATATTCTGCACAATCTGGATTATCCTCTAAAATTATTGAGTCATCACTATCAAGAGGAATATCAGTTAAATTATCTACGCATTCATCTATAAAAGTATCTTCTCTTTCGTCTGCCATTATCAAGGGATATATTTAAGAAATATAAAAACAAAACGCGCACCATTTTATTAGTCGAATAGATTAAATAGATCAAATATTATATCTCCACTATCCCTCTATATATACTCTATTGTCCCTTGACAAAATGTCACATGAATATCAGGTTGCAATGCGCGAAATCACCGGCCATTAACGTTTGGCTTTAACATGACACACACGTGTTGTCACCGGCTGTTAGTGTATGGCTTGCGTATGGCACCAACGTGTGTCACCGGTGGGTAACGTTTGGTTTTCACGTGACGTGGTGTCACCGGACATGAAAGTGTTAATACTCGTATGTAATGTTTTCATCGTCCATGTCTTAACCTACGAAACCTTATGTATGTATATTTAAAAAAAAATTCCCCAAACTACTCGAATGCCCAACCAGCTTACATCCAATGACAAAGGCTATTATCAAAAACTTCAGTTCCTCTCTCATCCTTTCATTCGTAGTATTATCCACGGAAAGAAGAAGCCATTTTTTTAGCAAACCAACTTTGGATCCTCCTAGTGAACTGCGAACGTGCCAACACAATCTTCACCGCAAGTTTTGTCCATGTGGACTTGATGCCACAAACCAACCGGTCCAGATATACCAGTGTTCCGACAAAACATTATTTCAAGAATTTCCTAATAACATGTAAATAAAAGGTGATTTTATAAAACCGTTCATGGAACACATTGGAGATATTAGTAAGGAAGACTTAAAGCGGTAAATCCACCGACAGTGAAAATTAAATTAATTGAAAAAAATAACAATAACACACAAAACGAATCACAATACAAAGACTTATAGGGTTTGCGACGATAGTGAAGAACGTGTGATTCGACCGACGCTATGCCGGTTAGAATAATTAAAATATGAAACCAGTGCTCAACACATCAGGCCACTACCGCGTGTACGAATTCAATCGTTACTCTCAAGTACACTCAACTGATGTGGAATCTCTGTGTTATTGCTTGTGTTATGCGCAAAACCTTCCACCCCTTAGTACTCACTTCTTTGGAGCCAGCCTCCACCATTAAATGCGGTACACGCAAAACCATCCACGAAAAGGATGAAGCGCTCCACAAGCCCTAACAATTGCCCCATACATTGAATATCGATATATCAATTCAATATCCAACAAATGGAACTGAACGTTCAATTTGCTTATATTGAATCCAACTGAAAAATCCAAAACGCTATAAACGAACCATATGTTCAACACGCAAAATCCCCTAGATCCAAATGTGCAGATCAGATGACCAACCTTCAAACAAAATTGTTGAGAATCATAAAATGCGAGTCGAAAATTTTATGATCCTTTAAAATTTTGTTTACCCAAATTTTTTTCCCACAAGCAACATGCTTTTCCATCTTCCTTACCTATGTTAAAACAAACAACGTGCGCCATAAAACGAACCGCATGTTCGTTTTATCGCCCGCCGACATTGAGGATCGTAAACAGTCATCGGCGACATCATCTGTTGATTGTTCCTTTGTGTTTCCTCGTTTGATCCCAATCGGGGAAAGATAAAGAAAGGAAATGCCGGCCGGCAAAAGGGCCATGCAGACAAAAGGACATATCCTTCGATCTGCACGAAAAAAGAAAAAAAATCCTTCGTTCGGAGAGATGAAGATAACAGCCGGAGTTCAGTGTGAGTGATTGACCGAGACGGCCGGAATTCGAAGAAAAATATTTGGTGTACAGTGAAGAGTGATGCAGTGTCGCGTACGTGGGTTTTTAATGAGTTAAGTCCCTAAAGCCAAACCTGACGCCAAACAAATAGACAGTCATATATATCAATTTTTATAAAAGTATAGTGTGTAGTATATTGAATACATAGTCCGGACTTTGCCAATCGACTTATTAAATGTAACGTGCGTTAAGCTCTTAAGAAAACTGATTGAACATTCCCGTCCAAATTTCTTCTAAATAAATAAAACAAAAAGGACAAATATTATTTGTGTTTCATTGTTGTGAACTAAGCTGTATTCGCATTTATTTGATGACATGCGAATTTTGCTACGGATTATATATGTAATAGCAACCGGTTGGCATAGACCCTAACACATGCACAGAGGGGGAGACTTGCTGATCAGAACACCAGTGAATCATCAAACATCAAAGCCAAGAGATACAAGGAATCTACCCAGAGCAAGTAAGGTAAGAGTTCAACCCAAACAATAAAATAAAACTAAGTATAACCATACTTGGTATACGGCTAATGCTTTTTGCCTATCCGATTTTTTTTTTGTGTTGTTCTTTACTATTTGCTTGTATATTGTGTGTGTATCTGTTAGAAACGCCACATTACTCCCTCCTTATCTAAATCAACCGCTGTAGTTCTCCTTTTCATCCACCGTCTCCTCTCAGGCACAATCAACTGCCCAAGCTTGCTCTCCACCATCGCACTGCACACTAACCCCCGTAACCTGCGAAACCCTCGTCTCTTCTATTTGCCCACCCACCACACTTATTACGGCTCTACTGAACCCATTTCGCGAATGCTGATGTGGGCAAACTATTACCCTACCTCCTTCAATTTCTACCTTACATCTACTGCACTCAAACTCCGTCTCCTCTCTTCCCCCTTCTGACCTTGCCCCGCCCTCCGTCTATACCCTTACAACCCGTACATATTCCAACACATATGCCGTTCACTGTCGCTGTCTCACAAATGCCACATTTGCCACCCCCACATACACTCGCTCTTCTCCAGCCTCCTACCCCCCTCCCAGCAAGTCCTCTTCTGCTTCCTTGTGATGTAAATTTGGCCACATCAACGTCGCACCAACTGAGATGTGGCCAAATTTACTTTCTGAATCGGGATCTAGATAAGGTCCTGCCATGAGGAAAGGCCAATCTCGTCGATTTCAATGCAACCAAGGCAGAGTATACAACATTCACAAAAAAAAAGTGAATCATCGGTTCCACAGCTGATGATGAATGGAGAGGCCCTCGAATCGGGGGAAAGCTTTAAATTGCTCGGCGTCACGGTCTGTGTGAATGTATCGTGGCATAAATGCATGTAGTACATCGCTAGATTCGCCTCTTGAACACTGAGTTATCTTTTTAGAGCCAAGAAATATTTTTGCCTGTATAAATCCCAAATTAGACTGGCTTTCGAATATTGCTCTCATGTTTGGACCTTCTGTTATATATATATATATATATATATATATATATATATATATATTTCTTTTTTTATACAACACTTACCTACTTTGGTACATAGATCTTTATTTACCAATTAACCACCAAAACTGTTGGTGCTGTTTAATAACCTCAACCCGGTCTTTGTGGGGAATAGCCCTATTGAACGGGTTCCGCCTGTTAGAGCCCGTGTCTGTTTGTGGCTTCCGGCTCTTCTGCCCATAGGTGGGTTCTGGATGCTAAGCCGTATTGGTTCGCCCAAAATAAAGAGGCCGACTATTTGGTTTTTTTGGTTTAAGTTTTTATTTGTTTAATGTTAAGGTTTTTACTTCGTTTGTACTCAATTGGGTCGCTTCGGGTGTCTGCTTCTAATTTTAATTTTTTGCATTGATGCCCCCATTGTGCCGTCGGATTCTAATTAAATTTTACCTCCAACGGAACTCCCTATTTATACCCAAAATCCAAATCAAGATGTTCACACCTCCCCACGGGTCATTGCTGACTTCCAGACAGCCACTCGACGCTAGTCCCAGTTGAAGGCCATGCCAACGACGATGGCAACTGCAACGTTGCAATTTTGCCGCCAGTCATCTCAAAGCGGCAACCTTACGCCTATTCTGGCTGTATTTGGTGATGCCAATCTGATTTGCCAATAGCAAATAGCATGCATGTGCCTGGGTAAAATTACGTTGAAGGTGATGGGGTGTTAGATGATTACCAAGGTTATTCGAATTTTAGGATTTACGTAGCTGCAATCTGCATGTTAGAACATGGGTGTGGGCATGGCTGGGACATGGGAATTGCAGAATGGCAATTTTAGGTATGCGAGCGCGAAATGCATGCATTTCAAGGTGATGTGACTTTGATTTGCCTATGGCAAATAGCAGGCAACATTAGATGCGTTGCAATTTTTAGATATGTTTCAAATTGCATTGTGCAATTTGCATGGAATGCTATATGTTTTGAACATATGCGTATATGATACATGTTATAGGTATTATTGATTATTGGAATTAAGATTATTGGAATTAAGATTATTGGAACTTTAATTATTGGAATTTTGCGTACAGCATACATGCGTATACATGTCATGCATATTCGGCGTGTAACACTCTCGTCCTAAGCATACCCTCAACCTACTTGAGAGCATACACAGACGAGCGATCCGCTTGATCGGGGCTGCGGTACTAACGTCAGGACTACCGCCACTATCACATCAAACGTGGCTAGCTGACCCCTGTTTCTTGTTCGGGAGCACTTAAAATCTTGAAGTAACCCGACAAGGATATTGTAATATCGAAAATAAGAGCATTTGAATGGTATAAAACTTTCAAAAACGCGAGGAAGTAGTTAAAAACTTCACTAACATTTAGGGAATTAATAAAGAAAAGATGGACTTAGTGAAGGAATTTACATCCGAAAATCGTTGTTGTAAGGTTGTCCCCATCCCTAGAACGGAGTGAAGATAAACCTATAGATAGTACAATCGATAGCACGTAGGAGGGATACAGGGATATATTATATATATATATGGTAGAAAAAAAAAATAAAAAAAGTATATACAATTATTAAAAAAAAAAAATAAAAAAAAAAAATATATATATATATATATATATATATATATTATTGACTTGGTTTGGCGTCATATACTATTGGTTGTGTATATATGTCTGATTTTGTGCTAAATAATCGTCATTTGTGGGAAGTGTTCTTTCATTCGAGGAAAATGGCGGCTGAAGCGGATCGAGAGCTTCACATAGTTTACGGAGATGCTGCTCTAAGTGAAACAACGTCCCACTATTGGTTCCGTCGCTTCAAAGACGATCATTTCGATGCTGACGACCGTCCGCGGTGTAATGATGTTTTTATCTATCTCTTCACTATACACTTGTGTACACTAAATTATTGTCAATCAAAACACACTTTTTTCTATATTTAAACTATTTATTTAAACTCAACTAATGTAATTGTTATCGTGGTTACATACTGTATTACGAGGATACACTTGGTACTCGTTCACTTCACTCGCTTAACCAAATCCTTCTTCCAGATCTATTTTAACTTACACTGGAAATATTCTCGTCACTTTTAAATTTAACACGAGAAGACAAGCAAGAACGCACTGTACCACTTTACTCAAAAAGAACCCTGACCGTCTCCCCCAAAATCAAAAAACCAACTCGAAAAAGTCTCGCCGTCTCCGCCAAAAACTCGAAAAACCACCGTGTCTAGTTTTTTCTCCTTTTTCATTTCTTTTTTCGAAATCTGGTTCCTTCCGCCAGATCAAAGGATACTTCCTTTTTCCCGCCTGAACCTTTTTTCGGTATTAACACAAAGAAAAATCAATAGTGTGTTTATTGCGCCTGTTGTTATCTTTAACCGAATGCGCAAAGATTTTTCCGTGGGAAATCGATTGAAAGAAAAGATCACTAGCGCCCAGGCGAACGTTCATTATGTGTTATTGCCTGTTGTTTGTTTTAACTTAGTTTTGTTAAAACGAAAACTGGCGTTGGTTGTTTTAATTGTTTTAGATAACCATTTTTTTTTTTGAGGTCTCGTAAAATTGCTGGCGCGCAATTTTTTATGATACTCAATGGTTTTGTTTGAAGGACAGCATCTGGCCTGCACATTTGGCTCTTAGGGGTTGTTGTGGTGAACCCTTGGTTCAATGATTATATTTCCAAGTTTTTTATGTGAACAAATTGAACGTTTAGTTCAATTTGCTTGGAGTTTAATTGATTAGTGCAAATCGAACGTTTAGTTCGATTTGCTTGCTATCAATTTATGCGGGACGAGGTGTATGGGGTAATGCTTTAATTTAGCATTATGTCACATCCTTTAAGTGGATGTTTTTGGCGTGTATCGCCGTTAGTGGTGGAGACTAGCTCCAAAAGGGTAATTTTTATGGGATGGGTGGGAAGGAAGGCCAAAAACCTTTGAAGACGCTCAACTGGAGGGAGTGCTCGATGATGATCCGTGTCGAACGCAACAAGAGTTTTTATCAGCATTCGGAGTTACCCGCCAAGCCAGAACTTGTGTTCATTATGAATTGAAGCGAAGGGACGTTGTGGGAAAAAGTGTCTTCGTCATGTGCCAACATGGGCACTGGTTCGCGAAGATTTCCACCTAAACTCCGACTCCAAATTAGAACACATATGTCACTTATTGTTCAAGGATAATAATTAAAAGATTAACGATAACACTTATTGTTAATGGATATTTATTAAACGATTACATAACTATGACACTTATTGTTCAAGGATAATAATTAAAGATTAACGATGGCGCTTATTGTTACTGGATAATAATTAAAAGATGAACGATGACACTTCTTGTTAATTGATATTAATTAAAAGATGAACGATGACACTTATTGTTAATTGATAATAATTAAAAGATGAACGATGACACTTATTGTTAATTGATAATAATTAAAAGATGAACGATGACACTTATTGTTAATGATAATAATTAAAAGATGAACGATGACACTTATTGTTAATTGATAATAATTAAAAGATGAACGATGACACTTATTGTAAATGATAATAATTAAAAGATGAACGATCACACTTATTGTTAATTGATAATAATTAAAAGATGAACGATGACACTTATTGTTAATTGATAATAATTAAAAGATGAACGATGACACTTATTGTTAATGGAAATTTATTAAACGATATCTCAACGTCTCGTTATCGATATTGAACTCCTAGATCAAAAAGAACTACGACCGACTCTGAAAACACACGACCGCTCATTCACGCCACTAATCTTCAACTCGCGGGTGGCTAATTTCAGACTAAAACTGTTTACCGTGTATTTAACGTGGAAGCCCAACTTGCCTCCACGGAATCCATAACGCGATTACCACTGCCACCGAAGCGACAGAATTACCAAAAACTGCGTAAAGCATTATTGCTGACCATGTACATGTTGCTGGCATCTCCACATAGTCGTATTCTCGGTGGTAAATTTCCATTTTGAGAACACGACTTGCTTGGGCGGTCGGCCGGATGCCCTCATGTATTGGTCGGTCGGGTGACCGATCGATGTGGGTATGATATGCAAAGGAAAGATAAACACTTTCTGCATGTGTGCGGCTGGCGCGCAAGGGAATATCGCATGGATATTGTATGGGCAATGTTGGTTGCTAGAAGGTGCAACCAAATTGCGCTTACGTGTGGAGGATGCGTGTCAGATGATGAAAATCGAACCGAGACATGTACAATGTATTGGTTCGGTTCATGTTGGTTGCGTTGGATGGTGCGACCAAACTGCTTTCAGGGAAATTAACATTTGTTGCTGATGAAATTTTATGTCAGCTAGACTTAATGCTTCAAAGTATTTCTGATATTATAGGTACGACTATGGAAGGTAAGTACACGCTTTTTATGTGTTTTGGGGAACTATTTCAATGGAACTGCCACAATACTTGTTTTTTATTCATTTTATATGCCCTAGATGAGGGTTTTTACCTAGGTAATGGGAAGATGATTGGTGGCGTTCAAAGGAACCGTCACAGTACCCCCCCCCCCCCCCCCCCCCCAGTGACGTAGTCACGATAAAAAAAAAAAGGTAGGACAAGGTATCGCTCTGCTGGCGATATGCAGGAAAAAGGAAAGGAAAACGAAAAAGTTATAAATTAAAATGTACTATGTACAATAAATAGGATGTGCCATCTACCCGATTACGCCGCGGTGATGCCGACAAGGGCAAAAGGTGTGCGGTACAGTCCATGGTGGTATTTGGTTTAATTATGGTCCGACGAGTGGTATTTTCTAATTAGTCGGGTCCCATGTGGATCACTGAGATCGGTTTTCCCAAAGTGTTAGGAGGTAGGGATAGAGGATCGCTGGCATTGGTACTCCAAGGTGCCAGGAGGCGATTTATAGGGCTCACTGGCATTGGTACTCCAAAGTAATTAGTGGCGTTCAATGGAACTGCCACAATACTTGTTTTTTATTCATTTTATACGCCCTAGATGGGGGTTTTTACCTAGGTAATGGGAAGATGATTGGTGGCGTTCAAAGGAACCGCCACAACGTTGAGCGTCGTTTTGTCGCCTGAGAACAACTGCTCCAGCGGCAAAAAAGGAAGGGGTTTCTTCATCGCAACGCGGCTAGTAAAGACATATGGATTCATTGCAGCAGCACAAAGAAAAGAAATTCATGGGGATTGCCCGGTGATGCTTCTGCATCGTCGGCTCGACCGAATATTCACGCGGCGAAGGTTATGCTATGTATTTGGTGGGACCAGGTCAAGGTTAGTTATTATGAGCTGTTGAAACCGAACGGAACCATCACTGGGGAACGGTATCGACTTCAATTGATGCGATTGGGGCGAACACTGCGCGAAAAACGGTCACAATACGAGCGGAGGCACGGAAAAGTGATTATACAGCATGACAACCTCGTTGCCAAACCCGTTAAAATCTACTTGGAAATGTTCAAATGGGAGCCTATATATATATATATATATATATATATATATATATATATATATATATATATATATATATATATATATATATATATATATATATAAACAAACATTAAAAAAACAATAAAAACCCTAAAAATCTGATATCTTTGTAAATTTTGTTTAAAATAAAAACAATAAAAATACTGTACACCGAAAGGTAATATATTTGTATAGAAAACAAAATAAATGTATGTAGAATAATTTAGAATGCTCATCCTGAGCCAGTACATCAAAATGTAATATGTTAAAATAGGCTTAGCATTTAGTCGAATATTGTAAAACACATTATCTGTATTTCTTTTTCTTTGGCAAGTAAATGCAATAAAAAAATCGTCATTGTAATTTCTAGTAGCAAAAGATCCATCTCTCACGAATCAGTTGGCCACATTTTAGTTGATGTTTAAGGGGGGAAATTCCTGTAAAACATTGGTGTCGTGAATAGACAAGATCGGTGATCATTAAATTCGTCCAAAGAGGCCAGAACTGCTCAAGAAATGAAAAAATCCAGCCGAGATGGATGGATTCCATGAAGTGAAAGGCTGCTGTATGGTCCTGGTATCTCTGTTTAAGCTTGGGTAACTATAAATCACTCTAAACTCTACTTTTCAAGAACAAAAACTCAAATGGCGTTTTTCTCGAAACACATTTTTTTTTTCGCGCCGTGCGGCGTAATTCACGAAGTTTTCAATCGAATCGACAATGTTAGGTTTGACCTTGCGGAGATCGGATCAGATGGTCAAGCGTGGAAGGAGAGTGCACAGGACAGGGAACGATGGCGCAGCCCAGTCAGTGTGGTGATGGACTTCCGGGTTTCTATAGCCCTATAAATAGTAATAGTCTCTATAAAATCCATGTTGGCAATCACTAAGAGGGAAGTTTGATTCCAGACATTTCTTAATTTAAGGGATAATCGGCGACTCCTTAACCTTGAACAGAATAAAAGTACCTCCCCCATTGCATCTATCTTATCTTTCGATTAATTATCTTTTCTTCGGAAGTACATTAACATTTAAGAGTAACAACATTTTAAAATTGTGCGTGTTTTGTGAGTACAAGAGAACTATTTCAAATGACAGACATGTGGACTAGGTGATTAGTGAATATGGTACTCGTTGAATCGTCGTGTAACACTATGAGTTCAAAAATTAAGTTGGCGTATGGAATGTTTCTTCAGGTGGAATAAATAAATTATCAAAGGACGTTCAGTTGCCAGTGAAATGCGTAGCGAGTGAATTTGCTTTGCGTAATTCATTGGCAGGGTTATCATCAACTATTGATGACAGTTCACTGTGTTTTATGTAGCCTAACTAAAAGAACAAAGCGGGGACCGAAAGGCTGAACAGGTGTACTTTCCAAAATCATCTTCCCAAATATTGATCTTAAATTTGCTTTCAGTAAATAATCAAGGTACTGAATCGGATTTTACTAATGAAATCAGTCACACAAAATGTGAGCGTGCAAGTACTGGTTAGATGGGTTTGCTTATGTTCCTGGGGTCGTGATATAAAGACATAGAGTAGATATAAGTTCGAGTTTTGATTTTGCCCTTATTAAGTCCTTTAAGCTGTCAATTAAAAAGACAGGTACGACATTTTTAAATGCACGACAGGCACGAGATTTTTACACCATTTTCAATTACAAGACCTACTTAGTGCAACTGTCTCTCTGTAAAGAATATTGAAGAGAAGTACTTTTGATTTGGTGTTGATGACAAGTGTCAGTTCGTTTCTTTGCTTTATTCTGTTTTTGGGGATTGTTCGTCGTGTCATCACCTCATATAAATGTGAGATTCACAAAAGCTGTTCCATGTTCTATCCACAAATTGGGGTAAAATATTTGAAAGCAAGAACTAAATTAGAAACTTTAATTCCCCAAAGATAATCATTCCGTGTTTTTTCAAGCTTTAAGCAGGGAGTGTCCAACACCCCGAAATATCCCTGAATATCGTCTCGTATATATATCGATACCCATAATTAATATTTCTTTTTACTTGCTACGAGTGAAAATAGCTTTGCAAAGGGTTACTCATAAATTCCTTGTGATTCCGATAGCACTTTCAGTTAATAAATATTAAAAAAAAGCCGTGCACGGAACACGTGGTACCTTGTGAACGGGGAATTAAGTCGGCATAGGGCTGCACATCAATTCACTACCCGCAAAGAAAAAATAAATAAATAAATACACCGACCGATACCCGAAATGGACACATCCATGTGGATTGAAGCTTTTTCCATTCAATTTACACGAGTCCATGAAAATGGGTAGTCGCTGGCTTTTTCTCTGTTAATCTCGATAAAAGGATAGAATTCAATAAAAACAACATTTCATCCTTCTGTATTTAATTCAAAGACTTGTAGGAAATCCCCAATGGAAACCTTACCAAATGTATCATCGTAGCATGTTCAGAAAACCGTATGCGTTCGGAGTACACTCGGGTATCTTGACCATAAAACCAAATAACATCTTTCGGATCGCTTGGCTTCTTTTCCAAGAAATAAAATTTGTGATCGCATATACGGTAGTAGAGGCCTAAATCAGATTCGTCTGGAGTTTTCTGTTGTGTAACCGAACGGCAACTGCAGAGGATTTTGGATACCGAAAACTTAGTCGGGAATAACAAAAAACTGCAACCACACATTTATTAGCTGCCAAAATAAATTATGGGCTTGCTCTTAAATGTACGAGAAGAGACACCATCCTATATATCATGGGTACTTTTTCTTCACCACCTCTTCCGGTACTTATCACACAAGGCAAAAATTATATCAAGCTACTGTCACAGTCCTTCTTGCTTCCGTTTGACCTCCTTCTTAAGGGAATGCTGATCAAAAAGTCACGTATTTGCGATAAATCCGATTCATTGACTGAACAAAAACGAACCCGAGCCAATGGCCCCAACAAATCAGAGGGGAAAACGACGTCCTATGAACATTAAACCCCATCTGGACAGGCATAGAACATAGAGAAGAACATAAAAGAAACATAGGCATACTACACATACAACTTAGACGTCTCTGTAGACCGACAAATCATTAAAGGCGACACAATTTGATGATAGTTTACGAGTATTGCAGATTTGTGTTTTTAGGATGAGAGTTTTCGGATGTACGTGATGGAAGCTCTAATTTGTTGACAATAAGTCAATTACGGTGCATTAAATGATTTGGAAAAGCCAAAGCGATGAATGGCATGGCCAGAACTATCTAAGAAGGGATGAAGCTATTAGAAATCGATGGTTTTCTCGTTTCCAAAAACATGACACTGAATTAAGCGTTTTCATCCCTTTCTGAAAGATAGCATGGCTTGATAGAATTGAGGGAAAAGGACGGCCTTTGTTTTGGTGGTCAGTCTTTTTTTTTCAATTTTTCCCTCTTGTTAATTTACCAGAATAGCAGATAAAGGTGTTGGCCCCATTGGCTTCAACAGCCACGGAAAATGGAGTCGGTGCAAGTCCATACCAAGTTTGGCAAGTGCGAATAGTAATGGGTGAAATTCGCCCCTAAAATTTAATGATGTCTACATTACACGATAAAATTGTGTATCTTGTGAGGGTGAACAAATACCAACAATTATGACGAGGTGGAGATGGCACTTAACAATGTTACAATAAGTAAAAGAAAGTATTTTACATGGCGTAACTCATTTCAAATCGTATGAATTGAAAGAAGGTCCTAGAATCCTGTCACCGTTTTTGCCCAAAATACGATAAACACGACGATTGTTACAGGAGGCAATGAGCTCGCCTGTAACGGTAATGCAGCTTACTAAATTACTTAATATTTCGACACAAAATCCGTTTTGTGTCTTCAGTTAGCGTTACAACCTGCAACTGTTCAAAAAGAACTGCAACAGTTATTTGATGGCATCTCGGAGCGCCCACTCGGCGCTATAGGTGCGCCTCTCGCGAAAGAAGTCTAATCAAAAAAAAAATTGATATTAATAATACCTTATATTTTCGTCCGAGAATGTAAAAAAAATGCATCACCAACAAAGTAGGGAAAAATCCTACATCGGTCGGATGCAATATGGTTAATGATTATTTTTGTTTTCAGAGCAAAAAATCACAGCAATGATCAAAAAGGGATATCGCCGCAATTTTTAATTATTATAATTTTTTTTTTTTGAGCTAAATTTTGTATAGTGTACAAGCCTGAACACAAATCATCAATATCTTGTCAGAAATTCATTTCTAAAAAATAATCTCATTCGACACTCATCACAGCGATGTAACCACTTAAGAATTCATTGTATCGACTGCCAAGGACTAATAGACTGTCAGTAATCAACGTGACATCGAGCCGTGCGGACGTATTCGGGCATCTGGTGTAGACGTATGGACAATCGACAAACGACAGTTAACGAATCTGTCAACGGAAACGCCTTAAAAGTGAAGTCAGATAGACCAATTACCTGAACAAGACAATACATTTTGATTTTCGCGCCATGTTTTGTGAAAAGTGACAATAGCAAGCCACATAAAAAAAAAACAGTTAGTGCCGGCACGCGACGTACGAAGTGTTCCTGTTTTTGTATGTGCACAACATAATAAACAAACTCCTCTGAACGTGATTATCCATTTGTCACTCGCGCAATAAAAAAAAAACAACAGTAGAAAAAAAATGGAGACCACATGGTCCATAATATGGACGTAAAACAAATGGATGCCAAAATGGTGCTTCGGAGAAGGCCAAATACAGACGTAAATCTAAAGGCAAAACGTCTTAGAACAAATGAAAACAAGGATACAGACACGTTGATTGTCAACAACGACGACTAAGACAACGCCCATGGTGCCCAGTACCTGTCAGCGAAACAAATGCAGACGCTAGCAATCAAATCGAGGTCCTCAACAGATTCATCCATGAGATTAGTCTTAAAAAACAACAACTGGATAAGCAAATGGAGGAAGTTGTTAAACTAAAAAACAACCTGAGCCAGAACGCGCGAAAAACGAAAATGGTACAACAACAACAGCAAGAACAAAGAAAACAGCAACCCACGAAGACAAAGAAAACACGACAAGATAAGGAAACTCAACAGCAGGAATCACATCAACAACAACAGCACGAACCAGATCAGCAGCAGGAACCACACCAACGCACCTAGCCTGCACAATTCGTACATAAAATTCCACGAAAATTCCAATACCCCCCCCCCCCCCCCCCCTCTCGGCTTTTCGACAAAACATTAGCACTAAAGTGGCATCTGGTCCCCTACGCAGCGAACCCACAAAAAATAGTTTTTATGGCCCTAAACGGCTGCCCAACCCACCTTCTACGGGGTCTCCCAATACTCTTCCCCTAACCATTTACTACCAGAATGTCAGAGGACTATGGTACAAAACGCAGTCGATCTTACAATATACTCACTCATTTCCCTTTGATATATACGAACTGACCGAAAGTAACCGCATCCCCAGTATCAATAGCCTGGCTGTTCCCCCCCCCTCCTTCACAGTTTTTCGGGACGACGAGGTCCACCCTCCGGTCCTGACACCCCCTGCCGAGGCGTGCTGCTTGCCACCCAAAACGGACTTACATCTTCTCTTATCACCATCTCTTCTTCTCCCAACCTCGACTATGTCGCAATAAAAATTTAACATTGCTCAAAGTCCATGTACATCATATGCTTTTACATACCGCCATCGCAAGCTATCATACGAACTCGCTATTGCGGCAATCGACCGCATAACTGAGCCTAATTCTTCCCAAGACGACATTGTATCCTTGGCGATTTTAATCTCCCCCATCTCGAATTGACGCTATCTGACGACTACTCCCACTACATCTCAAACCCCGTTACTACTAAGGAATGTATTTTTATAGACCGCCTCACTGGCTCTAGCCTTAGCCAAGTAAGAAATGTCCAAAACCATCTGGGCAGACAACTTGACCCTGTGTTCCCGACAGACCCCCTTAATTCCTCAGTGGTTCCTAGTCCCCATACCCTCTCAAATACTGATAACCACCACCCTCGCCTCTCCTATCCTTATACCACGACTACTCAGCCCACAGCACACCTCCCCCCTATCAATTTTCTATCAACTCCCGAAAAGCCAATTTCCGCCTCATAAATATCACACTCCGCGTAAATGATATAAGTGTAGAGGACGCTACAGCCTCGCTCTTCACAGAAATCCACAACGCCATATCCCTATATGTCCCATACTCCCGACACAGGTTACCATTCTCATCGCCCCCATGGTATAACCGCAAACTACGCACCCTTCGTAACAAGAGGAATAAGTTGTGGAACACTTTCCTAAGCACGCGTTCTCCCCTTGACTACTCCAACTATCTGGGTTACTTTTACCAATTCACCGAGCTTTACAGCTCCCTCTACCACAATTACCTTGCCAAAGCTCAATTCAACCTGATAAACGATCCCAAATCTTTCTGCCACTTCATCAACCCCAAACGGAAATCGGATGCCTATCCCACCTCCCTTTTCTACGGCTCAACTACTACAACGGACTCCCAAACCATATCCAATCTTTTCGCGTCCTTCTTCAAACTATCCTTCACGGACGACTTTTGTCCGGCCACTACTCGAATACGCTACTCAGGCCTGCTCCCCGTATCAAGAGTCTCACATTCGCAGGCTTGAGGGTGTCCAACGTCGTTTCTTACGCTTTGCCCTCCGCGGACTAAACTGGGAAAATCCGCTGACTCTACCACCATACACAAGCCGGCTCCCTCTAATCAATCTAAACACAACTAAAGAGCGCAGAATCCACCCCAACATCATCTTTGTCCAACGCCTTCTGTCTGGCTCAATCAATTGCCCAAGCTTGCTCTCCACTTTAACATTGCATACAAACCCCCGTAACGTACGTAACCCTCGACTGTTTTACGTGCCCGCTCATCACACTTCTTACGGTGCTAACGAACCCATCTCGCGTATGCTACGACAGGCCAACTCTTTCCCCACCTCATTCGATTTCAACATCTCCACTCCCGCTCTTAAACGACGTGTCAGAATAAACCCGTCCTAAATCCGCCCCCTCCCTTCAATAACCCCTCAACCCGGCAATCCTGTCCTCTCCCTCCCTCAAACTAGTTCTTCCCTACACTTTTCCTCAATGCTCCTCAAATAAGTTGATCCTTCCTTTACTCCCGAAGAGGTGCTCGAAGAATTAAAAAGCTTCGAAAACGATACCTTGAAATTTACAGGTGTGAAACCATTTTCTACAGCAAATTCTAGAAATCGCAACCGTAGGTTGCCTTTCTTCATTGTGTTGTATTCCAGAATACTACCCTTATTAGCTTTAACACTGAATCTCATTACTTTTCTAACAAATCCTTAAAACTTCATCTTTATATATCTTACATTCTCACTTAATACATATCATTCATAAACATTCACAATATTCTATATCAAGCCAGTTACAGCACATTTAATAACATGCCCCTTTTCATAACATGCACCTTTTTTCATTCAAAACATAGCACTCTGATTTTCGTTCAAAGTTTATTCAAAATTTAAAAGTCACAGAGACTAAAGGAATACTTTGATAAAATTAGTTTTGTTCACATTATAATTTACAACCAATTAGAACAATAAGTAGCATAAGAAGAGCGAAATTTTAATTGTAAAATCAGTTTCTAGTTTTGAAGTTTAGTTTTGGCAGTTGAGTTACGTTCAAGTTGAGAAACAGTTGAGTTAAGTTTCAGTTCTGATACAGTTCAGTTTAAAGTTTAGAGTTTAGAGTTGACTTTAAGTTTGATTTATCAGTTAATTTGAGTTGAGAATTTATAAAAGTAATTCGAAGAATAAAAGAATTTAAAATTAAATTTGATCAAGAAAATGAAATAAAATTATTTTTAACTAAACCAAAGAAGAGGAGATATATGCTTATATCAAAACCTCCACGCTCTTCCCTCGATATAAAGAGGATGCATGGCGCTGGAGACGTAACAATTGTGTCGCTAAGCCCCAATAGTAAAATTGATGGACTTAGATATATTAAATACATTAATCATCAAACAATAAGTTGGGAAAGAATAAAGAAGTGCGACCGCGTATTGCAGTGTATGCGCTGTCAACGCTTCGGGCATGTGGCAGCGAATTACAATATGCATTTCAGATGCGTCAAATGCCTAAGCAAACATATCATTGGAGAATGTCCATTGGGCAAAGAACAGGTCCCGGATAGAAGTAAACTATCGTGTGTCCTCGGTAACAACTCAGCTCATCCTGCTAACTTTAGAGGTTGCCCTAAGTACCAACAACTAAAACGAAAGTTGGAAGCCAGAAAGAAGCAAGTTGAAGAAGAGAAAAGAATGAAAACTCGGTCTTACAACAATTTCGTGGCACCAAGTGTGTCATACGCCCAAATGGCAGGTGGACTAAAAAATGCACCAATCGTAGAACAATCACGTAATATCATTAAAACGCCTGCTGCAGAGGCACAAACTGATATAACAGCAATATTACTGTCCATACAAGGACAGTTTGCTGCGTTTGATAAAAAATTTGAAATGATCGAAAAAAAAACTGACGGTACAAGTGGCTCGAACGGACATTATCTATTCGACTCTGTTTCCAGATGAACCCACACTCTAATCTGCGATTGAGTTAACCCTAAAATTATTGCTGTGAAGGTTAATTCACTAATACCCATGGAAAGAAGGGATAATCTGAGCAATCTGCTGGAAGCTGAACGCCCAGATGTGCTTTTGGCTAGCGAAACTAAGCTAAATCAAAGGCACAAATTGGGCTACCCAAATTATAAAGTAATAAGAAGAGATCGTCCAAATTCCACTCATTGGGGCGGGGTCGCTCTCTTAGTTTAAAATGGGCTACAACACAAAGTCGTCTACAGTAGAGATGTATACAAGTTCCAGGTACTAGAAGCCAGCGTTATAGATATTCCTTTAAAAAGTCAAGAGCACATATACGTGATCTCTGCTTATGCCCCCGAAGCTCCACGGTGTATACAGTTTATCAATGAACTTGACACCCTTTTCCAAAATCTCAAGTTAGACTCGGAAAATAATTATTTCTTTATGGCGGGAGATTTGAACTCCAAGCACAGTGCTTGGGGTAACCTTATCATAAATACAAGAGGCAATGCGTTGTTCGACTGGTGGCAAACAAACGCCATCGAACATAGGTAGAATTGTACGCTACAAGTACTCCGTCATATCCAAGGGGAAAGGTCGTCTTAGACTTACTTTTGTCGGACGAGTGAATACAATTATTAGATACGGATCTAACTACTCGAAATTGTCGTCGTGCAATCGAGTACGATAGCGATCATTATGGAGTTAGCGTTGTAATACCTGTCCCAAACGAACACTCACTACTTGAGCAGTATAAACACATACATTTTTTTAATTTCGGAAAAGCACACTGGTCGCGCTTTGATCGGGTAAAAAAAAAGAATTACGCTCCAATGGCATAGATCCACCAACTGACAGAAATCTTCATAATGACGAAAATGGTCATTATCTCTCGACGATGAGCAATATTGTTACTAATACAATGAATCGTTCTATCCCAAAAGTGTCTCACATGGAGACCCATACAAACCGATACAGAAACGCAACGACCGACGAGCTGTATGTAATGGTTGGTTTCTATTTCATCATCATCATCGGCACTACAACCGGGAACCGGTCGTGGCCTTATTTAGCAAGTCCTGAGGCTTGTTAAATTTTCCATAATGATTTGTTTTTTCCGGGCAAGGTCATTAGTCTTGCGCCAGAGGCTCCCCGACGGGGAATCGAACCCCGGTCTCCCGCGTGGCAGGCGGGTATACTAACCACTATACTCTCGAGGAGCCATTTCTATTTTACTCACTGCAAATATCCCGTGAAATCAAACACATCTTTATTTCTACAACTTTATTTTATTTACAATAATTTTTTAACGGTTTATTTCTCACTTAGCGTAGGTTGACATTACACCTATAAATTCCTTTTATTTGAAATTACTTTTCATATTCATTTACACATATAGGTTCCTTTTAGTTTAAGTTACTTTTCACTTTCGCCACTCAACTCACCGTCCCCGTCGAATCTCCAAACACAACTCCGTCAAGTCTCGCCATCTCGGTCGAGATTCAAAAACCAACTCACTTCAAGATTTTTTAACCCACTCTCGATGTCCGTTCTGGACGAAGTCTTACAACCAACTCAAGTCTGACCATCTCGGTCAACGTCTTCAAAACCCATCATCTCTAGTGGTTTTCTCATTTCCTTTTTTGTCTGGATCGAAATCTTTGTTTCCTCCGACAGATAAAAGGATGTCTCCTTTTTCCCGCCTGATCCACTTTGCGGTATATCAAACAAAAGAAAAATCAATAGCGCATCCTGTTAATGCACATTTTTGATTGCCTTTTTTTTTTGTGTTGTTAGCTGCTTGGGTGAACGTGTAGTCCGTTTTATTGCGCCTGTTGTTTTCTTTAACCGCATGGGCCAGGATCTCTTCCGTGGGAGGTCGGTACACAGGAAAAGATCAATAGCGCCAAGGTGAACATGGAGTTCCTTTTATTGGGTCTGTTGTTTTCTTTAACCACATGGGCCAGAATCTCTTCCGTGGGAAATCGGCACAAAGGAAAGGATCAATAGCGCTTAGGTGAATGTGCAGTTCATTTTATGGCGCCTGTTTATTTCTTCTAGGTGAATGGGCAAGGATGTTCCTTGTGGGAAATGGTTTGGGTAAACAAACCTTTGAAGGATCATAAAATTGCATACGTGCAATTTATGATTCTCAACAAATTTACTTGAAAGTTGGTCATCTGGTCCACAGATTTGGATCCAGGGGATTCTGCGTGTTGTACATATGGTTCGTTCTTTCACGTCTTGGATTCAACTTAAATTCAATATGGGCAAATTGAACGTGCAGTTCAATTTGTTTGATATTGAATTGATATCACGGTATTTCCTGTATGCGCGATTAATGATGGAACTTAGTTCCAAAGAAGTAGGTTTTATGGATGGGTGGTTATAGCGTAACATGTATAAGCGAAAGAGTATTCTACTCTCTAAGTTAAACCTGCTCTACAGATTGTTCAGCGATCCAAATAGCCAGGAAATAAAAAAACAATTAAGTCATTAATTAAAAATCTTCAAAAACTGATCCGTGGCAAATATAGATCAGTAATTAATGAAGACTGGAACAAGGGAATACAAGCCATTAAAGCCAGTGGACCGAATATGTTCCCTCAAATAAATAAAGTCTTTCGAAGGAAAGGTTACAATGACATCCCATGTCTGCGAGTTCCGCGGACTCCCGAGAATTGTCAAACTCTGCTAAACGCAGAACTTACCCCGGAACACGTCAACTCTAACGAAGAGTTCATAATAGTCGAGGATCCGCAAAAAAAGGCGAACTCCATTGGTGCTTGTTTCGAAGCAGTGTATAGATTGAACGAATTTGGTCATTCTAACCTTGACCTGGAAAATAGGGCTCTCCAAAAACATATTTCGCTACGCAATGAACTTAACAATTAGGGTCTCTTAACTCGAAGTTTCACTATGTTTACTGAAAATAATAGAGTGGACTCCCCGCTTAGAAATCTAAGCACTAGCATATTTGTACACAATGATGAACTGACGGACATTCTTAGATCGACTAAGAACAAAAAATATTCTGGAATAGATAGTATTCCAAACATTGTTCTAAAGCATTTATCTCTTAAGGTAGTGAAGGTTTATACTATTTTGTTCAATAACGCTCTAAACAATGCTTTTATCCAACCCAATGGAAATCTGAAGTAGTCCATTCCAACCCCAAAAAAGGCAAGGACAGGAGCAATCCAGACAATCTTTGCCCGATTAGTTTGCTTTGGAACATCAGCAAGGTATTTAAGAAAATTATAAATAAAGCATTGACTAACTGGTGTGAGAAAAATGGTATTATTCCGAACAACCAGTTTGGTTTCCGGTAGTAACATGTCACAGTTCATGCTGCGACAAATCTTGTTTCCGAGATACAGTGGAACAAAGCGAAACGACAATGCACAGGGGCCTGTTTTGTTGACTTTAAAAAGGGTTTCGACACCGTATGGTTAGAAGGGCTTGTATATAAGTTATCAAACCTAGGTATGTCCGAATATTTATTATACATTATCTACGATATGATAATGGGTAAACAATTTGTGGTGAAATGTGGAGATATAATCCCTAACAAGTCCTTCCACATCAAAAATGGCCTACAACAGGAAGCGGTGAATTCTCCCATTTTATTTAACATTTACACTAGTGGTCTAGTGGGTTCTCTCAACCATGCAATCGCGTACGCCGTCGACATTGTGGTGTATAAATCTGGAGAAAAGATTGATGTCACCAACAGACTTCTGCAAGATGATTTCAACAAAATCAAACGTTTTTGGGACGATTGGAAATTAAAAATCAATTTCCAGAAAACAGAGACTATCTTTTTCACAACACCCCTGCCCAGTGCATCAAGGGATACAAAACGGAATTGGAAAACATTTTCCATTGCAGGAAGTAATAATCTTCCCCTAAAAGTAAAAATTGTAGTCAGATACCTTGATATCTGGCTTGATCAGTATCTTTACTTTATTTTGATAAGCATACAGCAGCTGCTTTTACCGCAGCATGTGCAATGACACGAAGATTCGTCCGTAGTAGTTTTCTGGACGCCAAGGTGAAAATAATTTCATACTCGGCATTCATCCGACCAGTATGAGTGTACGGCTGCCCGGTATGATGTAACATATCCCCATTCTACATGGAGAAGTTTCGGATGTTCGAGAGGCAGTATTTGCGTTCCCGCCTCGGAATGTACAGAACCACAGAGTCACAGTATAAGAAATACTATCCCAATAAAGTTCTGTATGATAAATCAGGACTACGCAGAATAGATAACTTCATTATCAAGATTATCCGTGGCCGCACAAATAGGCCAATGTGCAGTGAAAATGATCTCATTTCGGGAGCATTCTATCCCAATGATATGTATATGGAGAGTACTCTCCAGAATGGGTTCATTCCCCCAGAAGCGTTCCCTTTCTTGGATAAAAAAAGACTTATCGGGACATGGAATCCCTATAATTTACTACGCCTTCCGTGGTGCCAGGGATAAACGAATTCGTCATGATAACGATATCTCTAATATTCTAGATCGCCTGCGTTTTAGTATGGTGATCGGTGAAAGAGATAAATCAATAAAAGATCGATCCCATCCCAACTGGTGGTGAATCAGTGATGAAGAAAAATATAGTTTGCCCCACAGGCGCACCGCTTTCCTCCACCCTATCCCCAATTCCCAATTATTTTTTTTTATTTCTATTTTTAATGTTATTTTAATTTTTTATTTTTTAAATTTTTTTTTGTATTCCTTGTTTATGTTTGTATGTTTTGTTTCGTTATATATTTAATATATATTTCCCTATATATTTAATTTAAAAAAAAAAAATTTATGAATAATTGATGATAGAAAGAAAAGAATAAATTTTAGAAAGAAAACATATCAATTATTGTGACATGTTATAAAAACATTAGAAAGGCATAAGAAAAATGATAATGTATAATTTAGAGTGCTTGCGAAGAGCCAGTAAGTTAATGTAAGAATGATAGTTGTAAAATAGAAGTTAACATTTATTCTTAAGTAAAATCTGTAATTGAATTGTTAAATAAATGTGGGGTTAAAACAAAAAACAATACCAAAAATCACAGAGATGCTCAAAGAGGGATATCGCGGCAGTTTTTATTTATTATTATTATTATTTTTTTTTTTTGAGTTAAAATTTTGTACAGTATACAGCCTGAAAAAAATTATTCACAAAGCATCCATATCTTGTCACAAATAAATTTCTAAGAAATAATCTGATTCGACGCTCATCACAGCAGTCTAACCACTTAAGAATTGATTGTATCGACTGCCAAGAATTAATAGACTGTTGTTTTTAATGACTGTTCGTCTACAGTGTGGCACATCTTTTGAATTTATCATAAATACTTCTGCATCATGGAAAGGCACCACATTAAGTCACATCCCCTTAGCAAGGATCACACAACGATACACACTGACCGAGTGCGGACGTGTTTTAAATTCGCCGATCGAGATAAATGTAAAAGTTACTTTTATGAGTCGCGAGTGAAATTTGAAATAATAAGACTATTTATAAATAAATCAATTCTAGTGACAAGAACACTCAAAACAAATTTATTATACATAAATATAAACAAATAAAAGAGAACGAAGCCACGTGGTTTGACAGTCAAAACAAACACCGTTTAATACTAATCAACTGTGAGAGTGTATGTGAGCACATGTTTAGCGAAAAAAAAAAAAATTGAAGTAATAGAAAAACAAAACAAAAACAATAAATATAAATAAAAAAGAAACAAAAGGAACTAAAATATACAGTGAAATTACAAAGTGAAGCCAACCTAAGAACTGGTTTCAAACAAAGACTGGCCTGCTATCTTGGATGCAACAAGCTCGGTGTATGGGCCCTCAGCATGCAGAATGGCAGACAAAAAACAAAATATTAAAAAATTAAAACCGAAGTCCGCGTTAATAAAACGCCCGGCGAGCTCCCCACTAACACGAGCTGCAACAAAAATAAATAAGCCAAACGAGGCAATAGCAGACTTGCTCGAAAAGACGCACAAAATGAAAGAGGACAATCTATTCCCCGAGGTTCCATATAATGACGGCCATCTCACCAATAACATGTTTGCATGTTTAGCGACTACCGACACTGAGGACGAAGAAGATGAAATCAGCGATCTTGAAATAAGGCTAGCCCGAGCAAGGGCGCAATTAGCAGAGAAGCGTCGCAGGAAAAAGGAATTTGCTGAAAAGGAGCAGCTAATAACGAAACATCAGCAGAATCAGCAACAATGTGCACAACAGAAGCCAAGCCAACAAAAAGAATGTCCACCACAACAGATGACGCAACAACAACCACAACAAGAGCAACAGGCAGCAAAAAGGAAAACGAAGATGCCACCCATCAACATTACAGATATGGACTGTAACGAACTGGTAAGTCTATGTAAGCTTTCTATTGGGGAAGATTTTTCAATTAAAAGACTGACAGGGAACAGGTTGGCCATACAGACAAATTCGGTTAAGGATTTCGAAAAAATGAAAAATGTGCTAAAACGGGCTACCGCAGAATTTTACACGTACACCCCGAAAGAAATAAAGAATATAACGGTTCTACTAAAAGGCGTTGACCCTGAAACAGAACCAGAAGTTCTATTACAAACGCTGCGAGAGCTTAACTGTAATGATATTGAGTTTATCGCAGTAAAACCTTTCAATACAGCTAGGGCTAGACGGGAGAATAGAAAATTACCATTCTTCCTGGTGCAGTTGGGCCCTGGGAGCAAAATTGGTGGACTTAGGAAAATCACTATCCTGAACCATCAAATTGTCACATGGGACAAATTGAAAAAAAGCAGAGATATAATCCAATGTCTTCGCTGCCAAAGGTTCGGGCACTCAGCAGCAAACTGCGAAATGCAGTATCGATGCGTAAGATGCGGACAGGACCACAGCGCAGAACAATGCACGTTAGGTAAAGAAAGGGTAGACGACAGATCTCTTCTAAAGTGTGCAGTTTGTAAGAGTGAGGGACACCCCGCTAATTATCGAGGCTGTCCTAAATTCCGCGAACTACAGGAAAAAAAGTTTTCACAGCAACGAAAATCAGAACGCCCGATAGTTCAAGGCCGACCAGCACTAAATGTAACACCCTAGTTCTCGTATGCTCAAGTAACAGCTGGCAGGAGAAACACGCCACAACCCACGACACGGGTACCGCCGCAACATACTGTGCCTCCAGAAACAGTAACACTAGCAGATGTGCTCACAACCTTGCTCGCTATTCTGACGCAGATGACACAAATACAAAAACAAATAAAAGAACAGGACACTAGACTAGACTGGGTCTATTCGCAGTTGTCTAGCCAGCCGTCAATATAAACCCCCCAACAGAAAGCACAATTAAGGCTTTAGTCGTGAATGTAAATTCACTTATCAGAATCGAGAGAAGAGCCGCTCTCTTTAAACTGTTGCAAGACGAAAGTCCTGACGTGCTTCTGGCTAGCGAAACTAAGCTGAATCAGAGGCATAAACTATGTCACACAAACTACGACATTATACGAAGAGACCGACCCAACTCCACACAAGGAGGAGGGGTGGCAATCTTTATTAAAAAACAACTTCAACATAAGGTAATATATAGTGGTGAGATTCGCAGATTTCAGGTGCTTGAAGCGTGCATTATCCGCATACCCCTCCGACAAGGTAGGGGGATGTATGTGATATCTGCCTACGCACCAGAAGCACATCAACAAAATCAATTTATAGTGGAGCTAGAGACTCTTTTCCAATGCTTACAACTTTACTCGGAAGGGAACTATTACATCGTGGGTGGCGATTTGAATGCTAAACACCCAAATTGGGGAAATAGCATATCTAACACGAGAGGGAATCAACTAGCTAATTGGCTAGATCAACATCACATTGAATATAAAGTTGACCTGCTAGCTACAGAATATCCTTCTTTCCCCAGAGGGGGCTCGTTCCTCGATATTATGCTTATTGACACACGCCTTAAACATACACATACTAACAGACAAAATATAAACTGCCTACGCACAATTGAGTATGACAGCGACCATTGTGCATTATCAATAGTGATAAAAACACCAAGCGAAGTTGTGGAACTCGGTGAATGTATGATACCGCAACCCTATAACTATGGGGGTATGCGATGGACGCGTTTCACGAGAACCTTAACAATAGAAATTCGCTTAAAAGACATTAACACTCCTACCAACAGAAACATACCCAACGATGACATCGACAAATACATACAAAAAATGGACGAAACCATAAAACAAACTATGGACAAAACAATACCAAAAACCACACCTACGGACAACATGAACATGTACCGAAACGCCACAATCAACGCGCTCCACAGAAAAAAAAGTAGACTTCTGTCGCAACTAAAACTACGGTACAGACGATTTATTGATAGGCACGACCAGGAGATAATATCACTGAAGTCCAGATTAAAAAATCTCCAACAGCTGATAAAAGCCAACTATAGGCTATCAGCAAATTTGTATTGGAACAACAAAGTTCGGGCGGTAAAATCCAACAACCCTAGTATGTTTCCGCAAATTAATAAAATATTTAGACGGAGTAATGAAAACGAGATTCAGTGTCTCCAAATACCACGAACTGACGAAAACCAACGAATGCTGGCAAATATAGGCATAGACACAAACAACGCCATCCTAAATGACGAAGTTTTTGTGTTTGAAGATCCCTTGGAAAAAGTGAATGTTGTAGGGGCCGTCTTTCAAGAACTGTACAAGGCAAATGAAGTAATTCGTCGCAACCATGGCTTGGAAGATAGAGTTTTACTGAATTATGGTCATCTTCGAAATGATATTTCACAGTGGCGATCGGAAAACCATGGTTTTAACGAATTCAGTAATGAAAATACGGCAAACGCCGAGATTACTGTCGAAAGCGCCAACAGTCTTTTGATCACTAGTGAAGACATCCATGGCGTCTTTGCATCATTAAGAAACAAAAAATCAGTTGGAATCGATGGAGTACCCAATATCGTACTAAAACATCTTCCTCCAATCGCAATGGACATATATGCAGTATTGTTTAACAACGCTCTGAACAACGCACACTATCCAGTACGTTGGAAAACGGCCATCATCCAACCGTTACCAAAAAAAGGGGAAAGATAGAACAAACCCAAAAAATCTGCGATCGATCAGTTTGTTACCGAGTATCAGTAAAGTATTCGAAAAGGTTCTAAACAAGGCTCTACTTAAATGGGTTGAGGACAATAATATTATTCCAAATAACCAGTTTGGTTTTAAAGCTGGTCATGAAACCACACATGCCGCAGCTAAACTGGTTTCAGACATTCAGTGGAATAAAAATCTGAAACAGTGTACAGGTGCCTGTTTGATTGACTTGGAGAGGGCCTTCGACACCGTTTGGTTAGAGGGGTTATATTACAAGCTAATGAGACTAGGCATTCATAGACTACTACTGTATATACTATACGACATGTTGAATGAAAGGAAATTCATCGTCAAAAGTGGCAATGTGACCTCCAACATTACTTACAATATAGAAAACGGTCTGCAACAGGGAGCGGTGTTATCTCCGATCCTTTTTAATATTTACACTAGCGACCTGGTAAGGTCTCTTCATCAGGCTATTGCGTATGCAGACGATCTGATAATATATAGAACAGCACCAAAAATTGAAATCATTAACGGATTATTACAAGGGGATTTCAATGATGTTCAGCGATACTGCAACAACTGGAAACTCAAAATCAATATCCAGAAGTGTGAAACCATCCTCTTTAGAACACCACTGGCTCAAGCTACCAGAGACACCAGGATAAACTGGCGAAAGCTAGCTATTATGGGACCACACCAACAAACACTGGAAACCAAAACCGTAGTCAAATACTTAGGCATCTGGCTGGATCAGTATCTATATTTTAACAAACATGTGGAAGCTGCCCTAGCCAGGGCAAAGAAAGCTTACGCTATGACAAGAAGACTGTTTCATAGTAGTCAACTTGACAGCAGAGTTAAAGTTATATGCTACATGGCTCTCATCAGACCGATGATCATATATGGATGCCCAGTGTGGTTTAATGTGGGACCTAGCTTAATGGAAAAGATTCGGATTTTTGAGAGGCAATGCCTCAGGACGTGCCTTAAGTTACATCGGACTCCTGAATCCGATCACAAAAAATATTATCCCAATGAAGCGTTGTACAGTGGGGCCAATATAAACAGAGTGGATAACTTTATGATCAAGCTGATCCGAGGGCATATTGCGAGATCAATGAGCTCACAGAACGATTTGATTTTTGGTGCATATTACCCAAACAATATGTATTATGAGGTGGTACGTCGCAATGGCTTTATTCCACCAGAAGCATTCCTTAGTCTTGACATGAACGGCCTCATACAAAATGAATCCGCTATACCGTTGATTTATCACGTGCGTCGGTCGGGTATAGATAAACGAATATGTTTTAATCGAGAGGTTGCGCACACTAATGAAGAGAGCCTGCAGTTCAGTACGGCAGTAGCACAGAGAGACCGAAAAGACGCGAATAAGCAACACCAGAAATTTTGGTGGCTGAGTGGCACATAAAACCCTGTTTCCTTATAAAACTAAAGAAATAATATTAATAATAATTAAAAAAAAAAAACCCGACAACAACGTAAAGCTTACATAGATTTAGCATTTCGAAAATTTAGTTTTGATGTTAGAATAGAGTTAAGTTAAAAAAAAAAAAAAAAAAAAAAAAAATCTATAGATAGTTTAGTATTTAAGTTAGATATAAGGTAAAAACAATAACAAGAACAAAGTTTTTTCTTTTCTTCATTTTCTTTGTATCCAATTAAGTTCCCTAAAAATTCATATAAACAAAATAAACCATAATGTCGAAAGACAAATTTTCATGCTTTAAGCGTATGCATGTAACTTAGAGAGTCCGCAAGGGACCAGTAAGTTAAGAAATAAGATAACATAAGCTAGAGTTTAATCATTTTTGTCTAGCAAGTAAGTAAATTATAATAATAGGAAGAAATAAAAAATGATATCTATAAAAAAAAAAACAAAAAAAACCCCTTAGCAAGGAATTATTTGTTATACGCAGTCGTTTTGGGGCAGTTCAATACTCTTGACGAAGAGTTCAAAACTTTATTATAAACAACTTTTATCAGGTAACAGAGTCTTTGCCCCATATTCTAAAACGTCCAAAACATAATTTAAACAAATAGGAGGAATCGAGTTTCTAGAAAATTAATAATAGAGTTGCAACCTATAACTAAACAAAAAATTGGTACCTTTGCACTATAAGTTCAAGCATAAACCAATTTAGATTAAATTAGCCTGTTTTTAAATATATTAACATTTTTTTTTCAAAAGAAACAATTACTTGCACTTTGATTTAATTATATATTCATTTAATCTGATAAAGACTACAGGGTACTCATTAAGTAAGTTGTTAATTTTGGAAGAAACCAATAATTAGTAGTAATTATGAGTTAGTTGTGTTCGCTTTCAAAAATGTTGTTCCTCTACATATAGTCGAAAGATGGAAACAGTTTTCACAGTGTCAATCTATCGCTCAGAATCCACTCTATTCTCCAACCGACTAGTCAAACCATCTAGTGCGTCCAGTACGAGTTAACTCGCGTACTTGGAAAAATCGAGTATTTTAAAAGTTACAATTTCGGATCGACGTTAGTTTCTCGTTGTAATGCATCGCGCAGATCGACCTCCTCGTCGGGGTTCTCTATGTCGACTGTAATCACTTTCTCCGGGGATGATCCTATACACCCTATAGTTGCCGTTCTCTCTTTTCCCTTTCCCTGGTGGTGACTTTGCCTCAATCGAGAATCTCTCCACCAGTGAAGATCGCGCACATACAGATGCGGAGGTTATTGTCTGCATGCTGTAGATCACTCTGTGATCGGAATTTCACACCTCTGACGGATTGCTCACGTAAACAATAGAGCGTGCATTTTATTTTAAGCGATTATGGGATTGTAGCGATTGTAACAGATACACACAATTCACAAGCAAAAATAGTGAAGAACACCGAACGAAAAAATCGAATAAGAAAAATACATCAGAACCGTATACCAAGCGATAAATAAAAACAATTCACACCAGTGGAATATACTCGAGTTTGGAAATTAAATTCTAAACACGGTCAGTAGTCTGGTGTGTAACGCTTAGGTAAATTTTTTTTCGTGATTCGAGCTGTCATAACGTCAGTTCGAATCACACGATCTTCTTCACTATTATTTCAAACGCTATAGGATAATGTAATTATCGTTGTTTGCTCAGCCCTATGGGAACAACATTTTCGTTTATTGCTGTTGCATCGCAATTGTCTTTTTTTATGCGAAGTACATTATGGCAGGGACAAAGGTTTTTTCGACGGATTGGCTTCCCGGCAGCTCGCTATCCCGGAGATGTGATGCTTGTCGACATCTGGCGCAGCTGTGCCAACCGTTTGTGTATATCCAGTTAATGGATCGGCACACAATTTCTATTCTGGGTCATGTCCTTCGATCGCCGTGCAGGCGTAGGAAAATTGGTTGGACTTGCGGCCCATGTATCTGTGGATACGTGGGGGTGTTGACTTCCAGGATGCATGTTACCTTTTATTTCAGATGGAAAGGTGGAGTTTTGAGGACACGTGTAGTTTGGATATAGGTGAGTATATTCGTTGGTGGAACGACGACATCTCGACCTAGTGGTTTGTGTGGTTCGTAGAACGGCCACAGGAGCTTTCTGATTAACGTTACTGTTGGTTAGAGCAAATTTAGCTGGCACGACACATTGGTCTGAAGTGCCCAAGGGCGAAGAAACTTCAATTGTGTATTTGTTTGGGTGGGATGAGCATCTACGTCTGGTACACGTGTTGGCTCATTGACGAGTTGAGTTAAACTATTTGAATTAGCAAAAAACTGGACATATTGACCTTCAGGTGTTGTTGTTCCGGAGTGACGAAGCCACTGAGAATTATGCACATTAAAATCACCCGCAATAACGATTTCAGTGTGCATATATAGGGCCAAGATCCTATCGATAGAATCAGACAGAGCATCAAATTCGTTAAAGGATGATTTTCTATCCAAGTTAGGACTTCTGTAAAGAAAGCCGTAATGTATGATATGCTAAAGAACGTGATGTTTTAGCCAAGAGAAATTAAATTCTGGGTTGGAACAGAGCCCATATTGTGGCAGAAGCTGATAAGCAATATCATTTCGTATGTATGTGGGTATACCACGATGTGGAAAGAACAGTGGCACTTTATATATATTTATTTAAATATCTTTATTAGTTATTACCTGTGTTTCGCTAAGTGCGAGAATAGTTGATTTCTGGTTAGAAATGTGGGCAGACACAGGGCAGAAATTGCATCTCAAGCTGCGAATGTTACACAAATCAACGCGAAATTCCCGCTACATTGAAATGGTCTGACATATAAAACCCATACCGCCTCTGAAAAAGATGCAAGTCGGGACCAGCGATACATGAGCGAAGCAACCACTAACGGTGTTGTGCCCTTGTAGTAGGTGCCTCACTAGTTCCGTGCCCAAAATCCAGGTTACATCCCTTCCATGACGAACATTATGCCACTCAGACACCAAAAACTCTCCAAAGATTATAAATCAATCGAGAGCATCGATGTACGAGCGACGCAACAGAGGTGCGAAAAAGAGGAAAACAGACACAAGGAATGGAATGAGTAGAGGGTTTTCCCGCACTGCACATCACACGTGTGTATATCCTTTGCACAGTACTAAGACGCGGGTTATGTCAACCATACCTACTTACCACCCAAGTGTCCGCTAATAGAGCCACACGATAAGATCATAAAAATACAAATAATTTCCTGCCAACATGTTTATCTTAACTCCCAAGATATGGAAACATTATCTCAAATCTTACATTGCATTCACACATTGTAAGCAATATTTCAATTCAATGCATTCATCCTATGTTATCTTGAATATGCAAAGAAAACTTAAACCCAATTCCTTTCATCCTACCAAATTCAATTCGTTTTATCAATTGTTATCTCGAATATGTAAACACTAGTTGTTGTTTTAAGTTGAAATAGTTTTTAAGTGAAAATGAAGATGCAGTCGTCCAGTAACCTCCGGTCGGAAACAATTTAAAATGGAGTAAAAAATTTATTTAAAATAAAGTAAAATTGAGAACAAATATAAAAGTTGTGTTTTTGTGGAATAATTTATAAAACCCACATTTTTCTCGCGTGTGTAGAGATGCGTTTATTTGCCTAGGAGCGCACAGGTAACTTTGCACTTCACTCTGCACGTGCGGGTGGAGATCCGTTTGTTTACTTAGGACCCCACAGTAAAACTTGTCCGATAGTGCAATTGGGTAACTTGTGTATATTTAAGATATCCAAAACGGATTGCACCACTGATCCGATGGTTCGGATCACGAGACAGAAGCGCACGTGCTATCTCGTTAGCGGTCAGAACTCGACTGCCACTGTTGTACTGTTCTCTTGAATTCAACCCCTTAGTTCTTGTGTCACAGCTCAGTAGTCGAAACTGAGCTAATTGGTTGTGACACAAGCTAACACATCGAGTGTAGAGTGTGGAGAGTTATTTTAAACATGTTATTTTGTTGTTTTTTTTTAATTTTATTTCTCCCAGGAAAGGCGAACGCTGAGTCAGCGCCCTGAGATGCTCTTTTTTTTCTCGACCGGGTCCATCAGCCAAGCTCCGAAATATGCTCAAGGATTTCTCTCCATTTCACGAAGCCTCTAGCCTAATGGGTGGTGTTGCACCGGGCGGCTGGGCTTTGGTACATTACTTACCATGTAGTGTTATATGACGCACCCTCATTATCACTAGTTGCATCGTGCTTTTTCTGATAAATTACGAATGAAACTGATTTCTAAACTAGTATTTATTGAGAAAAATATTTAGTTTATTCTGTGTCCGGTGGACCTCTTTCGTTGTTCACAATTGGCCTGCCTGATGTTATGGCGCATTCAAAAACCATGGGCTTGATGTGGTACATCTTTTATACTTAATTTTTTTCTAAGAACTTCAACCTACGACTATGTAATTAGAAACATATAATGGCGTCCCTAAGTAGAGTAATTATTGTAAAAATTTACTATCCCATACGATTAGATTCGTTTTTATTACGCTTCCACATCCATCAGTCCTTTCTGACGGTTGTGGTAAAACTAAGACCCGCAATTTGTTACAGAAAATTTTACACGCAACAATGCCTGTTCATGAAGGGAACGGTACTACCTTAACCCGTATATGATGAAACTTAATCCGTTGAATAATAAACCGAACGGTGTTTATATTACTCCTTCCCATAATGAGCCCCCAAATTCGGGGAAACGTCCTTTGATATCTCATCTAGAAAATCTGCCCCGTGAGAGACTCCAATCCGAATAAATTACCCCCATTCATTTTGCTTTAGGAAAAACGCAATTACTATTAGGAAAGTCTTTCCGTAAATCGCTTAATTAGTATTATTGTTATCGTGCAATTGGATAAATTAAGGTGCTACAACAAAATTGTATTGGGAAAAGAACTTGGGGTAGATGAAATAAATTATTAATATAGTAACTGTATTAAAGGAACTCACCGTATTCCGCCGACGTTGAGGATAATCCGATTCTCGCCATCCATGATGAATATGCTCGCACACCACTCCTGTTCAGTTCTACAAATAACCAGGCACATTAAGCCGCATCTCGAAGTAACTGGTTTAGTCAAAACGTAAGCACATATTATCCCCTAAACAGAGTCCTTTCTATCTGTTTGTCATGGAAATATTTAATTCCACTGAAGCACCAAATCTACAGACGATAAGTAAGACGTTCTTAGCTCTAGAGTCTCTAGCAAATCCTGCGCAGCATTCCTTCATTGGGGTGTAACTGAGCACAAAGTAGCACACAATCATGTTGAGCGAATCCTTTTGGTACACAGATCAACATATTGACTTTGATATTTTCTTTCCCTAACGAATGCGTTGTCCTTTAATGTCGTGTCGCTGTTAGTTGTAATGCTATCTTACCGATGGATTGACTTGAGTCTCAGGCGTGGTGGGTATTGAATTTTGCACTGGAATCTTTAAAAAGGAATGTGCTCCACAATAAAGTGGGTCACTTTGAAATGATTACGTGTATGCAATGCATGTCCTTGGTGTCTGTCTACATGAACATTGAGGAACAGAGTCACTACAGTCTGATCATTCGATTTCGAAGCACTGCTGTTTGCATTTTTGTTTTTGTTTTGTTTTTGAAAGGTGTTATTCTTGTTATTGAAAACCGCCGTTTATGCCCTTGTCCTCGTCCTGGTTGTGTCCTTTTAGAAGTCTCCAAAGGTTAAGCAGCAAGAAACGAAAACCCAAAAAAATAAAAAGAGCAAAAAACATTACAAATATACTGGATATTCAACCATGAGTTATTTAGTTCATTTCTAAGGTTTCTACACACATTCACACACACTGGAACATATATTTTCTACTTGAGGAAGGGAGAGGTTGTGTGCACTTGGTAGTATTTTTATGGATGACTGCGTCCTTTCATGGAATATAGGACATGGCATGCTTAAAATTTTTCCGTTCTTTATATATAAAGACAAATCCCGCTCGCTAGAATTGCTTTTAGTCTAACTGTGGGTCAGGCACAGGACAAAATCTATTGAATCAAGTAATGGTTGAGATGTCAGCAGCTAGGAGAAGCCTTCAACCACTTTGTCGTTTAGGGACGTCTTTCTGTTGAAAGGATACTTGCTTTGTGTTGCTGGGCTCTTGTAAGTCAGATCTATGCAATCTTGGGGTCGTGTTCGGGTAAGACGTGAACCCTGAATTGGGTGGCACATCTACTTCTTATTAAATACGTCTTTTACCCAGACGAGTTTTGATGCGTCTTCACATTTGATGTATTGTTTCTTTTTGGTATCTATTTGTTATTAGAGAAAGGGGTCGAAATGTATGCATACGTCAGACACAAATTGGTCGTTGTATTACGAAAATTAAGTATATGGATTCGAGAAGAGTGTTTGGCTTCAAGTTTACATTTGTGTTGAGCTCATCAACTTTTACATATTGAGGACATGTCTTAAATAAAAGATGAGTCCATTTTTAGTTTTATACTCTTATACTTTTTATATGTTACGGTGTCATTACTTTACTTTGTTATTACCTTTGTATCTGTTACTGGAAAAAATGGGTTTAAAATGGAATATGAAACACAAATTGCGGTTTTATTATTATATATATTTTTAAAGCGTTTTTTTTTAGTACTTGGTTTTAGAACTTGCCATTCAAAAGGCAATTTTATTTATTGGAGCAATCTGGGTTGCCAATTTTACATAAAGTCGGAACATGGTTGATTTAATACAACAACACTTCGATCAAAGCTTTCGTAAGCATATCGGTAAACCGTCTTTTTAATAATATATTTTATGTGGTTATAGCATCAATGAAAAGCTGGTTTACAGTTACGATGAATTAGAATTAGAAGGCATCATTGGTTCTGATAGATTACGTTCACTAAAGTCGGTTAATACAGACAACGAAATAAATCGCCTAGATAAATTGCGTTGAAGGGAAAAAAACGAAGTGTCTTGACTTAAATGACCTCCACGGCGGTGTGACCTTAACGCGGTGCCCATCGAAGATTTCTCACTCCAAGTAAAAAACAAAAATTGATTTCTGTGAAAGTTGTGAATTCTATTCAGAAAAAAGTAGTAGTTTTAGCTTCGAGAATTTAAATTCTGGGTTCATACAAAAACTGTATTGAGGTAGATGGTGCTGAGCAATGTGAACAAAAGGTATATATTGGAATCAGTAATTGGTGGTTTCTTTTATTGTGAGAGATGTAATTCGAGTCTGTGATTAGATTCGAACAGCTGTTGCATTGGTCGATGCGGAACTCTTGTGTCAATGCAACAGTCTGGCATAAAAGACAAATAAAGACTCGTAATTGAATACATGGTGTGATTTGCTATGATTGAGCGTAAGCAACGTCATTTCCTAGGTATGAATGAATGAACGAATGAATGAAGCGGGGGCAGGATGCTCATTTTATTTCGCTTAGTACAAGTGGGATAAACATTAAAATATACTTACGAACTAACTAAAAAACTAAAACATGTCGGAAGGGGGGGATTAACTTTAAAGTAACTTAAAAACTGGGGAATGGGGAACTAAAGAAATATGGATAGACAAAAGTCGTAGGAAAGGGAAGGGGGAGGATAGCCCGGAGGCAAGGGTGTGAGTATGAATGCGGGTTGTGAGAGTGTAGACGGTGGGCGGGGTGGGGCCACGATGGGTAGTAGACGGCGTTTGGGAGGGGAAGATATGGGATTGAAGTCAAACAAGGTACGGTAAGAGTGCTTGTAGGGGTACGAGATCGCGACGCCACACGGGCGAGAGTTCTACCTCGTCCCCACAATTCACTTAATGAAAGTTCCGCCATAATTAGTCAACCGAGGGGAAACATCACACATCGGAGAAATAAAAAAACACGTCGCCAATACACGCGGAGAAATTAAACACAGTATTCCTTTGGTTTAGTTTTATATTTATTTAATTGGGAAACACTATTGTTGGATAAATGGTTGAATTCGCGGATTATCGTTTTCGTTTCATTTTTTTATTAGATATTAAGATCGTACAATGGGACGTCAATAAAAAAAACACGATCTTCGCCACGACTCGGGGTATATTATTGATATGTACGCGACTTCGTGCCCACCGGAGAGCGGTAGTTAGCATGACCATGGGGGCCAGCGGATGAAATTCGACTCCACGTACAATGGGACGTCAATAAAAAAAACACGATCTTCGCCACGACTCGGGGTATATTATTGATATGTACGCGACTTCGTGCCCACCGGAGAGCGGTAGTTAGCATGACCATGGGGGCCAGCGGATGAAATTCATGGTGGTATGTGTGCCTAGAACAAAGAAAGACATAAAGTGCATTCCTAGGATACGATTTCGGTAAAGCAAATAAAACCGAAATCGTCGGATGCATGTGCGTAGCAGCTAAACAAAGAGACCACGATGCGATGTGGAAATGTGCTAATTAGTTTTAGCTAGGTTACTGGGAAATGGTGTTTATGGCATCGCTAGTAAGGGTACGAGGGTTGCCTTTTATATTTCGGGATTAGAGAACAAAAACAAATATTGATCATCGAAAATCACTTTATTGTTTTTCAAAATATTCCCCATGAAGATCTATACACTTTTGCATGCGTTTGAACCAATTGTCGAAGCACTTTTGCCACTCTGATTGAGGTATCTCCAACACATGCATTCTGAATGCAGCAACCGCTTCTTCAGGTGTCGAAAAACGTTGACCTCTCAGTCTGTTTTTTACGTACGGGAATAAAAAGAAGTCATTCGGTGCCAAGTCAGGACTATACGGCGGATGACCCATCAAATCGATGTTTTGGGTGCTCAAAAATGCAGTTGTCGCAGCCGATGTGTGAGAGCTCGCATTGTCGTGGTGAAGACTGATCCGTCTTCGGCGGTTGGTTTTCCTGATTTCTTGGAAGACAACTGGCAAACAAATGGTTGTGTACCACTCAGAATTGACTGTTCTGCGTTGTTCTAGTGGTACGGTTGCGACATGTCCAGTTTTTCCGAAAAAACAGGCGACCATTTGCTTGGAAGTGCTTCGTGCGCGAACAACTTTTGTTGGATTTGGCTCATCTTGAAACACCCAGACAGTCGACTGCTGTTTACTTTCGGGCTCATACGCGTAAATCCACGATTCATCACCTGTCACGATGTCATAGACGTGTTTCGAAGCACCGCGACCGTATTTTTTGAGCATTTCTTTCGACCAATTGACACGAGCCTCTTTTTGGACGATTGACAAATTGTGTGGGATCCAACGCGAACAAATTTTTTTGACAGTAAAATGTTTATGGAATTAAGTTACTGTAAACAACACAAATAGCGCTCGTATGTCAAAACGTTCTAAGTGCGTATAACCTCAAAAATGTCCAACTTTACGACAGAGCTGTCAATTGCCGGATTGCAACGCTAGGGTTGCCAAATCCCGAAACATAAGAGGCAACCCTCCTACGTATTGAATACCTATTTGAAATTTGTTTATGCTGCAGGATTTAATTGATGCCAAGAGACGCGGAATGCGTATTTGCTTTGGTTTGCACATTGTGCGAGTCAGAGAATTTTATTGCTGGGAGAAAAACGTCGCCAGCTAAATGTATACATAAAGAAATTTATCGTATATATGAATGAAGCTGGGAATAGGCGACGCAATGATAATTATCCCTGGCTGGAATGGTTACATGATATGTGAACCGAGGGTTTTTCTTTTCAGGATAATTTATGATGAGGAAAGTAAAAAGTCTTACAGGTGATTTGTAAGCGAAGGAATGCTTGAAAAGGTAAGAATTCTTTTGCAGGTACTTTTGGGTTATACGAATTGGATCTATTTGATGCATTTAAGATGCTAATGCGAATTGCATTAGCGAAAGCTTATGCAGACTGGGTTGTGGTTATGGGGGTTTTTTCAGGAAGGCGAACCGTGGGATCTGGCGGAACCGCCACATGCTCCCACCACAGTTGAGGTTAATTAGGTGGAGACGGCTAGTGTACGGCGGTAGAATCAGAGGATTGCCCCATTTCAATCCTGGGGGGCAAAACGCAAAAAATGACGTTGCACGCTTTCGATCCTGAGAATATGGGACGAGTAGTGAGGAGAGCACACCTGACTAGCATATTCAAGAAGGGGACGCACAAAGGCTACATAGAGCGTTCGACAAATGTAGGGATTAGAGAATTCTTTCGACGTTTCAGAAAACCAAGGGCAGAGTTCGCCTTGATTATAATGTCATCAATTTGTGGGATGAAGTTAAGCTCCCTATCACGCATCGATTATACAGGTCATATCTGTTGGTTGAGTAAGAAACAGTAACATCGCGGGGGTGTTACGGGAGAAGGTGATTGAGTGACATGTGGCAATATTTAGTTCGAGGCAGTTACTTCGGCACCAAGTTAAAAGCCTGTCGAGATCCATTTGGAGAATTGAGGAGTCGAGAGAAGGTATGATCGTCTTGAAAAGTTCATTGTCATCCGCGTGTAGAGAGATAGAGGAGTGCTTGATACTAAGTCTATATCGTTAATAATAAGAATGAATAGGCGAGGTCCAAGGTGACTACCCTGACGTGGGAATAAAAGGATTGGATAGTATGGATATAAATCTGACACGGTAGCTTCGATCGTTATGATAAGAAGAAATCCACTTAATCAGTAAAGGTTATAGTCCAAGGAAGGATAGCTCAAAGAGGATAAGATTATGGGAGATTTTGTCGAAGGCTTTGCTAAAATCGGTTGTGATTACATCGACTCCGCTGCCATTCTCTAAGGCACGGAGAGTATGGGATGAGATACTACCATCGACCAAAAAGGAAATCATACTGGTTGGGTGAGATGATGGTTTTGCAGAAATATAACGCGTTGTAAAGAATCCCTTCGAACAGTTTTGGAATATGGGCCCACAGTGGCTTAAGGAGTACAAAATCGGTAAGTTGCTTACGCGTTAATTTTTTTCACTTCGAAATGGCTGCATGTGGAGTTTTGGCGGATTTTAGACTTTTCGTCGAATGTTACTGAAGTGTTCCGCCGAACACTGTCCGCACACAGAAAGAACACCCAAAAACACGGACCGGATGCAGCACAAATGAAACGCAGAGATATTTCGTTTTATTTTTAATTTTTATTTTATTGTCGTTTTATTTTGAGTTTTTATGTCTAGCGCAAATAAAAAAATTGTGGATTAAAACTGACAATGACCGACGCACATGTTACACAAAGAATCCCAATCCCCTAACCAAAATCATTAATCAACCCCAATATGTGTACGCATCTTATTATCTGCTACACAGAATCCCAATATCCCAACCTAGCAACAAACACATACTCGTAATATGTATGCGCATCTTACAATCTGTTACACGCAGAATCCTAATATCCCAACCTAAAACATTCGCGTATACGTATACAAATCAAATTACCAATGGTAATAACATCCTGAAAATCATGAATCATTAAATTCCTAAAGCCAAATGCATGCAAGTTGCGCCAGGCAATGTGAAACATTCCAAACCTAATAATTGCAATTTTCATTCTACCAGTTCCCACATTTTCCCTAACCTTGGAATGCAATCATTTTCACATGCACGCCTAAAATGCAATTCTGCAATTCTCACGTACTCACCTGGACGACCGCATCCGACACCCCATCTTCGCCCAGGTAATCCTACCTGCCCACTATGAGAAAATCAGATTCACGTCACCGTGATTCGAAAATCTTCTCATGGGGAAAACATTTTTAGCAACGCTGCGATTCTCACCGTCGTTGGCCAGGTCTTCGACTACGACTAGCGTCAGGTGACTGTCTGGAGGACAGCCGTGACCGTGGGAATGCATGTGAGGTTTTTGTTTCTTTTGACTTGAATTATTAGATATAAAAAGGGGAGCTCCGTTAGGAATTAAATCAATTAGAATTAGAAATGATATTAATTAAAATTAAATTAAAAAGGAAGAAAAATAAAGTAAACCTAAATAAAAAACAAGGTCCTATTAATAAAAACCACCATCGGCTCATCGGGGACCCATCAAGCGCAACAAAGGAGAAGTCCGGGCAAACGTCCCTCAACTGAGGAAGTCCACCCCCAGGTGAACCCCCGGAAGTGGAGGTGCCTGAGTCGTGAGATGGCCAGACGGGACGTGTGCTGCGGAGTCCCCTGTATATACCACAGGCTCGTGAGACGGGCACACGAGGACGACACACACGGGTTAACCACCCGGAAGAGGACGACACATACGGGCTAACAAGCCGGAAGACACCTACTCACGGGCTCTAACAGAGGGAAGCCACAATTTACGGACTCCACGAGTCGGAAGCAGCTGGATAAACTTCCAGCGAAGAGGGCTCAAAGTCGGGAGCTAATACACACGGGGTTAACCAAGCCGGATGCCACAAGAGGGACAACCCAAGCAATCTGCGGGCGAACAAGCCGGAAGCCGAAGAACACGGGCTAGCCAGCCGGGAGCCGGTAAGTTATGTTTGAATGTTTATACAACACACACGTTAGACTACTTTTCGAATTAGAATCTCGCACGACACGTTCTTAACTACGTTTACTTTATGTAACACAAGCGCCACCTTCGGTAGTTTCCTCTTGTACTCCCTCGTTGGGAATCTCTATATCGACTGTGACGACACACGAAAAAGACTCTCTTTTTTTTGAATGGAGGATCTGACCTACGTGATTGTTAATTGACGACTGTGTATATATTTTGGGATCGTGTTTACTTTTCCCTATGGGAACAGTGTTTCGTTTATTTCTGTTGCATTGCAATGGTCTTTGTTTAGACGAAGTATATTGCGGCACGAACAAAGGTTTTGTCGACGGATTGGTTTTCCAGAAATTAGCTTATCGCCGCGATGTGATATCTGTCGACATCTAGCGCAGCTGTGCCAACCGTTTGTGTATATCCAGTTGATGGATTTGGTACACAATTTCTGTTGATGAGCCATGTCCTTCGATCGCCGTGCAGGCGTATTTTTTACAAATTATTCAGGACTTGTGGCCCATGTATCTGTGGATACGTGAGGTTATTGACTCCAGGACGAATGTTTCCGTTTATTTCAGGTGGAAAAGAGGACTTTTGCGGACACGTGTCTGTGAGCACGTTTACTTTGGATATAGGTGAGTATGTTCCTTGGTGGAACAACTATATCTCGACCTATAGTGGATTGTGTGGTTCGTAGAACCGCCACAGAGTTACTCTCAAAGGATAAGTAAGATGCATGGTGTATACAGGTCGAGGCAGTTTTGCGGAAATGTGGCCTGTCAAGTTACGTATGTGGGAAGACCACAGTACCGAACAATACGGCCAGACGTGAAAAATGGGAAGTAAGTGATCTAAAGACGAAGCCAGATTCAATCCAACCGCCACAAGTTGGATTATTGCCTGGAGTTGGAGCCTATATACGCGTCAATAGGATCGTAGAGAAAAGCGACGCTCATGAAAGTACTCGTGCTTCAAAGAATGGAAGACAGCGCAGATATAAAATTGCATGTAGCAAATTTTTTTGACATGATCGACAAGCTGCAGGCTAGAGAAGTCCGTATGGATGGTGATTGGTTGTCAATATTATTATTATACAGTCTTCGATACAGTTACGCTCCGCCAAGGTGGGAAATAGAATATTTCCATCGCTTTTTGGACAGAATAACACAAAAAGGTAGAGATAAGAGCCCACTTATAGTTGCTGGAGATTTCAACGCTTGGGCAGTAGAATGGGGAAGAACAAAGACCAAGAGTAGAGGCCAGGCACTACTTGAAGCCTTCGCAGTCCTAGATGTGGTGTTACTTAATGATGGTATCGATGCCACCTTCATAAACGAGAGAGGCCGGCCCAAAATCGACATCACATTTGTCAGCTCCATGTTGGCAAGAAGTATGGAGTGGCGAGTTTTGAATACCTACACCCATAGTGACCACCAAGTCGTGATGTTCGAAATATTACCGCACAGGGGATTCATCACTGGCAAATTGGCGAAGAATGCCCAAAAAATGTGTGGAAAGAGAAGGACCTTGATGCGGAACTGCTCGATTATATACTGGAAGAGGAAATCGCACAGTTTAACGCAGAGGCCGATGCGAACAGGCAGGCTGGAAAAGTTATGAAGTGGCTAACTACCGCATGTGAATCTTCTATGCTACGACAAAGACAACCAGCAGGGGCTATCAAACCAGTCTATTGGTGGTACTCAGAAATCGCCCATGGGCGATCGAGGTGCAACCGGTTAAGACGCTTGCAACAAAGAGTAAGAAACCATAACACCTACCCACAGTTGCATGCGGAATTCGTCAACAAACGGAAAGAGTTGAGGAATGTGATCCGCAAAATTAAATATGACGCGTTCTGCTCCCTAAGGGATGAATTAAATAACAATCCATGGGGCAGCGCTTACAGGATAGTCGTGAAAAGACTACAGAACAACAGTAGCCAAATGCAAACAAGGAAAAGTGACATGGCCAGAATCGTTGCTGTCCTCTTCCCGCAGTGCGATGAGGTAATGAGAGTGCAAGAGGAGTGGAGGATCACTGAAGGAGAGATACCTCCCGTCACCACCGAAAAGGTACTCTTAGCTGCAGGGGTTATCAAAAAAAAAAAAACAAGACCCCGGGACTGGATGGTATCCCTAACGCTGTAGTGAAGACTGCTCTAACAAAAAAGCCAGAAGTCTTCAGCAGTCTTTTCACAACCTGCTTTCAAACAGGACAATTTCCTAAACGATGGAAAAAACAGCGGCTTGTGCTTATAATGGGTGGTTAAATTTTAAGGGCCGATGTTGAATGTGAACCACACATAAACGTCAGTCTTTTTTCTGCATTTCATTTGACATTTCTCAATTTCAGACGAACTCAATTTGAACCGTGGAAAAATACGAGCAACGCGTTAAAGTTATTCAGGCTTATTATGAAAATGGGAGTTCAAATCAAAATGCATATCGTGCACTTCGTGATTTTTTCGGTCAATTTAATCGTGCAAATTGGAAAAATCGTGCAAAAATTTGAGCAAACCGGGTCTGTAGGAGATGTGAAAACACCAGTGCATGCTCGTACAGCTCGTACTGCAGAAAATATTGCTGCTGTTCGCGATAGTGTGGCTGAAGAGCCGTCCACCTCAACTCGTCGTCGTGCCCAACAATTGCACCTCTCACGCTCGTCGTTGATGAACATTATCCATAAAGACTTGCATTTACACGCTTAGAAGGTGCAATTGACTCAAGAACTAAAGCCTCTTGACCATTTCAAGCGTCGTCAATGGTCAGAATGGTGGCAAGAAATATCAACAGCGGTTGATCAATTTTCGAAGCAAATCATCTTCAGTGATGAGGCACATTTTCACCTCAGTGGATTCGTCAGTAAGCAGAATTGCCGCATTTGGGCGAATGATAATCCAAGAGTGATTGTCGAAAAACCAATGCACCCACAAAGAGTGACTGTTTGGTGCGGTTTATGGGCTGCCAGCATCATCGGGCCATATTTTTTTCCAAAATGAAGCCGGTCAGGCCGTTACTGTGAATGGTGTTCGCTATCGTGAGATGATAACGAACTTTTTATGGCCCGAATTGGAAGATATGGATGCGGACGATATGTGGTTTCAACAGGACGGTGCCACTTGCCACACAGCTAACGAAACAATGGCTCTTTTGTGCGACAAATTCAATGGCCGTGTTATCTCACGTGGTGGCGATGTCAATTGGCCGCCAAGATCATGTGATTTGACACCTTTGGACTTCTTTCTTTGGGGTTATTTGAAAGAAAAGGTGTACGTCGATAAGCCAGCAACAATTCAAGAGCTAAAGGATGAGATAGTTCGGCACATTAACGGCATAGAACCTCAATTATGCCTCAGCGTCATCGAAAATTTGGACCATCGGGTGGAGGTGTGCCGCCGAGGTCGCGGCTGCCATTTGGCCGATATTTTATTTCATACATAATTGAACCATACCAATATTATCATAATAAAAAGATATGACAATAATTTCCTAAATAATTTGTGTTTTATTTAAAATCAACATCGGCCCTTAAAATTTAACCACCCTTTACCAAAAGGTGTCAAGAATCCAGAATAGCCGTCGTCTTATCGCCCGTTGTGCATGCTGGACACAACGGGAAAACTGCTTGAGCGAGTAATTGCCACCACTCGGTGCTCTCTGAATCGCAGTATGGGTTCCAGAAAGGTAGATCAGCCGGAAAGGCACTATCTGTGGTGTGCGACATCGCTCGCAATGCAATAGCTGGAGCACGATGGCTAGGTACTAAAAAATATTGCGCGGTGGTGACGCTTGATGTTAAAAATGCTTTTAACTCGGTGAATTGGAATCGGATTCTAGAAGCATTGGGCGATCTACAAGTCTCCCCCTACTTGGTGCGTATATTAGCAAACTATCTCTCGGATAGAAGACTGCTCTATGACACAGATGAGGGACGACAGGAATATAAAATAACAGTGGGTGTACCTCAGGGATCTGTATTAGGTCCGCTGTTATGGAATATCATGTATGATGGTACGCTCACAGTCAATGTACCAGAAGGGGTTAGAATCATTGGGTACGCAGATGACCTGATTTGCTCCCCTGGGGAATATTTGCTCCCAAGCAATCCAGAGCATTAAATGCTGGCTAGATATGGCCGGACTGAAACTAGCTGGACATAAGACGGAAGCAGTTTTAATAAGCAGCCGCAAGAAAGTTGAACACCTTGATTTGGAAATAGAAGGACAAATAATCAGATCCAGTCCCTATATTAGATATCTTGGTGTTATAACGACAACAGGTTGAGCTTCAAGGAACACCTGAGGAAAACGAGTGAAAAAACGGCAAAAGTATGCAAAATTTTGACGAGACTACTACCCAATGTTGGAGGACCCCGGCCCTACATAAGGAAACTCATAATCAGTGTCAACACCTCCACTATAATCTATGCAGCTCACATATGTGCAGGAGCCGCACGGTATAAGTCATAATGGGTCAATTGAAAAGTCCCCGGCCTGACACATAGATGGCGGCACTAGAATTAACTCCATATGATTTTTAGTTAGCCCCTACCTTCAAAAGACGCGTGTATAAATTTGACAGATGTCGGATCATTAGCTTGTGAATTATAGTATTTTGAGTGAAGCAACTTCTGTTATTGTGAAAAAAATGGATAAAAAGGAATTTCGCGCGTTGATAAAATATTGCTTTTTGAGGGGAAAAAATACAGTTGAAGCAAAAACTTGGCTTGATGACGAGTTTCCATACGCCGCCCCAGGAAAATCAACCATCAAGGATTGGTATGCTAAGTTTAGACGTGGTGAAATGAGCACCGAAGACGGTGAACGCAGTGGACGCCCAAAAGAGGTTGTTACCGACGAAAACATTAGAAAAATTCACAAAATGATTTTGAATGACCGTAAATTGAAATTGAATGAAATAGCAGGCACTCTAAAGATATCAACTGAACGTGTACATCATATCATTCACGAATATTTGGGTATGAGAAAGCTCTGTGCAAAGTGGGTGCCGCGCGAGCTCACTTTTGACCAAAAACAACGACGAGTTGATGATTCGGAGCAGTGTTTGGAGATGATCAAGCGTAATAAACCCGAGTTTTTGCGTCGATATGTGACAATGGATGAAACATGGCTCCATCATTTCACTCCGAAGTCCAATCGACAGTCATCCGAGTGGACTGCACACGATGAACCCGCCCCAAAGCGTGGAAAAACGCAACAGTCGGCTGGCAAGGTTATGGCGTCTGTATTTTGGGATGCGCGCGGAAAAATTTTCATTGACTATCTTGAAAAAGGTCCTTATCAACAGCGACTATTACACAGCGTTATTGGGCCGTTTGAAGGACGAAATCGCCGAAAAACGACCGCATTTGAAGAAAAAGAAAGTGCTGTTTCACCAAGACAATGCACCGTGTCACAAGTCAGTGAAAATGATGGCAAAAATCCATGAATTGGGCTTCGAATCACTTCCGCATCCACCGTATTCTCCAGATCTGGCCCCCAGCGACTATTTCCGCTTCTCAGATCTCAAAAGAATGATCGCTGGAAGGAAATTTTCGTCGAATGAAGAGGTGATCGCCGAAACTGAGGCCTATTTTGAAGCAAAGGACAAATCGTACTACAAAAAAGGTATCGGAAAGTTGGAGGGTTGCTATAATCAGTGTATCACCCTCGAAGGGAATTATGTTGAATAAAAAAAACGAATTTTGCCAAAAAAATGTGTTTTACTATGGAAGCTCGGGGACTTTTCGATTGACCTGTTATGTAATTGTTTTGTTTTCTTTACAAGTATCAAAGTATATTTCAAGCCAATAAAGAAAAAAGATAAATGTGTAAAAACACTGAATTTCTTTCTTATATTTTGCTTCTAATTATAGAAATCGTTCCTACATAATCTAATGCTTGAATACAAGAAATGGATACTACTACTGCAAGATGGGATAAAAGTTGTTATTTTGCCTTTCTGTTAGACATGGCGAAATTGGGCTCTGTTTCCATGGAAAGTCTATTTGAAGGTGTAAATTATGATAATTCTGTAACTAATAATAATTACCTTTCTATCCATATTATAAAAGTCAATGCATAATGAGATTAGACACCATGTAAAAATTAAGACACATTGACATTACTTATGTTTCCTATCACCCCATCCTGTACATAGTAAATTACAGACGTGCATTACGTCATTTATTAAATTAAATAATTCCCTGAATAACAATTCCAAATTTCCATAACGCATCCTTTTTTTTCAATGTTAGTAATGTTTAAATTATTATAAACAAGCGCAAATATGAGACTCTGCGGTTGAGATTAACACAGCTATTACAATGAATTACTTCTTTTATCACCCCAACAGTCTGTTAAGCCCCTTACCACGTCGGTTTCTTCAGTCTTACCCTATCAATTTTCTGTTTTCATTTCTTAATGATGTCGTAAGCTGCTTAATCCCCTGAAGCATGTGGGACTTACACAAGCGTTAACCCTGCCTTGTCCGGATTTCGATAAAAACTGACTCTTTGGAATATCTAATGCTTTTCACCATTTATAAACTGAGAAGTCATTTAGAAAATGTGGAAATGGACTGGTGAATTAGGTTATGAACGAGACGAGGACTTTAATTTTCAATCAACATACAGTCAGCTTTGTGCAATCTATTCCATGGAAAATTAAGTGTCCCAGGAGGAAAATGAATCCTCCGCATGACCGGCTTTAATCCTAATTTTCGACACATGATTAAGTTTGATATTTTATTTTCGTACAACTGCTTAAACACTTTGATCTCGGAATTCATTGAATGGTTAAGCAATTAAATGAACCGCGAAGAAACCCTTTTGTCAACAGGATTCGATAAAGATTTTCAGTCGTTTGTGGCAACCCAAAGTAAATTCCGAGATTACTTCCAAAATTACAGCTCGCACCATACGCATACAAATGCCATTGAAAAACGTCTCCAGTTTCGATTAAAATTCTTGCCGCATAACTTGTGTGTAATACGAGAGTTCTTCTTCTGGATTTTCAAGCTCGTGCCATATTCAAGCGTCAGCAACAACATATCAAGAATGATGTCTTTTGAGGGCAAGCATATTAAAATTGGGTCCTATTTCGCCATGGGTGTTACAACAGAAGTACACTTTGAACAATCCTTAAGATTAACTGTGTGTACAGCCTCCTTGATACGGCTGGGTTCGTGCCTATCTACAATTTCCGGCAGGCATCCTTTAACACAACTCAGCATGTTTCTGCTATTGTTCCGTAACTGTTTTCCTCTTCACTTCCGTATGCACTTATTCCTTTTCCTGTGTCTAGCTTTTTTCTACATGAATAACCAGATAATTCTCCTCGCAGGACTAACGAATCTGGGTTCATGATCCTCATGAAACACCTTCCACCATCTTTCTGAAATACAATATCAGGCATGGCTGCGCCTAAACGAGCCAGTGAATGGGAGGAATACATTATTCTCTTTAGATATACATTCGCACTCCTTCATTACTAATCGTCAAAGGTAATAAGCATTCAGGTGCGATGCAGCAAACTACTCGAAGAGAAGGTTATTCCCACTTGTTTCATTGTTTGCGACCACACAATTCGTGCTGTAGATATTGTATATGACACCCCGAAAAGGATTGTCCCCAAGCTGTGCACTCCATCCCGGTGTTCAACCTCAGAGTATCTTAATACTAACAAAAGCATTCACAATAGGGCTATGAAAAGGATACACACGATAAAGGTGTGAAACGAAAAGATAATATTACGAGGCGTCAGGAAATCAAAATAAATTATGAATTTGAAATTCCTTGACAGATTACTTTGACTCAATAAGGCGGCTATTGCCTCTTCGGGACTGCTTCTGTGTCCTTCTTCGACATTGAACATTAAAAATACATCCAACATTAAGTTATACAAATTAGTCTAGGAGACAAGGAAGCGCGAGTTACTGTGACGCTAACTTGGTAGTTTTCATTAGCGTTCTAATAATTTCACAAAGGATCCTTGATAGTTCGTCCCCTTAATGGGCATTGTTAATCCGGAACGAATTAATCGTGGGGAAAATCTGATGCCACTGGACGGTTGTCACGACTGTTATGGCAGGGTAAGAAGCGTCATTGTTTCACCAATATATACATTCAGACCGTGACTTAAAGTGTAACGACTTCCGATTAAATTCACTGAGCAATTTATTTCAAGATATTTTATGCTTCGCAGGCAGCTGTTTAGGGTCGGATAAATTTTTGAAATTTTTGATGGATTCATTCTAGTAAAATCATGATTAAATGTAGATTACACCAATAAATAATATTTGTAATCAACTTATAAATAAATGAATGCACTGCTATCTGCAGTTTAATGGCACAATGGGAAACTTATCACTCTCATACAATAATTCCTTGGAGGGAACTTATATCACTGAACGATACAAAACTGAAATAACTTTGATTTCAGGCTTCGCAGTTTGCCACAAAAGCAATATTAATTAAAAAAAAGTCGTTTAGCGAAACATTTGAATTGCCCTAATCGTCAATCGAACTTTGCTTTGTGAGTGTACTCCATTATTCCATTGGGTAGGAAACAATCAAACCTTCCGAGCTTTGTGACCAACATTTACACAACACCATTCATATAGAAGTTCTCCAAATGTATCCAAGTTCAAAGCCTATCACTATTGAGTACAGAGACGTAGACGAAGTTTCCACAAAGCAGGAGCTCGTATATTGCGCTACTCGAGCAGCTCTCAAAAGTGGCTATTACGGAAGAAGCAGCGAGACAGGTAAGGAAATCTCATGGTAACATAAAGCCCTCCTTTCGAACGACGTCTCTGTGCTCCTGGTAGAGCTAGAGTGGGACGAGTTATATGCTGATTAAGGCAACAAGTAATCCCAAGACGATGCTTCAAGTATCTGGAGTTTGGCCATATGACAAGATAGTGCAAAAATTATATCGACCGATCAGGAACCTGTCTGAGGTATGGGGAACCTAGCAAAAATATGTACAAAGCCACCAAAATACGCAGTGTATTCAGATGTCACTAACAAATCCAAGCACGACTCTGGTAGTCACAGATGTCCAGCATACAGTGTAACGGTGCAGAAATTTAAGAAAACCAAGCGGGGTCGCGCAATGCATTCTGGCTCAAACGGCACTAGAATATAATGCCGTAATTTTACTCATGATCGAGCCGAATAGAAGTATCTCCAATGCACGCCAATGGAGAAGAGACGCCATTGGCAAAGCATCAATCAATCTTTCTGGAAACTCATCTTTAGAATAAGCAGTCTTAGAAGAACATACAGGATTTGTCTGAGCAAAAATACAAGAAGTTCTGTTCGAAATGAGGAGGAAACACTCACAGTCGCAGCTGGGGACTTCAATATATGGGCCTGCGAGTGGGGGAGCAACCGGGAAAACATCCGCCTGGATTCTTTCTTGAACCCAGACCTGGCCCTATTAAACATAGGTAATAAAGCCACGTTTAACAACGGAAGAGGCCTGTCGATAATTGACCTCACTTTTGCCAGCATATCCCCGTCACGAATCATAGAGTGGAGTATGTCGGACTATAGCGTTAAGCAAGGATAGTAAAGAAGATGAATTGAACACACGATGGAACGATTGAAAAGCGAAGCAGTGAAGCATCAGACTACTGACCGTGTTTAGAATTTGATTTCCAAACTCGAGTATATTCCACTGGTGTGAATTATTTTTATTTATCGCTTGGTATACGGTTCTGATGTATTTTTCTTATTCGATTTTTTCGTTCGGTGTTCTTCGCTATTTTTGCTTGTGAATTGTGTGTATCTGTTAGAATCGCTACAGGACTTCACACAAACACAACCCAAACTACAGAAACAAAAGCGCGCAGCGTAGGGCTTTATGAGGCCATGCTTGACTTCATGACGGAGAATCTAAAAGTGCCACAAGGTTCAGACGAAGAGGTAGCAGCACAACTAATGGAAAACCTGCCAGATGTGTGGGATGCTGTGGCGGTTCTTTAAAGTCTTCTCGAAGAACCATCCATTTCCTACCAAATTACCTTCCTCCTGCTTACCTGCAATCGAGCAGCGTAAGCTACCTTTCATTCGCTTTCACCTGAAAGTAAAACCCCAGCAAGCATGCACATCAAACAAATTATTTCATTCATATTATATGAGCCGTACCAACCCAATCGGCTCGGCTTGTCAGCAATTATAGTCGATAAACATTCGCTGGCCAGCGTAATTGTTGAGACAGCTGTAGCCGATATTCTTGCTACGGTTCATGAGTGAATATTGGCCCAATCCCAAGGTTCGCTACAGTTGCGACCAATTTCCTTTATCGGTTATCTACCGATCATGGGATTTGGGCACGAATATGATTGACGTTAGACAATCATACCCATGATCATGCCTAATGATGCTCCGGCCTGTAAAACAAACAAACACACAGTACCTCACTGTGTTTATTTTACTTACGAACTGCTACCCATGTTTCCCCTGGGTGAGACGTACGCTTGCATATCTGCAAGTCAAATCCTCACCATCATACCCATGTTCCATTTAATTAGATCAAACAAAAGCCACCATAGCCTTGGCCACGGAAAATCTATTGCCTGCAATGGCATATGTCTGGGTCGATTATGTTATTATTATTATTTATTGGCCTGTAGGAACCCGGAAGTTCATGACCTCACGGCCTCGGCTTCGCCATCCTTCCCTGTCCTGGGCACTCTCCTTCCACGCTTCACCATTCGATCCGATCTCCTCAAGGTCAAACCTAACATTGTCCTCCCATCTCCGTCGCGGCCGTCCTACCGGTCTCTTTCCCGTTGGTCTACCGTCAAGAATTCTATGCACGGTCCTATCGTTCCCCATTCGCGCCACGTGTCCGGCCCATCTTAATGTTCGCGACTTGATTACTCTCACTATTGTAGGTTTGCGATATAGTTCTTCCAATTCGTGGTTATGGAGTCTCCTCCATTGTCCTGCCTCCTCGTCATATTTACCTCCAAAGATGCCTCTCAAAACTTTATTCTCGAATAGACGGAATTTGTTTTCTTCCCGTTTTGTGAGAGCCCATGTTTCGCATCCATATAGAACAATTGGCATGATTATGGTTCTATAGACACGGAGCTTTATGTTACGTGATAGCAGTCTGGATTTCAGCAGTTTACTGACTGCGTGCCAACCCGCGTTGCCGGAATGCAGTCTCTTGTTAATTTCCTTCGACATTTCGTTACTGGCCGTCAGTATCGTTCCCAGATATTTAAATTCTTTAACTTTTTCAAAGATCTTACCTCTGACGTTTATATGTGTTCTCTGAGACCCACCTGCTCTCGCCGTAATCATGTATTTTGTTTTGTCTTCATTTATTTCTAGGCCCACCTCTTCTGCCGCTTGCATGATGATTTCACAGTTTTTACTAACAGTCTCTAGATTATCGCCCAGAACGGCGATGTCATCCGCATATGCGAGCACTTGTGTGACCCCGTTCAGGGATGATCCGGCCATGTTGTCGTCTTGTACCTTTCTGATGACATACTCGAGCACAAGGTTAAAGAGACACGGTGATAGACCATCTCCCTGCTTTAGTCCGTCCCGGATTTCAAATGGTTCTGGGTCGATTATGTAAACAGCCGAAATTCCCATGTAGCATCGGCTAAATCACAAATAATGTGCATCGCATCGTATGACCCTCGTAATAGCGTTTCTGTTTTTTTAGGACACAGAAACCTATTTCTTCCTTCGCTATCGCGTATCTCAATAATGCCTGCAGTTCATTATGCCAGTCCTTGTTTATTCAGGGGCATTTTCGTCGTTGCCGATAAGCAGGCTAAACGCATCGTACTTGTCCTATACGGATACATAGAGAATCCTCCCATTCGATCCTTTTGCGATCGCCCATTGGCCGACGCCAAGTTGAGCCTACTCGCTCCTCCCACACCGATGTAATCCACCACCGTTGAATCTGACGGATATGGATTGCATCGGGGAGTCAGATCGTATCCACCGAACAACGCACTCGTCTCTGGGACGTTGGACTTCGCGTTTGAAGTCTTCAATCATCCCTCGCCGTGTACACACACGACGTGGAGTATAAATTCACCCACCATGAAGTAATCATGTCGGAGTGCGGTCGCGTCATTAAATTTATTTTGGAGTCCCTGTGTGTTTGCCTAAAAAACAATCTCATCGAAGTGGTATTATAAAGTGTCGATACTAATGTTACTTTCGGTAATTTGACATAGAGCGAACTATATTGTAATTCGGGCTTAAAAACAGTTCACAAGTAGAACTATTTGCTTCTCAAATTATTTTCTTAACCACTGTGCAATGTAGTATTCCAGAATACTACTGTCCTTATAACTATGAAGTTTAATACTGAGTCTCATTATTTATCTAACACATCCTTAAAACATTCTCCTTACATATCTAACATTCTCATTTAATACATATCATAAATAAACATCCACAATATTCTATCTCAAGTCAGTTCCAGTACATTTCATAACATGCCCCTTTTTTCATTTGAAACATGGCTCTTTGATTTTCGTTCAAAGTTTATTCAAAATTTAAAAGTCACAGTAGAGTAAATAATACTTTGATAAAATTGTTTTTTTTTTCAAATTATAATTTACAGTGAATTAGAACACAATGTTCTATAAGAAGAGAGAAAATTGAATTGTAAAGTCAGTTTGAGTTTGGAGTTGAGTTCAGTTAGTTGGAGTTTGAGTCTAGTTGAGTTTAGAAATAAAGAAGTTTGAGAAAAGTTGAGTAAAGATAAGAAAAAGATACAGTCGAGTAATAGTCGAGAAGAAACAGAGAGTCGAGAATAGAATACAGAGTTGTAAGAACGGAGGTTATTAGAAAAGAATAAACAGAGTTGAAGAATAAACAGTAATTCGAAACAAGTAAATAAATAAAAGACTTTAATCTTCAAACAAATAAGAAAAGTACATTCTCGTCGTGACTAAAAATAAAAGGTCCACGCTCTTCCCTCTAACGAGGAAACATGGCGTCCCGGACCTACAACAGCAAACAAATTAAGAAGCGTGAACAATCGTAATTGGTCTAAATAAAAAAACATTAACATTAAAACTACACTAAGTGTGCTTTCATTTTTATTCGTTTGGTTTTCTTTGGTGATCTATTTGGTACGCTTTTGCGGTCTATTCCTTCCGGCGAACATTCCTTCTAAGCGAACAATAGTGGGAAGGAAGTGAACCGAGCGCCCGTGTCCTGGTGCAATACTTCCTTACCCTCACAATGCAAATATGCCAAGAAAGGTACAAGAACGAGCACATACAAAACAATGTTGGTAGAACGTGGAAATCTCCGAGCCCGAGGCGGATGCTTTAAATTCTGACGAAAAACAACATAAGAAAGGGGGAGAGGGAGATAGAGAGAGAGAGACAGAGAGAGAGAGGGAAGGATCCTAGAACGAAACGCTCCATAACCAACTTAGTAAAGCTAAAAGACAACTGTAGAACTAATGGAGGTAGTTGAAAATAACGTTTGGAGTGGTCCCTGAAAATTAATCATGCATTGACTGAATAGGGACTTGACAACATTTTTTTTTAATAAAACGCAAACCATTGACATATTTCAAAAACTTTATTATCGGCTTGAAGTACAATCAAAACATTTATGAATGAAACTCGACTTCGTTCATATTGCCACCGCGGGCACGTTTGCAGCGGTCGATTCATTGGACCCGATTTTCGATGACTCGGCCACACATTTCGGCTTCAATGTTGGCTCTGAGCTCTTCCAGCGTCGTCGGCCTGTTGGCATATACCAATGACTTGACGTAGCCCCAAAGAAAATTGTCTAGAGGCGCTAAATCGCACCAACGAGGCGGCCAACCGACTGGCCCATTTCTTGAGATAACGCGCTCATCAAACTTACTCTTCAATGAAAAGATTGTATCATGTGCTGTGCGGCACCGTCCTGCTGAAACCACATGTCGCCCAAGTCCATATCTTTAAATTCGGGCCAAAAATAATCGGTAATCATGGCGCGATAACGATGGCCATTCACAGTAACGTGATGATCGTTATCGTCGACGAAAAAATATGGCCCAATGACGCCGCCGGCATGCAAACCGCGCCAAATAGTTATTTTTTGTGGATGAAGTGGTGATTCATGGAGCACACGTGGATTTTCAGCCGACCAATAACGCATGTTTTGCTTATTGACGAACCTGTGGGGGTTCTCTACACCACATGGAGAACCAACCCACAATTCCAACCAACCTTGACCGCTAACAGCGCGTCACTTCAACCTAACTCCCCATGCAAAATCCGCAATAGCATACATTCCAAACTTCGCAATAAACACACCCCAAAACCCGCAACAGAATACATTCTAAATCATCACCGCCTACATTTCCCCAAAATTGCTACGGTTAAAATCTTACCTAAATTATATTCCTTGCTCGCACCCAAGCAATCCCAATTTCCCCCGAAAGCCATGTCGGTTCATTTCCTCCTTAAACTACACTTCTCGCTTGCGACCAAGCGACAGCTAATTTTCCTCGAAACGACCACAACAATCAAGACCCTTGATCATACTTGGCTATGCCGTCGAAACCAATTTCCCGGTATGCACAACCAACGAATCCAACTCAGCTTGTACGGCGAGGATTCGCTGGAACTGAATTCCCTATGCAAGCATAGCAATCCCCTTCGAGTTCCTAGGAAGTGGAAGTGAGTTTATTTCTGCTATGACTCAACCGCCACGACGCGATGAATAGATTCTTTCCATTCGTAATTGGTCGAGTCACAACCACCATTGAGCGCGCATCGCTCTTCCGTCAGTCAGTCGAGATTCATCCGCCAAACGGTGCCCAACCACAGGAGTCACACTGAGCCGCTTTACAACCACTACCCGGTCAAGAGTCGAGTCAATCACGGGTCGTATCAAGTCTCCGCGCGAGTTGGAAGTTCCCCTTAAGTCGTTAATACAGCATCAAACTCCTACTCAACTAGCGTCAAGTAGAATCTTCATTCGGGCCGTCGGCTTCCTATTTTCGCGCTTTTCCACTGTTTGTGCTGTGCTGTTTAATTAACGTCAAGTTTACGAGGTACGGACCTACCTTTCATGAACGGTGGCTGGCATATGGAGTGTCGCGTTTTCTAACTCGGATGGTCTTCTGCGGGAGTATGCGACGGTCACAAAAGGCATGGTAAAAGACGATGATTGTGAGGCCATCGCATTGACGATATTAAGAAAAGGAGTGTTCCAGTAAAACAATTGACATATTAAGTGCGGCCTCCAGAGTGCACCAGCGTACGCGCCGATACCGGATGTTCGAGGCGCAATTGTTGTTCCCGCCTGGTGTTATTTGTGCACGGAAATTTTGCCGTGCCTGGTGAGCAGAACGTAATTTTGTTTGTGAATCTAATAATAAAAGCTAGAGCAACTTGGCGGAGTTTGTAAAAATTAATAAGTTAAAATAAAGAGTGTGTTTTAATTGCCCTCTCCTTTCTTTGGTGAACGATTTCTCCCCTCGCAATTTGTTGGTGGGTGATAGCGCCCTGCGCCGTACGTCGGCACCCATATCTTCCCCCCCACCCATTGAGCAAAAAAGGAGCTTCGTCACTGAAGATGATTTTGCGATGAAATTCATCATCTTGGCGCATCTTTTCCCGAGCCCAATCGGAGAACGTTCGTCGCTTCAAATCGTCCATCGGTTTCAATTCTTGAGTCAGCTTGATCTTGTATGGGTGTAAACGAAGATCCTTACGCAAAATTCGCCATAAAATGGTCTGGGCGATGCCCAATCCTTGAGAACGCCGTGGAATTGACTGATTTGGATCGTTTGCTACGGACGCCTGAACGACAGCGATATTTTCGACACTTCGACAAACCCGTTGTCTCACTGGCACGGCAACATCACAGAATGAATATGTAGACTCAAATTTTTGCACTAAACAATGTTATTGCCTGTCTACTAGGACGAGAATTACCACCGAAAATTGGATTTAACGCTCTTAAAGTTGCGGTCACCGACTCCAAATTTCAGTAATAAATTTACATAATTTGCAGACGTTGTTCGTCCGTGTACTAAACCATGATGAAAATGTTGAGTTTACTGAATAAATTGACAGTGACAGTTCGATGATTAGTGGGATGCGTTCACAAATCAAATTCAAAGTTGTCAAGTTCCTATTCGAAAACCCGATACTATTCCTGAACAACGGGATTCTCCGTATTCGAAATATAATAGCGGCTTAGCAAGCAGTGGTGGAATCAGTAACAACAAAGGAAATAAAAAGAGCCGAAGGATTAAAGAAACAAAGGCTCCGGGACTGAATCGTATACTAAACAGGGTACTGAAAAAAAATATGCTGGCCCAGCCAGAACTACTTAGTTCAATATACACCAAGTGCGTAAGGGAAGGAATTTTCGCAAAATGTTGAAAGGAACAGAGACTACCAAAAGGTAACAAAACACCCCAAGAAATATATTATTATCATGCCTGCATGCATATGCGATGTCATCCGCATATGCGAGCATGTGTGTAACCCCGTTCAGGGATGATCCGGCCATGTTGTCGTCTTGTACCTTTCTGATGACATACTCGAGCTGGATTACTGGCCGTCAGTATTGTTCCCAGATATTTAAATTCTTTAACTTTCTCAAATATCTTGCGCCTGACCTTTATATGTGTTCTCTGAGGTCCACCTGCTCTCGCTTTAATCATGTATTCTGTTTTATCTTCATTTATTTCTAGGCCCACCTCTTCTGCCGGTTGCATGATGGTTTCACTGTTTTTACTTACAGTTTTGATATTATCGCCCAGAACGGCGATGTCATCCGCATACGCGAGCACTTGTGTGATCCGGCCATGTACCTTTCTTGTAGCTTTCTGATAACATACTTGAGCACAAGGTTAAAAAGACATGGTGAGATCCCATCCCCCTGTTTTAGTCCGTCCCGGATTTCAAATGGTTCTGAGAGGTGGTTTTCTATTCTAACTCGCCCTTTGTTTTCGTTCATGCAGATTTGAAGCGTATTTTTTCGGGATTCCCAGCTCAACTACAATACGGTAGAGTCTTTGCCGTGCGACTGAGTCGTAAGCTTTTTTGAAGTAAACGAACAGTTGGTGAACCGTCTCTGCATATTCCCACTTCTTTTCCAGTAGTTGCCGTAAAGTGAACATTTGGTCGCTTGTTGACCGGTTTCTACGAAACCCGCATTGGTAGTCGCCCAATATCTCTCCTGCGTACGGTGTGATTCTCGCCAGTATGACATTCGTAAACATTTGGATGTGGTTGGGAGCAATGCTATTCCTCTGTAATTTTCGCAGGCAGATCTGTTGCCTCTCTTCCATGCTTCACAAGATCTGCCGGTATGCAGTCGACTCCCGGAGCCTTGTTGTTTTTCAACCGGTTTATTGCGTCTACAACTTCGTCGAAAGAGGGCTCTGGGATCTGAGGCTCGGCTGTATGTACGTCTTGTGCGTTTATTTGTGGTTGATGGGTGCGCACATTGAGCAGGTTTCCAAAATACTGCTTTCATCTTGTCACGATCTTTTTTATTTCTGTCACCAGACAGCCGTTTGTGTCTTTGTATTTTGGCTCTCTCTCGTTAGCCATTTCTAATTGAATTTATGTCGGCCTACATACCTCTGATATTCTTTGTTCTGGCATTTTCTAGGATTTTTTCGATCAAAGTTTTCTTCCATTCGCGTTTTTTGCGTTTGAAGAGTCTCGTTGTCCCTTTCCGAATTGTCGCGTATCTTACTGCGTTGACTTCATCATACCCTTCTAAGTGAATCACTCTGAGGCGTTTACGTTGTTCGATTTTTGCCCGGCACTCATCGTCAAACCAAGGTTGGGACTTAATTGTTTTCTTAAATCCCAATACCTTTTGAGCTGTTTGCTTGATTGTGTCTCTGATCGATGCCCATTTAGTGCCCAGATTATTGGTTTCCTCTTCCTCACTGCTCCCATTTTCTAGGATGCTAAATCTATTCGGTAGTTCGCTTTGATATTCAGCCCTTTTGCGTAGGTCTTTTAGTTTATCAATGTCGAACTTTTTGCTCGTCTCCCGTGACTGTCCATGGGGGTTTGCTGCGAGGCGACTTCTATTTTTGTCCGTCACTAGAAGGTGATCGGAGTCGCAATCTGCTCCTCTATATGATCTTACGTCACGGACATTCGAGTGGTGTCTTTTGTCTATAAGAAAGTGGTCTATTTAGTTACGAGTTACGCCGTCGGGTGATATCCATGTGGCTTTATGGGTTTGCTTGTGCTTGAACATCGTGCTTTTCACTAACAGATCTTTTAACGTTGCGAACGTGATAATTCGAATTCCATTATCATTTGAAACATCGTGTAGACTTTCTTTACCTATTGTTGGTTGGAAGATATCTTCCTATCCAGTTTTCGCATTGAGGTCCCCGAGGAGGATTTTGACACCGAATTATAAGATCCCATCAAATACTTCCTCTAGGGTCTCGTAGAGTATGTCCTTCGTTCCTTCGTCCCTAGATTCTGTTGAGACGTGTACGTTTATAAATACATAATTGTACCATAGTGCCTGTATTTTTAGCACCGACATTCGGTCATTAATAAATTTCACATCTTTTACATGGGGCGTAATCTTATTGCTTTTGATGAAGCCAGTTCCGAGGTTATGTGTATCGGTACCGCCACACGCCAGTGTAAACCCGTTGGTTTCGATTACTTGATGTGGGAGTCGGACTTCCTGAAGCGCGACGATATCCATTTTATATTGTTTCGCGTTTTCTACGACCGTCTGTATCGCGCCTGGTTTATATAACGATCGACCATTCCACGTGCCGACGTATATCCCGCTTTTTCAGTTTTTCCCCACGTCTTCTTTTTGCCGAGTTGGTGTTTTCTTGATGATTTGTTCCCTTATGGTAGTGTCGGTTCATCACACCCACGCCTACCGGGTTTTTCGTGGGATTGGTTTTTGTATATTGATTATTCATTTTTGGTCCTACGAGTCTTGGGGTTTCAAATAGTCCGCCACATCAGAGCCCCTCTTTGATGTGGTAAGGTCTGTTTACTGCTCTGATTCGACCCGGTGTCAGAGAGGCACCGTTATAATACAGCCGGTATACCCTTGGCTGCAAACCATCCAATGGGCACGGTGATGCATAACACCCTGGATTAGGGGTGTTAGATCTTAATGTGTTACTCCTCGCTAGCCTGTCTGACATGGGTGGCCCTGTAGCGGTTCTACGAACCACCACAACCAACTATAGGTTAACATGTGATTTCCGCCAAGGAACATACTTACCTCTATCTATTACACGTGCCCACCGATACGTGTCCCAATAGCCGGTGATCATACCTGTAACAAAGGGTATACGAAATTTTAACCACGTTGACCCCGATATCTAAAACCAAGGAACTTAACGTTCAAAAGCTTCCAATATCGAGTTCAACGCATCCATACATGGTATTTTATCACAATCCAAAAAGGCAGCAAGCATCGCATCTAAACAATGCGGGAGATCATCGCATGTAAATCGATCACCCAGCCTGAGCAGCAACGCGGTTTTTTCCCACGAAATACCATATCGGTAAGTAAACCGAACAAGGGATACATTCTCGGGTAGCTAAATGCAATTAACACCTAAATCTTTCGCATGATCTAATGCTAAGGCACACTAGAGCAAACAAACGATTCGTTGCGCCGCTGATTAGCAGGTGAACAATCATAAACGCGTAACACTATCCCTGATAGATGTTTATGATCGAAAAGGCAAACAAAGCCTTACATCCGAAATGCAGGCGATCCTTTGCCGCATGCCAGATGTGCAGTTCAAACAAATCACGGAAAGATCGGAGAATAAGCGGCGTCATCCGATCCGTAAACAAAAGCAAAGATACCGACCCCCAGCAACGAATGTAATGATAATGATCACGAGGAAGATTTCTCCTTCTTCAGATCCGATGAGAAATTCTCCTTTTGAGATGCAAAGGGAAATTTTATGCTGCTAACAGATACGATGGGAAAATCTGTTAGCAGACAAGATGAAAGATTTTCATTTGCAGAAGCGAGGAAGTATTTAGAATGGGATTTTTTTTGGATAGGGACAATGAGTCTGGAGGAAAGAGTCGCACCGGAAGGTCTATTAGAAAGTCAGTTAGTCCATATCGAGCAGTCAGAGAGAACCCCACCGAGGAGGTCGACATAGAGAAACCCAACAAGGAGGTCGGTCCGCGCATGTGCGTTAAAAAAAAAAGAAGTTCAGTTACAAAGTCTGAAGGAGAAATAGTGCCGAAGTCGTAAACGAACGACAGACCACTGATGTAAACTCCGTGTAGTAAAACGTTGCACGCTTTTCGGTTTAAAGGATGATCTATGTTTGTTTAAATCCGTGTAATCGTTTCACCGAAACTAAAGTTTATATAATAAAGCAAAGAAAAAAGTTATAAATAAACGCTTCAGAAAACAACTTAACAGTGTTTCAATTGTGTGCTGAAATTCTTTGGTGTTTTGTTGGTGTTAAGTATTGGACAGTGTTCGGCGGAACACTTCTTCGGCGTGAAGACACGAAAATCCGCCAAAGCCCTACTGGAAGGGTATACTTCCGTCAGCATAGCCTGAGTGATTCTGTCTGTTTTACAGATATTATCACGGGTGCTGTTCTTCGGAGATTCTTGGCATTGTTCCACGCAATTCGGTTTATATGCGCTCCACAAGATAATCCGACGGATCGCACCCGTTTGTGGTTCATCTCCCGACGGCGCGAACATCCCTGTATCAGAACTCGTTCCGTTACAGAGCGGGGAAGCTGTGGAACTCCCTTCCCACGCGAGTGTTCCCGGAGCATTACAACCTGCAACTGTTCAAAAAGAACTGCAACAGTTATTTGATGGCATCTCGGGGCGCCCACTCGGCGCTATAGATTCGCCTTTCCCGAGAGAAGTCTAATAAAAAAAAAACAAAAAAAAAAAAAAAATTGTAGTTTAAGCCCCTGCACCACGTCAAGGTTTCAAAACACACGCTCGACCTACTTGAGAGCATACAGAGACGAGCTATCCGCCTCCGCCTGATCGGGGACTCAGCGCTGATGTCGGGACTACAGCCGCTAACACATCGAAGGTGCGTTGCCCATCGCTGTCTGTTGTTACAGATATTATCCCGGGTGCTGTTCTTCGGAGATTCTTGGCATTGTTCCACGCAATTCGGTTTATATGCGCTCCACAAGACAATCCGACAGATCGCAACCGTTTGTGGTTCATCTCCCGACGGCGCGAACATCCCTGTATCAGAACTCGTTCCGTTACAGAGCGGGGAAGCTGTGGAACTCCCCTCCCACGCGAGTGTTCCCGGAGCGATACAACCTGCAACTGTTCAAAAAGAACTGCAACAGTTATTTGATGGCATCTCGGGGCGCCCACTCGACGCTATAGGTTCGCCTTTCCCGAGAGAAGTCTAATAAAAAAAAAAAAAAAAAAAAAAATTGTAGTTTAAGCCCCCGCACCACGTCAAGGTTTCTACCAAGCGGCGTACCATTTTAAGGCGCCGGACACAATTGCCAGTTGATGACAACTTTTTTTCCCCAAAGCTTGTTGTGTATTGAAGTAGCCTAAGAGCACTTATATCATCCCGTATAGTTTAGGTTAACCAGCGACGAGTGAAATAAAATTCAAATCAAAATTTACTACCAACAGAACAGACAGACGAGTTTAGCATTAAATTTTTATATAGCTTTATTAAATTCCACTACTATTCTCTGATTGTTGCTGTCTGTATAGAGGGGGGTGTATACTTATGTTTATCCTTGTCAAACTAGTATCCGGTTGGAAAGTTTCACGACCTATAGAATATAAAATCGATCGAATCTATATTCATACATTGCAAAATATACACATCTATCGAATATAGACACCTATCGATATACTTGTCATCGTTGGAAATATCACGTATATCGACGATTTGATTTCAAGGAAGGACCTTATTTAAATTTAAAATTCATTTATTCGTACAGATTTCCTTCTGGACTGAGATGTTCTCGAAGAAAGTTTTGATTATACTCAAATGTCTTTTAACCCTCTTAACTGTTGCTTCCATCGAGATGTGTGTCTCGGGTATTTCTGAAATATGATATAAATGTATTTTATGCATCCATCTCCAGAACAACTCTACCTTCCTTATAAGGGCTAAGATCTCCTGGAGCATATATCCTGTAGAGAGTCTTTAACATATTCCCATGTTAGGATTTTAAAGTTTATAAACTGCGTCACATACGTAGACGTTGGATATAGGGACTGTGTGAAATTGAGTCACATAAATTCTTATAAAATATCGTACCCCCGAGGCCTTTCAAGAACTGGTGAAGAGAAGTCATGGAAACCTGAACTTGTTTTGGGTTTTGGTCTCATAACATACAATTCTGTTGCGCATAAGTTTTCATTCTTCAGGACCTTTTCAGAATGCCAGAGGTTGTATTTCAAATGTTGTTTTTGGTTTCCGTGTTCTACACTTTGGCAGTCTTTTTACAAAGATGTCAAGTTGCCATTGCATGACGTCGAAGTTCAGAAACTTTAGCCTCTGACATTACTTAGGTCTTTTTGTGAGGAGATGACTTAACCACTCACTCATCCGAAGTCTACCAATAAAAACAAGTCCATTTATCTTTCTTGTTGTGGGATAAAGATGCTCTACGTGGTGCCGCGTTTTATTAGAATTTCCATAACTATCATTATCATAAATTTGAATTAAGAACGTTTATGAGGACATGCAAGAAACTAATCAGAAATGAAGTTGTGCCTGACTAATGGGGTCGCCGTGTTTGCGACCGCGGTTCATACAGGACCATATATTACTTCGGAAAGTGTTGGCTAGCTCGACTGGAGCTGCATAAAACAGCGGACGTGCGAAATTGATCCTTCGGGCAAAAAGTGTGTTTACCCGGCAGTATAAATAAAGGAAATCTGGAACGAAGGACGTATATCCTAGTTAGCTGCAATTGGGCCTGTCAAACCCGATCCTGAAACGTTGCTGATGAGTTATTTATGTCTCTAATTAAATTGGCATTGGACACGGAGAGGGATATTAGCCTAGTGAAAACTGGGTTACCACAATGCGAGACAGGATAACAAGTGAAATCAATTTATGCGCCAGCGCTTATGTTGCGGAAAAATAAATGGTATAACGTTCAATAACTCTTCACACCCTCGACAAGTAATAAAGGGGTTGGGGTGTATGAGGAGCGCATTTAAGATTAATGTTACTGGTGTAATATGCCACGTAGCATGCGTTTGTAGGTGATTCTGATTACAGCGAGCACAAGAGTCGGGTTCATTGCTGCATGCGTGAATGTGTTTAGCTTGAGGGTAATTGTGTGATTTCACATGAATGGGGTAATATTGATGTCATCCTTACGTTAGATTAAATTTATAGGCCCATTTGATTTGATCGAACAGAGTACAATATGAATTGCTCTCGAATGGGGTTTTTAATGAACATTGTCAGCTCATCTTAGTCAGATAGGAATTATATTTCATTCCGGGTCGGTACTTGGAACCAAAATTGGGTTAATCTTCTGGTATAAGAGGAAGTCCGTGAGTATATGTACTAATGAGTTCGTAATCAATGTTGTATTCGCAAATTTATTTTATGGGTAGGAATGAATAATGACGGTTGTAATGCCAAAAGGGTATTGTTTATAAAATTTTCCAAGGCACTCCCACCTCATTTTGGCTTAATTTCAAATGGACTTATTCAAAAGATTCTGCTCACAGGATTCGAAGTTATTATGCAAATATATATTGTAATATGGCGAAATATTTACTTCCAGGCTGATTGCAATCAGTAATGGTTGTCGCTAGTAGAGTGAATATGGCAGTATCATATTGCAATGAGAACCATTTTACTATGTGGGAAAATTACTCCTTTATTTGGTTATGAACGCTTGGGATTATTTTCTGAGGGGGAAGTTATAAATCAGGAAAGAACTGACTTTCGGGAGCAATAAAGCACCAGTGTATGTTGTACAATGCTTGTAGTCCATGATTGTTTCAAAGATTTTTTTTTCATATCCCAAAAGGAGTTTTGATTGTATTTCGTTTCCTGTACGAATACAGCCACTGGGATAGATGCAGGATATGTGCTATTATCTAGCCCGGTCATTGGTTATTGAGACGCTTCAGATCATGGAGCGTGGTTGGTATTTTTAAAAGAGCGATAATTTGGTTGTTTCTGCCCACAGAAAATGTTGGTGAATTATCCAAACCACGGTTGATTGGTTGTTTTACGAGTTGAATTAAGTTATTTCAATCGAGCTATACCGCAAACCTACAACGGTGAGAGTAATCAAGTCGCGAAGATTAAAATGAGCCGGACACGTGGCGCGAATGGACAACGATAGGACCGTGCGTAGAATTCTTGACGGTAGACGAACGGGAAAGAGACCAGTAGGACGGCCGCGACGGAGTTGGGAGGACAATGTTAGGTTTGACCCTGAGGAGATCGGATCAGATGGTCAAGCGTGGAAGGAGAGTGCACAGGACAGGGGACGATAGCGGAGTCGAGTCGGTGTGGTCATGAACTTCCGGATTCCTACAGGCCAATAAATAATAATAAAATAATAACAATCGGGTGTAACCTGTGACTGAACTGATAAGGCAGGGAGGGTAATCGAAATGTTCGAAGTTAGCCGCAATTTGGCTCAACCGGTGGAGAAACTTACGCGAGTGGCGGATGACCAGAATAATTCTGAAAATACGCAGGATATATTACTGTCACCCGAGCCAATTACCTATACTTCGGAAACGCCTGCCCCATTGGGAAAATTAGATCACTGTATGGTATCGGTTACGTAATCGTTTATGTACATCTCATACGACTAACCAACTTAAACGGCCTCACAAAATATGGAGATACCGGGCTACCAACTGGGACGATTTGGGGAATGTTTTTGCATCCTTTCCATGGGTACGATATAGTTTGGAAACTCTGGTGTTAGAGCCTACACGGAATTTGTCACAAACAATTTTTCCTTTCGGAATGGAATTTCACATTACACATTCCATCAAACGAAATCCATCTGATAAACTTTGGTTTGATAGAAAATGCGAGAAGATTACAATAACAAAAATAGAGCTTTTAAGCAGTGGCGCTCCAATCCCACGGAGGTCAATTTAGTTAGAACTAGAAACTGTGCGGTAGGCTCACAATGACAGTGTAGCGTCTCTAACAGATACACACACAATACACAAGCAAATAGTGAAAAACACCGAACGAAAATCGAATAAAAAAATGCATCAGAGCCGTATACCATAGCGATAGCATAACAATTCATATCAGTATACTTGAGTTTAAAAATCGAATTCTAAACATGGCCAGTAGCCTGATGTGTTACGCATTGGTTCAATTTTTGGTGATTCTAACGGTCATAGCGTCAGTTCGAATCACACGTTCTTCACTATCATTCCAAACGCTATCACAGAGTGACCAACAAACTTCTCGCGGCCCTTCTGGTCTATCGGCTATCGGCAATAACTTCGCTTCCCCCCCGTTTTTCCGTTAGTGACACGCAGCCCGGCACTAGTGACGAATTCAAAAGAGAACTATTTACTATTACTATTTATTGGCCTATAGGAACCCGGAAGTTCATGACTTCGCCAACTGGGCTGTGCCATCATTTCCTGTCCTGTGCACTCTCCTTCCACGCTTGAACATCCGAACAGATTTCCTCAAGGTCAAACCCTACATTGTCTTCTTCTCTACGTCGCGACCGTCCTGCCGATGTCCTTCCCGTTGGTCTTCCGTCAAGAATTCTACGCACTATCGTTGTCCTCTCGTTTCCCATTCTCGCCACATGTCCGACCGATCTTAATCTTCGCAACCTGATTATTCTCACTATTGTAGATTTAGTACAGATCTTTCTATTCGCGGTTGTGGAGTTTCCTCCATTGTCCTGCGTCTTCATCATATTTACCGCCAAAGAAACTACTTACAATTTTATGAGGTATTTGTTTTCGTCCCGTTTTGTGAGGGTCCATGTTTCGGATCCGTCTAAAATAATCGGTATGATTATGGTTGTATAAACACCGAGTTTTATATTAAGTGCTAGCAGTTTGGATTTCAGCAGTTTACTGACTGCGTGCGAAGTAACGTTGCCGGAAAGTAGTATTTTGTTAATTTCCTTCGACATTTCGTTACTGGCCGTCAATATTGTTCCCAGATATTTAAATTCTTCAACCTTTTCAAATATCTTGCCTCTGGGGTTTATATGTGTTCCCTGAGGTCCACCTGCTCTCGCCGTAATCATGTATTTTGTTTTGTCTTCATTTATTTCTAGGCCCACCTCTTCTGCCGCTTGCATGATGATTTCACATTTTTTACTTACAGTTTCTAGATTATCGCTCAGAACGGCGATGTCATCCGCATATGCGAGCACTTGAGTGACCCCGTTCAGGGATGATCCGGCGATGTTGTCGTCTTGTATTTTTCTGATAACATACTCGAGGACAAGGTTAATGAGACATGGTGAGAGGCCATCGCCCTCTTTTAGTCCGTCCCGGATTTCAAATTTTTCTGAGAGGTGGTTTTCTATTCTAACTCGCCCTTTGTTTTCGTTCATGCAGATTTGAATGAGGGCGGCGGATTTTCGGGATTCCCAGCTCAGCACGGTGACGCGTAACACCCTAGATTAGGGGTGGTAGATCTTTGTGTGTTACTCCTCGCTAGCCTGTCTGACATGGGTGGCCCTACTGGAAGCGTATGCTTCGCCAGCATAGCCCGAGTGATTCATCGTAGTTTAAGCACCCGCATCACGTCAAGGCTTCTACCAAGAAGGGGAGCTCTCAATGCTATCGACCATGTAATCGGGCTGAGTAATTGCGAGGACGACATCATCTTCTTCGGAGATTTTAATCTTTCACAACACAATTGGGATTTATCTGACGATCATTCACCCTTCACCTCCCATCCCACCTCGGTCAAGGAATGTCTTTTCATCGATCGAATAGATGATTTTTGTCTCTGCCAGATCAACAACGTTCGAAACCTCTTGGGTAGGCAGCTTGACCTCATCTTTGCAACATACCCTATCAATACATCTATCTCACCCAGTCCCTTCCTCCTTACATCTATAGACAACCATCACCTTCCTTTTCACGCGAGCTTCTTCCAAGTCCACTCGCCACCACCCGCCTCCCCCCCTCCCAATCACTTCGCCTACAATTTCCATAAAGCTGATTTTCGCCTCATCAACGACTACCTAGGCCGCCTTTTGTTCAACTACGATCACCTATCCGGTTGAAGATGCCATCACCCACTTGTATACCGAAATCCTTTACTCTATTTTAATGTTCGCTCCATACTCTAGACAAAGAACATCAAACACTTCCCCTCCATGGTACAATCACGAGCTTCGTCCCTCCTCAAGCTTCTTCCGCCCGTTCCCTGCGTAATGAAAGGAATAAGTTATGGATCATCTTCTCTCGCAATCGAACTACACCTGACTACTCCAACTTTCTTGGCTGTTACCTCCAATTTAGAGAACTTTTCAACACCCTTTATCGCAACTATCTTACCAAAACTCAGACCAATCTCAAAAATGACCTCAAAACGTCAAACACAAACGTAGATCCGACGGATACCCGACGGATCACACGTTTTTCACATTGTGGCAAACGCTAGAATCGGTGACCCCGACGTGATCTGTGTACAAATAGCACACACACTCCTATAGTAAAAGAGGACATTACTACTACGGTCCTGATTTCTGTACGGAGCACCAGCTCACTCGCCTGCTCCGGCGCCCTCTCGCTCGCTCGTTCCTCGCGCCGTCGTCCACACACGAAGTTGATCGTAACAAAGTTACTGGGGAGGGAGTAGGGTGGCGTTTCTAACAGATACACACACTATATACAAGCAAATAGTGAAAAAAGAAAAAAGTTCACTCATAACAGGTTTATCTGAAATTAAAAAAATTTTCTGTTAATAGATGTCTGGCGTTTCTAACAGATACACACACAATACACAAGCAAATAGTGAAGATCACCCAAAGAAAATCGAATAAGAAAATGCATCAGCCGTATAGCAAGCAATAGCATAGCAATTCCATATCAGTTGAGTGTACTTGAGTTTAGAAATCGTTCTTCGTACACGCGGCAGTGGCCTGATGTGTTGAGCATTGGTTCTATCTTTTAGTGATTCTAACCGTGATAGCGTCGGTTCGAATCACACGTTCAAGCTCGTGACGGGACGAAGGAAAAACAAAAATTAAAATTTGAATTTTTGACGGAGCTGTGAACAAAAAATCATATTTTTGGTAAAACTTACACCACTTAAAATAAGTTGTGGTAAAAAACGAGTCCTCCGTTCCAGCACTAGATAATTTTATGTTGAAGAAGTGTACAAATTGAATAAAATCGGTTCATAACTTTTTGAGAAATCATGACAACCGACTTCGAAAATACGGTTTTGAGAAAAACGCGATTGAAATGCAAAAACAATTTTTTTCCCAACTTAATAACCTGCTGCAGCGGCAATATTCAGGGGATCCTTTTGCTCTTGCCTGTGATGAATTCTTGCCACTCGAGCCAGACAAACAATAGCTAAGCGGTGCCTCAATATACCTGCGACCCGCTGGGCTAGCGTGGCTTGACGGGCGGAATTTTCAAAGGCTCTATCTCTTAGAATTTTACTTCAATCAATTTAAAATTTTGGAAGAATGTTCTAGACATATTGTATTATTTAATAAAACAAAAATAAATCGAATTTTTGAAATTTTCAAACCCACCTAACACCTTAAATTCTAAAATATATTTGTACAGAAGCATTAGTCTAAAGAACAAACAGCAGACTGTTAATATGAGTTTTTAAATTAGTTATTAGGAACAAGTAATGTGTTGTATTAAAGTGCCAATAGCATTAATTTGCTCAGTTATGTCATTCAAAAATGTTAACTATTGGAACAACTATACCGGAACTAACACTTTATTTGCAGATTCCAATAATTTTTTGAGAACCCCCTCTAAAACGAACTCAGGACTGAATTAATCTGGTTAGCTTTCCTTAGTGTTATAATTTATAGAGGAAAGGCCTCTTTTGACCTTCCTCTGTTGAATATTAAGTCTCTTGCGATCTGAATTCGTCAGGGCACATAAACCCGTGACTTGATAATGTTAGATTTCGTCAGGGCGCATAAAGCCGTCATTAGATTAGTTGGTGATCCAACAATCAATCGAGATTTCAACGTAGTGATTGAAGCTAAAAAGAGAAGCGGATGATCTAACAAACAAATGCGGTTGACGTTCACGTCTCAACAAGTGAAAGAAGAATCACCTTTATTTTGAAAATATTTTGCCTTATACACAAAATCTTAATATAACAAAGTCTCGCAATTTTTTGTACAAACATAAAATCTCGCTATTTTTTGCACGGTTGGAAACCAAAAATTCTTTCCTACAATAAGACTATATAACTTACAATAGAGATACAATTTCTCACCACGTCAAGTGACAGGTCGAACATTTCCTAAGTCCTTTGTTCATTTCATGTATCAATACAAACCAATACCGCCGGCTGCATCTAGGAAAAACCCTTAATGGAATATTCCTTTGCCTGCGTCATAAAATGTGTGTATCGAGGTCGTTTCATGGGACGTGAATTATCTGCTAAGATAATTGCCGTAGAAAAGGGGACCGTCATAAAAAAATGGTATTTCGTGCAAAGGTACTTAAAAACTCAAAAAGATAATTTTGTAATCGCGTGGTGATGTGCGATGTTTGTAATGACAGATGAAATGAACTTATCCTATGATTCGATAAAAAAAATGATAAAAATACTCAAATTAACACTTAGTCTTCAAACGTAGATATCACCAAGCGGAACATCATTCAGATTAATAAGAATTTTTAATGAGAGGTGTTTACATGCTCATATACCTTAGAAATTTGTTGACTAGCAGGTATTTTATTCCCTTTCGCGGATGCTGAGAAACGTCAACTCCAATTCCACCTCGTTTGATTTCGACCTCACTACCCAAACTCACAGACACCGCTTCCTAAATCATGTTCCTCTATCACACCCCTAATTCTTAACGGCCCCCATACACATTCCACACTACTCGAGCTCCACACCCCGTTATCCTTCCACGCGGGCAACCTTGTGGATGATGAGGATGAGGATTAAGCGAGAATCACCTTGCCCACTGCTTGGTTTTGGGCCCGTCAGTATAGCAAACAGTCACAAGGATTGCAAGGGTAAACAAATTTGAAAAATTATAAATAAATCAAAAACAATACAAATGATGTATTACAGTATTACTTTTTCCCTAGATTTATCTTTAAGTTTTTACTTTAATGTGTTTTTAGTATGTGAATACGGAGTATCCTTTAATGATCGTTCCTCTGCTTATATTGAATTTGTTGTGGTAAGGAATTAGAATTATAGCATAGAATTAAGCAAAATGTGTAAACCTAAGTAACAATGTATGACGAAAGATCATGAAACTCTTGTGCATAATTTTAAAGCCAAAAGCAGTGCTTGTTTATTATTATTATTGTTGTGGAATGGCCTTAAGCTGCGCGAGCTATGCGATTGCAGCGCCGGACCGAGCGTTGCGAGCAATAGGAGAACGAACGCACAAGTACATCTGACAGTAGAGATAGCAGCAACGTGGAACGCCGCTCGATATTAATTTTTTCTTTACCTTTTTGACTGTGTTTCACATTGTATAATAAATAAACCATTTTTAGGCGAGGAGCCGCAATTTTGTTTACCACACTGTGACAACAGGTTATGGGCCCAGGACAAGACAACGGGGAAAACACACTGGAAAGCACACAGGACAACATAACCCAACTGCGGACAAAATGGACGGCCAAAGCCCAAGTGCAATGCGCATACAAATGCTAACGAGGGCGAACTACGACACCTGGAAACTCAGAATGCAGGCCCTTATGACCAAGAACAAAACGTGGGCTCACGCAAGCGGCGAAAAACCGAAGCCAGAAGCTGCTGAGGAATTACCAGCGTGGAAAAACGAGGACGCAAAGGCGAAAGCCGACTTATATCTCGCCGTTAGGGACGCCGAACTCAGGCAAATCAGACACTGTGAAACAGCCCGGGAAATTTGGCTGAAGTTGGAAGTAGTCTTCGAATCTAAAGGACCGGTGAAGAGGGCATCTTTGTGGAAACGCCTGATGGGTCATCGTCTCAACGAAGATGGAGACGTACGACGGCACGTGAACGAATTCTCCGACATGGTCGACAAAATGTCCGAACTATCCGTGCAGGTCAGCACTGAACTACAATCCATCATGCTTCTACACAGCCTGGCGGAGAGCTTCGAAAATTTTATATGCGCCATCGAGTCGAGAGACGGATTACCCTCGCCAGAAAATTTGAAAATCAAAATCCTCGACGAAAGTGCGACAAGAAGACAACGCAGCCAAGCCGATGACCAGGCAATGTTGGCGAGAAAAGGGGCGCCATACAGGAAAGGAACCACAAACAAAGCGTCGAACAAGCCCGTCGAAAAATCGGACGACCAACGTAGCGGTGGAACATTCAGATACAAATGCCACAGATGTCGCCAAATCGGCCACAAGGCCATAAATTGCCCGGAGAAGGCCGAACGAGGCGTGAAACATCCCGTTAACAAAGAAAAATCCGCCATCGGCGAAGACATCTCCTTTATGTTCTCCCACACAAATGCCGACTCTCACTTCGCAGGGAACGCTCAGAAAAACGACACGTGGTGTCTCGACATGGATGCACTTCACATCTGTGCCACGACAAGGACGCATTCGAGCAAACAGCAAGTGCTGGAAACTTGAGAATTAATCTGGCAAATCATGGCTCCACCGACGTCAAGGCAAAAGGAACCGTTAAAATCGCAGCATCTGACGGAGAAACGACTCGACTCATACGTCTGGAAAATGCACTGCACGTACCCGAACTGCGAAATAACCTCATCTCGGTCGCAAAGATCACGGGCGCCGGAAACAGCGTGACGTTCACGCGAGGAGGAGCCAAAATCGGAAACAGCCACGGATCTGCGATCGCTGTAGCGGATGGAAAAGGAGACCTCTACTTCCTCCACGAGGCCGGAAAGGAATCGGTCTGCGCCCTGTCGACGGGGACACGTAAGTCCCCAATAACCGTTTGGCACGAGAGATTCGGCCACCTGAACTGGCACGATCTCTTGGAAATGAGCAAAAAGGGGATAGTGTCCGGACTCAACCTTGAAGACGACGGAACCAGGAATGCGTGCGAGATCTGTTCGGAGCGAAGATGACAGCGCTGCCCTTCGGAAAGAAGTCGCACCGAAGCGAAAATTTACTGGATATCCACGTCGACGTATGCGGACCGATGAGAGACGAATCAAGGGGAAAAGCCAGATACTTCCTTACGCTAACTGACGACTACTCTCGTTGGACAGAAGTAAGGTTCCTACAAAGGAAAAGCGACGCGCTGAAGTTCTTCAAGGAATTCAAGGCTCTCGTCGAAAATCAATCAGGACGAAAGATTAAATGCGTGCAATCCGACAACGGACGAGAGTTCCATAACGAGGAATTCGACAAGGTTTTGAAGCGAGAGGGGATTGCCCGAAAGCTCACGACGCCGTACACCCCCCAGCTAAATGGAGTAGCGGAGAGGAAAAACCGCACGCTCATGGAAATGGCGCGTTGCATGTTGGCGCAGTCGGGGCTCCCAACTTCGTTTTGGGCGGAAGCGATCGCCACGGCGAACTTCGTGAGGAACCGATGCATTACGAGGACGCTTGGGGACAAGCCCCCTTACTAGCTGTGGCATGGAAGACGCCCGAACGTGAGGAGCATGCGAACCTTCGGAGAGACCGCATGTATGCTGGACAAAACTCCCGGGAGGGGGAAGCTGGAGCCACGAGGCATGAAATGTTTCTTTCTCGGATGCGACGAGTCGACTCAAGGCTACCGAGTGTGGGTACCAAGCAGACAAAAGGTAACCACGACACGAGACATCAGATTCATCGACACCGATGTGAGAACGCGAATGCACGACAAATCGCCGTCGTCTACACCAAACCCAGATCGAGATTTGAATTACAATCCCGAGGGAACATCACTGCCGAATTTCTTTGAACCTCCCCCAGATGGGGACCACGACGAGGAATTGAGAAACGAGTCGCAGGAACACGACGACCTGACGGGGGAAGAAGACGAACCCACCGAAGCGATCAGAAGAGTTCCGGGCAGGCCTAGAAGGATTCTCACCTGACGACCCGGTCGCCCGCGAAAACAGTACCAGATCGCGCTGGAGGACGAGGACCCTCGCGGATCGTCGACGACGAAGAGTCGAACACCCCGGACGCCCTGGAAGCAAATCTGGCCAGTCTTCACTCGGAGGTCCCGTACCAGCAAGCATTGAGCGGACCGGACAAATAAGAATGGGTGGACGCCATCGTCGAGGAAGTCAAATGCCTAATCAAGAACGACACATGGCTGATCGTGAATCGACCCAAGAACCGAAGCGTGGTCAGATGTCAAATGGCCCTCAGGAACAAGCGCGACTCGGGCGGCAATGTCGAGAGAAGGAAGGCACGACTGGTGGCAAGGGGATTCGCGCAGCGACCCGGGATCGACTTTCACGATACCTACGCTCCCGTCGCTCGCCTGGGATCTATGCGCCTGCTGCTCGCGCTGGCGGCCGAGCACGAACTCAAGGTGCATCACATGGACATCACGACCGCATACCTGAACAGCACGATCGAGGAGGAGACGTACATGGAACTGCCCGATTCACTAGCGGAATGTTTGAGGAAAATCGTCGCGACGCAAGGCAAATCTGGTGTCGGGAGCCGCGCCAAGGAAATGCTGAAACAACTTCAGGGTGGCGAGAAGGTTTGCCGTTTGAGGAAGGCCTTGTACGGCCTCAAACAGGCTGGTCGACAATGGCACAAGAAACTGAGCGGAAAGCTCGAAGAACTGAACATGACGCCAACGACCGCGGACCCCTGCGTTTATCGCCTCAGGCGAGGGGGAGAACCGCTGATATTACTGGTCTACGTCGACGACATTTTGATACTTTATCGGAGTCAGGAGGACCTCGACTTCATCCGACGAGGCTTGATACAGGAATTCGAGGCAAGAGATATGGGGACAGCTCGCTATTGTCTGGGGATCGAAATCGCCAGAAGCGGAAATCAGATTACCATTTCCCAACCGAATTACATTCGGGAACTACTCTCTCGATTTCGGATGGAGGACTGTAACACCGTCAGTACTCCCGTTGAATCGGGTTCGAGGTTCGAGAAGGACGTTGAAGAAGAAGGATCACCAGGAGGTAGTCGGCCCTATCGCGAGCTTGTCGGAGCTCTGAATTACTTGGCGATCGCCCCAAGACCGGACATTTCACATATTGTCAGTTGCCTCAGTCAATTCAATACTTGTCACGACGAGGCGCACTGGGAGGCGGCGAAACGCGTCCTGAGATACCTGAGGGGACCGCCGACTTCGGAATCACGTACACGAAGAGCACGAAAACCTTGGAAGGGTTTGTTGACGCCGATTGGGCCGGGTGTCCGGTAGACCAGAGATCGTACACCGGATACGTCTTCACCCTGAGCGGCGCCGCCATCAGCTGGGAGTCGAGGAAACAGCGCACCGTCGCGCTTTCGTCCACTGAGGCAGAGTACATGGCGCTAACTGAGGCCGCGAGAGAGGCCATTTACATACGGGGATTCCTGTCGGAGCTCAAGCTGTGCGAGTGCGAGAGAGTTCTGGCGATGAACAACAACCGAGGGGCGCAGCTGTTGGCCCGGAACCACACGTTCCACGCGAGGTCGAAACACATCGACATCAGACATCATTTCGTCAGGGACGTCTTGCGCGACGGTCGACTGGACATCAAACACCTCCGCTCAGATGAGATGCCTGCGGACTTCCTCACGAAGGGACTGACGAAAGACAAACATCAGAGGTGCCTGGATCTGATCGGACTCGGGGGTTCCCAGGTGATCGACCCGACGCTACGATCGAGGGGGAGTGTTGTGGAATGGTCTTAAGCTGCGCAAGCTATGCGATTGCAGCGCCGGACCGAGCGTTGCGAGCAATAGGAGAACGAACGCACAAGTACATCTGACAGTAGAGATAGCAGCAACGCGGAACGGCGCTCGATATTAGTTTTTTCTTTACCTTTTTGACTGTGTTTCACATTGTATAATAAATAAACCATTTTTAGGCGAGGAGCCGCAATTTTGTTTACCACACTGTGACAACAATTATCATTATTATTATTTTAATTCATTGAACCTTCTTTTTACAATTTAAGAATAAATATCTCTACTATTCGATTTAAGTACTTAATGAATCTCTTGTAAAAGATTTGATTTATTGAAATTTCGTATTTAAGAAGTTTCGATCAGAAACACCAGACCCTAAGAATAGGGTTTAAAATATATGGATTTGAAATTATAACTGAAAGAGAAATTGAGATACTACTGCTATTCTAGAAGCAGATATAAAACTTTATACATAAAAACCTTAATATAAGAAATCTTACTACAACAATGATGTGTATATACGTACATATAAAACTGTTTCTAGTTTTAAACGATCTATAAATTATTTTCATAGCAAAACCAACATAGGCAAAACAATTTGCAACAACGAAAGAAACAAACGAATATACAAGTATACGTTCTCTTTACACTGTATGTACAATACAACATAAATTGTTCACTAACAACGGAAATGAAGACGGTTTCTTTTTTTTATATTCAATACATTTAGTTTTAATTGAATCTGTTGAACAACTTCAAAAACCAAGTTTTAAATAATACATAGACTAGAGCGTCTAAGATCATAGGCACTTGCTGACCCTATCTGTGAACATAACTTAATTTATTTTATTATCAAAGAAAATATTTTTGTTTAATAATTATTATTATATATAAGAGAACAGCGTATAAATTTATAAACCATTGTAAGTCCCTTCCGGGTATAACCCGCGCACAACACGAAATTAGCACACCTCCTCGACATCGGCTCAATCTCACTCCATCAACTCAACTCCCTTCTCCTGCGCCCAACTGCACGCAACACTCCTCGGACTCCGCCCACTCTTTCAAACTGGCTTCTCTCTCAACCTCGGCACAACGATGCCCACCAGCCGACTCCACGCGACCCAGGTCGCCGTCCCTCAACCCTACGCAACCCTTTCGACATTGCTCGGCACCGACCAAACCTTTTCGACACAGTTCCACCTACTTCGATCCTTCGATTCCTCCCTGGCCCGTAGGGCTCCTTGCTATCCACCCGCTACTCCGCGTAGCAAACAATAGTCAGGACGCCCACCTCGACCACCCTTACTCCCACGCAAGGATTCTTCTTTCTAGGGACTCCCGCGGAAGCGGCTCGAACCTCTTCCATCCAGCACACGCCACTTCGTCACTGCGGATGCGAGCGAATTCCCAATAGGCCCTGGCCTATTCGGGCGACAAACCTGTTGCTCCAAGCGACCCACAACAGGCCAGTGGACCACGCCGCACAATGTGGGTCGCTGTGGCATCAACGCGGTAACAACGTGTCCACTCCTTGTATCGACCCAGGCCCACCATGACCCAGGAACTTGTCACTCAGGACAGTTCCAATACCTCACCACCGCGCCTTCCGAAGCGAGAAGACCTAGCTTATCTTTCAAGCGTCTAGCCCTCCTTCTAGCACCACACCAAACTCCTTCGCCCTACCATTTTTTCGTGACTACGTCACTGGGGGGTGGAGTACTGTGGGGGTTTCTCTAAACTACACGGAGAACCACCCACCATTCCCGGCCAATCCCATCCCATTTCGACCGCTTTACAGCCCGTCAAACCAACCCCATCCCCCCCCTACTTACCTGTACACCTGCAAAGCATGTTACCACCAAGGACACATAGCTAAACTCATTGCTCCACGCAGACAATGCATAAATGAGTTTAGCTTCCCTTTTTTGCCATACGGCAACTCTTGTTCATGTCGATTACCGACAACCAAATCCAGCCGGACGAAGTTGTTGCATCATTGCAGAACCGATGTGGAAAATTATCAAAACATTCGATTGAATCACGTGATAATATTTCCCTAGCGTTACTTCGGCTTTTCTCCAGAAGCTTCATTCGCTGGGGATCAATGCTCTCTTTTTGCTGGTGAATAGCATCAGCTTAATTTTCCTCTCTTTCACAGTTCTGTCTTCGTACAGATCAATGTACTCTGAGCTCACCATACTACCGAATTAGGTCAATGGGTTCCGCTCAGAACTACATTGATTCATGCACATACAACCAAATCCACCCCAATTTAATCATACATTGTGTTCCTGTTCTCTCATTCGCCCGCTCTCTTCGATCATCAGTTTACCGATGTAACCTACCACACATCGACGGACGAGGCAATGAGAGAGCAAAAGTATGTTCTCTTTTGGTTGTCGGGTGCAAAAATTAAATTATCCAATTTCTTCCCTTTTCGAGTCAGTCGATTAAGATGTTTAACAGGAGGAAGTCGTTACGCTAACCACCGCCGCGTGTGCATGCTTATGCACACGCTCGTTCGCGAAGAGTCCCTAACGTAACTAAATTAACTGTCGGAAATCGGAGACTTTCTAACGAAACAGAAGAAGTGTAAAGTTATGCTGATTTAAATTGTATTTATATTGCGATAAAAATGTATCTTTAGCTGTTTTTCGTGTAAGAGGCTAACACACCTCGAGTGCCCAAGAACGCTCTACTTATCAAAATGCTAATTAAAAACTCAGCCGCGATGGCGCAACAAAATCAAATGAAAGAAAAACATTTATACAACCAACCAACATCAGTGTGTTTTCTATTGTTCCTGTCTTCCTGGGTGGACTATCCTCATCAGAGCAACGTCATTGGGAATATAAGGAATCCGTATCGTACCAGGCACACCAACTTATACCCCCACAACCTCATTCACGTTCACAACCCTCATCCCGCCCACCCACTCCCCCTCATTTACACCTAGTTAAGATATTTATACCATCGTTTTAAGTTATTAAGTTTTTTTTCTCTTTTTGTTACATGCGATATACTTTTTTTTTCTTTTCCTCGCTTGTATTAAGCTGAATCTAGGTGGATTCTACTCTCACCAAATCAAAGACATTAAATGCCATTTTTTCAGGTAGATAATAGTTACAGAAGTTCTTTGTCATTGCTATTCGGTATTATTGCTAAAACTTGACGAAGATGCAAATGAAATAATAAATCTTTCCTTTCCTTACAATTTAAACACCGACAACGGCTTACCCTGCTGTGGTAATTTAAAAATAATCAGACGACAGCGAACCATCTTCATGTAGACCTTCTAGGGATTCTCGATGATAAGAGAAGAAGTGTTCGTTCTCTGTGCCACAAATTTCAGAAAAGCACGCTATGCTTCTAATTAAATTGTCTATCTAATTAAATTACCAAAGGCACAAGTTCATTTTAAGAAATATCCTTTAATTAGCGCTGTTTAAGGAAAACCCGTATCAATCTTGTGCTGGTTTATCTCCGTGAATTTATTAATGATTGAGTTCGAAAGGTGTAAGCATAAGAAGTTGAAGGTTTTTGACTCCAGGTCTTTATTTATTCACGATTAGGAAGTTGAGTTAGAGAGCATGACCTGTGTTTACTCCTTTCAGTGAAACCCACGGAGAGAGTTTCGTGAATAATACAATGCACACCAGCAGCTACCAGAGACGAGGTTACCACAAGTTGCCAATATATACTTCATCTTTTACTCACATTTATAATTCACAAACGCTAAGGAGAAAATAGATGTACGATATTAAAAGATTTGTACATTACAGACCAGATAGACAATCGTCAATAAACTTTGCTTCTGCAGTTCTATGTTTGTTAGGAAAAAATATTAATGAAGCATTTCAAAATCAAATTAATAAATCGATTGGAGCACCTTTATCACAGCAGCTAGCAAACGCATCAGACTCTTCGACAGTCCCGCACAGTACAACCGATTGCGACAATCCATAAGATTTCCTGAAAAGCAATTTCTAAGCAATAAATATTAGGTTATCTATTGAAACAGTTACATTTTTCCCTGGCAATATTGTTAACTTATTTTAATTGAAAATAGTTACAATAGATGAAATATATATAGTTACAAAGATTTCGTCAATCTGATTTACAAACTTTTTTTTAGCCATTTTAGTACCCCGCCCCAGAAATGTGCGAAAAATTTAAAATATTTGAGTTATCTAGATTTGATATCTCGCACTTGCAAGTCATTAACTTTTATACAGTGTAATATCATGATAAATAATGGAACTTTAAGAGGTTCGTCATCGCATATCCGTGTTCGCTCTCGAGGCTCTGCCCACGCTCGACGGGTGACGGCATTTTGTAACATCAGGGGAATCGGTTTCACCAATGCGAATGTATACGCCGTCCACCAATATTTGCATACAACGAAACCTGATATCCTTGCCCTAACTGACCCAGATCGATTCGTCAACTGATTCGACATATCTTCGTTGCTCAGGACACGACTTACATTCGGGATTCCGTTTTAAGGGCGGAGTCTGCGTCTTCGCGCGGTCCAATCTGGCTTGCCAGAGGATGGAGGCGTTGGAACCTAATAATATGGACACCATATGGCTGAGGAATTCCGTTAAATTTCTTTGTTGTCTTTACCGCTCCCCGAATGACGATCGACCAGCGACATTTTTCGAACATTTATCACATCCCGTCGACTGCATACAGATCAACCACCCAGCTACTGAAATGGTTGTCCTTGGCGATTTTAATGTGCACAATTCCGACTGGTTGGTACATTCTAACAGAACCGACGAGGCTGGGAGGCTGGCGGAGATGTTTGCTGTTGGCCGCAATTCTACTCAACTCATGGAGGAACGACCGCGAGTGCCGGATGCCCGAGGCGATTATGCGAACACCCTGGATCTGTTTTGGACATCTGAACCAAGGATTTATACCGTAGAGATTTCCGTGCCACTGGGAAACTCAGATGACTGCTTGGTATCTGCCCCGCAAGCACTTGCATATCAAACGAAACCGGTCTAGGCAGCTTCGCCATGTAACAGGGCAATTGAAAAGTCCCCGGCCTCCCATAGTAAAACACATTTTTTTGGCAAAATTCGTTTTTTTTATTCAACATAATTCCCTTCGAGGGTGATAAACTGATTATAGCGACCCTCCAACTTTTCGATACCTTGTTTGTAGTACGATTTGTCCTTTGCTTCAAAATAGGCCTCTGTTTCGGCGATCACCTCTTCATTCGACGAAAATTTCCTCCCAGCGAGCATTCTTTTAAGATCTGAGAACAGGAAATAGTCGCTGGGGGCCAGATCTGGAGAATACGGTGGATGCGGAAGCGATTCGAAGCCCAATTCATAGATTTTTGCCATCGTTTTCACTGACTTGTGACACGGTGCATTGTCTTGGTGAAGCAGCACTTTCTTTTTCTTCAAATGCGGTCGTTTTTCGGCGATTTCGTCCTTCAAACGGTCCAATAACGCTGTGTAATAGTCGCTGTTGATGGTCCTTCCTTTTTCAATATAGTCAATGAAAATTATTCCGCGCGCATCCCAAAATCCAGACGCCATAACCTTGCCAGCCGACTGTTACGTTTTTCCACGCCTTGGGGCGGGTTCATCGTGTGCAGTCCACTCGGATGACTGCCGATTGGACTTCGGAGTGAAATGATGGAGCCATGTTTCATCCATTGTCACATATCGACGCAAAAACTCGGGTTTATTACGCTTGATCATCTCCAAACACTGCTCCGAATCATCAACTCGTCGTTGTTTTTGGTCAAAAGTGAGCTCGCGCGGCACCCACTTTGCACAGAGCTTTCTCATACCCAAATATTCGTGAATGATATGATGTACACGTTCAGTTGATATCTTTAGAGTGCCTGCTATTTCATTCAATTTCAATTTACGGTCATTCAAAATCATTTTGTGGATTTTTCTAATGTTTTCGTCGGTAACAACCTCTTTTGGGCGTCCACTGCGTTCACCGTCTTCGGTGCTCATTTCACCACGTCTAAACTTAGCATACCAATCCTTGATGGTTGATTATCCTGGGGCGGTGTCTGGAAACTCGTCATCAAGCCAAGTTTTTGCTTCAACTGTATTTTTTCCCTTCAAAAAGCAATATTTTATCAACACGCGAAATTCCTTTTTATCCATTTTTTTTCACAATAACAGAAGTTGCTTCACTCAAAATTCTATAATTCAAAAACTAATGATCCGACATCTGTTTATACACGCGCCTTTTGAACGTTAGGGCTAACTAAAAATCATATGGATTTAATTCCAGTGCCGCCATCTATGTGTCAGGCCGGCGACTTTTCAATTGCCCTGTTATGGAAGTATGTGGCTGCTAACTGGGACGATTTGCGAGATGTCTTCGCATCCTTTCCATTGTCGGAGGTGTGCTTCGGAAGCCCCGATGTTAACGCTTGCGCGGAGTCGGTATCAGAGATTATTCTTCTGGGGATGGAGATGTATATTCCACATTCTATCAAACAAAATTCATCTGATAAACCACGGTTTGACAACATATGCGAGCTGATTACAGCGAAAAAAAAAAAACAGAGCTTTTGAGCAATGGCGCTCCAATCCCACCGATGTTAATAGAACGAATTTTGTTGGAATCAGAAACGCGTGCAACCAGGCGAATGATACCGCGAGGAAGGCTCACAACGCCTGGGTGATCGATAAGCTCCTTCGGTGCCCAACTGGTTCGCGCTCCTTCTGGAAATCGTAATTTCTGCTTTTTACACATTGATCTGCCATTGGTAATCGTGCTCTCTTGTGTGTTCCCCAACTCACCACACTCATCCAGGTCGAAACGTACTTGTGTATTCGTTCGACGTCGATGGGCGTATCCAGAATGGAGAAATCAAAAGGGAAAGCACAATAACCCTGGGTTGATCTGGCTAGGTGTGTGTGCGTCAATGCCGTGTATACGGCTGGTCTACTGACCTAGTGACAATCTCTTAGGTCAACGCACTATAGCAAGACAGAAATACGAGAGAGAGGAAAACCTAGCTAAGGTTATTCACCAGCAAAAAGAGATCATTGATCCCAAGCGAATGGGTGATCTGGGAAAAGTCAATAGGACGCCTCATCGGCTGGGGATATAATACCATTCTGTGGAATGTTCGATAAATACCCAAGCCTATGGACTATGACGCAACAGCGTCGCTTGGTTTGACTTGGTTGTTGCTAACCAATACGAATGGAATTTCCGGTGGAAATCCCATGGTTAGCGCAATAGTGTTGCCGTATGTCGTTGATTGTAGCTAAACTCAATTATGCATTATCTGCATAGAATAATGAGTTTAGCTATGCGTCCCTTTGACATGTTTTACAGGTAAATAACTTATCAAGGAAATGGGTAGGTATTGTGGTTGGAATTGTGGGCTGTTTCTCCTATAGGATAGAGAAACCCCTACAGTGTCTCCCACAAAATTACCGTTCGATAGCATTACTCTCTAATTTATCTAAGGTAATGGAAAAAGTCATTAATACTGAGTTAGTTAAGTATTTGGAGAGCAACGGACTTCTGAATGATCGTCAATACGGATTCCGTGTGTAGTGCTCCGCAGCCCTACCGTCTTCCCAAAATCCTTACCTCAATCCTAACATATCCATTCAACCATAAAATCCCATAATATACATTTATACACTTAATATAGTAAATATATCCTCTAATATCTTTTTACCTCAAACACATTTGCATATCTATTCAATTTCCATAGTTCATACATTTACAAATAATCAATTCTATTTACATAGTTCATATATTTGCATACTAATCAATTCAATTTCCATTACCTTAAAAATACAATACTTCATACATTAGAAATACATTCATCATCCCCCTAATTCTCAAATTTGCATAACATAACATAACACATACATACCAAATTTCCAGCCATACATTTCATAACAACAGTTAATCCAAGTTCCGTTATCCTAAGCAGCTGCATGTTTTGCAATAGTTTTTCAGTTAACAAGAATCACCCCCATTAGGTAACCAGGGGCAACTGAATGATTTCGTTCATACGAAATCAAAAATGTAAAAACAGTTGTATACAGACTTCCGACACGGAAGGAAGTTCGTGTTTTATTTTTGAAAAAAAAAAGAAAAGAAAATATAAAATTAACACAGACGTGTGCGGACGTCTTGTGTTCAGTGAATTAAAGAACAGGTGTTTTTTAATTTAAAGATAATAAATTATATAAAATACATTCCACGCTCTTCCCTCGGTCGCGTCGAGGAAGCACGGCGTTAGGAATAGTACACGTGGCAGGCGTTCTGCGGGAGTCCTTTTGACACAAAAAACAAAAATTCACAGAGAGAGAACTTCTTCTTCTAAAATATTCAGGCAATAGGTAATATATAAAAATATAAAAATATGAAAATATTATTGTACGCCGAAAGACATTACACAAAATTGTATCGTGTAATTTAGAGTGCTCGTGTAGAGCCAGTAAATTATTTTAAGAATAAGAAAATATTGTAAAATAGGATTTAGCATTTTAGTCCTAAGTGAATATTTCTTAAATTAATGCGTTATTCAACAACAACAACAAGACCTTTTGACACTTATAACCGATATATGGACATCTACGATTGAACGGCATGGTGGATCAATGGCGGTTGCATTGGATATCTCCAAGGCTTTTGACCGCGTCTGGCACGGGGCATTGCTGACCAAACTTCGTTCATATGTACTTTCCCAACAGCTTTGCGACTGGACGAGAAGCTTCCTCGAGAATCGATCGATCCGGGTTGTTGTGGGCGGCGAGTGTCCGGATCACTCTCCTATTAATTCGGGGGTGCCCCAAGGTTCTATTTTAGCTCCAACCTTATTCTTGCTTCACATAAATGATTTGTTGGAGATAACGGATACCAAAGTGTTCAGTTTTGCGGATGATAGTACGCTTGTTTCCTCCTTTTCGAGTGTTCGGCCGGTTGGTGCACCTGCGTCGCACCAGCTGAGATGTAGACAGATTGACTGTCTGAATCAGGATCTAGGTATGGTCCTGCAGTGGGGAAAGGCCAATCTCGTCGACCTCAATGCAGTAAAAACACAACATTCACAAAAAAAGTGGATCATCGGTTCCACACCTGATGATGAATGGCCGCGCCCTTGAATCAGGGGTAAGCTTGAAATTGCTCGGCTCACGGTCTGTGGATATGTATCATGGCATAAACACGTGTCGAGCATCGCCAGGTCAGCCTAAGGAAAGCTGAGTTATCTTTTTAGAGCCAAGAAATATTTTACTCCGGCCCAACTTCTTCTCCTATATAAATCCCAAATTAGATCCGCGCTCGAATATTGCTCTCATGTTTGGAGCTCGGCTCCTAAGCATACCCTCGACCTACTAGAGAGCGTACAGAGAGGAGCGATCTGCCTGATCGGCGCTCGGCGCTTACATTGGGACTACAGTCGCTATCACATCGAAGGCGCGTAGCCGACCTCTATCTGTTTTACAGATATTATCACGGGTGCTGTTCTTCGGAGATTCTTGGTATTGTTCCACACAATTCGGCTTGTATGCGCTCCACAAGACAATCCGGCGGATCGCACCCGTTTGTGGTTCATCTCCCAACGGCGCGAACATCCCTGCATCAGAGCTCGGTCCGTTACAGAGCGGGGAAGTCGTGGAACTCCCTTCACACGTGATTGTCCCGGAGCATTACAACCTGCAACTGTTCAAAAAGAACTGCAACAGTTATTTGATGGCATCTCGGGACGCCTACTCGGCGCTATAGGTTCGCCTCTCCCGAGAGAAGTCTAATAAAAAAATACCTAAAGATTTTTTTACTTGAACATTTTTGCCTTTAGCATATTTTCATTAAAATTTCGTATTTTAAACACTTAACATATACATAATACTAGATGACTTCGTCGCTCGGAGTTATCAGTCTTCTGGCTAACATGCCTTTGTGTTCTACCACAGTATCTTGATAAAAAAAAAATTTTTTTCAAAAATTTCACTCGTATTTCATTTTTAAAAATCCTGACTTAAACTTTAAAACTCTTAAACTCACTCCTCTATCTTGTCCCTACTTATTGCATCGCTTTTCATTGTTTTCATAGTTCCACAATTCTCGTTTGATTCGGCAGTTGCTTTTTAAATTCTAACTGGCACACTGATTGATGGGCATATGCAAGTTTCAATAATTATAACCCCTAAGTGATTAATTGCTCTTATAATATAATTAATTGTTCTTATAACGTGTCATCCACCCACACAAAGAGAAATTGAAAAAAATGAAGGCAAAGGAAAAAGGAAGAAAGTTGGTTTGTACGATTTTTTTTTTTTTGTAATAAAAAATATGTTTAGGGAAAAAAAAGTATAAGTTCTTCGTATTTTGGTACAACTCATGGCGAATGTAAGAGCAAGTTGCTCAATACTGCCATTAGATAATTGTGCAACATACTCTGAACGTATCTTTTCTGAAAATCGTGGATTAACTGAACCTGGTGAATGCATTCCAAGAGTACCCAACAATTCGTGCTAGCAATTAGCTTCAGGATATTCTATCTTTGTGTCCGTTTGTAAAATATTGAGACCGTGAACAAGTCCCAATATTTTCAACATAAGGTTCATGTCAGGTACTAGCTACGCTTACCAAATCACCCTTGTATCTTGTTGAGTTAACATCTCCCAACACCTACGAGAGAAGTAAAAGCAGCTTTGGAAAAAAGGAATATGCGGCGCTAACAATTATGTGAACAAAAACAACAACAGCAGCAGCATCAGCCGAAAAAACAGCAACAGAAACAACAAATTCATAGGAAGGAGAAAGTACCTCCCATCTTTGTGAGCCATATGGAAACTAAGGACGTAATAAGTTAAGGTAGTTAACATGCAAGAACTTTGAAACCAAACGCATCAATAATGCAAAAATTTGGATTATGTGTACTGATTTAGAGGACTATCATAAAATTAAATTGCTTTGGGTGGGCGACGTACACTCCAAAAGCGGAGAAAACTGTCTCCATGCTCTTAAAGAGAGTTGATCCTTCTTTTTCCCGAGAAGAATTACTTGGGGAATTAAAAACTGTTGAAACCGGCAGTCTAAAGTGAATAGGTATGAAATGTGTACCGCAAGCTCTAGAAATCGCAACCGTAAGTTACCTTTCTTTATAGTGCCCATAAGTTCCGACAGTAAAGTTGATGGGCTTAGGTATATTAAATATCTAAACCGCCAAACAATAAGTTGGGAGAAAATAAAGAAGTCTGAACACGTATTGCTCCTCGATAGTATAGTGGTTAGTATACCCGCCTGTCACCCGGGAGACCGGGGTTCGATTCCCCCTCGGGAAGCCTCTGGCACAAGACTAATGACCTTGCTCAGAAAAAATAAATCATTATGGAAAATGTAACAAGTCTCAGGACTTGCTAAATAAGGCCAAGACCGGTTCCCGGTTGTAGTGCCGATGATGATGATGATGATGAACACGTATTGCAAAGTATGCGCTCTCAAAGCTTCGGCCATATGGCATCAAATTGCAATATGTAATTTAAATGTGTAAAGTGGTCGTTTACCACTATATTGAGGAATGTCCGTTAGACAAAGAATAAGAATAAGTTACCACACTTTAGAGGTTGTCCTAAATACCAACCACTGAAAGTAAAATAGGAACCTAGAAAAAAGCAAGTTAAAGAGAGAAAACAAATGAAAACTCGTTCTTACAACAACTTTGTGGCCCCTGGTGTGTCATACGCCCAAATGGCAGGTAGTGTAAAGAATGCACTAATCCTGGAACAACCAGGAAATTTCATTATAATGCCTGAACCGGAGGCACAAACAAACATAACAACAATTTGGCTCTCCATACATGGCAGCTTTCTGCGTTTAAAAAAAAAATCGAGTTAATTGAGAAAAAAGAGTGATGGAGCAGGTTGGCCGAATAGATATTATCTACTCGACCCTGATTCCAGTTAACTCAATACACTAGTCCCAATTTTCACTTTGACTGAGTTAACCCTTAAAATTATTGCTGTGAATGTTAATTCACTTATCTGCGTGGAGAGAAGGGATAATCTGAGCAATGTGCTGGAAGCTGAACGGCCAGATGTGCTTTTGGCTAGCGATAATAAGCTAACCCAAACACACAAGTTGAGCTACAAAAATTATAAAGTTATAAGACGAGATCGTCCAAACTTTACTCAAGGGGGAGGAATCGCCGTCTTAATTAAAATTAGTCTATAGCGTTTGAAATAATAGTGAAGAAGATCGGGTGATTCGAACTGACGCTATGACAGCTCGAATCACGAAAACAATTTTACCTAAGCGTTACACATCGGGCTACTGACCGTGTTTAGAATTTCATTTCCAAACTCGACTATATTCCACTGATGTGAATTATTTTTATTATTTATCGCTTGGTATACGGTTCTGATGTATTTTTCTTATTCGTTTTTTCGTTCGGTGTTCTTGACTATTCTTGCTTGTGAATTGTGTGTATCTGTTAGAGTTGCCACAAGTCTGCAACACAAGGTCGTATCTAGCTGGAAAACTGCATTATAGATATTCCTTTGGTATTTTCCTCACTGCACACAGTTTATCACTGAACTTGATGTCTCAAGTTAGACTCGGAAAATAATTACATCTTTATGGCAGGAGATTTCAATGCCAAGCACAGTGTTTGGGGTAATTTTATCTTGAACACAAGAGGCGATGCGTTGTTCGACTGGTGGCAAACAAACGCCATCGAACAAATACTAGAATTGTACGCTACAAGTACGCCGTCTTATCCAAGAGGAAATTCGTTGTGGGATTTAGTTTATATGTGTTGAATGACGATATACAAATTTATACAAAAATGAAAAATATATAATAATAAAAAAACGGCATGGGTAGTTTATTATGTAATATGATGATGATATACCAGTTTATATGTGTTATATGACACTTTTGCTGGACGACTGCATACCGGCAGAACTTGTGAAGCATGGAGGAGAGGCAACCGCTCGAAAGATCCACCAGCTCATCCAAACAATATGGGATAAGGAAGTTTTGGCGGATGTTGTCAGAAGTTGGCGATATTGTCTTTGGGTCTACTGTCAATGGTGTTCACTGGAAAACGAGAAACACACAGGAGCCGGAGCGGATGCAGCGACAATTTAAACACAAAACACGAAGAGTTAGTTTCATTAATTTTATTGTTCTAATTGCTTCATTTTTGCTGCTCCACTACTTCTATACAACTCGACTAACAAAGGACGCTGGGAGGACACTCGACACTGACTATATTGTTCTTTTTTCTTAATTACTATTCACGCAAGACACAACGCGATACGACGCCACAAATTCTACAAGTCCTGGCCAGGATTACCTCGTGATACAAAATCGAATTATTTCGCGACGGTCCTATCGGCTGGTAATGTTCTCTATGGTTCGGACTCAAAAAAAAACCTTCGAGCGTAAAGTCGCTTTTCTCGCAAATCGACTACCTGATTGGATTGATCGAGATAGACTCGTCGTCTCGTTGATGGCCAAAAATAGACTCGTTGTCTCGCAGGTTGGATATCGACTAACTGTCTGCATTCAAAACATATCCCCTTCGAATTCCAGGATCCGTATCTGTAAAAGAAATTCCCCTTAATATCCGCGCTCTGTATCTATCATCATCATCATCGGCACTACAACCGGGAACCGGTCTTGGCCTTATTTAGCAAGTCCTGAGGCTTGTTAAATTTTCCATAATGATTTATTTTGTCTGGGCAAGGTCATTAGTCTTGCGCCAGGGGCTCCCCGATGGGGAATCGAACCCCGGGCTCCCGGGTGACAGGCGGGTATACTAACCACTATACTATCGAGGAGCCCGCTCTGTATCTATACTGCAGGAAAATGTCCCCATTCAATCTGCTATAGAATTTCCCGACGTATCTGTTAGCAGCATAACATTACATCATTATCACCATCAGTGGTGGTGATTAAAATTTGGTTCGACGGCTATCGATTTTGTGCCGCCTTTATTTGCACAAAACATCTGGCGCACAGGCCGAAGGATATCCTGCAGTTTGGATGGACGTACGGTCCATGAGTTTTGTTTAACTTCTTTAGTTAAAACTAACAATCCATTAGATCTTTCTAATTGGTGTGAAATTCCAAAAAGGAACCGTGGGACTGGAGTATTTCCTTTTGTTGGCTTTACTCTCGTAAATATTCACGACCTATCTCGTTGAGATATTTATGGTTGCCAGGAATTTGGCAGCGGATAAGCGATATGCCTTATTGTACTAGGTTGCCGCTGCCTTTGTTTGCTCGACGGATTTGGGTGGTCTTTATGGTAGACTACCCGCACGTGCATCCGTCGGTCGGCTAATTTACCGACGATAGTAATTCCTTGTAACATCGTGTAGATGTTCGGGATTGCCGATTGTGCAGTGCTGGAATGCGGCGCATTTCAGTCTTTGGGACTGTTTTTGGGCATAGGATGAGTGGATGTTTTACCTTTGTTTCAGCTATGCTATATTCAAATTAGTGAGCTTGACATTGAAAGCTTTGGGACGTTCAGTTCCTTGCTTTTTGGTGTCGGCCTCAACGTTGGCTGAATGTTTCTGGCCTCTAGCAGGAGTTAGTGGTACGCGTCTGTGGGCGCGTGAAATGCTTTCCGGTAAGTATGTTCCTTGAAGGGTAGGAACCTTACCTGTGGTGAATTGTACGGTTCGTAGAACGCTACAAAGTCACTCCAGAAGAATGGAAAACCTCAACAGTCGTTCCCATTTTCAAAAAAGTTGACAGATCTGACTGCGAAAACTACAGATGAATATCAGTGCTCCCAGCCGCATACAAAATATTAACAAATGTCATTCTGGCGAGAATCACACCGTACGCAGAAGAGATACTGGGAGACTACCAATGTGGATTCCCTAGGAACCGATCAACAAGCGACCAAATGTTCACAATAAGGGAACTGCTGGAAAAAAAGTGGGAATACGGAGAGACGGTTCACCAACTGTTCGTTGACTTCAAAAAAGCCTACGCTTCGGTCGCAAGGCAAAGACTCTACCATATTGTAATTGAGCTGGGAGTCCCGAAAAAATATGCTGCCCTCATTCAAATTTGCATGAACGAAAACAAAGGGCGAGTTAGAATAGAAAACCACCTCTCAGAACCATCTGAAATCCGGGACGGACTATAACAGGGGGATGGCCTCTCACCGTGTCTCTTTAACCTTGTGCTCGAGTATGTCATCAGAAAAGTACAAGACGACAACATGGCCGGATCATCCATGAACGGGGTAACACACGTGCTCGCGTATGCGGATGACATAGCCGTTCTGGGCGTTAATCTAGAAACTGTTAGTAAAAACTGTGAAATCATCATGCAAGCGGCACAAGAGGTCGGCCTAGAAATAAATGAAGAAAACAAAATACATGATTACGGCGAGAGCAGGTGGACCTCAGAGAACACATATAAACGTCAGGGGCAAGATATTTGAAAACGTCAAAGAATGTAAATATCTGGGAACGATACTGACGGCCAGTAACAAAATGTCGAAGGAAATTAACAAAAGATTGCATTCTGGCAACCCTAGTTGGCACCCAGTCAGTGAACTGTTGAAATCCGAACAGCTATCACGTAACATAAAGCTCCTTGTCTATAGAACCATAATCATGCCGATTGTTCTATATGGATGCGAAACATGGGCTCTCACAAAACGGGAAGAAAACAAATTCCACGTATTCAAGAATAAAGTTTTAAGGGGTTTCTTTGGAGGTAAATATGACGAAGAAGCAGGACAATGGAAGAAACTCCACAACCACGAATTGGAAGAGCTTTACCGCAAACCTGCAATAGTGAGAGTTATCAGGTCGTGAAGATTAAGATGGGCCGGACATGTGGCGCGAATGGGCAACGATAGGACCGTGCATAAAATTCTTGACCGTAGACCAACGGGAAAGAGACCGGCCGGACGCCCGCGACGGAGATGGGAGGACAATGTTAGGTTTGACCTTAAGGAGGTCGGATCGAATGGTCAAGCATTGAAGGAGAGTGCACAGGACAGGGAACGATGGCGGAGTCGAGTCGGTGAGGTCATGAACTTCTGGGTTCCTACAGGCTAATAAATAATAATAAAAAAATAATAAATAATAATAAAATTAAATTCTATTCAGTAAATAAAGATCAACAAACAATCAACTTCAATAACGTTCCTCATTCTTACCCGGAACTCCTGTAGCATGGTGGTTGACCGTAACGGAAGACGAAAGGGAGGAATTTCGAAAGAGGCTTGTACTTTTAAGAACAGGAAGATGTCCCTGGCCTTTACACACCTTTAATGATGAATCTTGACTCCTCGGACATAGGTTCTCGACTTTTCGACTACCGGTTTTCGACTATAACATTCCGTCCCGTAGGAATAAACTCAATCCCGTTTCCCCTTTGTTGCGTTACACATTCCTTGTAATTCTCTCTCATTTTTCCCAAAAATGTCTTCCCATGAACAGATATAGTGAGTGTACGCACCCACACTCACAGCAGCCAATGTTGCTGTCCGTGTAGCCGAAGATACCCAAAGGACTGCTTAGGGTTTTCACACATGTAGGGTATATCTTTTAGAAGAGCGTCTGATTTATTTTCCTTGATAATTACCTCAGCCGGAGTTGCTACCACCAAACTCGTTACTGTTTACTTGATCTTCTATGGAAAGATCTAAAATGAATTGTATTCCATTGCAGAACCAGTGAAAATGTTTATTGGTGGTTGGCCGTTTTTTTTGTTCCTACAATGATCCTTTCCGTAAAGAAAAACGCAAGCAGCGCAGGCTCAAAGAGAAACCGTAAGGATTATTTATGTTTACTTAGCCGTGGTATTATCGCCTGGGATTTTGAAGGCTGTCGGCATTTGGCGATGCTGCGACTGGCCACTTGTGATTTCCCGGTGAATGATTCGCCAAACAGTTTTGATTTTATGGCCCTGTACCCTACAGTTCCTGTGCCAGTATATTATCGGGTTTTCCAATAGGGACTTGACAACTTTGAATTTATTTTGTGAACGCACCCTTTCACTAATCATCAAACTGTCACTATCAATTTATTCAGTAAACTCAATATTTTCATTATGGTTAAGTACACGAACGAACAATGTCTGTAAATTATAAAAATGTACTACCGAAATTTGGAGTCGGCGAGCGCGACTTTAAGAGCGTTAACTCCAATTTTCGGTCGTAATTCTCGCCCTAGTAGACAGGCAATACCAAGTTTAGTGCAAAAATCTGAGTCTACATATTCGTCGTGTGATGTTGCCGTGCCAGTGAGACAACGAGTTGCTCGAAGTGTCGAAAATATCGCTGCCGTTCAGGCTGGCGTAGCAAACGATAGTCAATTCCACGGCGTGCTTAAGAATTGGGCATCGCCCAGACCACTTTATGGCGAATTTTGCGTAAGGATCTTGGTTCAGACCCATACAAGATCAAGCTGACTCAAGAATTGAAGCCCATGGACCATTTGAAGCGACGTACGTTCTCCGATTGGGCTCTGGAAAAGATGCGCCAATTATCTTCAGTGACGAAGCTCATTTTTGGCTCAATGGGTTCGTCAATAAACAAAACATGTGTTATTGGTCGGGTGAAAATCCACATGTGCTTCATGAATCGCCACTTCATCCACAAAAAATAACTGTTTGGTAAGGTTTACATGCCGGGGGCGTCATTGGGCCATATTTTTTCGTCGACGATAACGATCGTCACGTTACTGTGAATGACCATCATTATCGCGCCATGATTACCTATTATTTTTGGCCCGAATTGGAAGATATGGACTTCGGCGAAATGGGGTTTCAACAGGACGGTGCCACAAGCCACACAGCACACGATACAATCGATTTATTGAAGAGTAAGTTTGATGAGGGTGTTATCTCAAGAAATGGGCCAGTCGGTTGGCCGCTTCATTCGTGCGATGTAACGCCGCTAGACTATTTTCTTTGGGGCTACGTCAAGTCATTGGTCTATGCCAACAAGCCGACGAGGTTGAAAAAACTCAGAGCCAACATTGAACGCGAAATAGCGGCCGTTTCGGCCAAAATGTGTGGCCGAGTCATTGAAAACTGGGCCCAACGAATCGATCGCTGCAAACGTGCCGCGGTGGCCATATGAACGAAGTCCAGTTCCATTCATAAGTGTTTTGATTGTACTTCAAGCCGATAATAAAGTTTTTGAAATATCTCAAATGGTTTGCGTTTTATTTCAAAAAAAAAGTTGTCAAGTCCCTATTGGAAAACCCGATACGTTGGTAGATGAATGCGGCCCACGTGTCTATGAATACGAGGGACGAAGGGTTCTAGTGTGTATGACGCCTTTTTTCGCAGGCAAAGAGTTATTAAAATGTTTGGTTGATCTCTGGGGATTCGTAGAACCCCCACAAGTTTCCGCAGAGGTTTAGCAAGCGAAGAGGAACACACATTAAAAAGAATTCATGCTGATCAGACAACAGTTTCGAAGCGCTCGAAAGCATTACGAATGATTAAAAAGCAAAGCACATTGAGTGTTTTACGTTGAAAACAGCGAGAACATATTGTAGGTTCTAATATGTTAACGAGTATTTATATTATGTCGGCTGGACGAATGCAGTCCTGTACCGATGAATTCTAATGGATTTTTGTCAGAAAGCAGGACCTCTAAAAACCCCTAAACCCGCAGTGAAAAAACCAATTTGAAAATTATAATCGCCTAGTAAAACGTTTAATAGGAATGGATTTCCTTTTCTTTTTTTTTTTTTTGCTTCAAACCCTCCTGTAACATAATTATTGTGTAATTTAGATCTCCCAAGAAAAGTAGAGTGTCAAACTATATACCGCATTCGAACCACTAAATGTATTATTTTAATTGCACTGTCAACAGATGCCACATCCACAGTACATAAAATGAAAAACTACAAAACTTGGTAAATAAAGAAAAAGAATTCTTGCAACTGGTTTGAATCGTCATTGTCGACACCAATACCAGAAGAGTAGACCAAAAAGACAAGTACGGAATATTCCACTGCCCTTTAGAAAAGAGACAATATTTCTAATGTCGATGAATAAAAAATGAAACGGAAGCATATATCCGCATTCCGGCATCGCTTTTATCGCGAAAAGTTTGTATACTTCTTCTGTTGGAATTGATTTTTCAACTGAGGTAACCGCCGAACAGCATATGTGCCTCAAGGTAGTGTAACCGACGGGACCTTGAATGGAAACAAAGCTCCGTCGAGCTGTAGTGCATCAGTTATACCTATAGATGTTGAACAGTACACAACCCTTCACAGGCTTTCAGTGAAAGTACCGCGGTCTACAATATGTCACAACCGTACGTACGTTGCCCAGCATCTTTTAATAATATAGTTAATTACAACAGACGTAACAGAATTACTTAATATGATTTCAAAAAATGCCTAACGACTCTTAATCTGTGTACTCATAAAGGGAAGAAAAAAGCTATTGTAATTAGAGAAAGGTGTGCTCGCCTCCTCTGTCCATAATTAAAACAAACACTCATGGAAGCCAACCTCTCATACGCAGTCCTTCAATTACCAAGCGTCAGAGAAACCTTTTAATCAATTTGTTTTATTACTCTTCGTCCTTTTTTATTTTCCATAATTTATGGTTTGTATCCGCGCAGACACATTCAAATTCATATTTAACTTTGTTTGCTCCTCATTTCGACGGCACTCGAAGGTAAAGTGCAGAACCATGTTAACGAGTTGGGTTATGGCCATTTTGAGAAGGGCCCTACTGGACCCCTTGCATACCTATTTTCGGTTGCAATAGAAAAAGCAAATTTCAATACCAATTGTAAGCGTTGCTTTTGTTTCTCTTCTCAGGGGACAAATGAAGAGGGAAGGCACCACTAACTTGCACAAGAACAAATCCATATGAGCTACCATACCACACCAACCAGAAAAAAATCGAAGGATTTTCTCGGAAGGAAACTTCAAAAGGGTGTTCAACTGTAAGACAACAATGAATATTAATCTCACTTTTTATTTACCAAGAAGAGGCGAAGACACGGAACTTGAAGAAGTTATCACATCGGACGCACGATTTCAAGGCTCACGTTTTCCGAATCCAAGCTCATGCCGAGGAGGAAGGAATCCTTTTGCTATCTACAATCAGCTACGTTCACAATCTCACCGTGTAGTTTTGGTTTTTATAACACTTGGGGGGGAAAGTTCATGTGTTGCATACGCCACTTCAATTCTACCGATTCCTTAGGTACTCGTTAACTTATGAATTTTAATGTCGCGCTTAACACCTCACAACTTTGAATGGTGTAACGAATCAGGACACACGGGAGGTCCTTCAACAGTAATTAACTTTTGTAGGAACTTTGTGGTAAATGTGTTCCTTGCACAATGTCTTTAGAATCCTTTTCATAAATATGCTTCGCGAGCAACAGAGAAGTACACACACAATTTGTACAAGTTGAATGAAAACCTGCGTCTGTATTCCGGAATCAGGAGCAAGGTCGATGTTAACAGTGGAGTAGACAGGAGTTAACTGTCGTTAACGGATGTTCACTTGGATAGCACTATTTGCGGCTGGTTAAGACACACAAAGCTTTCCGTTCAAGGAACCTCTATGATCTCTCTACCAAAAGCGAAAATTCCATCCTTCTGAAAGCAAAACGTGATAGGCGAGAAGATTACTCTCATCTTCTACTCTCAGAGCAGTATTAATGGGATGCTAAAGCATCCTGCGGCGAACATGCGCTCACGAAAATTTCATGAGATACACTGAAAGAAATCGAGGGAATGTTTTTGATAATAACACACAAAGCTGCCATTGAATTCAAGAGTTCTCCTTGATTTCATGTGTGTGTGTTACGGCATATATAATCAGGGTTTTCCTATAAAAGTGTCAGCATTTTTATTTCTGGTCGAAAACGGGCTCATTTTTCTTAATATCCGAGCACATCTGCCATTTTACGGTTGGAATCGTTATTTCTCGGTTGCAGAATTCCAGGATTTTATTTTAATTTTTTGAATTGGAGCGACCAACCGGTAAGCTTGGTTTTGTAACTTGTTTCCCGAAAATCGTTTAAAACATGATGAATTTTCAGATCCCTCAGCCATAGTAGCAATTATTCAAAGTTGAAATTTTTTCGTCCGTAAAACTTTTGTTCCATGTAAACGTAACAAGTGTTCCAATAATAACGAAATATGTCAAGCTTAAATTAAATAGATTTTGTGTAGTAAATTCGTGATTTTATTATTGACTCATTTGGTGCGGTCCATGGCAATTATACTTAAGAAAATAATGTTGCCAAATATTTACTAGAGCTTCGAAGGCACGCATCCAAATAATGGTACACATTTTTGAAAACAGTACTACGTAAGTGGCCCTCAGTGTTGCCAATCTACGTTAGTATGTCATGCTTCAGATGTTGAGTTGCTGTATGTGACTAGGCGCTAGGCAAGTTACAATGCAAGTTACCGAGAAAGTGAATTATGGCGAGGTTCGAGGTATGGGCACAGCAAGTCGTTTCCTTTTTAATTTGAATGCAAACAAACCGGAAAGTACCAGCGTGGACACAGAAGAAGAGAAAAACACAACAACAAATAAAAGGCAAGGAAAATACAATTATGACGCGAAGCCAACCCGCCAAATTGATGATGGAGAAAGAACAGCACCTGGAGGAGGCAGTGAGCTGCCCTCTCTCTCCAACTATGACATCTATGGGGCAGGTAATGCTTCGTCAGAGTTTGAGGATGAAGAAGAGGAGATAAACGAATTGGAAGCAAAAATTTGCGGTACAAGAGCACGGCTAGAGGAGAGTCGCTGAAAGAAAAATATATCTGGGCTCGAACAGCAAAAAGCTAAACAGCAACAACATAAGCCGAAGGCAATATAAACAAAATAAACAGCAACCACCAAAACAACATCGCTCACATCAACAGCAAGCAGCAAAACAGCAACAACAAAATAAAGATGCCTCCTATCAACACCATCTGTTACTGCGCTGCGAATGGCGCCTTCTCCGGCGTACTCATTTTCGATACCCTCGCTTTGGCTACTCTCGTCCTCGGAAGTTGCTCCCAACAATTCGAGTCTCGCTCGTGCCACTTTCGCCTTCGCCTCTGCGATTTCCAGCTCTCGGTTGGCGACTTCCAACCTTGCCTCGATTTCGGCCTTCCTCGATGACCTTACCGAGCTGGCTCTTGAGACTATGCCTCGTTCCATGCCGCGCTTCAATCCTGGTACCGGTGTCCGAGGCTCTGTCCTTCCCGGCGACGCTGGTCCTCTCTCCAAGCCATGTGGGAGATTCTTCTCCTGTGGAGCTTGTTATATAATTAAAGTTCAATTAGTTATCTTTAACATCATCGTCATCATCATCGGCACTACAACCGGAAATCGGTCTTGGGCTTATTTAGCAAGTCCTGAGGCTTGTTAAATTTTCCATAATGATTTTTTTTTCCGGGCAAGGTCATTAGTCTTGCGCCAGAGGCTCCCTGGCGGGGAATCGAACCCCGGTCTCCCGCGTGACAGGCGGGTATACTAACCACTATACTATCGAGGAGCATTTTTCTTTAACACTTCTCTTTAATAATTCTTTTCAATAAAATTTGCACTTCCGCACGCGCACACGACTGCTTAACTCCCAAAAAACAATCTTTTAATTCACACGATTTTCCCGCAAAACTAATTTGCATATTTTATTTTATGCACACGACCACACGCGTTCACGATTACAACGAATCTCGTGTCTTTCGTTCTCACATCCTTTTGTGTTCCGCTTCCACGGTTGTTATTTCTAGGAAGCGGAATTGGCTAATAGTTAGCTAATAGGAGTGATAATTAATTGAACTTAATTATATAACATTCCAAGTTTAAATAAAATAAATCCTAACAGTGAGAAAAATAAAACTATTAAATGTGTTGTGCTCTTGAAGACATCCAGCGTGCAGCCTACCGCGGACATCAACTGAAGAACAGTTAGGGATAAGTTTGGTGGATACCCTATAATAAATAATTGTTAATAAAATAATCTTTAACACGCTTATATCTGGTCTGGTGGTACCCACTCTAGGTTGAGTAGACAGTCCTCCTATAGGGGATGGCAGCGTCGTCCTTGCTTTAGCCGATCTCGTTACCGGCATGTGGCGGTTCCGCCAAACCCCACGGCCCATTTACCTAAAAACCCCATATCCGCAACTCAACTCCCATTGCCCCCCCCCCTCCAATGCAATCACATGGGCACCTGGAAATATATCCTTTTCAAAGGACAATTAATGCATATACGGATTACCTAAAATTCCTAAAAAGAATTTTTTTTTCTACAAGGGCATTCATACATGTACCAATGCGTCTTCGCATAAGCGACCAAAAACCGAATTACCAATTAGTGTAGATTTTCACACTAACATTCGGCATTTGCGTCGCCATAGATACCATGTTCCATTGACACAGATGGTATATACAAACCGTAATTGTATAACCATCTAATCTGCCTTGCAATGACTTACAACTATCGATACAGCTGCAAGCACTTTACCCAGAACTGCTTCTTTGTTTGCATCTCCAAACAAGCATCGACTTCGCGCATAGCACCGGACTGAATTCAAAGCATAAACAATGCAAATATAGAATCCGTTTCCCACAAACGAATTTCCCTGCATATACAAACGCTAGCAAGGGATTTGTTTCGTCCACCAACCCATTAGCACTTTTCCCAATGTCTATTCGTATTTTTACACAAGGGCATCATTTATCTAAGACTTTTATGATGCCCTCGTCTCATCTTTTCTTTTACCACATTTCTTCCCTGTATCGTCGTCTATTTACTTAGACGCGATGCACTCCATAGACGACGATCTTTTCGATACTATTGTCTTTACCGCCTGTCTGCTTCGTTTGCCCATTGAATAAATAAACAAACCTTTGTGAACAAAATTGCGCGTTTTATTTCTTCTGTTTGTGTTTTTCTTTGGTGCACGTTGAACCTTTAGCTTTGTGGGTTGGTGGTAGAACTCCCACCCATGCTGGTGCCACGATCACCTAACCCCACAGGCATCTTCGTCTATTGCTGAGATCCGGCTCAAAGGAACAAAAACTGTTACTGTTCTTCGGACAGCGCCTTATCCGACGTCTTCCTCCTCTCCTTGTGAACTGTAGTTCCGCCGCCAGCCGGCCAAACGATTCCCAAAATAAGCGAATTAGAAATACTGTTACGAAGTACAATTTCCAATAACTGTTCCGTATAATCCGATCGATTGTTTCTTTCTGTACACTCTGTTAAATCTCTTAGCAACGTGCGGCGAGGAGTTCCTGTGGCGACTCTTGCTGCTCTAAAAAAAAAAAACTGGGCTGGTCTCAAGATATCTGAAAAGAAAGGGGAAGCACGTATCTAAGGATAGTGTGGACAGGGTTAGTTCAATTGTTCTCTAACTACTTGGATGGGGGGATGGTGGGAAAGAAAACGTACAAGACCGGTAGGTCTTGAGTGCAGTAGTAAACGCAGATCACGTCTTTGGCGTCTGATAATCTGCGCTTTGTCGGTGTGTGTGTGTGTGGGTGTGTGTGTTTGTACTGGCTTGTACTGTGCGTGCTTGTTTGTAGTGTGTCAGCAGTAGACCCTATGGGATGGGTCCAGGAATCCTCTATTATAAAGGAGAATATTGTTGGAAAGGGTGCTTTCTTCAGTTTTGTACTGAAGAAAAAATTGTGGTGGTCTGATCCGAAGAGATCGAAAGAGAGAAGGGTCAAGAACGCAAGACTCTCGTACAAGTGGGTTCTCGCTGTTCTGAATGCTTTTATATGCTAATTGTAGCAAGTACTCGCCGACAGGGATAATGGTTCGTCAGGCCTTCTATTGTGGTTGGTGCATCTTCTGAGGAGTTTTCTTTCGAAAACTCGAAATCTTTCCATTTGCGCCGAAAACATGCAGGACCATATGTGAAAGGCGTATGATATTCCGGATCGGATTAGCTGCTTATAGCAGAGAAGCTTAACTTTGGTGTCAACTTTGCTGCTCCACTTCAAGATGTTGTGCAGTTGTCTACACCGACCCTTTGAAGAATGTGAGTCACATGTTTGATGAAATTCATTTTTGGGGTATAGATTTTTTTTTTTTAATAACATCCTTTTTTGCTTAACCCAAAATGCATTTCATGATTTCCCTTCCAGGAATTTATTCAAATGAATTCTTAACCATTTCCCAGAACACAATTCCAATTGAAGCACACAAAATCTTGTGTGTGCTTCTTGGAATTTTCACATTAAAAAAGTTGACAATTCTCAACGTAAAATAGAATAAAAGGGCGACAAATTTCAATTTCGGTATTAGTACAATTCCAGAGACCGAACCTATGGCCAACGCAGAATTTAAAAAACGACCACTATTTAAATGCCACCATAAAAATAGTTAAACCCCGTTAAAATTAAATAAACAATAATTAAACCCCATTTAACCTATAAAATAAATCAACAATAGATAAAGCGCGTTTTCATTCACAAATCCCCCCGCTCCGGGCAAGGGATGAAAGTAAATATCACAAGAAACAATAACTTAACACAGATCATAATAAACAATAAAAGGGAACCGTCTTTTATTCTTTAATATTCCACCATCATTGACATGCCGGGGGCTAACGCCTGGAACAACGAACCCCTGGAGGAAGCGCCCGTTACTTGGTCAGGGAGGCTCCCACCAAAGAGGTTAGACGTACCCATTTAAACTGCCCCCGCACCACCAGCTGGTACGGGCACCCACATCAGCATCGATCCCGCCGTCAGACATCAGCGAAGCGGAGCCACACCGTCTCCCCCACTCCGGACAAGGAACCAAATTAAATATCACAAGGAATTATACATTAACACTTCCAAGCTTGCGGAAAGTATCCCATGTTGTATGCATGGTTGAGCAGAATGGAGAACTTTATAAGGAATAAATCAGAAAGCCTTCGCAACGAGTGGCACGACCTGTTGTCGATAACGGGTGACTCCTTGGTGTTTCGAGATTTAACTAGATTCTGTCGGGTATTTGGTGTGACGAGGCCGTGACTATTATCACCTGTGCCGTCGAAGTAGTATGCACTGTTAGCTGAGTTAAAGACAACTATTGGCTCGTTTAAGTTGCCTAATTTATTGTGAACCTCTGAACTAATTATTGCATTAGTGTCCGGGTCGCCATCTTGGAGAGTGAGCTTGTGATTATTTTCAAAGGTCTCTCCGATGATGTTTGCTTTATTGGCATCATTATTGACAACAAGACCGTTGTGTATGATTGGCCCAGTGAAACGAGAAGTGTCACATATCTTTTTATGGGGACATGGGTCTACGAAGTTTCAACTATAATCTCGTGAAATCGAGCTGAAGCGTTATTTATCTCAACCGTCGTTAGGTTCCTGTCAGTGGGAAGAGAGAGTTGGTGGAGTTTTTCGTTCAATGTAACATTGAAATTGTCGCAATTTGTACACCCATAATCGGGTATGTATCTGATATGAGCCGCGATGGTCGATAGCTGCGAATGAACATGGTCACAGCGTTGTGGTCAAACACACCCGCCGATACCTGGGCAGGAGTGATTTGGGGAAGTAAATCTTTGGTCACAAAAAAGATGTCCAGAATTGAGTTACCTCGCGTACCAACGGTAGGTGCGACTATTTCAAAATTTAGGGCATGCGAGTTTTCGGTGTACCATTGGAACAATTCTGTGCCATTTGGACAAGAGACCGAGTTTTTCCAGTGGGGATCATCATCATCATCATCATCGGCACTACAACCGGGGACCGGTCTTGGCCTTATTTAGCAAGTCCTAAGGCTTGTTAAATTTTCCATAATGATTTATTTTTTCTGGGCAAGGTCATTAGTCTTGCGCCAGAGGCGCCCCGACGGGGAATCGAACCCCGGTCTCCCGGGTGACAGGCGGGTATACTAACCACTATACTATCGAGGAGCAGTGGGGATGTCTGGAGTTAAAATCACCGCCTATGATGAAGGGTGTATGGCCCGAGAACCTTATTAGTTTGCCGATATCCTCGGTATTAATGGGGCCATTATTGGGTTTATGCGAGCGGTATACGGAGTATATATTCACTCTACCATTATTAGCCAGATGCAGTTCAACCCCAGACACCTCTATGGACTCAAAGTGTGGGAAGTCAATAGCTTCATGGCGAAGTCCGCTATTAACCAGTCTACAAGTGCCACCTCCGTTGATGGTCGGGCCGCCGGTGAGGGTTCGATCTCTTCGAATCATAGAGAATTTTGGGAATACGGGACGGTGACATGGATGCAACCTAGTTTCGGTTACAAGTAGCACATCCGTCCAGTTATCCCTTATGAAGTCAGAGATTATCATACGCTTTGACAGCGAAACAAGGGAGTTGACATTTATAAGGATAACTTAAATTTTGCGATCCATTTTGAAACGTATGTCTTACATATGCCGTGAAGAGGAGTGCATCCCTCTCAGCCTCAGTTGTTAGTTTTTCATATCGGGGTCGAATATCCTCAATCACGCGGGAGAGACTAAGTAGTCTCTCGAGCATTGAGGGCTGCCCCTTTGCAGGCTTTTGCACCGCCGCTTGGATTTGTAGCATTTTGTTGGCCTGTATAGCGGATAGCTTAGGGACTTGAATATGTTTTTGGGGGTGAGGTGGTGAAGTTTTCATATTCTTTGTTTGGATCCCTCTAACCATACCACCGAATGTAAATCCATTTTCGATGAAATTTTGTGTGGCCTGTTTTCCGAAGTTTGACTTGGCTACTTGTTTAGCTCGAGTCTCCTTGGTTCTGTGTACTATCTCTTTATATTTAGGGCAGCTCCCGTAGCTGGCCGGACGTCCTTTCTTACCGCAGTTGCAGCAAGTTGGTCACGTAATTTCATTCTGCGCATTTGTTGTGGGATCATATTTTGCTGGCGGGAGTTCGCACTTGCCAATGTCGTGGGATTTTCCACAACGGACGCAACGGCGATCCATTTTGCAGTTCCGGGTGACATGCCCGAAACGTTGGCAACGTCGGGATTGAGGTACTTCATTGTTATGAAATACCTCGAAGGCAACTTGTTGACAAAGAGTTGGAAGCGACTTTGTCCGTATTATGGAGTCTATGTCGGTTCCTGGGGCAAGGCGAAGCTCCCATATGTTCACCTTGCTGTATTTTTGCGGTCTGATTTTCACAAACCCTTGTGGGGGAGAGGTTTTGCTGCTCTGCCGATGTATCCGCCTTATATAAGGCTCGCAGCCGTCGTCTTGTTCACTCGTTTCCTGGGTGCCGTTTTCCTTAGTGGCTTCCTGGAATCGGTGCGCCGCTGACCGCTGTTTCTCAGGAACTTGTGTGCTGGCGCTTGCCTTACCTTTCCTGGGTATTCGTGTCGACGTGATGCATCGCCAACAGTCTGCCCCGTAGTGCAAAGCACTCCCTCACGTGACGGCCATGTCATCGCTGGAACCAACACTACGACTTGGCGTGTTGGTCTTCACAGTGTTCCCCATGTCGTTTTCAAGTCCGTTCTAATCGTTCTGTCACATTGAGGATACACAGCTTGTTCTTCTCCGCGGGGCCAGGTACTGAGGGGCAGTGAAGGATCCACCACCAGGACTACTTCTCCAACTTGTGGGTCGGTGGTACCTCGTCCGGAGATCCTTCTTGGCACCAGGATTGGCACGTATTCTTTAATCCATCTTCTCCAGAAATGGTCCTTCAACCGCTACGCTGTTCTCCAGCTCGCTCTACCATCATCGAATTCTTCAGGTGCCATCGCAGGAACGCTCCAGCAGGAAATGGTTCGGCGTAAGTCTTTCTTCGTCATTCGGATCCATGTTAACGTGGGTAAGTGGGCGAGTTGACGACATGTTCCACCTCGGTCATCAGGATGGGGTGTATAGCCCTTCCTCTGGTCGCATCCTGGAGCCTAGAATGGCAGTCAAAGGCGTTTTTACTAACCACACGAACCTTTCCCACGCTCCCCCTTATTAGGGTGCCCATGTGGAATGAACTTCCACTTGATCCCATGTTCGTTGCCTGATTTCTCCAGTTCGTTGCTCACCCCGGCGAAGTTGGTCCCGTTATCACTCCATCTTGTTCTTATAGTTCCCCTTCTGGCGGCTTGCTGCCGCAGAGCCATGATCATGCAACCAGCGCTGACAGAATAAGCCAGCTCCAAGTGTACGGCTCTCGTGGTTAGGCGTGTGAACAGGACTCCCCAGCGCCTTTCGATTCTTTTTCCAACGGTAACCTGCATTGCCCCGAAGTAGTCCACCGCGGCGGTGGTAAACGGGTGTTGATTATGGTGCACTTGTTCGACAGGTAGATCCCCTATGGAGGGCTCTTGAGAGGCGCTTTTATGAACTCTGGACCATTGACATCGATGTATCACTCCTTTCGTCGATGTTCGTAGCCCCAAGATCCAGTATCTCTGCCGAATCTCGTTGATTACAGTTGTGGTGTTACCGTGAGGCAACTTCTTATGGTAATGGTCGATCAGGAGGCGACTCAGTCAATGTTTTTTCACCCAGTACGATGGGATTTGTTTTCCAGCCGTCGATTTTTATTTTTCTCGTTCGGGACTTCAGCTTTATCACGCCTTTTTCGCCAAGGTAAACATATGTTTTGCGCAGCCGACTCTAGCCGTTTAGTGGTATTCCCTCCCGCAAGCAAGCCACATCTCCTGCGAAACAGTTTTGTTGGCTCATCCTGATCAGTTGCTCTTCGGCCCTGTCTAAATATTTTGTTTCACGGGTACGAATGTCTTCTGGTCCTGTGCTTTGGGCCATGCGGGTGTTTGTTGCCTTCGGGAATTAAAAATTTTCGCTGTCTTTCGCGACTATCTATCTCTTTCAGCGCGTCTATAAACTGAAACACGTGTGCTGTAGTTCTCAGTAGATGCAGCCAAACGGAGAATCGTTCTAGGCTCAGTATGCAAGATTCGATCGCTCTTTCCGCGACTACCATTTGAGAGCCCTTTTCTTATCCAATGGTTGTCTCCGTACTCGTCCCGAAGTGCCGGTTTGGCTACTTATCTTCTTCTTCGTACAAGAAGGGAAGTCCTTTGAACCACATTGCCGCGATGCTGAAGTCGTTGGATAGTCCTCTAGTAGCGATATCTACTGGGTTTTTCTTTATTACCCATCTCCAATCCCACGGTCCTGCCAGCTCTTCGATTTCCGCCGATCGATGTGCCACGAATGTATTGAACTTACGTGGGCTTGATTTTCACCATCATCGGCACGACAACCGGGAACCGGTGTTGTCCTTATTTAACAAGTCCTGAGGCTTGTTAAATTTTTCAGAACGATTTGTTCTTCTTTTTTGGGCAAGGTCATGAGTCTTGCGCCAGAGGCTCCCCGGCGGGGAATTGAACCCCAGTCTCCCGCGTGACAGGCGGGTATACTAACCACTATTCTCTCGAGGAGCCTGATTTTATCCACTGCATAACCATGCTGGAATCGGTCCAATACAATTTGTTTGATATTTGGAGCCGAAGCTCCTTCTCTATCGTAGCTGTGTTACTCGGACTTTACCAGCGATCAAGGTCACGCTCACTCCCTCATCGGACTCTACCGTTCTCCAATAAACTGCCGCTGCGTACGACTCTTCGCTGGCATCGCTACAAGTCTGCAGTTGGCCTTCTCCCCGACTTCCCGACAAGCACCGGGGAATTCTCCTTTAAGGATGGACGCCTACTTTAAGTAGTAGGTAGAATCCCAGTGGGCCAAAGGTTGACATTACCGCACTGGTGACTTCTCTTTTGGTAAGCATCCTTTTCCCGGCGATGACTTCCGAGAAGGTCTTCCGAAACTCCATATTGATGGCCAATGTGTCTTCCGTTATTAGCAATCTGAGCCCAATGGTCTTTGCTTTCTTTGATAATTGCAATGTTTCTGATTGGGGTTGCTCCTGAAAACCTTCGATAATCCGGGGTATATTGCTACTCCACCCCTTGAGTCGGAATCCCGCCTTTGCATGAATCTTCTCCTATGCTTTTGCTGTATTTCTGTCCTTTTCGATGGCCGCTAAGCTCTGTAGGTAGTCATACATGTAGTGGTTTTCACGGATGGCTTGCGCCTCCCCCTCGAGTTCCTCCGCGTTTCTGTTCACCACGTAGATTGCCGTCGATGGTGATGATGTGGGTCCGAACACCACGGACATCACGTGATATTCTTTAGGTTTGATCTCCGTGTCTCCGTCGCGCCAAAGAAACCTTAAGCAGTCACAGTCGGCCTTGCGCATCTGGATTTGACGCCCAAGATCGATTGGAGGAGGTCTGGTCCGGAGAGTAGTGCGTGTATTACTGCGAAGTGTGGAAGATAAAAGGTTCTTCCTGGAGTTGTGTTCGCCGGCACCTCCTCTGCATACCCATTTTTTAGCAGATTGTTCATTTGCTCTCTATACATTTATCTCAAGTCCACGTCTTGGACCAGTTTCCTCTCGATATTCAGGAGGCGTCGACAGGCCTGGCTGTGGTTGTTGAGCAGCACTTCGCCGTCGCTTTTCCATAGAAGCTCTGACTCGTGTCTTCCATTTGGTAGCCGTCTCGTGGTTTTTCCCAGCACCTCCATGGCCCCTCTATTGGCATCGTTCATGGTGCGTCTTTGTTGCACTCCTATTGCTTCGATTTCGAAGTGACGTCTAACGAGCAATTCCGTCTCGTCTTCCGTTGTCCTGTCGTGCTGTTCTGTGCCTCGTACCCATGCAGGACTCATCCCAAAATCAGCCTCCCTGTAACTATCAGGCCCCAGTTGTCCTGACCTACTAGTAATTTAGATATTTCCTGGGTCAACTGATCTCTGAGGTCTCGTAGGTGCCTGCATCCTTCAATCGTTTCCTTCCTGCTTCGAAAGTTTAAAATTGGGGATGGTACTTACCTCGATCAAACTTCCAGTTTGACTATGAGCTCCCCTGATTCGCACTTGGACTCTTTGCGAGTCGTTCCTCTTGATGCCCAGCCCGCCGACTGTCTTCAGAACGAGTGCTCTCTGTCTGCCTTTCGCACCGATCTTGTTTGTGCTTCTTGGAATTTTTAAATAAAATTTTAACAAATCACTGTTGCCATATAAAAGGGCGGAACATTTTGGATTCGAGATCAGCTCACTATGGCTCTCAACATATTTCAAAACCACGTCTGTGGGCGGCTCTTTAATAAGGAACCAACCGTTGCGGTGAGTCTGGACATTCAAAAGGCTTTTGACACGACTTGGATCGAAGGTCTCGTTTTTAAATTATTGAATTATTAAATTATTGAACGCTATGTGGTATCATCTACCAGTTCGTTCGAAACAGAACCTTCCAAGTTAGAGTGAATGGAAAGCTATCCCGAACTTTTCACGCCGCCCCAGGCGTACCACAGCGCTTCATTCTAAGCCCCATCTTATTCAATATCTACACCTCCGATATACCTTGCCCTGTGGACGGGAGAGTAAACCAGATCTGCTACGCGGATGACGTCCTAGTGTACACGTCATCCAAAAGCCCTAAACTCGCAACAAATCGACTCAGTTGGACGAACTGTATCAGTATTGCAGTCGATGGAAAATTCGACTCAATCCATCTAAAGCAGTAGCTATAATTCTGAGTAGTAAACATTTCCAACTTACTTCTCGATATTCACAGAATATCCTAATACAAATAGGAGGCACTACTGTGGGGGCATGATGGGTTTGTGTGCGGGCGTACGACACGGGTTCCTATCACCCACCAACGGATTGTGCACTGAAAATGTTCACGAAGGTCAAAGGTTCGTCACACCTGTGCGGAGTTTTTTTCTTGTCTATAAGTATTTTTATTGCGGCACTTAGGAACGGCTTTTAAAATTTAACTTGCAATGTTACTGCGAATAAGGGACCCTTAGGTAATCTTACCCTTGTAATTTATTTATCCTTTTGATACTAATGAAAATGGTATTCGGTTTTCTTTGATAACGCATTATTAAACGTACGCGATTATTTACGGCAGTGATTGTTTGATTTCTTCTTGAAACATATTATTAGATACACACGATTCCCTACGGCGATGATTGTTCGATTTCTTTTTGAAACAGGTTATTAGGTACACGCAACTCTTTATGGAAACGATCGTCCGATTCCTTTTTGAAACATCTTATTAAATACATACGACTCTTCATGGTGATTTGACCTCGTTACGCAGGGCTGGTGTGCGTGCGCCGATGGTAGAGTGACGACTATATACTCGGGGGTTTGCACCCCCCGAGCGCACGTTACAAGGGGGGCTACGTGCGCGCGTCTATGGTAAGACGATGACTGATGATGAAATCGAAAATCCATTGCGTTGTGGCAGTGGCGTAAACTCATTGCCACTTCCTAAGAATTTAGTGGAAGAGTTGCTATGCCTGCACAGGAATTTAGTTCCAGCGAATCCTTGCCGTGTACGCTAAGTTGGATTCGTTGGTTGTGTATACCAGGAAATTGAAATTGCTTGGGTGCAAGCAAGGAATATCGTTTAGATAGTGATGTTAACCGAAGTCATTTCGGGGAAATGTATGCCGCTTGGTTGGCTGTTAATGTTCCGTTGAGGTTTTGGATATACGCTTTGTTAAGGCATATGAACTTCGGGGAAATGTGTGCGGCTTGGTATACTTGTTAATGTTCCGTTGACGATTTGAATATGCGTTTGTTATGGCATACGAATTTCCGGGAAATGTGGATTGCTTGGTTGCGTTGAGGAAATATGGATAATTGGCCGAAGCAATTTTTGGGGAAAAGAATGCCGGGATGATGTAATTGAGGGAAATGATTAATAGTCCGTTGTAAATTGGAATATGCATTTATTTCAGCTTGGGAAATGGGTTCCTGGTAAGTATGGGATGTATGCAAATGCAGATTTTGCACGGGGAGCTGGATTTAAGTGACGCGCTGTTAACGTTCAAGATTGGTTGGCATTGTGGGTTGGTTCCCCAGGTGGTATAGAGAACCCCCACACTACGATTAGACCACGGGACAGGATGAAATATCTTGGGGTCATATATACCCCAAAAATGGATTTCATCAAACATGTGACCAACATTCTCCAAAGGGGCCTCGGTGGGTCTAAGCAACTGCACAACATATTGCAGTGGAGAAACAAAGTTGACACCAAAGTTAAGCTTCTCTGCTATAAGCAGCTAATCCGATCTGGAATATCGTACGCCTTTCCCATATGGTCCTGCATATCTTCGGCTTGACCGAAAAGACTTCGAGTTTTCGAAAGGAAACTCCTCAGAAGATGCACCAATCACTCAAGAAGGCCTGACGCTCGTCATTACCCTTATCGACGAGTACTTGCTGCAATTAGCATACATGTACCTCGAAAGCATTCAGAACAGCGAGAATCTACTTGTACGGGAGTCTTGCGTTCTTGACCCTTCTCTCTCTCGATCTCTTCGAATCAGACCACCACAATTTCTTCTTCAGTACAAAACTTTAGAAAACACCCTTCCCAACAACATTCCCTTCTATAATAGAGGATTCCTGGATCCATCCCATAGGGTCTACTGTTAACAAACAACACACACACGGACGCACAGTAAAAGACGGCACGAACATACACACACCGCTACCGCACTTAAGACCTACCGGTCTTGTATGATTTCTTTCCCATCATCCCTCAATTCAAGTAGTTAGAGAACACCCGAACTAACACTGTCCACACTATCCTTGGATACACCCCCTTTTTTTCTTTTCTTTTCAGATATCTTGACTCCGAGCCCAACATCCTCACGGATGTTGGTGATTTTGGTTATCGCAAGATGACCAGAAGCCAGAGGCAAGATGGAGGACACATCTGTCCTTGTCTCCCTAAAGCCGGCCTCCCGCCACCCCTTTTTTTTGGATTCGAGATCAGTGCGAATCCAGAAGCCGAGGCAGCGGCTAAAAGTCCAATTAATAAACTGAATTAATAAATAAATAAAATAAATTAAAACAAAAGTAAAAACTAAACGCCTATTAATTTGGCCATCCTGCCATTAAAGACAAGCGGATCAGAGCGACACCGCCTCCCCCAATCCGGGTAAGAAAAAGGTAACAAATAAATTATAACATTACATGTTGGATTATTCCTTACGGAAATTTCAAGGTCCCGAATATTCTCATCGCTCCTTCTTGAACGTGGCCGCCCTGTTTGTTTAATATTCGTTGTCGAGTCCGTTTGCTCGAACTTCTTGACCTAAGCTTTGTTTAAATTAGCACTTGGGCACTCACCTACACGGTGTAATCCGTATTCAATTCTAAATAGGCGTCGTACAGTAACGAGGAATCGTTGTTTTTGTAAAATAGTTTTACACAAAAAGCATGCTGTTGTCCCGTGAAGCGCTCCATCCTGACTATAACTGAATGAAGCGACGCACAATTCCCCACCACACTCTAACGGTTTTTACGGAATCGAGTGTTGCAATTTGCAAACATTTATGGCCCACCCTATATAACTATTCTCGTACTGTTTGCCATTTGGTCACAGAACTTTGTTTGTGTATTTCATTATATTAATTTGATGACAAAGAACATTTTTTTGCCGATTTTTGTGTTTTCAACTTAGAGTTTAACTTATATTCAACTTTCCAAATCCGTCTCGAATCTCGTTGTAATGTTATTGTGAAAAGGATCAATTCTTGTGCATGATAACAAATCCAGGTGTTTAAATTCTGCAGCATAATCAGAATCAGAAGCCATATGTGCCACCATGAATTAACAAAGCGGAGTGGATACTGGATACGACATTTAAGGGATCACGATCGGAGCCAAACTGCCGGATCATAAACGATGATCAAACAAAAACCCGATCGAGATGAGATTGAGCACGAATTACGTTATCGCTTGTTTCTAATATGTCTTAAATAAATCAACTGTATAGTCCACAGTCCTCTCGGTTTAGGGCACAGTATATAAATCGGCCATCTTAGCAATATTTTCAGTCGAACGAAATGCACGAACATGCCTTCATATTTTAATGCCCGCTACCAATCCAGTTTCTTTAAATTTCGCAACTAGTTAGTTGATTGATCGTTTGACAAAAAGAAATTGCGAACTGCACTAAATTCTGGCTTATTTCAACGCTCATTTTCATAATAGGCTTCAATAACTTTAACACGTTGTATGACGTTTAATCCGCGGTTGAAATTGCCAAACGCCGAACTTGTCAAATGAAAAAACAAGTGCAAAGAATCTAGTGACGTTTAAGCCACATTTGCTTTTAAAGTCTTTCCTTTTAACTGCATCATCTTGTGACCATGAACGTGTCGCTAGCACAACAATGTCGCTATTCCAAAGAATAGATTGGCCTCAAGGTTATACAAAGTAGAAGTCAACACAGAAACGCCATTGTTGACGCTCTGTACAGGTAAACAAGTAAAACTTACAGACTAGTGATTAGCTAATTGTTGTTTAACTTATTGTACAAATTAATTTTTATTATTACGGAAGAAAAGCTGTTTTGCCTCCTCTAACCCAACAACAACAATGACCCATTTAAAACAAAAGAAGAAGAGTCACATGTTAAGGTGCAATAAAAAATATAGCACAACAGAAAAACAAATATTTCGGTTTTCATAGAGAGGTCTCGTTGTTAACCAAATCAAAAGGTAGGAGCTGTTTGTCGTAGGTAATTAGTTTTACCAACTCAAATAAATGTTTGGTGCTATCTATTTGTCTAATGAATGAACTTGGTTAAATTCGCGGAAACAAATTGGACTGATTATCGACGAAAATGATTATTTGCAGTTCACATGTGTTTACCTACCTGACCCTATCAAAAGTCGTTACAACTAGATAACGTCTGTCTGACTCCCAATGACTAGATCGCATGCCCAATCAGAATATTTTATTTAGTTCAAAGCCCAACAAATTGTTGCATTTGTTCTCAAGATTAGGCAACTTTTCAAGTTTCCGGTTGAACTTTGAATCAGATTTACCGCTCTCTACCGGAAATAATGTGCAACAGGTTGGTGTCTACCCTGCGAAAACTAAGTGTACTGCGTGATGCTAACTACAAAGCTTTAACCAAGTGATCGCAGCTACGGCACTACGATGTATGAACTACCGTGATTTAGCATTACGATCAAATGTACACCATTTAAACAATGATCTGTTTGGTGGTAACACTTTCAAATTGGCAATTGGCAATTGGGCACCCCCCGTCCGAGTATGAGTTCCTGCTGAACTGGGTTGAGGCCAGCCCAATTCTCCGACGAATACTGCTTGTGACAGCGAGCAGTTAAATTTGAACTTTCATTGTATGTAGAAAATGATTTTTAATAATTTGCGACAATTCTGATGCACTGATCCAGCAAATGAAGTGGATTACTAAAATAAAATGTATCTCGATTTATTGGCCGTCATTGAACGATACTAATATATATGTTTTTCTTCAAACAGTTTTGTATTTAAAAATTCAATCGTGTTCATGGAATATAAGAGACTCTGACACATCCCATCATACAAAGACAGGAAGTAAATTCACCGAAAGGCAACAATTCAAAAGTGACACTCGCAAAGTTCCAGTAAATTCGATTGGATGTGGCGTCCTTAGTTGTCAACACAATTTTCAAACCGTTGTCAAAGTGTCTTCATCGTTCAGTTTGTATTCACTGCACCAACTGAACCATCACATGTGAAAATTGAATTGTCTTGTGGAGCGCATATAAGCCAAATTGCGTGGAACAATACCACGAATCTCCGAAGAACAGTACCCGGGATAATATCTGTAACAACAGACAGCGATGGGCAACGCGCCTTCGATGTGATAGCGGCTGTAGTCCCGACATCAGCGCTGAGTCCTCGATCAGGCGGAGGCGGATAGCTCGTCTCTGTATGCTCTCAAGTAGGTCGAGGGTATGTTTAGGAGCCGAGCTCCAAACATGAGAGCAATATTCGAGCGCGGGTCTAATTTGGGATTTATATAGGAGAAAAAGTTGGGCCGGAGTAAAATATTTCTTGGCTCTAAAAAGATAGCCCAGCTTTCCTGAGGCTGACCTGGCGATGCTCGACGTGTGTTTAAGCCGTGATTAATTCCCACAGACCGTGACGTCGAGCAATTTCAAGCTTTTCCCAGCCTCGAGGTCCCGGCCATTCATCATCAGCTGTGGAACCGATGATCCACTTTTCTTTGTGAATGTTGTATATTGTGTCTTCGCATCATTGAAGTCGACGTGATTGGCCCTTCCCCACTGCAGGACCTTATCTAGATCCTGATTCAGAGAGTCAATCTTTCTTCATCTCAGCCGATGCGACGTAGATGCACCAATCGGCCGAACACTCGAAAAGGAGAAAGAAGCGTACTATCATCCGCAAAACTGAACACTTTGTTATCCGATGCTCCAACAAATCATTTATGTGAAGCAAAAGCAAGGTTGGAGCCACAATAGAACCTTGGGGCACCCCCCAATTAACAGGATACAGATCCGACCACTCGCCGTCCACAACAACCAACATCCAGTCGCAAGGCTGTTGGGAAAGTCCATATGAACGAAGTTTGCTCAGCAATGTCCCGTGGCAGACGCGATCAAAAGCCTTGGAAATATCCAATGCGACCGCCCATGACTCACCATGCCGTTCAATCGCAGATGTCCATATATCGGTTATAAGTGTCAAAAGGTCTCCCGTGGATCGCCTGCCATGGAATCCGTATTGACGATCATTCAGAAGTCCGTTGCACACCAAATACTTAACTAACTCTGTATTGTTGACTTTTTTCCATCACCTTAGATAAAATAGACAGTAATGATGTCGGACGGTAATTTTGTGGGAGACACTTTTTTCCCGACTCTGGGATTGGTTGAACTCGAGCGATTTTCCAGCAGGCAGGAAAGGTCCTCCATGCATAAGATAAGCGGAATAGTCTGCCAAGAACCGCCGTTAGTTCTGGAGCACAGTTCGTAAGGACTATTGCTGGTATTCCGTCCGGGCCGGTTGCCTTCCTACACTCCAGTTCACGTAGAATACGTTGAATAGTGCGCGGCAGAAATCTCAGATCCCGCATGGAAGACTATACCGGCGCGATCACAGGTGGCTTCAAAAGGCCGGAATCGAGGTTTGAATTCGCGGAAAATAAATTCGCGAACACATTAGTTTTATCCTTTGAATTCGTGACTGACGTCCCGCTGTCTGTCACCAACGGAGGGAAAGAGGTGGATGCGAAGTTACCGCTGACAGCTTTTGCCATTGACCAGAAGGAGCGCGAACCAGTCGGACATCGAAGGAGCTTATTGATCACCCTGTCGTTGTGAGCTTTCTTCGTGGTATCAATCGCCTGATTGCACGTGTTTCTGATTCTAACAAAATTCGTTCTATTAACATCAGTGGGATTGAAGCGCCATTCTGTAAAAGCTCTATTTTTTGCCGCTGTAATCTGCTCGCATATTTTGTCAAACCACGGTTTATCAGATGAACTTCGTTTGATGGAATGTGGCATATATACGGTTTTCCAATAGGGACTTAACAAATTTTCGGTAGTACATTTTTATAATTTGCAGACGTTGTTCGCTCGTGTACTTAACCATGATGAAAATATTGACTTCACTGAATAAATTGACAGTGACAGTTTGATGATTAGTGAAAGGGTGCGTTCACAAATGAAATTCAAATTTGTCAAGACCCTGTTGGAAAACCCGATACATCTCCATCCTCAGAAGAATGATCTCTGATACCGACTCCACGCAAGCGTTAACATCGGAGTCTCCGTAGCACACCTCTGACCATGGAAAGGATGAGAAGAAATCTCGCAAATCGTCCCAGTTAGCAGCCCCATACTTCCATACATGGCGAAGCTGCCTAGGCCGGTTATTCGCTTGATATGCCTGTGCTTGTGTGACAGATACCAAGCAGTGATCTGAGTTTCCCAGTGGCGCAGAAGCCTCTACGGTATAAATACTCGGTTCGGATGTTAAAAACAGATCCAGGGTGTTCGCACAAACGCCTCGGGTATCCGGCACTCGCGTCGGCTCCTTCACGAGTTGAGTCAAGCTGTGGCTTACAGCAAACATTTCCGCCAGCCCCCCAGCCTCGTCGGTTCTGTTAGAATGTACCAACCAGCCGGAATTGTGCACATTAAAATCGCCAAGGACAACAATTTCAGAAGCTGGGTGGTTGATCTGTATCCAGTCGATGGTATGTGAAAGATGTTCGAAAAATGTCGCTGATCGATCGTCATTCGGGGAGCGGTAAAGACAACAAAGAAATTTAACAGAATTCCTCAGCCACATGGTGTCCATATTATTGGGTTCCAACGCCTTCATCCTGTGGAAAGCCAGATCGGAACGCGTGAAAACGCAGACTCTGCCCTTAAAACGAAATCTCAAATATAAGTCGTATCCTGACCAACGAAGATATGTTAAATCAGTTGACGAATCGACCTGGATCTCAGTTAGGGCAAGTATATCCGGTTTCGTTGTTTGCAAACATTGGTTGACGGTGTTTACATTGGTATTGGTGAAACTGATGCCCATGATGTTACAAAATGCCGCCACCAGTCGAGTGTGGGGAGGGCCTAGAGAGCGAGCCCGGTTATCCGATAACGAACTTCTTAAAGTTCGGTTATTTATGATTAAATTACACGTGAAACACACATTACATTTAACATTCTAATATTACAACATTAAACACATGTTACAACTGGCACATACAAATGCCCAGTTACAAAAATAAACCGGTGCCGGTGGTGAGATCTGAGTTAAAATGTGAGATCAACCTGTGGGAGTGCTAAGTATGCGCCAGCACGGACGGGGCTTCATCGTACCCCCAACACGTCACTGGGTAAATAACGCCGACAACGTTCACCAACGGAGAAGAGAGAGAAGAAATAAAACGCACTGGTCCGCTTCTTATGTTAATGTTTTCCTTTTTTGTTTTTATCTTCACTTAAACATTCGCTTATTAATAAAACTCCCCTTTTACTTAAAGTTATTTCAGTGTTATATTTCCCATAACCACGGTTGCAGGAGCACTTAATCTCGGTTTGATCTCCAACGCGAAATTTTGCAGATTGAACTCGATTAACAATGAACGCGGACTTTCGAAAATAGCACCTCGAGACACTTCGCGACTTTCGGCATCTGGTGTTTGAGCAAATCCGCGTGCTCCTAACAGTTGCCCGAGTTGCGCCGCGCTATATTGCAAAAGGGTGTTTGATACGCGAGGACTGCCAAACGTAAGGTGGCCGAGACGCATGTCAGGTTCTGATGACCGACTCCCGAAATACACTACGTCAACACCGACTGGGTGGGTTGAATGGAAACATTTGAAATTAAGCAAAATGCTTGCAGGCGGCGACGCGCACTCGCTGGCGGTTGTGACTCGACTGGCTAATTATTGGAAGGAAAAAGTTCATCTCGTCGTGGCAGTGGAGTCATAGCTAAAATAAACTCACTGCCACTTACGAGGAATTTCGAGAAGAGTTATAGCGTTTGAAATAATAGTGAAGGAGAACGTGTGATTCGAACTGACGCTATGACAGTTTCATCATCATCATCGGCACTACAACCGGAGCCGGTCTTGGCCTTATTTAGCAAGTCCTGAGGCTTGTTAAATTTTCCATAATGATTTGTTTTTTCCGAGCAAGGTCATTAGTCATGCGCCAGAAGCTCCCCGACGGGGAATCGAACCCCGGTCCCCCGCGTGACAGGCGGGTATACTAACCACTATACTATCGAGGAGCCTATTGAATCACAAAAAATTGAACCCAAGCGTTACCCATCAGGCTATTGGCCGATTTTTGAATTCGATTTTTTTTTAAACTCGACTATACTGCACTGATGTGAATTGTCATGTTATCGCTATGGCATACGGCTCGGATGTATTTTTCTTATTCGATTTTCGTTCGGTGTTCTTCACTATTGGCTTGTGAATTGTGTGTGTATCTGTTGGAGACGCCACACCACTCCCTTCCCAGAAACTTCGTTACGATCACCTTTGGTGCGAACGACGGAGCGAACGAGAGAATGTCGGAGCAAGCGAGTGTGCCTTGGTGTTCTATGCGGAAGTCATGATCGTGTGTGAAGTTCTGTTTACTACGGGGAGTGTGTGCTGCGTGTACAAATCACGTCGGGGTCACCACTTTGGCGTATATGTTGTTGCCACTTATGTGATGAGCGACTTTCTCCTTTTCAGGACTCTAAAATTACCCCTGGGACTAATTAACATGCCGCTAACAGAGATTCGGAAATTCTGTTAGCATATCTAATGGGAAAAGTTGTCTGTACAGATACATTCTGTATCAGGGTATTTTCCGGTAGGATACGAATTCAGTAGTCTAATTTGGATCTTGGGATCCGGGGAGTTGTGACCAGACAGTCGACTTACGAGAGATACTTTCGAGGAGGAGCTTGGGTCGCGTTAACGTGCATTCACTGCGTTAAAACTTAGAACGTTATCGCTTGTGTTGCCATTGCTAGTATGTGTGGGAGTATTTAACTATGCACCAAGCACGGGTGCGGATTCAGCTAACACCCGCTGATAGTTCTCCAAAAATTGTTCACCCGAAGGAATAGATCACAAAACAGAATATACAATCGATCACACAAGAAAACACGCTGGTGTACTTTTAACATGAATGTTCTTTATTTATTCTTTATTATCTTCTTATTTTTAAGAGAGTAGGTTCGCACTAATAATCCTTGCACTTAACGTATACGTAGCACATGCTTCACTTCGAACGCGGTTTGTTTTACTACTGGTGAACGAACAGATATGAATTTAAAAAAAAGGTGTTTCCCGCAATTGATTTAAAACTTGTATTCGGACTCTCACGACACAATCGTTGGGCACATGTGTGCTGTTGGGCGATACAAATCTGACTCTCACAACACGATGACCTCGACTTGACTCCGTGAAGGGTGAAACTTGACTCTCTTGTGATGCTGAAATCTGACTCCGGTGATGCTGACCCAGCCTCCGGCGATTGCGATGAGTTTCCACCGCACACCATCGCAGGAGAAACATCCCTTCCGTCATGCAGTGACCAGTGAGAGCCGATCCGCGTCCTATTGGAAAGTTCTTGCACAGTATCGTTTCTAATGGAACGAATGTCTTCCTATTAGAAGGAAGGACAAACGAAACGCGCATTGAACAACGAATAGAAGGAAGATATGCAGCTGTCCAAACATTAGCCTGGGTAGACCTAACATTTCTATCATAACAATAGAAAGTATTTTGTACATACCGAAATGGTATCTGAAAAGGTCAAGCGCTAAAAACGCGCATTTGGTTGAATTGGCTAATGTAAATACGTTAGGATCGCTAGTTTATCGCTTATGCGATCGATCCTAGGTAATTGGTTGCAACTGCATTAGCCATGGGTTTGTATGGGATGATCGTGGGATCAGAGGTTGCTTGGTAAAAGCAAACACAGCTAGATTGCTGTGAAGATGTTTGGCATTAATACCGACGCGGGGCTCGTGGAAGTTTTCCTAATGGTTGGCAATGCACATGGGTGCCGACCAGAGGAAACAAATATGTTTTAAAGGGATACAGCGATGCGGATGATGCTGTGGCAAGGTGATGAACTTGCCATGGGATGTTTTACAGGAACTTAAGATTTTTGCAGGATAGCTTAATGCTGCTTAATTGCAGGTAAGTACCATGGGGTAGGATGAAAAGAAGAAGGTTTAATGGGGTTAACGCGATGGGTGTTTCTTCGGCGCCTTGAAGAAACTGTGGCGGTTCCCTTGAACGCCACCAACCATCTTCCCATTACCTAGGTAAAAACCCCCATCTAGGGGATACAACCTGAATTAAAAACAAGTACCGTGGCAGTTCCATTGAACGCCACTACTTACCTTACAGGTACAAAAGGTAACAGTTTCCTAAAATACACTAAAAGCGTGTACTTACCTTCCATGCCGTACCTGTAACATTAGAAAAACCTGTGAAACATTAGTTCTCGCTGACATGAAATTCCATCAACAACAAATGGTAATGTCCCTTAAAAGCAATTTGGTTTACCAACCAAGCAACCAATATTGCCCGTTCAATATCTGTACGATATTCCACACCTGCAGGAAATGTGTATCTTTCCTTAGCACAGCATGCCCACATCGATCGGTCACCCGACCCAAGCAGTCGAGTTCGCAAATGGAAATTTTCCATTAGAATTCGATTGCGAGGATATGCCAGCAGATGTACACGATCAGCTATTATGCTTTACGCAGTCGTTGATCGCATTTCAACCCCTTTTTCGTTGAGATACTTGCACCTGCTGCGAACATGTAGATTGGATCTATGCTATGTCTGCATACTTGCGGAAACACACGATGAGCAGCAGAAGCAATCATCGTATGTGTGTTTCAACCCCTTTCGTGTTGAACAAAACGCAAAAGGGATATCGAAGCGATGGATGGAATTTTGGTGTTCTGTCGCTTCGATGGCTAAGGTTAATCGCGATTCGGATTCCGTGAGGGCAGGTCGTGCCCTCACGTTAAAATTTACATCTCTCGTGGGGTGTCCCAAGAGATACAGCGTCCTGTGTTGTCATTTATTCGATTAAAGTGTTTAATCTTCAGTTAATTGAGAAAGAATGATTTCAAACTTAATTTATATAGTCGTGAATTGCGGTCAATTAAGTTCGGTAAAGAACCACTAGCGCTGAGTCGGATATGGTGCATTTAATAATTTAATAACTTAATATTGTGTCCTGAACTGTATTTTGAAACCGAATGAGAACATTTAATTTAACAACTTAATATTGTGTCCTGAACTGTATTTCGAAACCGAATGAGAACATTTAATGTAATAACTTAATATTGTGTCCTGAAACTGTACCTCAAAACCGAATGTGAACATTTAATTTGATAATTTAATATTGTGTCCTGAAATTGTATTTTAAAACCTAATGTGAACATTTAATTTAATAATTTAATATTGTAAATAAAGTGAGGACAAATATAAAACAAGACGGCGTTTGATTCGGGGAGTCGGGGGCGGGAGGAAACGCTTAGACAAACGTGGTGAACCTGTGCCCCGTGGCAACCTGTACTTTGCCATACCACGTAGACACTCCACAAAACCACACATATGTCCTTAAAATCATACCTTATTTTATTCTAAACTAGTGAAGGCTATGCCTAAGTGACTCGTTAATTAATACTTTTGTGATGTTCACCTCATCGAGGATTCGTCCTCTTGTAAAACAATATAAACGATTTGTGCGAGAAAATAAAGTTAAATTCAAAGGCGACGTCCGCGTTTTATTAGTGACGGCATTCGCTACAGTGCATCGTATTTTCCGTGTTGCGTACTTCATCGGCATTCGAATAGACAAGTAACTCATCATCAAAGTGGCAACAACATATACGCCAAAGAGTTGCTATGCTTGCATAGGAATTCAGTTCCAGCGAATCCTCGCCGTATAAGCTGAGTTGGATTCGTTGGTTGGGAAATTGGCATAGCCAAGTATGATCAAAGGTCTTGATCGTTGTGATCGTTCGTGGAAAATTAACTGTCGCTTGGTTGCGAACGAGAAGTATGATTTAAGGAGGAAATGAACCGAAATGGTTTTCGGGGGAAATTGGAATTGCTTGGGTGCAAGCAAGGAATATCGTTTGGATAAGATATTAACCGAAGTAATTTCGGGGAAATGTATGTGGCTCGGTATATTTGGGGGTGATGGTAAATGTTCGTTGTAGGTTTGAATATGCGTTTTATTACAGCATATGAATTTCGGGAAAATTAAGATTGCTTAGTCGCCAAGAAGGAATATTGTTTAGATAAAGAATTGACCGAAGCAATTTTGGGAAAATGTATGCGGGGATGATTTAGAATATATTCTGTTGAATTGTATTCTGTTGGGAGTTTTGGGAAATGCCTTTCTTGCAAGTTCGGGATGGACGCGCTTGCAGATTGGGATGTGTTTTTGCATGTTTGAAATGGGTTACATGTTTGAAATGGGTTACATGTTAGCTTAGGGTGACGCGCTGTTAGCGGTCACGATTGGTTGGCATTGTGGGTTGGTTCTCCATGTTGTATAGAGAACCCCCACAAACCTCCATCGTTATCAGTATAACAGTTGTGGCGGTTCCGCCAGATCCCACGGCTCGCCTTCCTGAAAAAAACCCCCATAACCACAACCCGGTCTGCACCAGCTTTCGCTAATGCACTTCGCATTAGCATCTTAAATGCTTCACGCATCAAACAGATCCAATTATTATAATCCTAAAATCCCTATAAAGAAAACTTACCTTTTCATTGCATCCCTTTGCATACAATTTTCCGTAAGAATTCTTCTTGACCTTTTTAGGAATTCCATAACTCCCATTGTTTCCCGCCAATGCATTTGCATTTGCCCCAGAAAACATTTCCTTTTCCAAGGACATGTAATGCTTTCAAGCATTATCTGAAATTCCTAAAATTGATCCTTAATGTGCATATGCACCATAAATACAAACATTCGATACCCTTTGTCTGAGTTAAAATACTATGTCGTCAGCTTGTTTTTACAGCTGCAACACTAGCGATTCAATAGACAAACAATGATGCATTTCTTTCGTCGCCACCACTATTGCTTGGCATACCTAAATGCAAACAAGGGATGCGTATCGGCAATTAACCCAAGATACGATATACAATTTCCATGGTATAAAGTATCGTATCCCATTAACACCTTTTTTCCAACGTCAGTCATAGCGACGTTGCATAAACATGACCCTCATTAAAGAGCGAACCATTTGGTCGCCTTTTCTCTTGCCCTTGCCGCCTGCCTGTTTCGTTGTTCCACTGCACGTGTGAATAGCATTGATCTCAACGATCCCACACATACCACCATGACCTTTAGTACAAGATCTGGTTTCCTATACCACCAAGAGAGACTTTACGTTTCCCTGGTGGTAGGTAAAAAAACGATATCCTTATTGGAGAGGATATCGTTTGAGTCTTATTCCATCCTTTGACCACGCTGGTCACTTCACTCCCGCTCTCCGCCACCAGCGGAGAAGCGCAAATAAATGTCCTGAAGTCGGGTTTATTTTAATAACAATGCGCGAAGTCACAGTGGCGTTTTATAACATTAATCCCGCGTCGTTAAGTAATTAAGAAAATTGACTGTCAAGTGAAAAAAAATAAAAAAATAAATTAAGAATCGCGTGTGTTTTTCTGTTGTGTACGCTACGTGGCCGATTTCTGTTGGTGCTTTGCCTTTTTTGTGTCCGGCGGAACGACGAATGAACATAGCTTATATATGGTGGCGGAGGAAGTTAACCATGCCAATGTTGCCATACTTCCTCCCCACACAGTTATATGGCGGGACTATGTTCTCGGTGGGATAAAGGTGGTGTGGGAGTTACTACGCAACAAACCTCCCCTCTCACAAATATGGGTGTCATTTTTGGAAGAGGAATGGCACGCCGAAGATTGAACCGGTGGAATCTCACCGAGTAGTACAAGTTTGGTGGCCTTGTTATTGTTGTTGCTGCTGTTGGTTGTTTGAGAAAGATTTAAATGAAAATAAGAGAAAAAAATATTTTTTCTCCCTCCTCTTCCTAACGGCTTGGTCCTAACAGATAGGGTATCATGGGGAAGAAAAGGGGAGATAGACCACCACCATTTAGTAGACCACTTTGCACTCCGTACCATCATAGGGTTTTAGATGGGTATTGCATTACCTCCGTTTTTTTCCCTAGTTTGATGGCGGAATGTGGCGAGCATCTAATGGCGGAAAGTTTTTAGACGCCCACGCAATCCGGCTAGAACCTCCTTCACAATAGTGAAGTGTCCTTCATCGTATCCCTGGTGCAATTGGCGTAAGCAAAAGGCGGGTCTTTGCCTATTTCGCCTTGAGATAACATGGCGTTGAGTTCTTCTTTGCTCACATCCGTGGTCATATTGAAGGGGTTTGGTATTGTTTGGGTTGGCCCGTTTTGGCGGAGAAATCAACATCACCTTTTTGGTCTCAAATGCGTGCTGACCACGTAAATTTTGAAGATATGATACGAGCACTAGTGCACCTCGGGTAGACGCCTTACCATCCGATTTACTGACGATTTACCATCCGAGAACAGAGATTTAATGTGTTGGAGGTGTTTCCTCCGGAGGTTTGGTGGGAGATACGATTCACACGATTGTACATCAGATATAAATCACGTTGACGTGTTAACTTGCAACCCCAGGGAAATTAGGGAATATTCAACTACAACAACAACAATTACGTTTCGTGAGCGCGCTGGTTTGCGCTTATGATTTTGGGCCTATAGTTTTTAGCCAATAGTTTTGGGCGTGGACTTAAAAAATGTCCATTTAGACCCAGTTAGTTGCTCCTCTCGGCGGTAGTCTTTAGTAACAGACGAAGATTTATCCGATATTGAGGAGAAGCCTTAGCCTGACCGGTCTGCTCAGAAAGATTACGACGTCCGAAGGGTTTGTTTGTAAGCGTTCTACTCACGCTTTCCCTTCTTTAACGCCTTTTGGGGCTTTGAAGCGCGGTCTTGTTGGAATAACGGGATCTAAGATTGTTTCGTAGCCCTCCTCTGAATGTGTAGAAGAATACCGACTGCGGTCTGGACCTTTCCCGGTCCCTTTGGTACGGGTCTCTGTAGCGTCCTACGAACGCACAATTCCACCCAGGTAAGGTTCCAAACCTTCAAGGAACTTACTTACCTTATCCATTACACGTGCCCACAGACACGTGTCCCCAAAGCTCTTAATCAGACCTGTAACAAGGGCATAGGAAGCTGAAACAATGTTGAACCCGACATCAAAAAACAAGGAACTTAACGTTCAAAAACTTTCAGTATCGAGTCAACGCATCCATTCATAGTACGCAAAAACAATTCCAGATTACAGGCCATAAATCTTCCATCCAAAACATCTGCACGATGTTTCCAAGGAATTATATCTTCGGTAAAGTAACTGAACCAGGGAGGCATACTCGGGTAGCTAGAGGCAATTAGCACCTCTAATTCCGTGCAAGATCCCGAAAATCCAACAGCAAAAGCATCGCATACAGATCTCCCATCTTAAACATCTGCACGATGTTTACCAGGAATTACCATTTTTGGTAGATAGATAACAACGGATGCATACACTGGCAGCTAAACGCAAGAAAGCATATCGCCTATCCGCTACCAAAAGTGTAAACAACCGTAATTATCGCAACAAGATAATTCGGAAGATTTACAAGTCCAACGTCAACAAAGGAAATACTCCGGTCCCACGATTCCATTGTAAAAATTTCACACCCATTAGAGGGATCTAATGGATTTCGGTTGTGTTTGCAAAAGGCAAGCAACCACGGGCTGTACGCCCGAAAAATCATCTCCGTCTTGCGCGAGTTAAGGGAGTTAATGGTAATTTAGGGTTAAAACCATTGTAATCACTTTAATCTATTATTATAATAAACATATTAAATAATCATGGCCAGCAAAACCAGCAATCATCATAAGTCAACATAATAAGACGAAAATAACCATTGTTATCAAACTAAGATAAAAAACCATTGCAATTACTTTAAGCTAATATTCATATCAAGCAAAACCCAACAATCATCATAAGCCAACAAAGATACACACGACCCGAGTACCCAACAAGCATCATAAGTCAACACAACAAGACAAAGATGCACACGACCCGAGTACCCAACAAGCATCATAAGTCAACACAACAAGACAAAGATTCACACGACCTAAAGACCCAACAATCATCATATGAGCTAAGATGATAAGACGTCCGAAGCAAAGACTATAAATGCTACATGATGACCAGACGAAGAGGGGATTCTGATTTGGACACCAGCCGGCATAGCCGAGAACTAAGTAAAACTTGTAACAGAGATTAATAGCAATTAGAATTTGTAAATAAAATTAACATAAGTGAAATTCACAAATAAAGTTTTTAAAAAAGTTAAATTCCGTGAATTGTGACTTAATTGGCGATCCTGCCAGGAGTGTTTTGGATTATAACTCCATCACAACCTGTGGACCATACCCGGACGAGACGAGGACCATATCTGGACCTAACTAGGACCATAGCTGTACCTGACAAGGACCATATCCAGACCTGACCAGGAACTCATCCGGACATTACTAGGCGAAAAACACACTGGAAACCACACTAAGAGTTGCATAGGAAAAACCGTGAGTAAAAATTAAATTTTCTTAAAGTGTCAGTGATTCCCTAACAATAAAGGACAACATCCGCATAAGTACGGACACAACAAGTTTTGACTGCATAGCAGATAAAAAAGGAAAGTGAGAAAAAAACACACTCACGATAAAACCCCGGGATTAGACCCACATCTCCTTTATGAAAATTCCTAAAATACGGAATAAGTCGTCGAGACCATTCGAGAGACCATCCGCCCCAACCGAATCAGAAAGTGAAAGTGAAGAAATGGCCTCAGCAGCAGAACTACAAGCGCAGATCGCTCACCTAACAAGTACCCTATCGGCATTAATAACCGAGAATAAGGAAACCAGGGAAGCCGTCATACGGATACAACAGCAAGGATTAAACAAGGAAATAGTTACGATAGAAAAGCTAACCCCCGTAACTTGGAAGCTAGAAGATCCTAGCCAAATCGACACCAGTATATTTAAAAACATACCTGTTTTCAACGGCAAACCAGAGGAGTATAGAGCATGGCGGAGTCTGATCTGGAACCTAATGGAGGAAATAAAAAGATTCCAACAGACAAATGAATATTTTAAATGCCTACAAATCCTCAGAACAAAAATACAAGGCGACGCAGCGGACATATTGGTGAACCACAATACCATACTTAATTTCTACGCTATAATCAATAGGTTAGATTATACTTACGCCGACCAAAGGCCACTTTATGTGTTACAAGAAAACTTATTGAAAATTAAACAGGAAAAATTAGAAGTTACGGAGTATTTCAATAACATCAATAAAGCCTTAAATCTAGTACTAACTAAAATCGAGATGCAAGGTACGAATAAAAGTGAAGCCTCATACACCAACGCTATGGAATCAGGCGTTAGAGCCTTTGCTCAAGGATTAAATTGTGAATACACAAGAGGAGTACTTTTTTCCCAAAATCCGAAAACTCTGGAAGAAGCGTATGCAATCGCTAGAACTATCTTACACAACAAAGAAGCATACGGATTAAGCGAAAGGTATCACTATAGACCTCGGAACTCATATGATCAGAGACACCAGAAGAGATACGAAAAATACGAAAGGAAAGTCGAACCACCACAAGGCTACAAGGAGCAACGTTATTACAAACCCAACGTGCAAACATATGTGAAGCCGAAGCCTGAACCAATGGAAGTGGATGAATCTATCCGAGACAGGAGATCACACAATAACCAACAACAGAGACAGTGGAATAACCCCTTCAGAACAACTTCAACACAATACCATAGAAATGGGCCCCAAGAAATGAACAAAATACATCATAACGATAACATTTCTAACAGCCCACAGATAGGTAGCGAAGACAATGACCATGAAGCTAAGACGACTTTTTTAGCCGAATAAATGGTCTTCCGTGTTTGACCCTAAGAACCAAGGATAAAGGAAGACCCGAGCTCCGAGTGACTATTCTTATAGATACTGGAGCCACCAATAATTACGTTTCCTCAAACTACCCCTATGGAGCACCCATACCAATAGAACCCATTGAAGTTAATACAATGCATGGTACGACATTAACTCATGCAAAAAAACAAGTCAATATGTTTAATACGAATCTAATATTTTATGTCATACCTACTTTAAGAAATTTTACAATGATACTAGGAGAAGCAGGCTTAGTTCAATTAAACGCCAAGATAGACTTAGAAACTTATTCAATTACTTACAAAACCCCCAAAATGCAAATAAATTATTCTCTTGATGACGAATACTATTCTAAGGAGGTAGATGCAATTATGGAACAAAACAATAAATTCATTCCCACCCTCCCCTTCATTACCCAAGTAGAAGCCTCAATACGTACTAAACATGAAGATCCTATTTACTCGCGACAATACCCTTACCCCATGTCCGACAACAAGTTTGTAAATGAGGAAATCGCTCGACTACTGAAGGAAGGAATAATCCAAAAGAGTTTTAGCCCATACAACTCACCTGTATGGGTTGTACCGAAGAAAGGATACAACGAAGATGGAACCCCTAAGAGACGTATGGTAATAGACTACCAGAAACTCAATGCAGAAACAATTACGGATCGATACCCTATCCCTGACGTAAATTTAACAATACAAAATCTAGGGAAAGCCAATATATTTTCAACATTGGACTTAGAATCAGGTTTCCACCAAATAAAAATAAAAAAAGAGGATCAACAGAAAACTGCCTTCTCTATTAATGGAGCGAAATATGAATTCGCACGAATGCCGTTTGGACTCAGGAACGCGCCCAGTATATTCCAAAGAGCAGTTGACGATATACTTCGACCATACATCGGGAAATTCGCCTACGTCTATATCGACGACGTGTTAATATACTCTCATAGCAAAGAGGAACACTCAGAACACGTAAAAATAATTACAGATACATTAAGAAGAGCCAACATGAAAATTTCAAACGAAAAATCGCACTTCTTTAAGGAATCAATAAAATACCTGGGACATATAATAAAACACAACACAATTACCGTCGATCCGGAGAAGATTGAAACAATAAAAAATTACCCAGAACCGACTAACCTGAAAGAATTAAGGTCATTTTTAGGACTAGCTGGATACTACCGACGATTCATACAAAATTATGCGAACATCACAAAACCAATGTCCATATTCTTACAAACAGAAGAACAAGTGTCTAAGAATAAAAGTAAAAAGGTTGAAATCCAATTCGACGAACGAGCCAGAAAAGCATTTGAAATGATCAAAGAGGAACTACGAGCAAGGATAGAGCTATTCCAACCAGATTTCAGCAAACCCTTCGAACTTACGACCGATGCGAGTAACTTCGCCATAGGTGCGGTCTTAAGTCAAGGAAATAATCCAATAACCTTCGTATCACGAACACTTAGCAAAACAGAAGAAAACTACTCCACTAATGAGAAAGAACTGTTAGCGATAGTTTGGACGCTACAAAAACTAAGGAATCTGCTGTATGGTATAACAAACCTGATCATATATACGGATCATCAATCATTAACATTCGCCGTATCAGAAAGAAATCCTAATACCAAACTAAAACGATGGAAAAACTTCATAGAGGAATACGGAGCAGAAATCAGGTATAAACCCGGTAAAGATAATGTAGTCGCAGATGCATTGTCAAGACAACAGGTAAACACCTCCACTTGCTCTGAACATTCCGCAATAAGCTCTCCACGAACACAAATCTCACGAGTAAGCCAACCTCTCAATAATTATAAAAATCAAATAACGATTAACGAATCAAACAAAAACCAACCTATAAAAACAAAAAATGTTTTTAATAACTTCAGGCATGACGTATGCATCATAAATGAAGAAGATTTAAAGAAAAAACTAAAGAAAATACTTAACCCCAACGTCATTAATGCAATAAAAATACCAGAAGAACTATTACATAAACATGAAAGAACAATTAAAGAAACATTCAAACATTATAAACTAATTATAACTCAAACACTATTAAAAGATATAGAAGACAGAAATGAACAAATAAAAATAACAGAAGAAGTGCATAATAGGGCACACAGAGGATATCGAAATAATACCAAGGAAATCCTATTACAATACTACTGGCCGAAAATAGCTAACGCATGTAAAAATTACGCTACAAAGTGCAAAACATGCCTCAAAGCCAAATACGACAGGAAACCCAATAAGCACCCCATAGGAGAAACACCAGTACCAACCAAAATCGGACAATACCTACAAATGGATGTCTTCCACTTAAACGACCAAATGTACATCAGCACAATCGACCGTTACTCAAAGTACCTACACCTAAGGCACATACCAAACAAACTAAACATACCGACGGTTATAAACGAAATACTTTCGCAAATATTCAAGTACAACGATCAACAGTACGTAATGACTGACAATGAATCAATTTTTACAAGTCATCAGGCAGAATCAATGTTCAACCGACACAAAACAATACACGTAAAAACACCTATTGATCACTCAACATCTAACAGCCAGGTCGAAAGAGCACACTCGACCATTCTTGAAATAGTACGAGCTCTTGCAAAACAAAACAGCACAGATTGCGAAGAGGAAATTTTTGAAGCTGTGAAACAATATAACGCCACTATACACTCCGTCACTAATTTTAAACCCGAAGACATATTTTTTAATCGAGAACAAATACCACCACTCGAAAATGTTCTGAAACTCAACCAACAAAAAATATTAAACCACTTTAATAAAAATCGAGAAGCGAAAACATACAACCCTAATGACATAATATTTCACAGATCAAAGCGACGGAACAAGAATACAGACCGTTTCATTGAGACAAAAGTAAAAGAGGATAAAGGGAATTATATAATCACAACTCAAGGCAAGAAAATCCATAAAGACAACATTAGGAACACAAAATGTACATCATAATTGCTCTCCTACTAATACCTCAAGCGAAAACTCTTGAAATAAAAGACCTAACTGGCCAAAAATACATATCCATCGAAACCGCACCAGTTCACCTGTACAACGAGACCGAATACCTCCTTCATATTTTTAACTTAACGAAGATACTCGCACCCATACACATGGCAAAAGAAACAGCGGGACATGAAGAAACATCATTACAGATGAAAGCAATTCTCCATCGTATAGATTCGCTAATGGCGCAAATCACTCCGCATGAAGTCAGGCCAAGGAGACAAATAAACCTTTTAGGGTCAGTATTAAAACTGATAACGGGTACACCAGACCACAACGACATAGTCGAAATTGAAACCCGCTTGAATACGCTAGTAAAAAACAACAACGAACAAAAAGCGATTAACTCGAGATTCGAGAAACTACTAGAGAAAGTAGATAATAAAGAGCACAGCTCAGAAACCATCCTACAAGAAGTTTATTACGAACTCGAAACAATTACAACCACCATAAATTTAGCAAAAAATGGGAACTTTTACTCCAAAGCTATTGATACGTATGACGTAGAAGAAATAATCAAACATGAAAATACTGGTATCCCTATCATACATGTTCTAGAGTACTCTAAACAATTTATCTGTTATTATAAAGATTCTATTGTAATTACATACAAATATCCAGTAATAATCAAACAATGTCATTTGTACAAACTATATTCCCTATCCAGTAGAATTGGCAAACTAAAATTAAAAGAAAAAATAAGTCTATGTAATCAAAATTATGTAAATGTTAATGATTGTAAAAATTATATTGGGGACTACATTTGTAAAATAGATTACAGCAAAGATAGTTGCACCATACCCCTACTAAAAAACGAACCAGTACATTGTAAGTCTATAAAGGAAAACAATAAAGATATAAAAGAGTTAGAAGATGGGTACATATTTTTTAATCAAGAACAAATAGTGAATAATGTAACAATGACAGGCCCGAAACTCATTCATTTTGAAAATACTGTAACAATAAATAATAAAACATATACGAACAGAAAAAGGTTGATGAAAAAATTAATTGTACAAAACCATAATAATGATGTAACAATACTAGAGTATATGACCTCCAACAAAGAAACTAAATTTACAAACTTACAAGAATTATCCACGATACTCATACCAATCGAAGAACATCCTATACTTACACTTTTTGTAACACTTATAATAATTGTAATAATTAGCATGAGCATATGTGTAATAAAAACCATTGTAAAAATTATTAATATTAAGAAAAAACACAAATACATAGTACAATACACCAATGCTCTGGAAAAACTCAAAAGCGAGGACGCTTTATCTTAACAGAGGGGGGAGTTAAGGGAGTTAATGGTAATTTAGGGTTAAAACCATTGTAATCACTTTAATCTATTATTATAATAAACATATTAAATAATCATGGCCAGCAAAACCAGCAATCATCATAAGTCAACATAATAAGACGAAAATAACCATTGTTATCAAACTAAGATAAAAAACCATTGCAATTACTTTAAGCTAATATTCATATCAAGCAAAACCCAACAATCATCATAAGCCAACAAAGATACACACGACCCGAGTACCCAACAAGCATCATAAGTCAACACAACAAGACAAAGATGCACACGACCCGAGTACCCAACAAGCATCATAAGTCAACACAACAAGACAAAGATTCACACGACCTAAAGACCCAACAATCATCATATGAGCTAAGATGATAAGACGTCCGAAGCAAAGACTATAAATGCTACATGATGACCAGACGAAGAGGGGATTCTGATTTGGACACCAGCCGGCATAGCCGAGAACTAAGTAAAACTTGTAACAGAGATTAATAGCAATTAGAATTTGTAAATAAAATTAACATAAGTGAAATTCACAAATAAAGTTTTTAAAAAAGTTAAATTCCGTGAATTGTGACTTAATTCGCGCCAGATGTTCTGTGCAAACAGAAGGCCGTGGAAAAAGAAATGCTATCACCAACGAATAATGTATGCAAGATGACTTTCCTTTTCTCAGGAAACTATGAAATATCCCCGGGGATGCGATAACATGCTGCTAACAGAAATTCGGAAATTCTGTTAGCAGGGGGAATAAGAAAATTTTTCGATACAGATACAGATACGATCTGTATCAGGGCATTTTTTGGAGGAGAATAGCGAGTCAGTTAGATTTCGATCGGCAGAAGACGAGGAGGATAATTTTGAGAGTATAAGGATCAGAGTGTGCGTTTTCGAAGTTAGAAAAGTAAAGTAACGTCGAGTGTTGAACGTACGTGCGGTGTAGTGAAGCGCTTTAAAATCAAAATAGAAACAAATATAAAACAAAACAAAACATTCTCGGAGTTTCATTTGTGTACTGAACTAAGTTTTCGTGTGTCGCTGTGAACAGTGTTCGGCGGAGCACTCTAACGTAAGTAGCTATTGACATTCCATACTAATAGGCCAACATTCGTCAAAGTCCTATCCGTTAAAACTAACTTCCGCCAAATCCCCGTTCGGCTGTCTTATGCTCACCCCATTCCTGTCTTATTATTTACAAAGTCAACTGGAAAACTTTCGGGATTTATGGTTGTTCGGGGAAACTCTAAACAACCACCCGGTCCATTGACCTTGCAGTTTTCCGAAAATAAATCAATACCTAATAACCCGTCTTCGGATAACCCCGTCGAGGAGTCCATTAGTTGGAAGCTGGAAGGAATTTCTTGGTGCAACTTGAAATTCCCATCGCAGCATCCCCTCGACTTGCCTTTGCCAAAAAGCGTCTCGAGGGTCGAGGATTTTTGAACATTCACGACATGTGTCGGGTGGAGTGCCTTCAGCTTTAGGAGACTTGGACAGGGAGTTGGACAATCGGGACTTTAGTTGGCGAAAGCTGAAAACAGCTTTTGCTGAGTTGCGAGTTTACTGCGGCCGGATTGGGGTTTCGCTTTTGACTCGTTGGGCGCGTGAGTAGCTTCCGACTCGTGGAACCCGTGGGTAGCTCCCGGCTCGGGAAGTCGCTAAGTTCTTCCGACTCTTTGTTGCCTACTAACACCCCCACCTCCTTTATCCCACCGAGAACATAGTTCTGCCATATGACTGTTATACCGATAACGGTGGCGGTTGATCTCGGGTTTCAACTGAGATCTCACCACTGGTATCGGTTTATTTTTGTAACTGGGCGTTTGTATGCCCCAGTTGTAACATGTATTTAATGTTTTAATTTTATAATGCTAAATGTAATGTGTGTTTCACGTGTAATTTAATGTTTTGTGTATAACGTTTAATTTGAAAAGTGTAAATTGTGTTTTGTATTTAAGTTTATGTTTAATATTTTTTATGTGTAGTTTAAAAATGTAAACAAACGATTTCTATTTTAATTTTATGTTTAATTAGATGATTTATATGTTATATGTGTAATTTCAAATGGATGCTCTATGGTGCCGTTTGACGGCGCGACAATTGCGGTGGGGTGGGTTACCATGTAAAAGACTGCTCACTGAGACCGGGGTTTGTTTTGGAAGAACTAAACCCTGCATGGGTCAATCACGGAAGTTATTCTTCTCGGTATAGAATTCCACATTCGATCAAACAAAATTCATTCATTAAACCTTGGCTTGACAAAACATGTGACCAGATTATGGCGGCAAAAATGGAGCTTTTAAATGATGTTAACAGAATGAATTTGGTCAGAATCAGAAACGGGTGCAGACGATTGATACCGCGAAGAAGGCCCATACAAAGTGACCAAGAAACTGCATGGGTGTCCAATTAATTCGTACTCTTTCTGATCAATAGCAAAGGCTATCAACGATAACCTCAGGTTCTCCTTTTTTTTCCGTTAATAATCGACAGCGGAGCTCTAGCCAAGGATCAAAAGATAAAGCCAATCTTTTCGCGGGTTTACTTTCCGCGAATTCAATCCTCGACGCTGCTTGTTTAGAACCACCTGCGACTTATGAACCATGTTGTAGTAAGGAATGATTTTGTCAACTTTTTGGATAATATGATCCAAGAATTAATGATGATTCCGGCTATAAAAATTATTTGGACAGAAATATTTACGGAAGGATTTTAAGAATTTAAAACATTTTAAAAATGATTCCGACAAGAATATTGACTCCTGGATACTGGTCTTTTCGAACCACCTGTGATCGGGCGGATGCAATCTCCAATACCTGATACGAAGTTTCGCCCACATGCTATTCAACGCATTCTCTGTGGATTGGACTGGACTGCAAGAAAGCAACCGACCGGATGGGATACCAGAAATGGTCCTTAAGAATGACGCACCAGAACTGTGACGGATTCTTACAAATTCATTCACTTATCTTACGCACAGAGGACCTTTTCTTCCTGCTGGAAAATCGCTGAATTCAACTAAAGAAAGGGAAAAGCATTACCATCTACAGTATGTTATAGAATGCTACCCACGATGATGGAAAAGGTCATCAACGCCGAATTGATTAAATACTTACAATGCAACGAACTATTAAATGATCGCCAATACGGGTTCCGTGGCAGGCTAGCCACGGGGACGTTTTGACCTTGTAACAGACATCTAAAATTGAAAAATATGGTGAGCCGAGGGCGTTCGCATTCGACATATCCAACGATTTTGACCGCGTTATTGTTCACGTGGAGTTCCGTTTTTTATTTAGGCCTGGGGCATTCACAAATTGTATGGATGATTTATGGTCCGAGATTTTCGTATGCAGACATAATCGAGGGCCACTAGCTTTATAATTAATATTAGTTGTTAACTAGCCTGAGTGGCATTTTAAAAGAGCTACATTCGTTTACAGGTAGCCGCAGCTGGTCTCTCAGATAAATTTTCATAAGACAATTCGATGTTTGTATCAAAAAAGTTACGCGCCTTCTACTGTGCGTTGTTCAAAGCTGACTCATCAATGAAACTAAGGTATGTTTTTGTATAAAATTTTACAAGGTTAGAAATATTAGCAGAGGATTACTTGGAAATTATGAAGACGAGTCGCGGAGAATAGGCTAATATATGGAAACAGAATATCTTGCCCTAAGGCATATGTTGCTGACCCCACGGGTGAAGTTCCGTAAGGTGAAGAGAAAAAGTAGAATAGATTCTGACTCAAAGGGTATCGCGCAACTTGTTTAGGTTCGATGCCTCTTTAATTGTGATGTTATTGTCCGGAATATGGCGGACTGTCAGCACCTGACGATATTGCTATTAACCGTTTCCAACCGTCTGGGTGTGGCTACCATGTGCCATAAAATAGACATGCGGATTGAAGGTGCTATATCACAGTATGGCTTGGACACGCGAGAATATGAACCTCTTTCTCTGGTCGAAAACTTTGGAGTTGTCTTGAGCTTATATGGACTCACAAAGTCAACACAGTGAGATTCTATGACATTTGTTACCACTTTGGTGATGTGTTATTTGTCTATTCGAATGCCGATGAAGTACGTAACACGGAAAGTACAATGAACACTGGAGCGAATGCCGTCACTAATAAAGCACGGAAATCGTTTTTGAATTTTTACTTTATTTCCTCGGATAAATCGCTTATACGAGGGTTGCCTCTTATGTTTCGGGATTTGGCAACCCTAACGTTGCAATCCGGCAATTGACAGCTCTGTCGTAAAGTTGGACATTTTTGAGGTTATACGCACTCAGAACGTTTTGACATACGAGCGCTATTTGTGTTGTTTACAGTTTGACTTGGATATGAAAGGGCTTATACAGGATAGATCCGGAATTCCGCTGATCTATCATGTAAGTAGATCATCTGTAGACGGGCGATTGTGCTACGACCGGGAAGTAGCGCGCACCGAAGAAGAGCTCCTGCGCTTCAGTAGGGCTATCTCCCACAGAGACCGGGACGATAGTATTAGACAGCGTCAACAGTTCTGGTGGTTGAATGGCATATAAAGACCTGGATACCAAAGTCAGTATAGAATCATACTATCATCAGCTAGCTTACATAGACTTAGCTTTTCTAGAATTAGGGTAGTATAAGATTTAAGTTAAGTTAGGTTAAGTGCTTTTACATAAAAATAAAAAAAAAAATAAAAAAAAAAAAAATAAAAATAAAAAAAAATAAAAAAAATAAAAAATAAATAAATAAAAAAAAAAATAAAAAAAAAATATATATATATATTAGGTAAGTTAAGTAAGTTAAATTTTAAGAAAAAAAAACAAAAAAATTGACAAAGTTTTTCAAATTTTTCTTTGTATTTCAAATAATTATCAGTACTGCCACAAAGTTCTGTCGCCGAAAGGCAAATTATACAAATGTTAAGTAATGTTTAGCTTAGAGCGTCTGCGAAGGACCAGTAAGTTATTATATAAGATAATTAAGCTAGAATTTAAGCATTTTTTGTCTAGCCTTTAATTTAGAAATTAAGAATATAAAAAGAAAAATAAAAAATGTTTTAAAAATGAAAATGAAAAAATGTGTTGTTTACAGTAACTTAAAAGATTCATCTCGGCCCAAAAATGGAATTAAATCGTCAACATTTTCGTGCGATTATTTTTTACAACTTTCGGCGTGGATTAACTCAGCAACAGTGCATGGATGAACTTAATTCAATTTTTGGCGATGAAGCTCCATCAAGGACCAGTGTTTATCGATGGTATGGTGAATTCAATCGTGGTCGTAGTTCACTCCAAGATGAATTTTGTGAAGGTCGTCCAAAATCAGTTGTTGTTCCGAAAACCGTTGATGCTGTGCGCGAACTGATATTGGAAGATCGTCATGTGACCTATCGTGAGATTGAGGCAACCTTAGGCGTTAGTGGGACCAGCATACATTCAATATTGCATAAACATTTGACTGTCAAAAAAATTTGTTCACGTTGGAATTTGTCAATCGCCCAAAAAAAGGCTCGTGTCAATTGGTCGAAAGAAATGCTCAAAAAATACGGTCGCGGTGCTTCGAAACATGTCGATGACATCGTGACAGGTGATGAATCGTGGATTTACGCGTATGAGCCCGAAAGTAAACAGCAGTCGACTGTCTGGGTGTTTCAAGACGAGCCAAATCCAACAAAAGTTGTTCGCGCACCACTAGAACAACGCAGAACAGTCAATTCTGAGTGGTACACAACCATTTGTTTGCCAGTTGTCTTCCAAGAAATCAGGAAAACCAACCGCCGAAGACGGATCACTCTTCACCACGACAATGCGAGCTCTCACACATCGGCTGCGACAACTGCATTTTTGAGCACCCAAAACATCGATTTGATGGGTCATTCCCCGTATAGTCCTGACTTGGCACCGAATGACTTCTTTTTATTCCCGTACGTAAAAAACAAACTGAGAGGTCAACGTTTTTCGACACCTGAAGAAGCGGTTGCTGCATTCAGAATGCATGTGTTGGGGATACCTCAATCAGAATGGCAAAAGTGCTTCGACAATTGGTTCAAACGCATGCAAAAGTGTATAGATCTTCATGGGGAATATTTTGAAAAACAATAAAGTGATTTTCGATGATCAATATTTGTTTTTGTTCTCCAACCCCGAAATATAAAAGGCAACCCTCGTATTGTTTCAGAATATGACGAATCCTTGATGAGGTGGATGTCACAAAAGAAATAATTCTGCCCTTTTGAAATTGCTTTTGCATACAATGTATGGATGCGTTGAACTCGATATTGGAAGCTTTTGAAGGTTGAGTTCCTTGGTTTTTGATATCGGGTTCAACGTTGTTGCAATTTCATATAACCTTTGTTATAGGTATGATTACTGACTATTGGGACACGTGTCTGTGGGGACGTGTGTGGCGGTTCTTCTGAACGCCACTATTTACCTTCCCATCAACTATCCGGGTAACTGCTCCCTAGAGCACCAAAAACAACTGAAAGAGAAACACATTCAGGTACTTACCTTTTCCATACGCCAACATAAAAGGTTTTTAAGAATCTGAGCTAACGATTGGTGCAAGGGAATTAAGCATATGCGCCAAATAATAATTTCCCTAAAAGCAATTTGGTCGCACTATCCGTAAACCAACGTTACCAAGTCATATCGGTCGCCAATCACCCGACCAAGCGAAGCACGAGCACCAACACAGCATGTCCCTAAGAGCCAACTCGGTACAACATTATGTAACCGACATAATCCCTGAACTTGACCATGCACACAAGTAGAAAGAAATTTCCCACGCATGTGCATGGCGAGACACGTACACAGAGCCATCAGTCTATCGTATCGATCGGCATTAGCATACCTTTCCACGGGACACAAAAAAACCAAACAAACGCAGCATCAACAAGATGCTGATTAAGGTTGTACAATCGTATAAACATCCAACGTTCCCCTATGCGCCATATCGTTCTGTCGCAACCCTCTTCGGCAGTAATTGCTGGTTTGGAATTATGGGCTGTTTGCGGCCATCTACAGCCAAACGGCGCAAATGCTGTACGCTGCGATACATTAATGTAAACATGCTGTCGCCCTTGCAGAATGACTTACCAGCTGCGGATCGTTGCCCGTGGTGTTCCCCTAGTGGATTTGATCAAGCCACTGTCCGCATACTTGCGGACACACACACCATGAGCAACGGATGCAATCACCGTGTGTGTCTCGCGCCCTTTTGCTGGGACCAAGGTATGGTGGATCCTCCCCTGTTGGTCGATGAGGAGAGGATAGAATTAATTTCATAAAATTCAATCAATCGCGCTCTTGATTCCGTCGGGTCTCCACATTAAATAAAACGGGTCTGTTGTCAACTTTTGGAGTGTGAATTTCAATGCTGTAGATCGGGGTCGGGAGCCAACTTATAAATTGTGTCTTTATTTTTGATGTAACGAAATGCAATCTTTTATTTAGTGATCGAACTTTTAATTTATGAAATAAATTGTATCGAAATTAGATGTATCATTTAGTGCTTTAACATTTATTGTGAAAAATAAAATTGTATTACCTTGGAACTGAATTCCTACGTTATTGAAATAAATTTGTAACACCAAGTGATCCTCGTTTCTTTTCATTGGTAAGGTAAGCACCATAGACACTAGTTGAGAGATAACAACCAGCTGGGGTTAGCGTTTCGCTAGAACAGCGTTCGGGTAATTTAGTGAATCTGCGGCACATTATTAAAAGACCCAACGATGAACCGGAACGTTAAATTACCACACGTGTGCTGCGTAAGGTGAGTAGAGTTCCTTGGCGGAAAGGATACCGCAACCTGTAGGGAGTTGTATGGTTCGTAGAACCGCTACAACATCGTGCAATAATTACTTTTCTTCTCGGGCCATATATTTCACAATAAGGTTTTTTCTTTTTGTGTTAAAAGCAGATATACCAAATCCCGAAAATGTCGCACAAATACCTAAAGCAACAGAAAGCAGATTTGGATTAATAGGTCTAAAGTGAATAGATTATATTCTCGATTGCATTTCATCCCCGTGTTATTTCCATTAATTTTTGTTGGCTGTGCGTTTTTCTCAAATAATTTCTTAAATAAATCCTTGTATTTAACTAGCGATTGTATTGCTGCCAGATTTGGATTCCTTACATGGTCACCTGTCGGGAATTAATCGGACTCCTAACTGGTCTTCGTTATAAGTACGCCATACCATTGGAAATGCCGAATGTGTTGAGTTAATAAAGTTGTGATGCTAACGAGCTCATTTTCGCGCACATCTCATTCTTTAAATTGACTGCCGCCGGTTGAATGAATCCATTTTTGTTGATTTCCAAACAACAAACGTCCTGAATATTAATAAGCCTGACGCCGGTTTCACGCCGGCACTCGTTTACATATTCAAAATCCTTCCTTCCCCACTCCCTAAGGTTTCGAGACAAATTTATACTTACATAATCGACTTTCCTAATAACCCACATCCTCATCGTTCACACTGTCATCAAATCAAAAGCAGTTTGAAATGAGCTAAGCAAATGTCTCAACAGTTTCTGAAGGATGTGCAAAGGGTTCCCTTGCCACCGCTTTCCCTGGCTTCAAGCTCACGCCTTTCCTTCATTAAGTCACTCCATTATATTCCCATATACATAGTAATTCGATGTGGCTTTGTCTCCAATAAAAATACAGAACGAAGTCTTTCCATGTTTCGCACATTGTCCTTGTTGGGGGGCTTCGGTGGCTGACATTGACAATAATTCGCATTTGGATTATGTTTGGGTGGCTTCGAAGAATAAACTGAATCTGCTAGTCTACGATTGTGATAGAGACGGAAGACGTACAAGAAGAATTGGAAAAGGACCATGGTGTGGAGCTTCTCCAAGAATCAGAGTCCATTTGTTTATGTGCTGTACGTGAGATTAGGTTGGATCGAAGGAATTTGAAATCCAACGACTTTATGATAGATTAAAACAACAAGGAGAATGATGGCCACAACCAGCCCTGGAGATAAAGCGTAATAACAATTTACGATGCCATTATCTCCGTCACAGATGGAGAGTACTAATATTGTGACTTTTCAACTGGTGCCTACTTGAAACTACCTACAAGTTAGGAATCGGAGTAATACGTTTCGCAGGGAAAGTCTTAAAATACGGAAGAGATTACCCTCTTTCCACATCGTTATTAATCTGTATCTTACATCGAGTCAGTCAACGATCCAGCGATTTCTAGGGATGATTAATTATTTTGAACTCACTTCCCCACCAACGATCCATCATCGCGAAGTGGTAAATTTATGGGGGAATTAAGTAGATTCATTCGAAGCACATCCCGATGCTCCTTTTTAAATTATCCCCACAATTTTTTATGTGTTCATAGTAAAAGCTTTCACCACCCGAGAGGACTTAACCGTAATTATCGGCAGTTTATGCTCCTATAATCGTAATCTATTGAATCACCTCGTTTACGTCCCTTAAAATGTAGGGAATGCTAGAGACACCAATTTATAGTCCATAAAGCTGCACGTAAATAGATCACTCTATGTAATGGCAGGGAACCCCTTGGTCTAGTGTTTTCAAGAAAGTTTCACTTCAGGATTCGCTTCCATTATTGATGCCATTATAGTCAATTTAGTTCTCCGAACAATAGACCCATAGACTGACAGGTGTAACCAGGAACAAATCAGTAAAATTATGAACGCAACTAAGGATACCAATGAGTGCCATCATAGCAGACACCACCTTACCAAACCGTAATCTTAACATGAGCGCCCCTTATAGACTCCTTTGCCTATGTTTATTTTTAGCTATCCATAGTGAAGGAACTACCCGGGAGAACGAACCCAGCAACACGGAAAACTAGCTAAGCCTTCCTACTATACCTGATTTATACGTTCCTAAGTCTGAAGTCGAAACTAAGATAGAGCACTCAGTAAGTTGGAATGAGTGCCGCTTGATGGGGTTGTATAAAAACGGAATCTTGTAGTCACAGGACCCTTTGTGAACTGTAGAAGATGTTAGGCATGAAGTAGGTTAAGTAGGTTGAGGTAAACGAGAGAGAAGAGGGTTACTGATGCATTCCAATCACGGATAGAGATATCACCTCTACGGCGTTTCTGAGAGTGTTTCAGTGAAGGGTCCTGTTGGCGGACTGTAAATACACTTTGCACTCTTCTCGTGCTGCAAAGGATGTAAATGACTGATAACAACTACCCACATGGGGACAGATTTTAGTAAGAAAATGGTCAATGTGGAATACTATTTATTTTTTATTTTATTTTTTTAACTTAGAGTACTATGTATAATAAGGGCGAAAATTTGGTGGTGGTGACTTCATTTGACTTGGTTTTCCTATCTGTATAACCGCCGACATTCCAAGAATCGCATGCAGTTCGAGATGACAATGGAAAAACCAGTAGCCAGGATTATTGGCGTGGAATCGTATAATGACATATCCATTCCTTGGAATTTGAACAGTGTCCTTTAAAATGGGATATAATGTATTTCTCGGAAGTTCACCCTTGCGGTCCATATCCATGATCTGGTGAAAAAGAATGTTTATTTAAATTATTTAATCCGCAATGAATATACATTAAAAAAGGATAAGAACGCTTTCAATCGCACATGCAGTTGATTCACGTTGTTGCAAGTGTTCTGAAATAACTTATGCAACCATTAATGGTATCTATCCTTATAGACAAATCTAATTTGCGGACAATATAATCGGCAGAATTTAGCGCTACTAAGAACCAATCAATATGATACTTACCTTCATGTGATAGAAAAAGAATGTAAGTCATTCATGTGTTCAATACACTCACTCTCTGGCCTTAAGCCCTTGACGTTATGTCACTGCTTTTGTGAGTGAACTTCCCGATTGAAAAAAGTCAATTGGTCGTTCAAGTTGTATTTTACAACCATGACTTGAACCTTTACATGATTGCAGAAGAATTATTCATTTATGTATGAGAAGGGTAACGTAAGTGCTAAAAGGATGGAAGGAGAATACAATGCGTTCGAAAAAAAACCGAAGACAGAATAAACAAGCAGAGAATACATGTATCTATGTAGCAGGATTATACATGTAGACCGTGGACTTAACTCTGCCTCAAAAGAAAAAGTCTAGAGTGTAATACTCGTATCATATTCCATAATCTGGACAACCACTGCCAGTGACATTATCTGATCATCGAATCGTTCATGTAATATGCCATTGTTTTACTAGTGTCGTTTTGTTGGAACCAAATGTGTTTGAGATCACGAGCTTTAATCGGAGGCATTAAAAAGTTCCTTGTTGGCCGCGTATGTGATGGAGGACGATTCCGGAGACGTTACAACCATGAGTTGTACGCGATCTACCTTGAAGCTGATGTTGTAAGAAAAATCAAGCTCGGTAGACTCCGGTGGGCGGGACACCTTGCTCGAATGAGCGAAGAGGAGCCTGCCCGGAAAGTCCTTTGTGGAAGGATGTATAGAAGGAGATAGCGCGGCAGACCTTGTCTGCGATGGAGGGATGTCGTAGACCAGGACGCCCAAAGCCTGGGAGTGGCAAACTGGACGACACCGGCTCGAAATCGGGACCGGTGGAGAGATTTTTTAAATAAGGCCAAGACTGGATTCCGGTTGTAGTGCCGATGCTGATGATGATGATTAAAAATGTCCTTATCATATTTACATGCCGGTCTCCATAAGAAATATGGATCGATGACGCAAACTAACCCGAACTGTTGTTTTGTGTGGATGTAATGGTAGGTCTTGGACCACCTCGCACAAGATGTTTAGCCCTGTGCGGGGGGGGGGGGGGGGGGGTATAAGTTTGACGCCAAGACAGGGGCTTGGTTGGTCGGTTAGATATTTGGAGTGCAACGGACTTCTGAATGATCGTCAGTACGGATTCCATGGCAGGCGGTCCACAGGAGACCTTTGGACACTTATAACCGATATATGGACATCTGCGATTGAACGGCATGGTGAGTCATGGGCGCTCGCATTGGATATCTCCAAGGCTTTTGACCGCGTCTGGCACGGGGCATTGCTGAGCAAACCGCGTTCATATGGACTTTCCCAACACCGTTGCGACTGGACGAAGAGCTTCCTCGGGAATCGATTGATCCGGGTTGTTGTGGGCGGCGAGTGTTCGAATCTGTATCCTGTTAATTGGGGGGTGCCCCAATGTTCTATTTTGGCTCCGACCTTGTTCTTGCTGCACATAAATGATTTGTTGGAGACAACGAATAACAAAGTATTCAGTTTTGCGGATGATAGTGTGGCGACTCTAACAGATACACACAATTCACAAGCAAAATAGTGAAGAACACGAATAAGAAAAATGCATCAGAACCCTATACCAAGCGATAACAAAAATAATTCACATCAGTGGAGTATAGTCGAGTTTGGAAATCAAATTCTAAACACGGTCAGTAGCCTGATGGGTGACGCTTAGGTTCAATTTTTTTCGTGATTCAAGCTGTCATAGCGTCAGTTCGAATCACACGATCTTGTTCACTATTATTTCAAACATAGTACGATTGTTTCCTCCTTTTCGAGTGATCGGCCGATTGGTGCATCGGCATCACACCAGCTGAGATATAGACAGATCGACTCTCTGAATCGGGATTTGTACAAGGTCCTGCAGTGGGGAAGGGCCAATCTTGTCGACTTCAATGAACGAAGACCCAGTAAACAACATTCACAAAGAAAACTGGATTATCGGTTCCACAGCTGATGATGAATGGCCGGGCCCTCAAGGGTGGGGACAGATTGAAATTTCTCGGCGTCGCGGTCTGTGGGAATGTATCATGGCATAAACACGTGTCAAGTATCGCCCGGTCAGCCTCAGGAAAACTGAGTTACCTTTTTAGAGCCACGAAATATTTTACTCCGGCCCAACTTTTTCTCCTATATAAATCCCAAATTAGACCCGCGCTCGAATATTGCTCTCATGTTTGGAGCTCGGCTTCTAAACATACCCTAGAACTACTTGAGGGCATACAGAGACGAGCAATCCGCCTGATCGAGGACTCGGCACTGACGTCGGGACTACAGTCGCTATCACATCGAAGGCGCGTAGCCGACCTCTGTCTGTTTTACAGATATTATCACGGGTGCTGTTCTTCGGAGATTCTTGGTATTGTTCCACGCAATTCGGTTTATATGCGCTCCATAGGACAATCCGACGGATCGCACCGGTTTGTGGTTCATCTCCCGACGGTGCGAACATCCCTGCATCAGAACTCGTTCCGTTACAGAGCGGGGAAGCTGTGGAACTCCCTTCCCACGGGAGTGTTCCCGGAGCGTTACAACCTGCAACTGTTCAAAAAGAACTGCAACAGTTACTTGATGGCATCTCGGCGCGCCCACTCGGCGCTATATGTTCGCCTCTCCCGAGAGAAGTCTAATAAAAAAAGAAAAAAAAAAAAAAAGGGGGCGCTATTTCACTCAATCCCCAACGACGTCGTTCCGATAAAAATGATAGACCCTGGCGAAGCTGGTTCGTCGGGAGGTGCGAAATGGCGGAGCGGACACAGAACCACTGAATTAAACCGAGCGGAAATAAAACTCTTGGGTGACCATTGTAACGAATGTTCTCTCTTTATTTTCAGTTCCTTCAGCTATTGTATCACACTTGGTTTTTTTGTTTTTTGTTTACAAATTCACGCTTCGTAATTTGCAAGGAATTCAACACAAATTTTCACATTGCTTGGAGGCTCGTGGGCCTTGCCGATAAAATCCTTCCAAAAGGTATATTCCTAGGCTCGCAATACTAAATACGGCGGATAGTTTGTCTTTCTCGCACTCTCGCACTAAGATCAACACACGTGCTTTCTATGTTCATTCGGAAGTTGGACTCGCGACTCTGAGAAGTCTCTACTTTAAGACACGCACATCAACTCTCCGACTCACGACTCTCCGAATCCTCGACTTTAAGACACGAGTGTTAACTCTTCTTCCCGACCGGTGACGTGTGCCACGTTTGGGGAGTGTAAACTGACTAAAATATATACGTGCACCTTGGCGGTTGCGACTCGACTGTATGTGTCCGGCTCCGGTGGCGGTTGAATCTCGACTGACTAAATACTAGCGGGGAAAAGTTCGTCGCGCAGTGGCAGTGGAGTCATAGCTAAAATAAACTCTCTACCATTTACTAGGAACTTTGAAAAGGGTTGCTATGCTATATAGAGAATTTAGTTCCGGCGAATCATTGCCGTATAGGCTGAGTTGTATTTGTTGTGTGTACCGGGAAATTGTTTTCGGAGGCATAGCCAAGTATGGTCAAGGGTCTTGATCGTTGCGATGGTCGTTTCGGGGAAAGGCAACGCATCATGCTGGTGGCTTGCCAGTAAGGGGGAATTAGTGTGGTTCGACATAGTTTAGGTGGAATGGGAACCGAAATAGTTTTCGGGGGAACTAAATATTGCTTGGTTACAAGCGAGGAGATAGTTTAAGCAAGAAGTGAGCCGGAATGATTTTCGGGGGAAATTAGAATTGCTTGGTTGCAGGGATATAATTTAGATAAGGTATTAACCGAAGCGGTTTTGGGAAAAATGTATGCGGTTGGATGTAGATGATGGAGATGGTGAGTATTCCGTTCTAAATTTGAATATGTGTTTATTACTGAATATGATTTTCGGGGCAAATTAGGACTGCTTGGTCGCAAGCAAGGAATATAATTTAGATAGAGAATTAACCGAAGGGGTTTTGGGAAAATGTATGCAATGGCAGATTTGAGGACGGATGCTGTTGCATATGGGGATGTGTTTTAGCATGTTTGGAAATGGATTACAGATTGGGTTAGGGTGAGGCGCTGTTAGCGCTCTAAATTGGTTGGCATCGTGGGTTGGTTCTCCGTGTGGTAAAGAGAACTCCCACAGCCCAAATATGACACATTTGTTTATGGATGTAGCCATTAAACCGAAAATGTGCCTCATATATTCACAACATTTTTATCAAAAACAATAGATTTACTCCCAGCTTTTTAAGAGTCCAGGTAAAGATCAGCTGACTTGAATTCTAACACAACTGTAACTAAGTATGCTTTGAATCGAAGATCATTACGTAAAATATACTATTGTTCTGTGGGGAGGAAGTATTGACTCTCAATATCAGAAAATGTGCGCTCTTGAAAACCAGTATTGAGTTTCTCGGGCATTAACTGGACGGGGGGGGAATAAAACCAAGCGATCGAAAGATAACGGCGGTTAAAGAATTTCCTGAACCATGCGCATCACGTGAGACAGTTCCTGGGCCTTACCGGTTATTTTCGGAAGTTTATACCGAGGTACGCACAAATAGCAGCCCCCTTAAGCAATCTGCTTAAAGAAGGAAATCCCTTCGGGTGAGTGGAGGGGCATCAGGATGCATTTGAGGACCTCATGTCTGCACTGATTAACCCTCCTCTCCTGGCATTGTACGATGGAGACTGTGATCACCAGGTTCACACGGATGGGTCAGTACTAGGACTTGTCGGTATATTGATGCAACGTGGGAAGAGCGATGACACATTGAGACCGGTGGCTTACTTTAGCAGAAATATAACGGAGGCGAAAGCAAAACACCACACCTACGAATTGGAGGTCTTAGTGATAGTGGAAAGCCTGGACTGATTCCGAATATATATATTGGGAAAACCATTCAAGGCCATCACGAATTGCGAAACCATAGTAGCAACTCAGAACAAACCAAGGCTGATCCCACGTGTTGCAAGGTGATGGTTCAAACTCCAGGAATTTGAGGTTACAGCGGTGCCTCAACCTGGGACGAAAGCGGGATATTTGGATGCCATGAGTTGTCGGCCAGTAGAAAAAGAAGGGGCTATGAAGGAGACATCCGCTAATATACTAAACATATGCATTGACAACGAGGATTGGTTAACCACCGTGCAATGGCCAGAGGAGAAACTACGCGACTTCATAAACCAGCTTAAAGCAGCGACGAACTGTACGAATGGAAGGAACCTCCATACGGAATACCAGCTAGGCGGTGGAAGACTGTTTGGGCGCGACGGCAACCAAAGAAACTGGGTCGTGCCGAAACGAGTTCTATGGCGAGTTTTCCCAGTGTGTCACTATGCGGCATGTGACATGAAACATGGGCTTCAACAAAACCCTTGAAAGACTGAAAAGGACGTACTGGTTCCCAAGGATGCGAAGTTTTGACAAAGGTTATATCAAAGGGTGTGTGAAGTGCGCGGAGTGACAGAGAGAGAGGTACATCATCATCATCATCATCATCATCGGCACTACAACCGGGAACCGGTCTTGGCCTTATTTAGCAAGTCCTGAGGCTTGTTAAATTTTCCATAATGATTTGCTTTTTTTTTTTGGGCAAGGTCATTAGTCTTGCGCCAGAGGCTCCCCGACGGGGAATCGAACCCCGGTCTCCCGCGTGACAGGCGGATATACTAACCACTATACTATCGAGGAGAGAGGTACACTGTGCGAAAAAAAAATTTATTATATATATATTATTTTTGATCATAAAAATTTTTTTTTTTTATATTTAATTGAAATCTGTCGAATTTTTAATGAACAATTTTAAATAGGTATTCAGAATAGAGAACAACCATTGATTCAAAATTTTTAAACTACATAACAACTCAAATTAACTAAAAGTAATGACTTATTAAAAAGCCTAGTTAAATAAAAGGAAAGGAAAAATTCCTTAGAAATATCTTTAACCCAATCAATCAAGAATAAAATAATATACCTTTCATATAAATTGCATATATAATAAAACTTGTATTATTATTATTATGTTTCTTTTTTAAAAGAAATGAACTAAGCGCACAGTTTTATTTTGAAATTTCCCTTTTAAAAAATAAATGAATTGAAAATATACTTTTATTTTAATTACCTTACAAATCTAGCACACAAACATGCACAAAAACAACAATAAAAAAATATCGTAAATAATAAATTTATATTGTTAAATATATATTAGGATAATAATTTTTGTTTACTATTAATAAAACGTTAATCAAAATGAAAATAGTTCTGATAGTTTTTTTTTATTATTATTGTTAAATGAAATAATAAAATAAATAAATAAAGTAGAAATAGAATAGAACTAACAAAAACCAAAACATCGAAGAAAACTTTACCAACTACACCTACATATAAATAAAAATTGAAACTATAGACAACATGTAAAAGTCATAAGTAAAACGCAATAGAATTTTGCTCCAATTCCAATAAACATTGAATCAACACAAATTTAATATATATATATCTATATATATATATATATATATATATATATATATATGGCGCAAGACTAATGACCTTGCCCGGAAAAAACAAATCATTATGGAAAATATAACAAGACTCAGGACTTGCTTAATAAGGCCAAGACCGGTTCCCGGTTGTAGTGCCGATGATGATGATGATATATATATATATAATATTAAAGGGACAAATATAAATTCTTTTTTTTTTTTTTTTTGTAAGCCATCCTGAACACAAACCTCTCGCTCCACCATAAACATATCCTCTCTGCACCCAAGTCGTATTATTCCTATTCTAATAATAATACCAATTTTGTAAAGGGAGGGGGTATGTTACGTACCAGAAACACACAAGCCCTTATGCTTTGGATCACATTATGTGAATCCCCCTCGGATTGATTAATGTTAAATTCGTCAATCCGCTACCCAAACTTTTTTTAGCGGCATCCCTAGAGAATAAAACCATAAAGTCCAGACGTACGTCAGAACAGAACTCTAAGGCGGCATCGGGTTGTCTTAATCCTATTTAAGGAAACATCTCCTAAATGATGCAATTGGCGGCGCCCATGAATAGATTCGCTGGACAACAATGCCATGAAAATACAAAAATATCTTTGGCGCCGTTGTCTAGTCAAATATAATACTCGTAATATGAGAAACCCATGGTAATTACCAAGTCTAAACATTCATGTTTAAAGATTTCAGGACAATTTTCGATCCAAGGTAAATTACCGAAGGATCAAATAAAAGATACACTGGCTCACAAATGCGATCCGAATACAAAGGATTTTATGTGAGGTCAGCGAAAAAAGGAAATAACACGTTGCCTCGCAAAAATGGGAAAGACTTTTCCTTCGATCAAACGATCGAAGAGAAAAGGGGAGTTGTATTGAAACGGGCGAGTGGTAAGGTTGGGTTGACGTGTCCTGTGTAAGAACTTTGCAATAGATTTAAGAGAAATCGTAAAGATACAAGTGGAACCCCTCCTTGGCTATCCAAGTGAAAAACAATTCTGTTATTATTTCCATTATAACATAGTGCTTGGTACCAAAATAAAATATTTAAATTGATTTAAATCCTTACAAATATCGTAAATGTGTGGAGTTCCAAATGAATTATTATAGTACAGAAAAACGCAATTATCGTTGTTAAAGTGTGGAAATAAATAATAAAATTTAAAGGCACAAGGAAACACCGCATCCCATTGAACTATAATGCTACATCTTCAGAGAGGTATTTTGAACTGCAGTAATAATTAAGATTAAGAGTCCAGAAAAATATCCCACAGAGGTAAACACAAATAAATATATAACTAAACCCTTACCCTACCAAGTCTGTTCCAAGGAAAGACGATTAATTTGCTGCCAGCTGTAGATGTGTCGATTGGGTTGTAAATAACGCGCAAGAGATCATTTGTAAAGCTGAGGGCTAAGGATATCAGCGAAAATTGAACTGGATACAGATTTAATACAATCGAGAACCACTTGAAATGAAATGGCCGGAAAAATAGTAGATTATTCACCAAATCAATGTCGGAGAAACTCCATCAAAATGAATCTTTAATACGAGAGTTAGGTACCAAACTTTATCGAATGTTCTTGAGATATACTGAGTGGCAACCTTCCTTATTTGGAGTGGGTACATTCATACATATCGGACCTGGGTGAAGTATAGTAGTTTTATTGATAACAAATATGGTAGCGCGGTACATTATACGTAAACTCAGCGTGAAGCCGGTTTGTCATAAAAAAAGATTAAAAGCCGAATGTTCTTTATTCTAAAAATATCGGAGTCGACACACTTTACACAGATTTTGTTTGGCTTGGTCATTGATTATTCTGTTTGATATTCCTGTGTGACATGTTTGCTGGACCTCAGGAAACACATATAAACGTCAGAGGCAAAATATTTGTAAAACTTAAAGATTTTAAATATCTGAGGACGATACTGACGGACAGTAACGAAATGTCGAAGGAAATTTACAAAAGACTGAATTCCGGCAACGCTAGCTGGCATGCACTGCTGAAATCCAAACTGCTATCACGTAACATAAACCTCCGTGTCTATAGAAACAAAATCATGCCTATTGCTCTATACGGGTGCGAAACATGGGGTCTCACAAAACGGAAAGAAAACAAACTCCATGTATTTGAGAATAAAGTTATAAGGAGTATCTTTGGAGGTATATATGACGAGGAGGCAGGACAATGGAGGAAACTCCACAACCACGAATTGGAAGAGCTATACCGCAAACCTACAATAGTGAGAGTAATCAGGTTGCGAATATTAAGATGGGCCGGATATGTGATGCGAATGGAAAAAACGATAGGACTGTGGGGAGGAGGTCATTGTGCCGGCACACGACACGGGGTTCTACCTCATCTCCACCAGTTCTAAAAGGTTCCGCCAAACCGAATTGTTACTGCGCTAAGGAAAGCACGCCAAGTAGACCGTTCGCACCGTCACGAGTCATTAAGGAACAAGGCAAATGAATGAAAAACCGGAATTTATTTGTTCAGTTTTATTCTCTAAATAAAAACCACTTTGTTCTCAGCCATTATTAAATATGTTAGTGTTTTTATACATCACTTATTATTACTATTAAATTGATTTTTATAAATTTTATACAAGACGAAACACTTCTTTCTCGACACGACTTCGGCTTCTCCGCCGCGCGACGGAGAGCGGGAGGCAAGTCGACCGTGGTGGTCGGCGGATGTAAGACGACTCAACGATATTCATTCGTTGTCAAAAGAAATTCGGCCAGTGAAACTGGCTCTCTTAATTAAGGGGTGCTATTCCAAGAGAGACCTGAAGTCTCTCTTTGGGGTAACCAAACAGATCTCATAGAGAAGATCGTCACGGTACACATGTATGTGCGTACATTGGTTCTTTCATGGATAAACGCCATGGGAACGAATCTAAAACAAAGAAAGGGAAAATGTGCATCCATGAGATGTGAGTTCGGCTAAGCAAACAAGCTGAATATCATTGGATGCTAATTGGGTTTGTGTTTGCTTATGTGAGAAGGTCAATGGTAAACGGATCCAGGAATATGTAAGACAAAGGGACCATTGATGATCGTTGTCTACAATATGCATAGCAGCTGTATTGACAGCCGCAATGCGTCATGAACATTGTGCTAATTTGTTTTAGCTTGTTTACCGGGAAATGGGGTTTATGGCATCGCTTGTACGGGTAGGTATTCAATTCCTATTTGCATTTGCCTATGTTGTAGGATTTAATTGATGCCATAAGACGGAAGATGCGTATATTTGTTTTTGTCCCTGTTATGATGGTTACATTGTATGTAAACCAAATCATTTTGTTCTCAGGAATTTGTCTAGGGGGAAATGCACTTGGTGAGATTGGGATTCCTGATAAGTTGGGTAAGAATCCTTACAGGGGATTTGTATGCGAAGAGATGCATGAAAGGTAAGAATTCTTTACAGGGACTTTTAGGTTATAAATTGCTCTATTTAATGCGTAGAGCATTTAAGGTGCTAATGTGATTGCATTAGCGAGCGAACTTAAGGAACTTGGGAAGTAGTTATGGGGGTTTTTCAGGTAAGTGGGCCGTGGGGTTTGGCGAAACCGCCATAGGACCGTGCGTAGAATTCTTGACGGTAGACCAACGGGAAAGAGACCGGCAGGACGGCCGCGACGGAGATGGGAGGACAATGTTAGGTTGGACCTCGAGGAGATCGGATCGGATGGTCGAACGTGGAAGGAGAGCGCACGGGACGGGGAACAATGGAGGAGCCGAGTCGGTCAGGTCATGAACTTTTGGGTTCCCACAGGCCAATAAATAGTATAGTAATAGTAGTATAGTATACCTCGAAAGGTATTAGGCGCCGTCCTCCTCTCTGTGGCACGAAGCAGTGCCTCCCAGTCATTCCGGGCGTCAAGAAGGCGTTTAACTCGTCCGGTTGGAACCAAAATATGAGTGTGGTGCGTTACTCAGGAGCGCCAAATTATCTCATTCAGACGACGGTTTCATACTTTATAAATAAGATTTGAATACAAAATGATATCATGTAAAGAGAAGTACCACAGGGCACAATTCTTGGTCCACTTCTATGGAACGTAATATATCGCGAGGCATTAAGGAGTAGAAATCACAGGCTATACGGGTGATATAGTAATAATCAAAATAGCTAAAACGAAGCTTTGCGTAACGTCGAACCAAAGACTGTCGTACAAACGCTGGAGTAAGAGGTCTAGCAGAGGGCGAAACAGAAGTGTTACCGATGTTCAACCGCACGATGTTACGTGGGTAACTCTTCCATCGTCCTTGTGCTAACGAAAAATATACTCAGCTACATTGCAGATAGAAAATTTAAATAATTTAAGTGTATCTGAATAAACACACGATGCAAAATCGAACTGCATTGGGTTATATTTCAATTAAGCTTGGGTTGAAAGCCGAATAAATGTAGCTGAGTAGTTCAAATTAACTACAGCTGGTGTATAAACCCAGCTTCTCCCCGGCGATGGTATCTTCGGTTAGTTTCGAAATTGACCATCGTCGAGAAAACCTTCGTTAGAACGGGAATAAGAAAATAGAATAAAAAGAGAAAGAACAACAAAAAAAAAAGAACGGAGTGTGGATAGGGGACGGCTGTGGCGGTCTTTGTTTTGCGCTTTTTTTGTTCGGAGTAGAGAAACAGTTGAGTTGTGCTCGGGTCTTAAAGCGTAAAGTAAAATTGTTGCCACAGCAACAACACATAACGATATAAAGATTCAAAATGAGAGGAAAATATCAAGCAGCCTCAAATGTCACTCGGAAATGCCACCAGTGCTCAGCACATTATCAATCTAATTCAAATGACTCGGCAGTTACGCACTAAGGCCCCTCCGAGTATGCAACTTAAGTATGCATAATAAAATTCTGTAGTGGCACTGAATGCTGCTAGTTGCTGAATAGCATTGTTACTGTTTGACACAGTTTTGGTTTTGTTGTACTGTTTTTAGACACAGTATGTTTTTAACGTTTGGGGGGATGGGTGCGAACATACAGGGCAAAGTCTCTGATTGCTTTCAACCCGGCGAAGGCCAGGACGATCCTTGTCCTTGTTTAATCCAAGTTGACATGCAGTCTCCACGTGACACCCCTGGATAGCTACTTTGACACCCGCCAAGTAGTGAACCAATGCATGCAGCGACTTCCTGAGAAAGGTTGGCGCAAAGCTAATAACCAGGCCCGTAAAAATGAATTATTATGGCAAATTTAACAAGCCTCGGATATGGACCGGATTCACGACGACGACCACGGAAACGAAAATGGCTAAATGATTTAAGGATTTTTTCATGGAACATACGCTCACTATACAGAGCTCGAGCTGCACAGCAGCTAGCCGATGCCCTGTCCGAATATAAGGCTGACATAACAGCATTGGAAGAAATAAGATGGACGGGGACTGGTGTTTTTCAAAGAAAAGAGTATGATATTTATTACAGCTGTCACGCAAAACACCATGTGCTCGGGGTAGGCTTTCTAGTCAGCCAAAAACTGAAGCCTGCCATCATCGGCTTTAATGCAATAAATGAAAGGTTATGCACTCTTCGCGTGTGAGGCAAATTTAAGAACATAAGCCTCATAAACGTTCACGGACCTACAGAGGAGTCCCCTGACGACGAAAAAGAAGAATACTATGAGAACGTCGAACGGGCCCTCAATGCCTGCCCAAGATACGATGTGAAAATCGTTCTTGGGGATTTGAATGCGGAAATAGGTCGGGAGCCGGTTTTCAGGCACTACGCAGGTTCCCATAGTTTGAGTACCAGGTTTCCGCGTAAAGATATCCACAAAGCCACCTGGGTATCACCTGATGGAGGCACTCGCAACCAAATTGACCACGTGCTGATAGATCGCCGCCACTCTTCGAGCCTGATGACGGTACGAACGTACCGAGGTGCCAACGTCGACTCGGATCACTATCTTGTCGGTACAATTTTCCGAGCGCGGATTGCCTTACGGAGACGTATTGCATCCACGGATCAGGTTCGAATCAACACGGCTGCCTTACGCAATGAGAACACCAGCAACACCTTTGGTCATGCGTTAAGACTCGCCCTCGAGGAGCTCGACGGAGAGAGAGTAAGTCCTGGGGCCAGAATGCCGGGCGTAGAAGAGAAATGGACACGCCTTAAGAATACTGTCATTAGCACTGCCAACTCCATCTTAGGCAGTAGTCGTAGAGATCGGAACGACTGGTTTGATGATGAGTGCAAACTAGCGACTGAACGTAAGAATGCTGCATACCGGGCAATGCAGCAGTCTCATAGGACGCGGGCGGGCGAGGATAACTACAAAGAGCTCAGAAGATCTGAAAAGACTCCACAGACAAAAGAAAAGTGCCTGGGAAAAAACCTTGTCTGTGAAATAGAGAAAAGTAGAGAGCGAGGTCCGCACCAGGCGCGGAAGTTCTACCAAATAATCCGCAATATGACGCGGTACACACCACGCTGCACTTACTGCAGGGATAAAGAGGGTAAAGTGATCACCGATCCTGAAGGCATTCTGGAGCGATGGGAAGTGCACATCAATGAATTGCTAAATGGTCAGCTCACAGAAGAATTGGAGGCTCCACCAATGCAAGACCAAGACCAAATGCTGCCTCCATCAAGCATTGAGGAAACATTAAAAGCTATAAGACAGCTCAAATCAAATAAAGCCCCGGGAGCTGATGTCATACCAGCTGAGCTAATCAAGCAATGAGGGACAGCGTTACATCACCCAATTCATGAGATCGTGGTGCACGTATGGGAGGTGATGCCGGAAGATTGGCGTCGTGGTATAATTTGCCCCATACATAAGAAAGGAGATATCACAGTGTGCAGCAACTATAGGGGTATAACATTGCTGAGTACCGCCTATAAGATACTCTCCACTATCCTACAAGATCGGATACCCCCATACGCTAAAGCCATCATTGGTCAATATCAGTGTGGCTTCATCGCAGGCAAATCAGCAATTGATCAGATATTCAGCCTTAGGCAGGCGATGGAAAAATGCCTGGAATTTAAGATTCCATTATATCATCTGTTTATAGACTTTATGGCTGCCTACGACAGCATAGCCAAGGTAGAACTATATACTGCCGTGAGAGAATTCGGCATTCCAAGCAATTTGATACGACTTTTTGGGTTGACCATGTCCAACGTAACTAGTCAAGTAAAAATATCGGGATTGCTGTCCAAACCAATAAACATCTATAATGGACTCCGACAAGGGGACGGTCTGGCCTGCCTCCTCTTCAACCTGGCGTTGGGGAAAGCAATCCGTGATTCTGGCTTTACAACAAGAGGGACTATTGTCACCAAGTCCAGCCAGATACTTGCCTATGCAGATGTGATCGACATCATCGGTAGAACCGAATCGGCGGTACAGGAATCCTTCACCCAGATCGAGCAGGCGGCACAAAAACTGGGACTGCACATTAATGAGGGAAAACCTAAGTACATAGTGGCAACTTCTTCGAAGAGAAGACCTAACGTTCGTCGTAGTGCAATCCTTGGGTCAATAATATCAGCCGATAACAATATGGAAGAAGAAATATGCGAACGGCTGATTAAATCCAACAAAGCCTACTATGGTCTATCATGGCTCTTTAAATCCCGACATTTATCCAGAACATCCAAGCTACTACTGTACAAGACCATGGTCTTACCAGTACTCATGTATGGATCCGAGACCTGGGTGCTTAATGAAAGGCACTCTGAAATCTTGGCCGCGTTCGAGAGAAAGGTCTTAAGAAGAATTGTTGGCCCCGTATGTGAGGGAGGACGATTCCGGAGACGCTACAACGATGAGTTGCACGCAATCTACCTTGAAGCTCATATTGTAAGAAAAATCAAGCTCGGTAGACTCCGGTGGGCGGGACACCTCGCTCGAATGAGCGAAGAGGAGCCTGCCCGGAAAGTCCTTTGTGGCAGGATGTATGGAAGGAGACAGCGCGGCAGACCTTGTCTGCGATGGAGGGATGGCGTAGACCAGGACGCCCAAAGCCTGGGAGTGCTAAACTGGATGACATCGGCTCGAAATCGGGGCCGGTGGAGAGATTTATTAAATAAGGCCAAGACCAGATCCCGGTTGTAGTGCCGATGATGATGATGATGATGATGTTTTTATCGTTTGAGAAGAAAGAGGTTTATATGGTGCTTTTTCGGTACCTGGTCTTTTTTTGACACTGTAAACTTAAAAGTCGTTGGTAAAATAAAAGTTAAATGTGTGTATATTAAATGTCGTTTAATTATTACTATCGATTCGAGGGAAGTTTCGAATCAGATCGGTTTTTTTGCTGTCTCGTCGAGGATCAGTTCGACGGAGAAACAAAAATAAATGTAAATATTAAGATGAATGTAAATGAAAAATGAAAATTGTAAAGCAAAGCGTTAGGTTAAAATAAATGTGAAAATCAAAATGAATGTGTATAAGAAATGCAAACTGTACTTGCGGTAAATGTAAAGCAGAATTAAATGTAAAAAACGAAATAAATGAGGGAGCGAAATGCGTTTGAAAGTTGGAGCCATTGGATTTTGAACTACCTAGCCAGCCCAGAACCAGCGAACCCGGGCCGGCCGCGTGGCAGGCGAGCATTCTACCACTGAAAAAACAACGTTCTTAACGGGGCAAAAATCGACCTACAAGACTAACTACACTCACGCAAGACCCGAGCACAACTCAACTGTTCTTTTTTTCTACACCGAACAAAAAAAAACCACAAAACAAAAACCGCCACAGTGGTCCCCTATCCACACTCCGTTCTTTTTTTTTTTTTTTTTTTTGTCTTTCTCTTTTTATTCTCTTTTCGAGAGGGTTTTTTTTCGACGATGGTCTACTTCGAAACTAACCGAAGATACCACCAAACGGTGTCCAGTAAGGCAGCCTCTGTAATTGCAATTCGTCTACTGATAGAAATAGAAGCAAAGTCAAGGGCTAAGATCTACAAGCCGTAGAGAATCACGAGATGCCGAACTCTGAGAAAGTTAAGTTTTGGCCAATGGCAATAGAATAGGGACACAGCTATTGCAGAAAGATGGACCTACGACATGATCCCAAACATCCATGATATCCCAATGCATGACGGGACACGAGTGCTTATACCCACCCGTCCAGCAGAGGATTTCTATAAAACACGGAACGCATCCTTACCGAATGCAGAAGATCCCAGGGGAAGTATGGTATGAGCAGCACATGCGGCAAACACAAGTTTGTTAATATTAAGCTCAAACCATGAATGGAAATCTATCCGTGCATAGCTTGATAACGTCATTCAGAACTTTGGCAGACTACAAGAACAGCAAAAGACTAGATGCAGGAGATGGAAAAAATTTCCTCCGGTCCTTGGGCGAATAAACAAGAATGTGTTGGAAAGCGGGGGTGCCCTTAGCCATAGGCACTGCCAGATGAGTGAGAACGAAGAAAAGCGGGCATGAGATTGGACTCGGGTACCCTGAATCTTTTGAAGATTACTCTAACTCTAGGTTAGGTGCGAGCCTCTTCGAGTCTCCTGGTTAGCACAAAAGAATTGTGATCTGTATTTCCTATACTTCCTCTCGCTTTCAGACCATAAAAGCAGTCTCTATCATCTTGAGCTAGGACATATTTTGTCACGATTATGTTAAAATTGGGACAACCACACAACGTCAGTAAACCTACAGCAACGAAAAAAAGGACATTGGGGAAAAATTAAGTTTACCTAAAAGCGTTTAAGTGTATGTAAATTTCATCCGCATAAATTCAGTTTACCTTATGTTTAGAACTCACTTACCAAGTCACGCGTTATAGGCTTCGGGATGACACCCATTCCAACGACATAAAATAAATATCCGTGCAGGTGAAATGGATGAACTGACACGCTGAATAATATGAGCTCGACATATGAGTCCAGAGCAAAGGGAATGACATGTAGACATCTGCAGGTTGTTTGCAAACAGTCGATACCTTGTCCAATTAGTGACTTGCGATTGCAAAATAAACTTTCATCTATCCGATCCTTTTGTAGTAACAATGGTTCATCTGGCAATTTATTGGAAATTCTATCTATGTAAAAGCTTAACGTTGTTAAGTTTATGCCGACTTCGATATACGTTGTGTCCCACTTCTGTTGATCCATCCATGAAGTAGAAGTCAGACCTCTTAAATCGGCCACAGATATCGTATTTGGAATATCAGACGCAACTCCGTGCGTATTAACTTGCACGCCAAGGGGTTTCTGGCTGACATCTAAAGGTACGATTGGATTTTGTCGGGCGGCGTTGTCGTAATGTAAGATGGCTACTTGAAACATGGTACGGTTGAGAGGGTTGCTCACTTTCATCCAGTAATTATCTGGTGGCTGATTAGCTATCAAAACGAAATCAAAACGTTCACCCGAGTTTAAAACAATCGAACTCACAGGGGTGGGTTGTATTTCGGTCCCGTCAGCCGCAATCAATATCAGATCATGGTTATCAATGGAAAATTCGACAGGAAGATTATTCATTCCATTGTAAATTATACGAAAACGGCATCGTGATGATGCTGGCACAAAGTATACGTTCGGTGCTCCGTAGTATCTGCCATCCGGCGTGTATTGTGACACTCCTTTTCCATTAATTAACAGAGTGCTTAGGTTGCGTTGTAAGTTGTAGCCCCAGTCGGTGATGACAACTGTGTGTTCTGTCAAATCCAGGTCGTACTCGAACCAGATTGGATTGACCCTAGGTGGCAACCTGACAATTATCGTGCCGTAAATACCTTGCCCTCTTTGCCAGTAGCTGTGACTGTGATAGAAATTCGTTCCGTGGTTATCCGCATTGAAATGGTAGCGATAGATTTTGCCCTGTGGAATCTCCATTTGCGTTATGAAAGGAGCACCATCCATGTAAGGTGTCTTCCGTTGTTCAAATCCATGCCAATGTATTGAAGTAGGTTCGGTCATGTTGTTGATGATATCGATAATCACCAGGTCGTTTAGGCACACATTCAGAGGAGGCCCCGGAAGCTGTCGGTTGATCGACAAAAGTCGACTTTTTACGCCGTCCGTTTGAATGCAACCAGGACACGCAAGTAATGGATTATTTAAACACGCCATAGGGCACGAGCGGTCGTTGTAGCTTTCGTATTCTTCTAACGTCAACTTATAGTAACATATGTATTCGCTCTTAAACGCGCACAACCGATCGCACGGATGCGCCTCGAGTGTGTTGTAATAATAGACTAACGGCGAGTCTACGAATCCTGTTGGAATGTTGCGCTCAGAGAAGTCGGGAAATGCCTTGTCACCCTTCCGTAGGATGGGAATAAACCGTTGGTTATCTTGAGCAACAGCCACCGTCACCAAAACGACGAATATGAAATTCATATGTACATGAACCATATTGAAAGTATTTGACTGAATCAAGATCCACCTCCACAGGTGTTTTTATACAAGCAGGGCTAATGAGTAGGTGGACCAGATGATACGGGTGTGAGCACCACTCATCTTTCGGAAAGTCAAAAGGTCATAGACAATCAGAAGTCCGCCAAATATAGTGCAGTTTTATACATTGAAGTAAGCTACAGCATCTGTTGTTCCATTTATTTAGAACCCCGTTTCACCTTCGAATTCAAGCTGGCTTTCCTTTGTTTTTAATCGTTTTATAACGAAACAGAGCGGGGAACAATATGCGGGTGCTCTTTGTGTGCTTCAGAATTAAATACATCTGCTGTGTTGATATTATGAGGCTTTGGGGGAAATGAATTCGACTGAATGGGCGCCTGTATAGCTTTTGTATGTTTTTGAACAAACCGCTGAGAGGGATGAATGGTGAAGGTTGGAATCGAGGACGTGTTGCTTGTTCTGGAAGTCTTAATAGTTTTGGGTGGCATTATGACAGGGAGGTTGTTGTAGCGCAATGAGTAATTAGCAAACAGCTTTTGGAGTAATGACTGCTTCATCTTTTTGGAGAAAACCGGTAGAAAATAAGAAAAACCTTTGAAGTTACATAATTTAAAGTGTGTGGAGATAAGTTTTTTAACAAATCTTGGGCTTATGAAGGTATAGTTCGCAATCCTGATTAACTCGACCACTATGTCTTTACTTTGTCCAAGAACTGATAAAGGAGTGTGTTCATTTTCAGTGCGAGAAGGTGGAAATCTTCAGAAGGCATATGTATTCTGTACGAAGCCGAAATTCCTCCGCTTATCTCAAAACGTTCATAACATTAACGAGACTACTTTGCATTGAGGGTAAGACTCACGCTTCTTTTGAACTGAGTATGTTTTCTAATATTACCGCGTCTTCTTCTTGCAGTTTAGAATTGCAATTTGTGAGTTCCACGATTAGGTAAGTAGTAGTTATTATTCGTAAACCAGTACCGTTGATAATTCAGCCCACCATAATATTTTTCATACATTTATATATATGAGATGTGAGCCCATCTTCAGCAAAGATAGAAGTAAGACTTTTGTTGATGTCGTACACATTCAAATACGACCGACGAACCTATTCAACCAGTAGAATTTGAATTCCGACTTTAACACGATAAGAACATATCTATATATTCTCCCGGTATGATTCACTCAGTGGCGGTGTGTCTCGATGTAGGGTGAATTTCTCTTCTAGAATTAAAAACAAAAGTAGATTTCATTTTACTTAAAATCGTTCCTTAACATCATAGAATTACTCTCTCGAAATCTTTAAAAAAAAACTCGCAAAAAGATAAGGTTGTACATTTGTAGCTTTACCTTTATAAAAAAGGCAACCAGTTCTATTCAAATTGGAGCACAGCGACTGTCAGCTATTTATACTATGGAGACTTTAACACTAGAACTACCAAGGGGGTCGAAATGATTTGCTTGACTTTTATTATATTTATTATTCAATTTTAATACATTTAGTTTCCTAACCTTTTGTATAACTTTTTCTAAAGTATGCAAATAACTAATTCTATAAAGCAGCTTTTTCCTTTCTTTTTGCTGTATTTTTAATGTAGAATTTTAAGCAGTATACCTCCATATACCGAGATGAGTTATTCTAACCTCCACAGAAAGAAGCTAAGCTTGTGATTTTAGAAGGTTCTCATATTATATTTGCGGCGCAAGACTAATGACCTTGCCCGGAAAAAACCAATCATTATGGAAAATTTAACAAGCCTCAGGACTTGCTAAATGAGGCCAAGACCGGATCCCGGTTGTATTGCCGATGATGATGATGATATTATATTTGCATAATTCGAATACATTTATAGAAAACTTAAAATGTTTCCCAATCTTCTTTTACTTTTACGTGACTATAACAATATCTTCGATGTTTTCATTTGACCCTTGCATTATTCTCTTTTGAAAGCCGTAGCATTGCAAAAATCGTCCCATTTAGTTTGAAAAAAACAATGACTGATGTTACACACCAGAACCACCCACCCGAGAAAGCACATCACATGCCGAACCAAGCCCCATTATATGTTGTAGAACCACATAATGTAATTGATAGATGTTAAATTATTCAATCCACTAAATAAAAATGTTACGGCGGCATCGCGAAGATTAAGATGAGCTGGGCATGTAGCGAGAATGGGCAACGACAGATCCGTACGTAGAATTCTTGACGGTTGACCTGTGGGAATGTATATTTTCCAATTTTCCAAATTCCGGAGGTAAAGTGGTCTCACATTCCGATCTCCGGGGGGACTATGTCAGGGGGAACATCATGCAGATATCATGATAAACACCGGAACTTTAAGAGGTTCGTCATCGGATAACCGGGCTCGCTCTCGAGGCTTTGCCCACGCTCGACTGGTGACGGCATTTTGTAACATCAGGGGCATCGGTTTCACCAATACGAATGTAAACGCCGTCCACCAATATTTGCAAACAACGAAACCGGATATACTTGCCCTAACTGAGACCCAGGTCGATTCGTCAACTGATTCGACATATCTTCGTTGCTCAGGATACGACTTACATTCGAGATTCCGTTTTAAGGGCGGAGTCTGCCTCTTCGCACGGTCCGATCTGGCTTGCCAGAGGATGGAGGCGTTGGAACCCAATAATATGGACATCATATGGTTGAGGGTCGTGCTAAGGAATTCCGTTAAATTTCTTTGTTATCTTTACTGCTCCCCGAATGACGATCGACCGACGACATTTTTCGAACATCTTTAACATACCGTCGACTGGATACAGATCAACCATCCAGCTTCTGAAATTGTTGTCCTTGGTGATTTTAATGTGCACAATTCCGGCTGGTTGTTACATTCTAACAGAACCGACGAGGCTGGGAGGCTGGCGGAGATGTTTGCAGTAAGCCACAACTTGACTCAACTCGTGGAGGAACGGACGCGAGTGCCGGATACCCGAGGCGATTGTGCGAACACCCTAGATCTGTTTTTGACATCTGAACCGAGTATTTATACCGTAGAGGTTTCTGCGCCACTGTGAAACTCAGATCACTGCTTGGTGTCTGTCGCGCAAGCACTTGCATATCAAGCGAATAACCGGCCTAGGCAGCTTCGCCATGTATGGAAGTATGGGGCTGCTAACTGGGACGATTTGCGAGATTTCTTCTCATCCTTTCCATGGTCTGAGGTGTGCTTCGGAAACTCCGATGTTAACGCTTGCGTAGAGTCGGTTACAGAAATTATTCTTCTCGGGATGGAGATCTACATTTCACATTTCATCAAACGAAGTTCATCTGATAAACCGTGGTTTGACAAAAACTGCGAGCAGATTACAGCGGCAACAATAGTTTTTAAGCAACGGCGCTCCAATCCCACTGATGTTAATAGAACGAATTGTGTTAGAATCAGAAACACGTGCAACCAGGCGATTGATACCGCGAAGAATGCCCTCAACGACAGGGTGATTAATGAATTCCTTCGGTGCCCAACTGGTTCGCGCTCCTTTTGGTCAATGGCAAGGGCTGTCAGCAGTAACTTCGCATCCCCCTCTTTCCCTCCGTTGATGACAGACAGCGGAACGTTAGTCACAAATTCAAAAGATAAAGCTGATGTGTTCCCAAATTTATTTTCCGCGAATTCAAACCTAGATCCCGACCTTTTGGAGCCACCTGTGATCGCGCCGGTACGGTCTTCAATGCCGGATGTGAGATTTCGTCCGCGCACTATTCAACGCATTCTACGTGAACTGGATTGTAAGAAGGCAACCGGCCCGGACGGAATACCAGCAATAGTCCTTAAGAACTGTGCTCCAGAACTATCGCCGGTTCTTGGCAGACTCTTCCGCTTATCTTATGCACGGAGGACCTTTCCTGCCTGCTGGAAAATCGCTCGAGTTCAGCCAATCCCAAAGACGGGAAAAAGTGTCTCCCATAAAATTGCTGTCAGATAGCATTACTGTCTATTTTATCTAAGGTAATGGAAAAAGTCATCAATACAGAATTAGTTAAGTATTTGGAGTGCAACGGACTTCTTAATGGCCGTCAATACGGGTTCCGTGGCAGACGGTCCACGGGAGACCTTTTGACACTTATAACCGATATATGGACCTCTGCGATCAAACGGCATGGTGATTCAAGGGCGGTCGCAATGGATATCTCCAAGGCTTTTAACTTTTTGGCACGTTTGCTTAGCAAACTTCGTTCATATGGACTTTCCCAACAGCTTTACGACTGGACGAAGAGCTTCCTTGAGAATCGATCGATCCGGGTTGTTGTGGACGGCGAGTGTTCGGATCTGTATCCTGTTAATTCGGGGGTGCCCCAAGGTTTTATTTTGGCTCCAACCTTGTTTTTGCTTCACATAAATGATTTGTTGGAGTCAACGGATAACAAGGTGTTCAGTTTTGCGGATGTTAGTACGCTTGTTTCCTCCTTGTCGAGTGTTCGAACGACTGGTGCATCTGCGTCGCATCGGCTGAGACGTAGACAGATCGAGTCTCTGAATCAGGATCTAAATAGAGTCCTGCGGTGGGGATAATCTCGTCGACGTCAATGCAGCGAAGACACAATATACAATATTCACAAAGAAAAGTGGTTCATCTGTTCCACAGCTGATGATGAATGGCCGACCCCTTGAGGCTGGGGAAAGTTTGAGATTCCTCGATGTCACGATCTGTGGGAATGTATCATGGCATAAACACGTGTCGAGTATCGCCAGGTCAGCCTCAGGAAAACTGAGTTATCTTTTTAGAGCCAAGAAATATTTTACTCCGACTCAACTTCTTCTCTTATATAAATCCCAAATTAGGCCCGCGCTCGAATATTGCTCTCATGTTTGGAGCTCGGCTCCTAAACATACTTTCTGCCTACTTGATAGCATACAGAGACGAGCAATCCGCCTGATCGGGGACCCGGCGCTGACGTCGGGACTACAGTCGCTATCACATCGGAGGCGCGTAGCCGACCTCCGTCTGTTTTACAGATATTATCACGGGTACTGTTCTTCGGAGATTCGTGGTATTGTTCCACACAATTCGGTTTATATGCCCTCCACAAGACATTCCGATGGATCGCACCCGTTTGGGGTTCATCTCCCAACGGCGCGAACATCCCGGCATCAGAACTCGTTCCGTTACAGAGCGGAGAAGCTGTGGAACTCCCTTCCCACGCGAATGTTCCCGGAGCATTACCGCGTTATTTGGTGGCATCTCGGGCGCCTAGACGGCGCTATAGGTTCGCCTCTCCCGAAAGAAATCTAATTTAAAAAAAAAAAAAAAAAAAAAAAAAACCTTCACCACCCCACGACAAATTTTTCTACAACTTCCACAAGGCTAACCCTCATCTTTTAAATGACCATCTTAGCAAAATCGAATTTTGCTTTGCTCATTTAGAAGTAGAAGAAGCTACTGCCACTCTCCATAAGGAAATCTACAATGTCATTTGCCTATATGTCCCTAATTCTCCACATAGGATATCGCTTTTATCGCCACTTTGGTACAACCACAAACTCCGCACTTTTCGGAACAAGAGGAATTCTCTGTAGAACATTTTCCTAAGATTTTCGTTTCTCCCTAGAGTACTCTAACCATCTCAATTCCTTTTATAAATTCACCAAGCTTTACAACTCCCTCTACTACAACTATCTCTTAAAAACACAAAGCAACCTCATCAATGACCCCAAATCTTTTTTCCACTTTATTAACTATTATTGTAAATCTGACGCCTATCCCAACTCCCTTTCCTATGAAACGATTACATCAACCTTTGATCAAACTATCAAAGATTCCTAAACTATTCGAAGGCATTCTTTACAACGCATTATGTTTCCGCTGCAAATTCATCATCTCACATCGTTTCCCTATGGGTAGGTCGAACACCTGCAATCTAGTTGAGGTCTCACCCCATATTCTCCGTGCCTTGCAGAATGGCATCGCAGTCGATGTAATTACAACCGATTTCATCAAGGCCTTCGACAAAATCTGGCGTTATCTTATCCTCTTTAAACTATCCTTCCTTAGTTTCGAACCCCTACTGATTAAGTGGATTTCTTCCTATCTTAACGATCGAACCTACCGTGTCAGATTAGGATCCCCACTTTCCAATGTTTTTATTTCCACGGCAGGGGTTTCTCACGGCAGTCGTTTTGGACCTCTCCTATTTATTCTTACTATTAACCACATTGACTCCAGTACCAAGCACTCCTCCATCTCTTTCTACGGACGACAATAAACTCCTCAAGACGATCTGCTCTCCTCTCGACTCCACACTTCTCCAAATGGATCTCGACAGCTTTTCAACTTGGTGCCTCGAACTTAATATTGACAAATGTTATTCAATCACCTTCTTCCGAAAACGCCCCCATTCCCCGCTACGTTCCTATTTCCTACTTAACTAACAGATATCACCTGTACCATCGTGCCCTTGGCATCTTATGTAGCGGGGAGCTTAACTTCATCCCACATATTGATGACATTATTCTCAAGGCCAATCTGGCATAGGCTTTGTCAAACACTGGTCGAAAGAATTCTCCAATCCCTACGTTTTCCGATCGCACTACATAGCCTTTGTCCGTCCCATTCTCGAATATGCTAGTCAAGTCTGGACTCCTTAATCAAAGGATCGAAAGTGTGCAACGTTTTTTTTTTTTGCGTTTTGCCCTCCGAGGATTGAATTGGGAAAATCCTCGGGTTCTACCCCTATACACAAGTCGTCTCCCCATTTTTAACACACTTGAAGAGTGCAGAATTCATGCCGACATCCTCTTCATCCACCGTCTTCTCTGAGGTTCAATCAACTGCCCTAGCCTGTTCTCCTCCATCTCATTTCACGCAAAACCCAGTGACCTGAAAAACCCTCGTCCCTTCTATTTCCGATGCAAACGGTTTTTCGAAGCCAATGTCCCCCTTTCTGATATAAAAAGTACAGGCTATTCGCTTGGAAATAGTTTCCATCCGGTGGAACGTGTGCATGAGTATACTACTCAACCCTCCCCATCGCGGGGGTGAGTGTGGAACCGGGAAATATAAAAGGGCACGAATGGGCAGATAACCGGTTGTTCGTCTGGTGTGTGTCGTATCTTTAAAAAGAACCGTCGCGAGGCATCTTGCGATAACCAGAATCACCCACATCCGTGAGGATGTTGGGCTCGGTCTCGCCGTATCTGAAAAGAAAAGAAAAAAGGGGGGGTATCCAGGGATAGTGTGGACAGTGTTAGTCCAGGTGTTCTCTAACTACTTGTATAGAGGGATGGTGGGAAAGAAATCATACAAGACCGGTACGTCTTGGGCGCGGTAGTAAACGCAGATCACGTCTTTGGCGTCTGATAATCTGCGCTTTGGTCGGTGTGTATGTTTGTGTTTGTGCCGTCTTGTACTGTGCGCTCGTGTGTGTGGTTTGTTAATAGTAGACCCTATGGGATGGGTCCAGGAATCCTCTATTGTAGCGGGGAATGTTGTTGGGAAGGGTGCTTTCTTCAGTTTTGTACTGATGAAGAAATTGTGGGGGTTTGATCCGAAGAGATCGAGAGAGAGAAGGGTCAAGAACGGACGAGTCCCGTACAAGTAGGTTCTCGCTGTTCTAAATGTTTTCGAGGTACTTATATGCTAATTGAAGCAAGTACTCGTCGATGGGGGTAATGGAGGCGCCTTCGTATAGGTGAGAGTTGGGGTAATGGCGACCGTCAGGCCTTCTAGTGTGATTGGTGCATCTTCTGAGGAGTTTCCTTTCGAAAACTCGAAGTCTTTCCAAAGAGCCGCCCGCAAACGTGGTTTTGAGAGCCATAGTGGTGCTGTGCGCTCTTCGAAATCCAAATTGGAAATCAAGTATTAGGTGCCTGGCACTGACGAAGTTATTTAGTTTCTCGTATATGAATTTTTCATATATTTTGTTGATGCAAGTGAGAAGCGAGATAGGGCAAAAGCTTGAGGGGTAATACGTTGGTTTCCCAACTTTTGCTATTGGACAAATAAAAGCGTGCCTCCAAGCTTGGGGAAAGTACCCCATGTTGTAAGCATGGTTGAACAGAATGGAGAGCTTTATAAAGAATAAGGCAGAAAGCCTTCGCAACGAGTGGTATGACATGTTGTCGATACCAGGTGACTTCTTAGGGTTTCGAGATTTAACCAGGCTCTGTAGGGTATTTGGTGTGATGAAACCGTGACCATTATCACGTGTGTCATCGAAGTATGCACTGTTAGTTGGGTTAAAGACAACAACTAGCTCCTTGAAGTCGTCCAACTTACTGTGGACCTCTGAACTAATGATCGCATTACTATCCGGGTCGCCATCTTGGAGAGTAAGGTTGTGATTGTTTTCGAAGGTCTCCGATGATATTTGCTTTATTGGTGTCGTTATAAACAACAACACCATTATGTGTGATTGGCCCAGTGATACGGGAAGCGCCACATATCTTTTTGACATTTTTATAAACGTTCTGGTCCATCTGAATACCCTTCAGTTTGTCTTCCAATTGTCGGCTACGATTGTTTTGGATTGTCTGTTTTATCAGTGTACCAATATTGTGAATAATGGATCGCAATAATGGCTCCCTTTGCGTAAAGCGGTGACGATATCTCATTCTGCAGAGCTTTTTACGCTCCCGGATGAGACGAAGAGTGATGTCGTCCTGGGGAATCTGATAAGTCTTTTCAAGTTTGTACTTCGGGACGAGAGTTTCCGAAGTTTCAACTAGAATCTCGTGAAGTCGTTTTGCAGCGTTGTTTATCTCAACCGTCGTTAGGTTCCTATCAGTGGGAAGAGAGAATTGGTGGAGTTTATCGTTCAATGTAATATTGAAGTTGTCCCAATTTGTCCGCCCATAATCGGGTATGTATCTGGTATGAGCCCGGGATGCTCGATAGCCGCGAATGAATGTGGTCACAGCGTTGTGGTCAGATTCACCCGCTGAAACTTGAGGAGGAGTGATTTGTGGAAGTAAGTTTTTGGACACAAAAAATATGTCCAGGATTGAGTCACCTCGAGTACCAACCGTAGGTGCGACTATTTCGAAGTTGAGGGCATACGTGCTTGCGGTGTACCATTGGTACAGTTTTGTGCCATTTGGGCAAGAGACAGAGTTGTTCCAGTGGGGATGTCTGGAGTTAAAATCGCCGCCTATGATGAAGGGTGTATGCCCCGAGGTCCTTATTAGTTTGCCGATACCTTCGGGATTAATGGGGCCATTATTGGTTTTATGCGAGTGGTATACGGAGTATATATTCACTCTATAAAGCACTGAAAACATGTTCGTTTTCCTTTTATATACCTCAACCCTGAAACACATGAAAGATTGTTTGGCCAATCATATTCGAGCAGATGCCACGGTTGCTCGATATTGATTTTGCTGATGGTATTCAATCAGCTGCCAGGGTTTTCGGCTTGGGTTGCAAAGGAGTTTGTTATTTGGTTGTTATATCGAGTAGCCGCTATGGTTGCTCGATATTGGTTATGGAATCTTTTGGGTTATTTGGATGTTATATCGAGCAGCTGCTATGTTTGCTCGATATTAATTATGGAATCTTTTGGATTCATGGGATTTAAAAGAATTAAATTAGGATGATGGGATATATATGTATGGGGGAGGATGTTAATGGTAGGTCTTTCTGGAGCGCTACAAATTTATCAATTATGGCAAAATATTAGATCATATAATCAATAAAAAAAAGAAATCATTTCAATGCCTTTTACGTGTCCGCTTCCTTATGGGCCCTCAATATTTTAATTTCCAATTGTTTGACACTAATCTGCGCCGACATCATCATCATCATCATCATCATCATCATCACTGTGGCGGTTCCGCCAAACCCCACGGTACGCTTTCCTTAAAAACCCCCATAACACCCATCTTCCCATATAATTTCGCCAATGCAATCGTATTCGGCACACAAAAACGCTGCACGCATTCAAGAGATCAAACCCATGATCTTAAATTCCCTGTTAAGAAAACTTACCTTCACGCATCTCTTCGCATACAATTTTCTGTAAGAATTCTTCATGACCTTTTTAGGAATTCCATAACTCCCATTGTTTCCCGCCAATGCATTTGCATTTGCCCCAGAAAACATTTCCTTTTCTAAGGACATGTAATGCTTTCAAGCATTATCTGAAATTCCTAAAATTGTTCCTTAATGTGCATATGCACCATAAATACCAAACATTCGGCACCCTTTGTCTGAGTTAAAATACTATGTCGGTCAGCTTGTTTTAACAGCTGCAACACTAGCCATTCAATAGACAAACAATCATGCATTTCTTTCGTCGCCACCACGAATTGCTTGGCATACCTAAATGCAAGCAAGGGATACGTTTCGGCAATTAACCCAAGGTACGATATACAATTTCCATTGTATAAAGTATCGTATCCCATTAACACCTTTTTACCAACGTCCGTTGTAGCGACGTTGCCTAAACATGACCCTCATTCCGGAGCGAACCATTTGGTCGCCTTTCCTTTGTTCTCGCCGACTGCCTTTCTCATTTTTCCACTGCTTTCGAACACGTGCAACAACATCGGATCTGAACGTCTGTGGCGGTTCCGCCAGATCCCACGGCACGCCTTCGTGAAAAAAAAAACCCCATAACCACAACCCAGTCTGCATAAGCTTTCGCTAATGCAATTCGCATTAGCATCTTAAATGCTTCACGCATCAAATAGATCCAATTATTATAGCCCAAAAGTATCTGGAAAAGAATTCTTACCTTTTCAAGCATTCCTTCGCTTACAAATCCCCTGTAAGAGTTCTTACTTTCCTTATCATAAATTATCCTGAAAAGAAAAACCCCGGTTCACATATCATGTAACCATTCCAGCCAGAGATAATTATCATTGCGTGGCCTATTCCCACCTTCATTCATGTATACGATAAATTTCTTTATGTATACATTGGCTGGCGACGTTTTTCTCCCAGCAATAAAATTCCCTAGCTCGCACAATGTGCAACCCAAAGCAAATACGCATTCCGCGTCCCTTGGCATCAGTTGAAATCCAAGCATAAACAATGCAAATGGTCATTCAATACGTACCCTTACTAGCGATGCCATAAACACCATTTCCCAGTAACCTAGCTAAAACTAATTAGCACATTCCCGCATCGTGGTCTCTTTGTTTAGCTGCTACGCACATGCATCCGACGATTTCGGTTTTATTTGCTTTACCGAAATCGTATCCTAGGAATGCACTTTATGTCTTTCTTTGTTTTAGGCACACATACCACCATGATCACGATGAGCGAGTGAGCTCTGAACGAGCAAGATATCGTTGAGTCGTAATTCAATCTTCAGAGCGGTCGGGTCGTCCATCGTTTTCTTCCCCCTTGCAATGTGAGCAGTGTTCGCGCGAACAATTTATGATGGACGAGGAAGTGAAGCTAGTGTCCGTGTTAGGCACATTACTTCCTCCCCACACGTCCACATCCACACAACCATGATCTCAACTACGAGATCCGGTTTTCTTGTTCCCACAAGAGAGACTCTACGTTACACTCGTGGTAGATAAAACATATCCTTGGCAAGAATATATTCACACCCTTAAGAGAAAAGTTTTTCTCTCTCTTCCTTTTTCCTTAAATTTCCCTTTTTTTGCGAAATCATCTCTGCATGAGATGATGATCGTTGAGTCCTTTTCCATCTGCCGACGACAATAGTCGTGCGGACTTCCGCGGTCTGTAGCGCTGCAGACACGCGCATATATAAATTTCCGAGCCGTGGTAGTGTTGAGTACGTTGGCCAGAAAGTGTCACAGCCACCGAATATTCCTCATCGCGGTCCAGTTCATATCAATTAACTTTGCTTTGGTGTTAACCGTTCGTGTGTAATTAAAATTATTGTCCTTCAGTGTTTGTTTAAAATTAATAAAAAATAAAAAAAAACCTTTCACTAATAACAGTGACCAATGTTTCCTTTTGTCTTTCCTGTTTCTGTGGACGTTGTGTTGCAGTTTTCGAGCGTTTTCCGGGGAACTTTTGTGTTTCCTCTTTGTTGTATTCCAGAATACTACCCTCCTTATTCGCTTTAACACTAACTCATGTCCTTTCAAACACAACCCTTAAAACTACATCCTCACATATCTAACATTCTCAGTTAATACAATTCATAAATAAACAGACACAATATTCTATATCCAGTCACTTACAGCACATTTCATAAATAAACAGTCACTATATTCTATATCCAGTCACTTACAGCACATTTCATAAATATGCCCCTTTTCATAACAAGCACATTTTTCATTTCAAAACATGGCCACTTTGATTTTCGTTCAAAGTTTATTCAAAATTCTAAGTCACAGAGACTTCTAGATTGTTTTGTTCAGTTTATACGCCACAGTCAGTTAGAACAAAATTATCTATATAAACGAGTACATTTATATGAAAAAAATAGAAAGAAGAGAGCTCAGCTTGAGATAGCTGAGTTCGATAAAATAAAAATAAAACAAAATATTTAAATAAAGAAAAGTTTAATTATTTAATAACCCCTTTATTATTAATAATTATAATAACCTCCACGCTCTTCCCTCGAAAGAGGAAGCACGGCGTTGGAGCCGTAACACTGGTGGCAGCGGTGGGATTATTTCGGAATGGATTACGCGTTGTTGTACCTTGTTGGTAATTTGTTAAGCATGGTCCATTCCTAGATATCTTGTATCTACACTCGTTCTCTGTGTGATTATTCCGTCCACAGAAATTGCATATAATGTTATATTCTCTTTTTATTGGTTGTCTATTCGGAAAATTGTTGGACTGCATGTTCCGATAACATGTGTCCTGAGAATGACCTGGCTTACCGCAGGTTTGGCAGACTATTCGATTAAATCTGTCACTATAGTTATATGGCCTGGGCGAGTTGTCCATTCGAGCAGCATGTGATACTACATGTGCAATAGACTGTTTTAAACTACTTCCCCCATGGACTTTGGCTAGGATTTTCAGTTGTTCATTCTTGAGACCATCCTCAAATATTTGCACTGCCAATTTTGAGTTTTCTTCTATCAAGAATTCTCTAACCACCGCGTCTGCTGTTATTTCACACGTAGCAGAGTTCAGCGTCCTCAGAGCATTCGCAACTCTATCTCCGTATTCCCGAACGGTTTCTCTGAAGTTTTGTTTCAGGGATATCAACTCATTGTGTGCCGTTGACCGAGATTGCTCCTCTTTATATTCTGATTCAAGTTTATCCTTTAAATCCTCCCATTTAGCAATTGTGCTATACCTAATTAGATCATAGGCAGGACCCTCTAGTCTATTTTTGACTAGCTCCAAAAATGTTTCATATATCTCCGGGTCTGCCCTTTTTATAGATCTAAATAAAACGTCTCCCCCGGATGTTGTATTCCAGAATACTACCCTCCTTATTCGCTTTAACACTAACTCATGTCCTTTCAAACACAACCCTTAAAACTACATCCTCACATATCTAACATTCTCAGTTAATACAATTCATAAATAAACAGACACAATATTCTATATCCAGTCACTTACAGCACATTTCATAAATAAACAGTCACTATATTCTATATCCAGTCACTTACAGCACATTTCATAAATATGCCCCTTTTCATAACAAGCACATTTTTCATTTCAAAACATGGCCACTTTGATTTTCGTTCAAAGTTTATTCAAAATTCTAAGTCACAGAGACTTCTAGATTGTTTTGTTCAGTTTATACGCCACAGTCAGTTAGAACAAAATTATCTATATAAACGAGTACATTTATATGAAAAAAATAGAAAGAAGAGAGCTCAGCTTGAGATAGCTGAGTTCGATAAAATAAAAATAAAACAAAATATTTAAATAAAGAAAAGTTTAATTATTTAATAACCCCTTTATTATTAATAATTATAATAACCTCCACGCTCTTCCCTCGAAAGAGGAAGCACGGCGTTGGAGCCGTAACATCTTGTTGCGACGACGGGCCGATTAATTAATTTATGATGGAGGAGGAAGTGAACCGAGTGTCCGTGTTAGGCACATTACTTCCTCCCCACAGCACTACAACCAGGGACCGGCCTTGGTCTTATTTAGCAAGTCCTGAGGCTTGTTAAATTTTCCATAATGATTTGTTTTTTCCCGGCAAGGTCATTAGCCTTGCGCCAGAGGCTCCCCGACGTGGAATCGAACCCCGGTCCTTCCGCGTGACAAGCGGGTATACTAACGTACTCGCACCAATGAATGTATTTTGATGGCAAATTCCATAGAATCGAGTCTATCGTTTCTTTCGGGAGTGTCCTAACCATATTTCTTTGTTATTTTCCTTTTAGAATTGATTTGAATCGTTCTAGTTTGATTATTATAAAGTGCAACTTATTGCTACACCCCAAACAGGTTTTGCAAATGCGAAATAATTTTCTCATTTTTTAACAGAGAATGCCCGACAGCGACCATTTACCATATCTTCAATAAGAAACAATCATTTTCTGATTACGATAAGTGTACACAGTCAAAATTCGAGTACTCTGTGAACCTTGTCCCATTTCAGTACCCTTAAACAATTATTCATTCTTGTTATAAATTTTATTATCCATATTTCGTTGTGTTCTATATATGATACAAAAGCAACAAATAAAATAAAAATAAAAATGACTAAATTAATATTATCTGTAAAAATAAAATAATCATGCGCATATGCAGTCACATGTGCAAGAAAAGTTTTTGAATATTTAATTACAATTATTTCATTAGACTATTGCATATGTTTGTTTGGGTTCACACCTTGAAATGTTGCCTAAATAATCTTTTGAGTTTGGACTTCCTAGGTTTAAAGTACTTTATTTATTTTTTTATTATTATTTCTATTATAATTATTATTGCTTTTTTGTATTAACAGAGGAAAACACTTATGTAAAATGTCATTGAATTAAACAATTTCACTAAATTCTCAGTTGAAATAGTAACATAAATTGCACTTCGCATTAAGTGTAGAAATTAAAATAACACAATAAGAAATAATAATAATAATAAACTATAAAATGATAGAGATTAAATTTTTAATGTAAATTGTCGTTCTTAAAAGTAATACGTCTCATTTTATAATACACAACTATTTAATTTCACACATTCAATGCGAAGTGCAGAGCTAACTAACATGTCGGGCTTGTGTCGAAACTACTAAAGTTATTTTACTAATAATTTTAAATAAGAACCCAAAAAATGCTAAGTAATGGACATTTAAAGTTGAAAGACGCCGCCAGGAGACGTACTAAACACAAAATGAGTGCGGAATTAGTTTTTAAACAATATTAACCTAGATGCTGGGCAGTGTTCATCAACAAGCATTCCAAATATAATTTTTATATTTATTTATGACCAGATGATCACACAATATTGCGCACAACCGTTCTTAGCTCGTTGAAAGTGTTTTCTTCTGATGAGTATGTTCTTTGTTGGCGTGTGACGTTCCAGTTTTATGGGACCTCACTGTCACTATCACTCTTCTCTGAAAAGATGGAAATGTTATTTAGTTTTAACGCGGTATGTTCAAGACGCAAACCTTTCTTCCCTGTATACGCATGTCGTTTCAGTCGATCGTACAAGTCTTCTTTAGTTCCATAAAGCGAAGCGTTCGACCTCGCTAATGTACTCATCTTACCACCGTGGAGACCTACAACGCAATAATGTATTAGACAGTTTAATTAACAAATCTTTGCGGAGTCTCATTAAAATGCTAATCTTATCCGAATTAATTTAATAGCAAAACCTTAATCTAACGGTTGAGTTGCACTGGGCTAATTATTGTAAATTTTCTCTCTCTCATCCCATCTTATTTTTATTAATTTGGTAATATTGCAAATTGGATTTTATACTTCTGGTACTTTTTTTTTTTTTTCCTAAAAATTTGATTTCCCAAATCAGCAGAAAATGACTTCTATGAGGACCAGGAAGGCCTTATGTATGGAGGCAACATCGCTGATCTTTTTCTTTTTGTCAATTCTCCGCAAAATTCTAACAAAAAAACTATAAACACGTTTTTCTCGAAACAACGTTTTCCGATCTCCTTGGCGTAGTTACGAAAAACCTGTTCAGCCGATCGAGCTTAAATTTTCACACACATGTGTACCTTTTTTGGATGCAAACTAAAGTAAAGAAAAGGGTCAAAGTATTTAAAACTCCGTCACTTAATTCAAATAAAGTTTTATACCCTAAAGGATGTTTTCCAAATGACAGCTTAAGCTAAATTTCGGTTGAGAAAGAAATATGTTATAATAAAATCAATAAAATGTGTTATTAGGGAGGAGACCTGTTCTGGAGGTTTAACATTTATTATTGTATAAGCGGTTGTGTAAAATAATATATTCACGAATATGGTCTCTGAGCTTCGAGTAAAACTTGTAATTTATTCTCATTCTCTGGGCATTCAAGTGGGTGCCCATATGTTCCATGTCGGAGGCAGGTAACTAATATATATTCATTGAGTATGTTTAATATGGAACAACTGACGGCAGAGAGAGATCGATAAATACTTTTATATCCATTCCACAACAGAATATTTGCGAGGAAGGTAGTAGAAGCACTAAAGTTGTTTTAACTCTGACTCTCGAAACACGTGTTTCAACTTAGATGACAACATGTCAACGTATCCCAGAATTAAGGATGTTACATAAACATAGTAGACCATACGTTTTTCTCAGAACAACTATAGGATGTGGCTTAAAACGTGTCTAACTCACGTGTCCACCCGCCAATAAGCCAGCACATATAATTTTGCCTCTCGAAATAAATACTAAAAATAAACGCTTCGCTTGCGATAGATGGACAACTATTGGGTTCAGTAAAAAGCCATTGCGTATTTTTTGTAGGTTTTTCAAAATCATTTATTTAGAGAAAGCACAAGAATTAATCAAAGATATATTTTCCTTTTTTTTCAATGACGTTCTACCATCTTTCAGTGAGTTGCATATCGTAGACCTGTCTTCATTGATGAAAAACTGAAAAAGGTGTGGATTTATTGCCTCATCTGAATATATCGCGAGGAGTTTTGGAAAAAGCGAAACAATGGATGTTTACGGTGCAAGGTCAGGTAAGTATGCTAGATGGAGAAACATATCCCGTCCAAACTCTAATAATTTTTGACGGATCGCCAAAGATATATGCGATCTCACATTGTTATGATAGAACACAACTCCTTTCCGATTGACGAGTTTCAGAAGTTATTGGATTGTATGTAATGCTCCAAGAAGCCCTACCAATTTTTCTCCCACATTACATGGTTCTCCCACATTACATTGTTCTCCCACATTACATTTTCCTCCCACATATACACAAATCCATTTGATATTCCCAACATAACATTGTCAAACCAAATCGAACTAAACGTTCAAATTCTCATTTATTGAATTCAAATTCATTTATTCAATTCAATGCATTTGTTCGATTCTATTTCCTAAAATCAAACAGCAAAATGCATTATTTTCCCATGTATGCTAAAAGCAATTAGCATCTAAAAAACCTACAAGATCCAAAACCTAAAAGTGCAGAAAGGCATATCTATTCGATACGCCGGCACACAATTCTTGCAATCATAAACATCCAAACGCATACCAGATGTTTTATGATTTGCTAATAGATACGGATTCCCAGATCCCAAACTAACAACCAATTCCACGGATCTTGTGGTCAGATGGCTAACATAAACAAAAACCCCAAGAAAGGATGAAACGATAAGTGGCGATGCGTTTTGACCTTCGAAAGAAGATAAAGAAATGAGGATTTGAATTGTCGAAGTGAGAAGATGGATGATCAAGAAAATAAATTAATCCTTTAAAAATTATCAGTCTGTCAACAAAAAGTTTCTTTGTCGCTACAGTTTTTTTCGAATCGCGATTTGGTCGTTTCCTCCCCAACTAACAAGAGTGATTTTCATCAATAGTATTTACGTCGCTAGTGAATCGGTATTAAGGACAACAACGGTAGCCCACTCTTCCCGGGGAACCGGAAGCACGGTGGTGCACCAAAAAATAATATAGGTAAATTTGTTTAAACTGTCCAATTATTCATCCAAACTGATTGTTCGGTTCCTTGGTAGAAGCTCAAATAGTACTTGTTTCAATCCCATCACACTGAGAGCATAACCTTATTTTTATGAAGTTCTGCTTTTGACATCGTTTGAGGCGAATCATCACGTCGATACTATGACCGTTTGTAGACAACCCATTTCTCATAATCAGTCATCATTCTTAGCAAAAAATGGATCGTTTTCTTCATGTTTTAGCAGCATATCATAGATGTGCATACACTCCGTGGAATGAAATTCTTTGTCAGTACCAAATTGACACCCTTCGGTACAGGCGTGTCATCATCATCACCATCATCGGCACTACAACGGGGAACCGGTCTTGGCCTTATTTAGCAAATCCTGAGGCTTGTTGAATTTTTCATGATAATTTGTTTTTCCGGGCAAGGTCATTAGTCTTGTGCCGGAGACTCCCCGACCTCAGACGTGTCAACAACCGACAAACGCTAGTTAACAAATCTCTCAACGGAACGGTTTTGAAATTGAAGTCAGGTAGACCAAATACCTGAACAAGACAATAGATTCGATTTTGTCGCCGTATTTTGCTTTGTGAAAAGTGAGAATAGCAGTGAACATAAAAAACCAAATTGTGTTGGGCGAACATTCCATGGAGTGTCGAAGAAACCGCTTGGTAGAAACCTTGACGTGGTGCGGGGGCTTAAACTACAATGAATCACTCAGGCTATGCTGACGGAAGCATATGCTTCCAGTAGGGCCACCCATGTCAGACAGGCTAGCGACGAGTAACACACAAAGATCTACCGCCCCTAATCTAGGGTGTTACGCGTCACCCTGCCCATTGGATGGTTTGCAGCCAGGGGTATATCGGCTGTATTATAACGGCGCCTCTCTGACACCGGGTCGAATCAGAGCAGTAAGCAGACCTTACCATATCAAAGAGGAGCTTTGACGTGGCGGACTATTTGAAACCACAAGACCCGTGGGACCAAAAATGAATAATCAATATACAAAAACCAATCCCACGAAAAACCCGGTAGGCGTGGGTGTGATGAGCCGATACTACCATAAGGGAACAAATCATCAAGAAAACATCGACTCGGCAAAAGGAAGACGTAGGGAAAAACTGAAAAAGTGGGATATACGCATCGGGACGTTGAATGTTCGAACGTTATATAAACCAGGCGCGATACAGACGGTCGCAGAAAACTCGAAACAATATAAAATGGACATCGTCGCGCTTCAGGAAGTCCGACTCCCACATCAAGTAATCGAAACCAACGGGTTTACACTGGCGTATGGAGGTACCGATACACATAACCCCAGAACTGGCTTCATCACAAGCAATAAGATTAGGCTCTGTGTAAAAGATGTGAAATTTATTAATGACCGAATGTTTGTGCTAAAAATACAGGGCCCATGGTACAATTATGTATTTATAAACGTACACGCCCCAACAGAATCTACGGACGAAGAAACGAAAGACACATTCTACGAGACCCTAGAGGAAGTATTTGATGCGATCTCATAATTCGATGTTAAAATCCTCCTCGGGGACCTCAATGCGAAAACTGGAAAGGAAGATATCTTCCAACCAACTATAGGTAAAGGAAGCCTACATGACGTTTCAAATGATAATGGTATTCGAATTATCACGTTCGCAGCGTCAAAAGATCCGGTAGTGAAAAGCACGATGTTCAAGCACAAGCAAATCCATAAAGCCGCATGGATATCACCCGACGGCGTAACGCGTAACCAAATAGACCACTTCCTCATAGACAAAAGACACCACTCGAACATCTTTAACGTAAGATCATATAAAGGAACAGATTGGGACTCCGATCATCTTCTAGTGATGGGCAAAATCAAGAGTCGGCACGCAGCAAACCCACATGAACAGTCACGGGAGGCGAGCAAAAAGTTCGTCATTGATAAACTAAAAGACCTACGCAAAAGGCCTAAATATCAAGAGGAACTAACGAATAGATTTAGCATACTAGAGAATGGAAGTAGTGAAGAGGAGGAAACCAATAGTGTGGCACTAAATGGACATCGATCAGAGACACAATCAAACAACCACCCCAAAAGGTATTAGGATTTAAGAAAACAATTAAACCCACACCTTGGTTTGACGATGAGTGCAGGGCGAAGATCGAACAACGTAAACGCCTCAGAGTGATCCACTTAGAAGGATATGATAAAATCAACACAGAAAGATACGCGACAATTCGTAAAGAGACAATGAGACTCTTCAAACGCAAAAAACTCGAATGGGAGAAGACTCATATCGAAAAAATCCTAGAAAATGCCAGAACAAAGAACATCAGAGGTATGTATGCCGGCATAAATTCAATTAGAAATGTCTACCGAGTGACAGCCAAAATAATTCGACACACAAACGGTTGCCTGGTCACAGAAACAAACAATATCGTGACAAGATGGAAGCAGTACTTTGAAAACCTGCTCAATGTACACACCCATCAACCACAAATAAACGCATCAGACATATACAGCCGAGATTCAGGCCCTCTTTCGACGAAATTATAGAAGCAATAAATCGATTGAAAATCAACAAAGCTCTCGGCGTCGATTGCGTACCGGCAGAGCTGGTGAAGTATGGAAGAGAGGCAACCGCTCAGAAGATCCAGCAACTGATTAAAACAATATGGGATAAGGAAGTCATTCCGGAAGAATGGAAAACCTCAATGGTCGTCCCCATTTTCAAAAAAGGTGACAGATCTGACTGCGAATATTGGGAGACTACCAATGCGGATTCCGTAGAAACCGATCAACAAGGGACTAAATGTTCACAATAAGACAACTGCTGGAAAAGAAGTGGGAATACGGAGAGACGGTTCGCCAACTGTTGGTTAACTTCAAAAAAGCCTACGACACAATCGCAAGGCGAAGACTCTATCCTATTGTAGTTGAGCTGGGAAAAAATATGCCGCCCTCATTCAAATCTGCATGAACGAAAACGAACGGCGAGTTAGAATAGAAAACCACCTCTCAGAACCATTTGAAATTCGGAACGGACTAAAACAGGGGGGTGGCCTCTCGCCATGGCTATTTAACCTTGTGGTCGAGTATGTCATCAGAAAGGTACAAGACGACAACATGGCCGGATTATCCCTGAACGGTGTCACACAAGTGCTCGCATATGCGGATGGCATCGCCGTTTTGGGCGATAATCTAGAAACTGTAAGTAAAAACTGTGAAATCATCATGCAAGCGGCAGAAGAGGTGGACCTAGAAATAAATGAACACAAAACAAAACACATGATTACGGCGAGAGCTGGTGGACCTCAGAGAACACACATAAACGTAATAATCATGCCGATTGTTCTATACGGATGCGAAACAGGAGCTCTCACAAAATGGGAAGATAACAAATTCCGCGTATTCGAGAATAAAGTTTTAAGGAGTATGTTTGGCGGTAACGAAGAGATAGGGCAGTGGAGGAAACTCCACAACCACGAATTGGAAGAGCTATACCGCAAATCTGCAATAGTGAGAGTAATCAGGTCGCGAAGATTAAGATGGCCCGGATATGTGGCCCGAATGGGCAACGATAGGACCGTGCATAGAATTCTTGACGGTAAACCAACGGGAAAGAGACCGACAGGACGGCCGCGGCGGCGATGGTAGGGCAATGTTTGGTCTGACCTTGAGGAAATCGGATCGGATGTTCAAGTGTGGAAGGAGAGTGCACAGGACAGGGAACGATGGCAGAGTCGAGTCGGTTAGTTCATGAACTTTCGGATAGGCCAGTAAATAGTAGTAATAGTAATAGTAATAATCGTCATATAAAAAAAATCGAATCTTTATCATTTTATCTAATCTTTAATCTTTATTATTTTATCAAGTACATCTCAGGAATGTTGTCCCGAAATTTCTTTTCGACTCCAAAAAAATGAATGATAGAGACTATTTTTAGGACGAATTTTAAACGCATTGAATCTAAAATAGTGTTTTCAAGGCCGGACATGATATCTCAAAAAATAAAGAGCCGTTCTTTCTAAAATGTTACACACTTCTTTTAGATAGTGTCTACTCGGGGATGGCGGAAGGATGTTTTTTTCAATGATTACAACTTGTTTTACAATAAATTGTCGATTTTTTTTACGAAAATCGTGATATTGAATTAAAGGTTGTCTAAAAAATCTAAAACATTTTTTCTAAATCCTTCGACCACCTCCGAGATTGAGTAATCTACTAATAAAATTTCTTTCGCTTTCTGATTTCAGATGATCCTGTCTTTACTTATCGCGTCAACGAGAAGAGAAGTCCCCCTTTTTTTAAGACTCGAGGAATAGTTACTAATAACTTATGTAATTATTAATTTTTTTTATAAAAAATTACGATTTATCCTTCAAATGATAATAAACATTATGCACATTTTAATTTAAAATATCTGTATTCAACCCTTTTTCCAACAAAACTTAGAGAAAAAGCAAGCTGTTTTTTTTTTCTTGCCTTCATGACTATCTATGCCCCCTTAAGGCGAAAGTCTAAGGCGGTCGTGTCGGGTCCCGTTAAATAAATGGCTATGTTAATAAACTACTACAATAAAAGAAGGAAAATCCAATTAACGAATATATATATTGTAACATTTTTTTCTATAATGGAATTACATCAAGTTAAAATTCATATCGTAACGTAAACTCAAAAGGCAATAAATTAATTTAAGCCAGTGCCTTTTATTTGTATTTTTATTTTTTCTTGAGTGTATTGGTGATACACACGAATCATATTCAAACATTAACGATATTAATGACGTACAATTATTGTTCATATAAAATCATATTTGTGACGATTACGATTATATTCCTGTGTTTTATACAAGTTCGAAGTTCTATACTTCAAAATAAATCACCGCGTATTATAGAGTATCTAGCTCCCATAACCGAGCATTATGACTGTCCCTACGACCACTACTTTATTTTCAGACCTCCAGAAAATCTGATGTGACATTACGATGAAATAATCTGTTAGGTGATTTGTAGCTGAGTTGTCAATTGAACCACTATAAACATGTCCCACCGGATTGAGTATAGGTATAATAAGTTAAAGATTCTCATTGAGTGTCATTGATATGCGGTTCTTGTTTTTATGTTTATCTTAATTAACAAAACATTTATTTTTTGTTGTTTTATACAGTGCACGTTTAATGTTTCAGGTCGATCGTGCTTGGCGTAAGAGTTCTGGTGACTTGATTGCCAATTTGTGTTCAAATTGGATCAATCAGCCCTACCGAATATTTGGTTCCAACATGATGGTGCGCACAGCTCATGCTACGATGCAAATTACGCGAAAAAAATTCTCTCAGCCGAATAATGTCGAATAATGTAATGAGATCGACTACTATTACTACTATTTATTGGCCTATAGCAACCCGAAAGTTCATGACCTCACCGACTCGACTCCGCCATTGTTCCCTGTCCCGTGCGCTCTCCTTCCACGTTCGACCCTCCGATCCGATCACCACGAGGTCAAACTTAACATTGTCCTCCCATCTCCGTCGCGGCCGTCCTATCGATCTCTTTCCCGTCGGCTTACCGTCAAGAATTCTACGCACGGTCCTATCGCTGCCCATTCGCGCCACGTGTCCGGGCCATCTTAATCTTCGCGACCTGATTACTCTCACTATTGCAGATTTGCGGTATAGCTCTTCCAATTCGTGGTTGTGGAGTTTCCTCCATTGACCTGCCTCCTCGTCATATTTGCCTCCAAAGATACCCCTTAAAACTTTATTCTCGAATACGTGGAATTTGTTTTCTTTCCGTTTTGTGCGACCTCATGTTTCGCATCCATATAGAACAATCGGCATGATTATGGATCTGTAGACACGGAGCTTTATATTCCGTGATAGCAGTTTGGACTTCAGCAGTTTACTGACTGCGTGCCAACTAGCGTTGCCGGAGTGTAGTCTTTTGTTAATTTCCTTCGACATTTCGTTACTGGGCGTCAGTATTGCTGTAAGTTCTATATTTAAATTCTTTGACAGTTTCAAATATCTTGCCTCTGACGTTTATATGTGTTCCGTGAGCTCCACCTGCTCTCGCCATAATCATGTATTTTGTTTTGTCTTCATTTATTTCTAGGCCCTCCTCTTCTGCCGCTTGCATGACAATTTCACTGTTTTTACTTACAGTTTCTAGAATATCGCCAAAACGGCGATGTCATCCGCATATGCCAGCATTTGTGTGACCCCGTTCAGGGATGTTTCGGCCATGTTGTCGTCTTGTACCTTTCTGATGACATACTCGAGCACAAGGTTAAAAAGACACGTTGATATGCCATCTCCCTGTTTTAATCCGTCCCGGATTTCAAATTGTGCTGAGAGCTGGTTTTCTATTCTAACTCGCCCTTTGTTTTCGTTCATGCAAACTTGAATGAGGGCGGTATTCGGTATTTTCGGTATTCCCAGCTCAACCACAATATGGTAGAGTCTTTGCCTTCCGACTGAGTCGTAGGCTTTTTTGAAGTCAACGAACAGTTGGTGAACCGTCTCTTCGTATTCCCACTTCTTTTCCAGTAGTTACCTTATTGTGAACATTTGGTCGCTTGCTGACCGGTTCCTACAAAATCCACATTGGTAGTCTCCCAATATATCTTCTGCGTACGGTGTGATTCTCGGCAGTAATGACATTTGTTAGTATTGTGTATGTGGTTGGGAGCAATGATCATCATCATCATTGGCATTACAACCGAGAGCCGGTGTTGGCCTTATTTAGCAAGTCCTGAGGATTGTTAAATTTTCCATAATGATTTGTTTTTTCCGGGCAAGGTTATTGGTCTTGCGCCAGACGCTCCCCGACGGGGATTCGAACCCCGGTCTCCCGCGTGACAGGCGGGTATACTAACCACTATACTATGGAGGAGTATTTTGTATGTAGTTGGGAGCAATGATAGTCCTCTGTAATTTGCGCAGTCAGATCTGTCACCTTTTTTGAAAATGGGGACGACTATTGAGGTTTTTCATTCTTCCGGAGTGACTTCTTTATCCCATATTGTGTTCATGAGTTGGTGGGTCTTTCTAGCAGTTGCCTCTCCTCTATGCTTCAGAAGCTCTGGCGGTATGCAGTCGACTCGGGGAGCCTTGTTGGTTTTCAATCGGTTTATTGCGTCTACAACTTCGTCGAAAGAGGGCTCTGGGATGTGAGTCTGGTGCGTTTATTTGTGGTTGATGGGTGCGCACATTGAGAAGGTTTTCAAAGTGCTGCTTCTATCTTGCCACGATATTGTTTGTTTCTGTCACCAGACAGCCGTTTGTGTCTCGGATTATTTTGGCTCTCCCTCGGTAGCCATTTCTAATTGAATTTATGCCGGCAATACATACCTCTGATATTCTTTGCTCTGGCATTTTCTAGGATTTTTTCGATCCGAGTCTTCTCCCATTCGCGTTTTTTGCGTTTAAAAAGTCTCGTTGTCTCTTTCCGGATTGTCGCGTATCTTTCTCCGTTGACTTCATCGTATCTTCCTGCGTTGACTTCATCGTATCTTTCTAAGTGGATCACTCTGAGGCGTTTACGTTGTTCGATCTTCGCCCTGCACTCATCGTCAAACCAAGGTTTGGACTTAATTGTTTTCTTAAATCCTAATACCTTTTGGGCTGTTTGTTTGATTACGTCTCTGAACGGTTGCCATTTAGTGCCCAGATTGTGGGCTTCCTCTTCCTCTTCCTCACTACTCCCATTCTCTAGGATGCTAAACCTATTCGTTAGTTCGTTTTGATATTCAGCCCTTTTGCGAAGGTCTTTTATTTTATCAATGTCGAACTTTTTGTCTGCTGTGATTGCCCATATGGGTTTGCTGCGAGGCGACTCCTGATTTTACCCATCACTAGAAGGTGATCGGATTCGCAACGTGCTCCTCTATATGATCTTACCTGAGGGATATTCGAATGGTGTCTTTTGTCTATGAGGAAGTGGTCTATCCATGTGGCTTTATGGATTTCCTTGTGCTTGAACATCCTGTTTTTCACTACCAGATCTTTTGACGCAGCGAATGTGATAATTCGAATTCCATTATCATTTTAGACGTCGTGTAGGCTTTCTTTACCTACAGTTGGTTGGAAGATGTCTTCCTTTCCAATTTTCGCATTGAGGTCCCCGAGGAGAATTGTAACATCGAATGATGAGATCCCATCGAATACTTCCTCTAGGGTCTCGTGAAATGTGTCCTCCGTTTCTTCGTCCGTAGATTCTGTTTGGGGCATGTACGTTTATAAATACATAATTGTACCCTGGGCCCTGTATTTTTAGCACCGACATTCGGTCATTAATAAATTGCACATCTTTTACATGGGGCGTAATCTTCTTGCTTATGATGAAGACAGTCCCAAGGTTATGTGTATCGGTACCTCCACACGCCAGTGTAAATCCGTTGGTTTCGATTACTTGTAGTGGGAGTCGGACTTCCTGAAGCGCGACGATGTCCATTTTATATTGTTTCGCGTTTTCTACAACCGCCTGTATCGCGCCTGGTTTATATAACGTTCGAACACTCCGCGTCCGGGTGCGTATATCCCACTTTTTCAGTTTTTCCCTACGTCTTCTTTTTGCCGAGTCGGTGTTTTCTTGATGATTTGTTCCCTTATGGTAGTGTCGGCTCATCACACATACGCCTACCGGGTTTTTCGTGGGATTGGTTTTTGTATATTGATTATTCATTTTTGGTCCCACGAGTCTTGAGGTTTCAAATAGTCCGCCACATCAGAGCCCCTCTTTGATATGGTAAGGTCTGCTTACTGCTCTGATTCGACCCGGTGTCAGAGAGGCGCCGTTATAATACAGCCGATATACCCCTGGCTGCAAACCATCCGATGGGCAGGGTGACGCGTAACACCCTAGATTAGGGGCGGTAGATCTTTGTGTGTTACTCGTCGCTAGCCTGTCTGACATGGGTGGCCCTACTGGAAGCATATGCTTCCGTCAGCATAGCCTGAATGATTCAATGTAGTTTAAGCCCCCGCACCACGTCAAGGTTTCTACCAACCGGGGGAATAAGATCGACTGGCTCTTCGAATCCCTAACTTGGGGTAGCTCGGGGAGAGATTTTTCACAAACAAACCATCCGCAATATCGCTGCTTAAAGAAAACATTAAAATTAAAATGTCTGCAGTTGCGGAATGTTTACGAAAAGTGTGTTTAAAACAACTCGCTTTTAGGCCACATCTACAGGGTCCACCGAATACACATAATATTGGTAAAGACCATAAAAAAAAATTAAAAAATTATATTCCATTTAAAAGTTGTTAAAAAGAAAACAGCGGCCTCGAACATAAAAAGCATCATATATGTACTGTGCAATTCTTTCCCTCATTATTAAGTGTTTGAAAAATGCTCACATTTGACATATTCCTTCAAGTAATCAACAAATCGGACATTAAGTCAAATTAAAACTTGTCATGGAATTAATAAAATAAAAGTGGAATGTTACTAAATAAAAAAACAATATTAAACATTTTACTTACCATCTTTCATATATGTCTCGTTGTAGAAGTTTGGCATTTCCCAGCCGTCTTCCTCGTCGTCGTAGTAGTGCGCGTACGTACTATGGTGTGAGGGTGCTATTGACTCGGCATATGGTGTGTGCGCGCCATAGTAGAAATTCACCTGTGATCCTGTTTGGTCGATCGCTGGTGAAAGCATTTTCTTTGGATCCCGCCGCTTTGAAGACCGGACGCAAATCATCCAAATTAGTAAAACTATCACAATGATAAATATGACAGCGCCGGCTATTCCGCCAGCTATATACGCGAATTCGGAACGCTCCGCGCAGTGAGGGCCGGTAAATGATCCCACACAGCGACACGTGGGTGTCCCCTTGAGATCCTTGACACAAGTACCTGAGTTCTCGCAGTAGTTTTCACACACATCTCTACATTCCATGCCAGTGCCATTGAATCCGGGTTTGCATTCGCATTTGAAGTTTGAAGTTTCTGGCACGAGAATACAATAGGCATTCAAATCACAATGAGGTCGTCCCTCAGCAATGTGTTCACAAGGATTTGTACATTCGGATTTACTTGTGGCACCTGAGTCTCTTGTACTATGATTCGGCGGACATTGAATGCAACTGGTTTGCTGAGATTCAGATTGGTAGAAGCCCTTACGGCATTCGACACACATGTTCATCGTTCCGTTAAGGTAAGTGCCGGGTGTGCAGACTGGTATAGTACACTCCTCCACGGATGACGAACCAACCTTCGGCGTTGTTCGTCCGAGTGGACATGCTTGGCAAGATGGTTGGACGCCTTGGAGTCGGTAAGTTCCCCTTGGACATGGTTCACACTGTCCATCGATGCCTAGTTGTTGCCCTGAATTACACTCGTCTCGACACTCTTTGGATGATGTTGCTTCTGCAGATCGCGTCGTTTGTCCAAGACCACACAATTTACAGCCAAATGAACCCTCACTGGGTTGATAAAAGCCATGGCCGCATGGACGACAGAGACCCGTCTCGGAGTCGAGGAATTTTCCGGCCGGACACCGTTCTTTACAATCGGCGGCGGATCGTGCTCCAGGCCCGGAGGTTACTCCAGGTCTTCCGGCTATCGTAGGGCATTTGGAACACTGAAGTTGACCAGATTCTGATTGATAAGTGCCCCGGGGACATGGTATACAAGTTTTATTCGATGTATCGTAGAGTGTTCCGATTGCACATGGCACACAATCAGGTACCATGACGACCTGTCCCACTGGACAGGCATACTCGGAAGTGAGGCCCAAAGAAGATGGATCGGGTACGGTGTTGGGAAGAATGTCCTGGACCGCAAATTGATCGTCTTCAAGAATCAGTTTTTGAAGTAGAGACTTTACATCTGATCGCTCTCCACTCGACGAATGGATCACAGGATCACTAGAAATAAAGAAAATATGCATGAGAAAATGACTCTGACGAGTTCCATGGTTCAATGGTTAGAATCGATAGTTGTGGGTAAAAATTACAGCAGAAAGCTAGAGGGGGATGTGCATATCATTAAGCAGTATATTAGAGAGCAATTTTACTAAAAGCTAATGTTTTTAAAGTCCTTGGCCACCATTAGTAAATATATGTGAGCGTACTTCACCGCAGGGAAAGCTATCTCCAATGTATACGTGTCGCCTGCTTGCTGTCTGCCTTGACGGCCACGGAGGTCTTCATCGTCGATTGCATCTCTAAAAATTATTTTAGATTTCCAAAAAAGTTTACCAATTTTTGCTATTCGCATACAAAAGATACAGTTTGACCAGGCAATGAAACTTACTTCTGTACGGGTACAGTTGCATCTATCACATAAGCTTCGCGGTTGTCGTTGTCCGCTGCACGTCGCGCTCGGCCAGCTAGGCCACCGCGATAGTGATCACACTTGACATCTATCTGAAGGTCCTTGCATTCACTACAAATTGAGGGATTTAGTCAGCACTGGGCATTAAATGAACATAACTCACCGTGACCCCTCAATTGAGTACGAGCAGAAGTTCCAATCGCGGTTGAGAGCATTGACCGAATTCGACACCTTTTGACGGAGCACCCCTTGGCCAGCTTTGTTGCACAGCACGTCAGAAGGGAACAACATTTTGATTCGGAAGACACGTTGGGCAGGTTTTGCGGCTAAAACCATTAAAAAGAGCTTTAGAACAACCTGACGACGGATAGAAGAATAGGAATCTTACGAGAGCAGGATGGATAAACCAAAGGTGTTCCAGGTTCTCGTGTCGGTCGCCAAAATCCTTCAGCACCACATGTGTAAAATTCTGGCACCAGCTCAGAAAATCGCAAACCAGGCTGGCAAGCTACCTCGCACACCTGAAAATATGTTTTGTAGGCCCACTGCGATAAGAAGAGTGTGAAAGTTTACCTTGAACTGGCCTCCGGCGCCCCAGTCCTTACAAGTCTGCACTCCACCAACTGGATCAGCAAGAGGTGGACAAAATTCAGCTAGAAACATATGATTGATTATTAATTAATTGATAGAGTCAACGCCATTAGGCTTACATAAGAGAGAGACTTTAAAGCTACAAGAGGCGCTGTTGCCTGCTGCATCAAAGGCGACGTATGTGATGTCGTATGACCCCCACAGAAGTGTGGTACCAGGTCTATGTCCATTTCTCTCCATAATCCTGGTGACCCCGATGTTGTCGCTGAAATGTGGTTCATCCCAGGATACAACAGCTGAGCCATTCTTAGCGATCACCCATAGATCGCCAGGGCAGTGCTCTACACGTGGTGGTTCTTTGTCGACAACCAACTGTTGGCAATTTGGACCAGAATATCCGTTTGGACACTTCCGTGTACCGCATGCAGATGGAACTGATCGCTCGACTCCTCCTGAAGTCACCTCATATCCAGCCCAGTTTAGTATCAGGCCGCTGTATAAGACAGGCTCACTTCGGCAGTCACGTACTTGTTTTTGAATTTCTGAAGTTACGTCTAGAGCCTTAGCCCAAATTTGGGCCTTTGTAATCTTTCCTTGGAAGCCTGCTTCAGCATAGGTCACAGAATTACTTTCGTCAGGTTGTGGGCGTCCTAAAACTGCCCATGCGAATTTTGGCATTGTTCTTCCGCCACCATATTCAGTCTTGCTGGCGATCAGACCTTCGGTAATTAGTTGGAGTTGGCCGGTGGTGCCATCCCACAAGATTGCAATGTGGTGCCATTGACCATCGTTCACTGTAGTGTATTCGCGGAACGAGAGGAAGGCGTCTTGAAGGTCGGGAAACAGCGATACTTGTACTCCACTAGAGTGAGCTTGTATAAGCAAGCGGCGGTTGTTTGCCACATGGGCTGACTCGACGCCGTACAGAGTGAAAAATATTCCAGAGTCGTCTTTTTGTGCGAACTGCACCCACATTGCGATGGTGAGGCTCGGCGATTCAGAGGTGTAGAATGGAACGACTTGGGCAGCAGTCGACCGCGTCGCATCGCTGAAATACAAATCATAGTCCACTTGGATAACTGAAAGAAAACGTTGTTCAGTTTGAGGGCATTTTCTTCGGTTGTTAATTAAAACTTACCTTTCCTACAGTCATCTCCGGTCATATTAAAGGGACATTGACAGTAGAATCCATTGACTAAGTCTACGCATGTAGCCCCCGGCGGACAAGAATTGTCCTTACAGTCCACAATGTCTTCTTCACAGTTCTTTCCAGTGAATCCTTTTGGGCAAATGCACGTGTATCCCAATCCCTGATCCAGACATGCGGCTCCATTTTGACATACGTGCGCTTCGCATGCGTCGAATTCATACTGACAGCCAATGCCGGAGTAATCCTCGGGACACGAACAGTTGAGTCCGGATCCAAAATCTTGACATTTCCCACCGTGCATGCATGGATTACCAATGCATCTTTCTGGAGCTGTTTCGCAATTTTTACCGTCTGTTCCACTAGGGCAGGAGCAAAAGTAGTCTTCGAATAGGTCAATGCACCGAGCATCATTTTGGCACGGTTTCTGGACAGGGCACGTCTTCACTTGGTCTTCACAACGGTCGCCAGTCCAACCCTGGGCGCATACACAGTCAAAGCCAGCTATTCTATCGCGGCAACTGCCGCCATTCAGGCAAGGCATGGTCTCGCAATCGTCAATGTCGATTTCACAAAATGGTCCGGTGAATCCTTCTCGGCATACACAATCGAATTTGTTATCCAGATCCAAACAGCGTTCGGTTCCTACAGGATTGCACGGGTCCGAAAGGCACTCGTCGATTTCAGCCTCGCACGATAGGCCAACGTATCCCGGCCGACACTTGCAAAGGAACCCGTCGAGTTGGTCCATACATGTCGCACCATTCTGGCAGGGGTTCGACTCACAGTCGTCGATCGGATGTTGACAGTTCTTTCCTGTGTACCCGGGTTCGCAGGTGCAAGTGTATCCATCTACTAAGTCAACGCATGTTCCTTCGTTTCCACAAGGATTTTTAGCACAGTCGTTTATATTGACATCACAAGACAGTCCTGACCATCCCGGATCGCAAACGCACTCGTGATCAAAGAGGCGATCGACACACGTGCCATGTTTGCATGGTTCGGACAGACAAAGGTTGATCTTTTCCTCGCATCTCTTACCAGTAAACCCTGGTGGGCAAGAGCAAGCAAAGTCGTTGACCAAATCCGTGCAGTTCGCTCCGAGGAGACAAGGGTTCTCAGCACAGTCATTGACATTAAACTGACAGTGTACGCCTTCCCATCCTGGTAGACAGTCGCACTTATAACGACCTTGTTGGAGGGCTTGACAACTTGCTCCATTGTTGCACGGATTGCCATTTGCAGTACAGGGATCAATGGTGATGTCGCAGTCGACGCCGGTGTAACCGCTTCTACAGAGGCACGTAAAGTTCTTATAGCCGGGCTCATTCTTGCACATCGCTCTCGCGGGACAGGTGTCATTTTTGCAGTCGCTCACTTCTTCTTGACAGTTAATACCCGAGTAGCCAGATGCGCACTCACATCTATATCCCTGAGGAAGGTCCGTACATGTTCCACCATTGTAACAAGGCTGAGATGCGCATTCGTCGATATCCACTTCGCAACGCCGACCTGAAAATCCGGCCGGGCAGAAACATTGTATACCATGGCCCATCGGTACACAGAGGCCGCCATGTTGGCAAGCTCCGTCGCCACATACGACTGGTTTGCATTCTTCGCGGCCTTTAGATCCAGCGTTGTCTGTTTTCATGTTCGTGGGGCACTCATTACAAGTTTGTGATCCAGGAATTCCTTGATAGTAATTCAAAGGACACGGAGAACAGGGAGCCAATCCAGTTGATGAGTAGAATCCGGGTCCGCATTTAGCTCGACAAGCATCTCTTCGCGATGCAGATGGCTGGAAAGTGAACGTGTTTGTTGGGCAAGCTTGACAATCCTTAAATCCTCCGGTAGGTGGATCGTCAGTGAAAGAGTTCCTGGGACATTCCAAACACGGAACCAAACCGGTTGGAGAGTATGTTCCAAAGCCACAAACCGGAACACAGTCGGACAGAGATTTGGATCCTTCTTCTTTGGTGTATGTACCAGGAGGGCACCGCAGGCAGGTACCTTGTCGCTCCCTATTCTGGTAATATCCACGTGGGCAGTATGTGCAGATGCTCTGCCCTGACTTGACATATGTTCCCGCCGGACAGTGCAGACACCTGGGTACGTCGCTAGTATCCATGTTCAGAACCTCGCCCACGTTACAGGTAAACCCGCGAGATATGTTGCTTTTCAGTGCCCTTAACGGTGGACACTGGTTTCCAATATTCGATATATTTAAAAGCGAATCAATAACGGCGCTGGCATAAGGTACGCTTAGATCGAAGATGAGGTTTAGTGTCGATCCACAAAGGTCGTACAGCTGCGGTTGTCGAATGGCGGGAAGGATCGAAAGAATAAAGTCCATCTTAACTACGTTCTCCTCCAAAAGCATAGGCACAGACCTTATAAACGAAACATTCATATTGACGTTCACGGCTGAACATCGCTGCGATAAAATGTTATTTAGTCCGCCGTAGTACTGCGTCAGCAGATCCTGATACTGACCAAGGCAAGATTGAGCTACCGCCCCATTGGCACGGTAGGTGACAGTGGCCGTCACCTGATAATCTGCCTGTTCAGTGTTCTCGGAAACACAATCGGGAACAACAGAGGTGGGCTTCCACAGGCGAGACGTCTCACAAGTAAACGTCTTAATCGGGTCTCCATCAGTAAAACGGTAGCCAGGTTTGCAGGTAGCTATGCATTCCACACCGCGTTCACCCGGCAGACAATTAATCGCGCCATTTACAGGCGGTTGCAGCTCCCAGTCCACACACGGCGACGCTTGAACAGATACCTGGAAGTGGCAGGTGGCACGGTTGTTGAATTTATCTGTTGCTGTAACGGTGACATTTTCAAATGTCCTTATTGGAATCACAGCTCTCTCAGGACTGAATGTGATAAGAACCTCTCCAGAATCGTCGGAAGTTTTGATCCGCTTGCGAGTGTCGTTGAAGTTGACGTTGTAGTTTTCCTGCTTATCGACCAATTCAATCACATAACTCTGGGGGCATGACAGTAAGGGAGGCGTCACATCGGGAACGGTGATGTTGATCTCGCAAATAGCAACGTTTCCGTCGTAATCAAAAGCTATGTATTTGACGACGGTGTCCTTGAAAATATAAGATGGCGTCTTAAAGTTCTGTGGTTTTATCTCCAGACGTGCAATGGAGCCTGAATTGTCGACTGCGGTCGGCTCGGTGAAGTTTATTGGTAGGATTCCGCCATTTTCATCTCTTCGAACAATTATAGGTTGTTGAGGGCAATTCTGGAAGATCGGTGGCTCATTATCAACACATGGACTGTATCCGTAGTCATATCCTAGTAGGGGCTCCTTTTTGGGAACCTCACAGCCCATCAGCTCAAATTTCAGACAAGCGTTGTCCATGTAGCTAACAATTCCCAGAATGACAAATCTGGCTTGGACATATTTTGGCAAGGTTATCATCGCCAGTTCACCGTAATTTCCTGGGTCTCTCATGGTGAGGTTAAAGTTGGGGAAGTACACAACGTAGTTCTCGTTCTCTGCCTGTTTGTAGAAAAATCGTATTTCCGTCGGTCGTCCGACGATGTCATTAGTTACAACTCCCTTCACAAGAATCGCCTTCACTCGGTAGATCTGTCCTAAGTCTACGCTGACATAAGTGAACGCCTCTTGCTTGCCACACCAGCCAGTCACAGAGTTCAAACGAATGTTTCTAGCCTCGTAATTTGGTCTCTCAGAAGTTGCATTAATGGCCGAATCCGGAATACGACCAGAAGTTAATCCTAGTGGTTTAATCACTTTACATTCTGGCTCGCGAATGCAAGTGATTGGTCTGGGGTTGATGAGGATGTATCCTGGTCTCTGGCACCCAAAGAAAACCTCCGAGCTTTGTTCATAACTGCGAGCTACTTGCAAACCATCGCTGGGTCTACCGGGATCTTCACAAACAGGGCCTTCACAGCGGAGATCACCAAAGTCCCAAATGCCATTGCCTTGGCATCGGACAACGTTGTCGTGCTTCGATGTTTGACCCGCGAGCTTAAATGTATTCTGGCATCCAAAGAAGAACGAACTTTGGAAACGTGTATCGACGAATTGTCCATATTCAGCTCCCGGGGTTGCCATGGGCATGCCACAATCTACACGTGGGCAAGATGGCGATGCGCCTGAAAGCCAATAGTCAGGTAAGCCAGGCTTTGGATCGTAAACGCATTGTCTAAAACCAGACGTTGCACTTCCACGTAGACGCCGACCAGGGCTGTTGCAAGCGATAGTCACGTTGTCACGGAATGGCACTAAAACACTTTCTGGGTCGGGTCGGACTACCGCCAAACCTTCCAGCTTATCGTCCGGCAAGGAAACACATTTAGCATCTGCGGGAATTGAGAGTTTAGGTTGTATTTTCATTGAGTAACTAAGAGTACTTACAATTACATTCCGGAACAGTAGCATTCCACTGGCCGTTCGACAAACAGAGCAAAGCTGAACTGCCAGACATGATGTAACCAAATTCGCACTGGAACTTCACAATATCACCGAAGTGATGCTGATCCTTATCAGAAAGCACTTTGCCGTTTTCTAGCGCCAACAAAGGAGGGCACATCACTGGAACGCATGTCTTATCTTTGCGGTATATATCACCATCCCGGTCACCCGTCTCTGATTTTTCGATGTAAAATCCTGCCGTTCCATTTGCGGTGTACAGTTGGTATCCATTGTTACACGAGCAAGCGTATCCTCCAGGAGAGTTGATGCACTTTTGGTCGCAACCTCCATTGTTCTTTGTACATTCGTTGATATCAACACAGTCCAAACGAGTACAGCCCATCGCTTCGATCTTCAGACAGGGCGCTCCGACGTAATCCTGAATTTTAAACCTAATATACCGGGCCTCAATTGGCACGGGAAGGTTCAAAATTGATAGGGTTGGCTCCAATATACGAAATTCAACAGCTGTCCCATCGGGATTTGCGTAATCGTTGAAAATGTCGGTCAGGTTATTACTGTATTGCAAGCGAACAGCCGATGTGAACGCAATGTTACCATCGAACCTCTGGACAGACATCGTCCGGAATCCACGTAAAATTGCCGGAGCTCGTAAGTCGATCATAACCCAATTCGCTCCAGGCTCGACCGAGTTTCCACACCAACCAGCTGAGTTCAAGCGAACCATTTCCTTGACATATCCATCTTCGCTAGTAGAACTAAATATGCTAACATCCGGGATACCACCATTCACAAGTCCAAGGTCTCCAACAGGTCGGCATTCAGTAGTCGGTGCAAATCCCTTTCGACACTCACAGTGGAACGAGCCGTTGGTGTTCACGCATTCAGTTGTCGCCAAGTCACATTGAGTGGATGTGCACTCATTGATATCCATGCATGTCGGTGGGTTTTCAAAAATTTGCTCAGAATTGCAGCGAATTATATTCTGACCGACAAGTTTGTATCCCTTGAAACACTGTACGCGAGCTTCGTCGCCGAAAAAGTACGGACGGGCGGCATCGACAACGAATCCACTTTCAATCTCTGGGAACCTATAGCAGCGTTTTCGAGAACATTTTGGAACGTCGCCACTCCACGTGCCATTGGACATGCAGATCAGTACCGGATAACCAGTTCTTTCGTAGCCAGGTTCACATTCGAAGTGTACAATTGTTCCATAACTCCGACCGCCACCGTTTAGGAGTGTCACATTCGCATGCGCCACTTCAGGCAATTGGGCACACTGGGATGCCATACATATAGGTTTTCTTTCCCATTTTCCATCTGGGAGGCAGGAAATCTTCTCTATGGGTTGATTCGAGGGAAATGCAAAGCCGGCGTAGCATTGGTACATAGCCACTCCTTTGTATGTCACGTTCGATGAACCAATGGAGAATCCGTTGTCGATTTGGGGCACTGGGCCGCAGTAAACCTCTGAAAAAAAGTTAAATATATAACTTTGAAATGGTGTTTTATAGACTTCGTGGTAAAATTGGAATTTCCGCATTCCATGGACAAACAGCAGTTCAAAAAATGTCTTTCAACTACAAAGACGACTGTTCTATCTAACTACCAGTCTGAAATTCGGAAGTTGATAGCCTCACTGACAAGAACTTTAATCACATATTACATTAACCGAACAGAATTTGGCGTGAGAAACCACCCGCCTTACTACCTATTATCATATAAAAATATTCACTTCGTCAAACTTTTCATGGCCCACTCTCTTTTCTTCTCTTCCTCACCCTATCAAGAGTGCCCTGCTCTGATTGACTGTGAATTATAGGACTAAACAAAATTCAGTTTACCTCTATTGTCACGACGTGATTGTGAACTATAAGTTTATCTCAAATTCCCCTCCGTCATTTCAATTCCACACTCGGCTATCCTGACTGGACATTCTACCCGAATGTTCATCGTCTTCATCCTCTTCGTCACTCCTGAATAGATCCTCACTGTGGTCGCTTGCCCAAGGTTTCATATTCTTGGCGGAGGATGATGTCTTTTTGGGCACCTCACCCTCACCTATCCAACGCACAGCGTCCGACCGTTGCCCCTCATACGGTCCAAGGAACTTGTGTACGAGCTTTAAACCAGGTCCTTGCTGTACTTTGCGAATAGCGACGTTATCGCCTTCTCGATACAGGAACGCCGCCTTTCTGGTTTTATTAAAGTTCGCTTGTTTTCGGACTGAATGCGTTAAATATTCTCCTTTGCCTGTTTGTGGAGTTCTGCTCGTTGGGCGTCGAATGGGGCAATCAGTTCTTCTTCCAGAAGCTCCGTAATCTGCGGATCGCCCTTCAAACGATCGTCGACTCTGAACATTTATCGGAATGGTGGGATGTCACTATATATACTCCCAAGCGGCGTGGCGTTGTAGCATCTTTGTACCGTGTTCAGGTACCAATACCATTCACTTCGTTTAACAGCTGATAGCTTTGTCAGCAGTGGTATTAGAGTGCGGTTCAGTCTTTTAACTTGACCGTTGGGTCTTGTTATCCCCGTGGTTACCAGAACATGCAAAATGTCCTCTTCGTAGCAAAAGCTCTCGAAAAGCTTTGAAGTAAACGCAGTACTCCAGTCGGAAATGATCCTCCGAGGATTTTCAAAGCCTTCGCAAATGGCAGATGACTTCTGTGGATGGCGTCGATTTTATACCATACAGCCAAATGTACTTGAAAAAAGAATCCACAATGACCAGGATGTGCGCGTAAGACTTCTTGGTTGACGCCAGAGGACTCGGGTGATCGATCTGGAAGGTGTCGAGGAGCACACTGCTCTCCTCCACAGGATTCAGGAATCCTTGTAGTTTTCCTCGGTTTCGCTCGGCCAGAATACACGAAATACAGTTCCGAATTACCTTTTCAACCTTAACCCTTAAACCAGGTATCCAATCATGCAATCATTCTGGATCAGCGCCTATGTCTTACTGATCCCAAAGTGGGCTCGTTAATAAGCTTTTTGCATCAACTGTAGCTGCATTGACTTCGGAATTACAACGCGCACCTCGTCACCAACATCTTTATTTTAAAAACCACGTTGCAAAGTATAGCCATCGAGCTTTTCTTCTTCAAGCCGCTTGGCCTTCTCATGCAAATCGTCGTCGTGCTGCTGTGCTTTCTTGAATCGCGCAGTGAAGCATTCGTGGCTTTCATTAATTACCAAGCATCCGGGAAGTAAAGCCTTTTTCCATAATGATTTGTTTTTTTTCGGGCAAGGCCATTAATCTTGCCCCAGAGGCTCCCCGACGGGGAATCGAACCCCGGTCTCCTGCATGATAGGCGGGTATACTAACCACTGTACTATCATACGCATAGTCTCATACGCATTGTTTCTTCCAACGTCTTATCGGGCCTGTAATCCTCTATGTACGTCATTATTTTTTCCCTCCTGCTCTCATCTTTGATGTAAGAAAGATCAGTCTAAACATGATTTTCTTCCTCAACCACGCTGATCTGGAAATCTCCGGCATTTCGTCAGCATCGTCATCAGGATTGATGTAAATTGTACCGTTCTTTGGGTGGAAGTTTCTTGGTCCCGAGAAGGCAATTCCGATCAATAATTTTTCCAGAAAAATAGTATCTCAAACCACACGTATAAGAGTCGGAAAACAGAGCCCATCATCGTGACTTCCGCTTGGACTTCCCCTAGAGCCTTATGACCAGGTGATCCTATTCTCGTTATGTGTATGTGGGGGTTCTCTAAATACATGGAGAACCAACCTACTCGTCTCTGCGCATGAGAGTCAGATCGTTCCCGGTGTCGACGAGTGCGTCAATATTCTTGCCATAAATCGTTACCATCTTCATATGCCTCTTCCGTGGACTGCGTGTTACAATGCAGGCCTCTTTATTCTGTCGACGTTTTCTTGCGATGCGACCGTGTTCATTGCAGTGGAAGCATGTTGGGTCTAGCTCTTTCGAGGGACATGCTGCGCTTACATGACCTGTTACCCCACAATTTAAGCAGCGTTTACATGTCCTTGTTGCCAGTGGCTATGTTCTTCTCGCTTCTTGCAACGGGTTTCTTATGTGCCGTTTCATCCGTTTAATTAATCGCGTTTGCTGACAACTGTTCCAGCATGATTATCTTTTCGAATGCGTCGATTAAGGATTCCTTCGTAGGAAAGCACTGCATGCGAGCTTGATTGCATAACAATTTGTCAGGGATACCCTCGGTAAAATAATCGATCACATCTTCATTATCGATCGGCACACGGTTATTCATCACATTCTTATCGGCGTGTATTCTCGGAAGTCCTCGTCTTTCTTCCATATTCGTGATTCAATTTTTTTATGTGAGTCAATCCTGGTTTGCTTCGGGCGATATTTTTGACCCAACTCGTTCATGAGCTCGTAAAATGTAATTTCCAGATGTTCGGCTTTTGAATACAACCACTCGAATGCTTTCTTCCTGAGTTTCATTCCGACCAACGTTTTTGCCAGGTAATCCGCTAGCTCATACGACTCCTTCCCCACACTTGGAAATTATCAGGCGTACCGTGGAACTCACTTACTAATTCAGCAATTATCTTAATGCTTATGTTTTATTGCGGAGAAAATAAAGCGACTGTTTCGCCTCGTGTTCCGTGCGTCTCTCGTGCGCGCGACTCATCTGCGGCTAAGTACTCGTCCTGTCGCAGCATCGCAATTTCACGCCGAGCGAGTTCGAGGTCACACTGCGTTAGTTCCATTTCGCACATATGAAATTGTCTTTCGCGATTTGTTAGCGCAGGACTGGGTTGAGATTCTCGACCGCGATCCTTATCTTCGGTATTTCCTGCTCAATTGCGGAGTCCTTTATCAGATTCTCCTGCTCGTTGCTGATTCTCATCCAATTGCCCGTTGGATCATGTTCAACCAGTCGGCTTTCGTACCGCTGATGGCTAATCCATACATCTTCGCCTTTTGTCGCAATTCGCTAACTGTAAAATTGCTCGTTTCGGGCATGGTCAATTTATCCTTTCGAGGTTAGAAGCTTTGTTGTCGTCCTTATTCGTCGTTTTTACCCCTTCGTCTTCGTCTTTAGTCTTTCTTTGCCGTCGCTATTCCTTCGTTGTCGTCTTTATTCGTCGTTTATACCCCTTCGTCGTCGTCTTTAGTCTTTCTTTAGTCTTTCTTTGCCGTTTTTATGCCTTCATTGTAGTCTTTATTCCCTCCTATAAATCCCAGTCACTTCATTAAACTTTTCATGACTGACCCTCTTTTATTCTCTTGCTCACCTTATCAAGTGCCGTGCTCTGGTGCACTGTGAATTATAAGACAACACAAAATTCATCTCGTCTCCATTGTCACGATGTGACTGTGAACTATAAGTTTAACTCAAATTCACTTCCGCTGTGGCGGTTCTTTAATACATTCCCAAAGAACCGCCCATCCTCTTAAATTAACCACCTTCCTCTTTCTATGCAAAGCCATAGTACTTACGTGCAATTGGGGGCAGTATAAGCTCCCCTGCAGCATCATACCTGAAAGGAAAACCTACCCGAGGGCATCCATACATCCTGAACTTTTCTGGTTCATATTCCATGAACCAGTTCATCTCCTATCGGCTCAGCCTGTCTTCAATTACGATAAACAAACGCTGGCCAGCGTATTGTTGACGTAGTTGTAGCCGATATTCTTTCCATAGTTCACAATCGTATTTCGCGCCTGTACCCTTAGGTCCGCGACAGTTGCGACAATTCCCCGTTATCGGCTATCAACCGATCATGAATTTGGGCATGGATATGATCATTGTTTAGGTAACCTTACCCATGCCATTCCTATGATGACCGCCTGAAAACCTAAATTAAACATACAGTATCTCACTGTGTTCGTTTTACTTACCCGCATATTAATCTAAACATATAGCCATCCAGCCTGACCCTTTGCCGCCGTCGACGAGGTTTCTGCTGAGTTATGTCAACAAAATAATGTTCCTCCTTGTGCACCGGAGCCATACGTCTAGGTTAGATATTGCCTACATCGGTGTCTCCAAGAAATCTTAGGCAAATACCATGACGACCCCTTGGTATCATAGGCACATCATGTACATCACGTGTGCCACCATTTGATCTGTGAAATAGCGTTTTTGTTTACTCTGAAACAAAAATCGATTTCGATCCCTGGCATACATCATCAACGATGTATGGGTACATCGCTGCAGCCCCCGATGATCGTGTTTTTGTGTAATCAGGTGTCCACCAATCATCGTTTTCATCGCAGGGCATCGTACTTGTTCTATACGGACACATATAGAATCCTCCCCTATCGATGCAATTCGCGGCCATTGAATATGATGGATGTGAGTTGCATCGTCGAGTCAGATTTCATTAGCCAGAGGAGTCGGATGATCACCAGACTGCGAGCATTCCAAAGTCAAATTCTTAAGTGGTGTTGAAGTCGTCGCGCTGTCGGAGTTTCGGTTGTTAACTTTTAACTAGTTTTTTTTTTGCAAAACGATGTCATAATCAGAATTGCGATCAGTGATTATCGACAAAAGTAAATTCGCATAGTGTCACCACGGTATCAGGATTGATAAATGTTAAGTGTCCCGCCGAATTGTGAAAGTTAAAAAAAGAGAACAAAAATAAAACTTTAATAAACGTAACCAACGTGTTTCATTTCCTTGTTTTGATTTGACTTGAACATTTTTTTCTGGACAGTTTGTGGAGTGTCGACGAAGGCTGTGGGAAGAAAGTGAATTCATGTCCCTGAGTCATCTACTTTCTCTCCCCACACCGTCATTTCCATTCCACTATATTGTGTGATGTGTTATGTACAAATTGTAAAATAAAAGTGTATGTATTAAGCTTAGTGTAACACCAGTTTTTTGTCGATCAAAATAATTAACTCGGGTCTTGAGAAAACCATCGCGGTAAGTAAGCATAAACGATACGCTTATTCGACCTCTTTCCCGTCTCCTCACCCTTAGGCACATAAAACTGCTATGTTATGTCACCTAAACTTCCTCTCACCGAAAGCAATGTTAATAAAAGTGATACCAAAAGAACAGCGTGACAAAAAATTACAAGAGTGTCGAGCCCAAGTTTAAATACTATTAGAGTCCCTGTTATATAAACCGGCTAATATAAACGAAAACTGGAAAAGATTTAAGAGGACTAAGAATTGAGCACAATCCGCACATTCAATACGTAAAATTCAGAAAGTATTGCACTCTCCCATAGGGGATAAACATTTACTGGCAATTACGAAGAACATTAAAAGTTCGATCCAATTCGTCAGTCATCAACGCTATAGAAAAAGCAAATCCTCTTTTTGCCTCAGCTTACATCAACTCCACCATCACTTGAGCACAAGCCCCCGTGCTTTCACGGAGATATTTTTTCTTACTCACTCAGACGTTGCGAAAGCTCTCCCATCTACCCCATCCAACTGCTCAAACGCAAATAGTTGAAATTCAGCGAACGCCAAATCTGTCTTCGGGAGTGGATGGAGTTCGGATTGATCACTGAGTACCCATATTCGAAATAGAGGGATACAAACGACTTAATAACCTCTACGATGACATGGATTCCGTAACAACATGTCCACAAAAGGTCTGCTGACATATCTTCCCGCAAAGTGTTGTCACTCAATGCATTGGTTTGCTGAACGCAAGACTGCAACCCTAAAACCAAAGTTCGGCACCTTCGAGACTCCATTCCTGTGGAGCTACCAATACACAGACTCTCGTTCAAGTAGTTCTGTCTGATATATATTTAGAATGCCATCGAATTGGTTATGGCGTTCCCCAGGGCTTCGTCCCTTCACCCACTCTATTCCTTTTTTTTTTACAAACAAATTTTAATCCATTTGTAGTATTACTATTTTTGCTTACTTCCTTTGGGGCGGCTTCCGGCTGCTCTAGCCCGTGGGTGAACTGTTCTGGGAGTTGATCGGCCGAACAGAGTGTCCTACTGGTCCAGTTATGTGCACAGCAAAAATTAAACCGAAACACCCTTTTTTCTTGGACCGCGCAAGCGGTAACTTATTTTATTTTCCTGGTGCACATCCAAAATTAAGACCAACAACTGCTTACTTTGTCTTATAATATCTTCTTTATGTTGCTCGAAGCCAACGGTCCAATGGCTCAGTTCAATATTGACGTTAGCTTGATTACAATTTGAGATTCTAATTCCATTGTGCCTCTAACAGAACTCCCTTCTTATACTCCAAAATCCAGGCCGCATCCTACATTATTTCCCATGATTCATTTCGGCTACCTGATGCTAGCCCCCAGTCGAATGCCATGCCAACGACGATGGGAACTGCAACATTACAATATTGCCGCCAGTCACCCTGAGGCGGCTACCTTACGCCTACTCTGGCTGCAGCTCCGCCCCAAGGCCATGGGAAAATTTCGATTCAAGGTGATGCTAATCTGATTTGCCCATAGCAAATAGCATGCATGTATATGGGTGGAATTTCCTTGAAGGTGATGGGGTGTTGGGTGATCATCAAGGTGGAGGAATTTGTTTGTTTGCTTGTAGCAAATAGCATGCAATATTAGAGCATGTGTATAGGTATTGGGCTCCTCGATAGTATAGTGGTTAGTATACCCGCCTGTCACCCGGGAGATCGGAGTTCGATTCCCCGTCGGGGAGCCTCTGACGCAAGACTAATGACCTCGAACAGAAAAAAAAATCATTATCGAAAATTTAACAAGCCTCAGGACTTGTTAAATAGGGCCAAGACCGGTTCCCGGTTGTACAGCCGATGATGATGATGTATAGGTATGGGTATGGATGGAACGTGGGAATTGCTGAATTGCAATTCTGGTTATGAGGACTGGATGTGCGTTTAGCAACAGGTAGGCATGTGATAAAGTTTCACATCTACAGCGAAAAGATTCCATCGGTTTAAAGTTAATAAAACTTGTCCCACATGTATGCAACATTATTGTATTTGCAGAATTTTGCATATAGCATACATGTAGAGTAGAGGAATTCTGCGTGTAATAGATTTATGTACTTAGTAGATTATGGGCTACATGTTATATGTAATGTATTAGGAATTTGCGTACAGCAAAGTATAATTTACATGTTATATGTAAATATATGTTATATTATTGGAATATTGGGTGTTACATGTATGTAATTATCGGAGTATTGGATTTCTGCGTGTAACACATTACTCACAACCCAACTCATTTGTATCCTAATGAAAGCACCTTGTTCTTCGTATACTTATCCCACCATCCTCATAGAGCCTCTTCGAACTGTATTATAAAATAGAATCAATTCAATGAATTCCAACCTGAAAAAGTCGTGGGGTGGAATTCAATGCCTTGAAAACGCAGCAGCCTCTTGTCGTCAAGAACGAACTCTGTCGATGAACGGCGCTTGTACCATGGCACCCATGCAACTATCGATTATTAGCTCTCATCGAAGTCATGGAACTGCTATTGGTGGATCTCGAGTTAATTTGTTCCTTAACTGGAACAGGTACACATGTAAAGCTTGCATACATTGCGACCAGATATATGGGGATTCTTGAAAGATTTCAGAAATATTTCACCCCATCCACGATTTATAAAGAGTATACTCCTAAACAGAAATAACTTTCCAAATTTCGTTAGGCAGGACTCATTGAGAGCCCAAGCACAAGTCTTGCCTACCTTTTTTTGTTTTTGGAACGCTATTGGAACTGAGAACTCTCCTCAATGAGAGAATGATTATTAGTTCACAGAAAATCGTTCTTCAGCCTAACTGCACGAAAGTCGAAAGCTCCGGCTAATGATAATTTCCTCCTGGTTATAAATTCCGGGCGATCAAAGCCTTTCTTGCCTTACGTCTCTTCCTCGGCCACGCCACTTGACTTATCTCGGCTGCTTCGTCACCCCGTACAAAGTGATGGTAACATAGTTATTGAAGGGGGCATAGTGTAGCGAGTGCAACAGATTATGCACATGCAGCTGTAGTGAAAAACACAGCACACAAGAGAATCCAAAAAATTCATGAGCATTTTTTGTCTTTTCTATCTTCAGTATTGTTCCTTTTAATTTAACGCATTTTACGAGCTGTAGTGTAACAACATGTCCACGAAATGACCATGAAGAATAATATCAAATGAATCAACTACCCTTGTCACAATTAGCAAGTGTCACGTAACCAGCATTCGTTGTCGACAATAATTCAAGGTCGATTCTTTTCATTGAGTAAAAGAAACGATTTGAAATAATCATATGACACCCGCTTGCGAGCTTGCTGCTAGCAAGTGATTCACAAATTAATTGGGTCAAATCGTGTCATTGTTCTTACACTATGCGCTAAGCTGGTGATAGAAAATAGAATAGCACAATAAGCAAATTGTATTGAGTGAATTATGAATTAAGAATGAAATGGCTTGTTAACCAAAGATTGTATGAGTGGATTAAGAAATTTGTAAATAATTGAGTGGTTGATTGGGAGTAAAAATACCCCAGCAATTTCGATAATAAGTCAATAAAAACCAACAGCGTCTTTGATTCACCAACTGCGGCGATTTCGCCATACACTTTCAGCGGGCTGCGCTTAAACAGCAACCATTAGGGAAGTTAGGTCATAGACAATCTTAAGATAAAATTTACATACTTGTCACCCAAAAATATATTACCACAAATATATTACATTACGATCCTAACCCGAAAACATTACACGAGCACTGAATCTTCTTATCATATTATGGCATTAACCTCCGTTATAGTATTTTCTTAAGTGCGTCTTATAAAAAAATCGAAATTGTAACGCATAATAACCTTAATACAAAGCAATGCCGAGATTGTTTAAAAATATACAATAATCATTTACCTTGACATTTAGGAATATACTCAATACTCCAGTTTCCGCCCTTCATGCATTCGGTGGTAATCTTATTCTTTCCAGTTGCAAACTCCTGGCCGATGGGACAAGTGAAAGTCACTACTGTTCCAAAAGCTGTATCCCGACTTGAAGCCAATGCACCAAAGCCCGGCTTCAAATTTGGGCAATCCGCTGAAAACGTTGCTGACCACCTAAAATACATCAAATCAATCTATCGATTCATAAACGTAATGTAAATAGTATTTACCCAGCAGCGTTGTGAAGAGCATCCGAACTAAACTTAATTAACATTTCCCCTGACGACGCCGTCAACGTCAACTTGGGAGCTGCGGTTCCAGTGAATCCGTTACCAGAATGAAGTCGTAAACCAGAAGTCGAAGATCCATCAAACACCTGCACAAAGTCGCTTTTATGCACCATGAACTTATCGAACTTCAACGAGAGTGGCGATCCCATAACATTTCTGATCACAAAGTAACACTCTTGGTTCGTGGGATAATCTTCGAGTCCGAAAGCTGGTGAAGTGACAGTTCCATTTCGAGCAGTGATTGTTACCTTACAGCCTTGATGGTATCTCAAGCTGAAACCCCTTCCGGAATCTCCCAAACTAGATTTAAAGTACAAATACAGTTTGCTTCCGGTTGAAATCACCACCTTATCGTTGTCCTTAGCATTGCCTGACAGTCGGGCTATGGGACGACTCATGGGATTGTCTCCATCCCTGATCAGCATATAATCCCTGCCAGCTGTAATATCCAAATCTTGTATTTCCAGCGATATTATTCGTCCAAGTTGTGACTTTATAACGTATAAGCATTCCAATCCTCCCGGATACTGTTTCGGATATGATGGACTCGTCAGCACTTGTCCCTGGGATGTGGCTTTCAGAACACCACCGCAATTTTTCGCCTCTGTTTTCCAGGTAGCACGGAAGCCCTTCCGCTCGACACTACCGTCAGTAGTAAACTTAATAATCATGAAATTCGATGCTGTGACTAGTGGTTTCATTGTGAGATCCTGTTTGCCCGACAAAGTGGCCAATGATACAGATTTATCTTCTGTCCGTCCACCTACTAAAATCTGAACTGTATCAAAAGTCTTTTCTGTATCGAAATCCTGAAATTGCAAGATAATATTGCTTCCTTGAGGACCCTCCAATGTCCACTTGCACTTGCTCAAAGCACCGTATTTGTGCGGATAGTTGGGTGATTCGATTACATCGCCACCCGACTGCATGTGAAAGTTACACAAAGCCGGACAATCCAGCTCATCGGATCCATCTCCGCAATCATCGTTACCATCACACTTAAATGCCTGATTGACGCACAGCCCATTTGAACAATGAATCGAGTCCTGAGGGCAAGCTTGCGACCGACACATAAATGGCAACAAACTTTCACAGGTACCCAATTCCCATGACTGCATGCGAGACTGCGACGATGCTGCTACACACTCCCCTGACAAAGGATCCGGTTGATTTAACGCCCAAAAGCCAGAATACTGTGATACCAGTGCCCCCGAGGCGGATTCCAAAGTATTCGTACGCAAATCATCCAACGCTGCCAAGCCCAACCAGTACATATCTGAGGCGCGACGGCCGGGATCTCCTGCTTTTGCAATAGCAAATGTTTCATTGTTCTCTGCATAATTATCCACTGCAACTAAATCAGCACCGTACCTGAAATGTAGAACAGACCTGATTAGCTTCCGGTTTCAATGAAAATATCGTAGCAACCCCAAAAGAAAAGTAAAAACTAGGGTAGCACCGAACGGCTTACACACAATGAGATGTGACAGCGCACTCAACAAGAATCCTCTGTGCCATCCATCATAGCCATCAGTTAAACGAAATTGATACCATTGTCAGTTTTAGATACCAAAATGTGCCAATCAAAACACACATTGTACACACATCGCCTCGATTTAGAATCTTTGTTGTGCGTCGTTAGAAAATTTCATGGCGTGATTACACCAATAACTTGAATAGCAGCTTCGCGGCTCCAAGTCTAACCCACAAAGTAGGTCGGCCATCTTAAACATGAACAGGGCGCACCCAAAATTCTCGCGAGCCACAAACTTATGAAAAGTTTCCCTTTTCACTTTTCGCCATTCCTCTTTTACTTCATTTTGTTTTGAACTTTCAAAAATTACCAACCGCCAGCGAACGATTCACACATCCGCCACACAGATGCCCTGCCACAGAAACAGCTCATTATGTCGCTCAATGGAATTTCTCCGCGCCACCGCTGGATTGGTGCCTGCCTTCAATGCAGCAGTGTCACCTCCATTGTTAGTGGACGCACCGCTAATCCAAGCTGTTAATTGTGGTCACTTTACGCACAGGCACGTGGGTGACACCTGTTGGACAAAAGTCAGTCTGTGCCCAATTGAAGCTATTAAAAGACACTCAGGCATCCTCACTTTCGATCGGTCCCTAGGTTGAGAAACAATGCCCGTCTTGACCACGATATTCATGGTCATCCGGCAGAAATGTCGGCGCAAAAACCAATTCGATTAAATTGATGGAACATGAATTTCTTTTCTCAGGCCATTAAAAAGTTTCTATGTGATGGGAACGTTAACCCCAACGCGGGACTACTGACACCACCTTAAACCGCTTCTCCATACCCATCAGAACGTGATCTACATATTTAATGAACACGCTATCAGTCGGCTGAACTGCTTGACTATCGACTCCTCGTAAATTGTTTTTCAAAGACGAAAAACAAACGTTTCGGAAATCACTGATTAAATTTGACAAATTAGTCATGGCGTTCATTGCGATTCCGACCACAAGCACGACTTTAAAGAGTTGGTTATGGCAGGCACCTTTCAGACGTGGATCATCTCCTCAACTCTCACTTCTGAATCGGTTGGGTGAATCAAATCGGTTTTTACACTGACGTGAAATGGGTGCCAGCAAAAATTAAACAGCGTTCTGCCAGAAGAAAGCTTGTGACCCAGTACGAACGGAAGTTCACACTTACCTCACTAACCTACATCTGAAATATCTTTCAAATGACTGTGGGTTGACTCAAAAGCGTAAATCTCATTTTGCGTGAACTTAGCCCCCCCTCTTTTGACCTTGATCTTGAATTAAAGTTACATTTAAATTACTCGTCGATCTGGATTTTTATAATTACCCCAACCAGTCTGCATCTCTATGTAAATACGTATTAAGGTTGAAAATGGGGCCAAAGTGTGATGAAACTGTATTCATCTAAAAGTGGTCAAATTTCGGCGGGAGATAACATGTGGTCGTTAACAAACGAGCTTGTTAGCCCCATACAGATGATAATTAATATTAGTAGTCCATTAACGTATACAGCAATTGTAACATTTAAATGTTAATATAATTCACTCTCTATGAAACTGAAACAGTATAATTCCACCGAAAGCCTTCAAAACAGAGAATCAAACCCTATGGCTATAAAATTCTCGATCACGAAATTGTGGTAATTGGAATGAATCTGAAAAGTGGCACAAATTCCGGAAATCTGCCCATTCTTTATTATGTTGTGTCGAATGGAGAATTTGATCTATTAAATTTCACGTGAAATGAGTCTATTTGTAAGATTTTATTAGAATTATAACGCGCTCTCTTGAGCTAATTGAGTGGATGAGTGACACAGCACTTGTTAATGATTGTTTTTCCTCATTCATTGCAAAATTTTAACTTTCATCTCATTCGAAGATAATATTGGAATTATATCGAAGTCGTCGAAACAAGAGTTTCGCATCGAGTTATGCAACATTCTTGGTATAAGTTGCACGTTCTCTGCTTGACTGCCTATGTATCACCAAGCAAAGCCTCAATTTATTGCAGGAAATAAATAATATCGATATTTTAGATTTCAAACCGGACGACAACTTAGGGCTTCTGATCTTGCTATATCGTGTTAAAGCCACATAGTGTGATAGGAAAGTAAGTGTTGGTATTTCTTTACTTGCTATAACAATCAATGTCGTCCGTATTTTGAGTATTTATACTTTGAAGTACTTGTGGAACTCACTTTTCAGCACCCTTCAAGAATTGCATTACAAACCTACGTCTGTTGAAATATAACATAACATTGACCCGAGTGTCAAAACACAACGACCATGGAATGAATTAAATTCCATTGCATGTTATTAAACCGAGTGGGCAATATACTTTCCATGTTTAATCAGTTCCAGACAAATTTAGGTGGCCTTGCCCTGGGTTCCAAGATTTTATTTGGAAGAAGATATGGATTTTCACAATATCGAATTATTTATTATTATTTTCATAATGAAAATAGATATTAAATGTGGTCCTGCAAAAAAATGTTCATTTTCAATTTTCATTCATCCTTTCATTCTGTCACCAATTGGAATCGAATTATTTATTATTATTTTCATAATGAAAATAGATATTAAATGTGGTCCTGCAAAAAAATGTTCATTTTCAATTTTCATTCATCCTTTCATTCTGTCACCAATTGGAATCAATCTCAACTATGAGATAATTTGTAGATGTAGTTTTGGTACATATTGTAGCGAGCTGGATTAATTATTTTTAATAAATAAGAGCCGTTAAATCAGTTTTGAATTAATTTAACACCTTATTTGTCCTTTAATAACAACCGTTATTTTTACCGTACACTTAACGATTTCTTGACGTATCGCTTCCGTACTTACCGCGTCTTTTACTGCTTACTTCTTACTTCTTACTCATTTCCATGATCTGTGTACGACGTATTTATACCGTTTCTTCATTCTGATTCGGCGTTTCGTTTCCGACCGTTCCATAGCCTTGGATGTTCTACTGTTCCTAGTCTCCAGTTTTCCAGTACTTTATATAATATTCTAGTACTTTGTTTTGGACTTTCCCGAATATTCCAGTTCTGATTGTCATATGCGCCACACTACCCTCCGCCTAGATTGGTTCGTACCGGACTAAATTCACTGGTCTCCTGGGTTAACAAAAGTCGCCAGTCGGTGACGATGTACCCCTTTCATCTTGGCGTTCGGTCTTCGCTGAATCCTATAGACAACGTCGTTAATTCTTGTGAGAATTTTATACGGTCCTTCCCAATGTTGCTGGAACTTCGGAGACCTTCCTTTTTGCCGATGAGGGTTATAAAGCCACACGTTATCGCCTGCATTAAATCCTGATGCGTTGGCTCGAACGTCGTACCTTGTTTTCATCCTGTCACTGGATACCTTGATTTGCTTTCGAACCAAATGATGAATCTCATCGACCCGATTTCTCCATTCGGCTACGTAGTCTTCGGTCTTATCTATGGCGTCTGGAGGTATTCCGAATCGCAGATCGGCTGGTAATCGTATCTCTCGTCCAAAAATATAATTCTTGCTGGAGAATGGCCCGTCATATCGTGATTAGCCGATCTATAGCTCATGAGAAAGGTTTGTACATATTTGTCCCAATGTCGTTGGTGATCACTAACGACCTTCGATAAATACTCTTTCATTGTTCGGTTGAACCGTTCGACCATTCCGCCTGACTGCGGATGTAGGGGTGTGGTCCTGGTTTTCCTTACGCCCAGTGTCGCACAGATGCCTTGAAATATCTGTGATTCGAAGTTTCGGCCTTGATCGGAATGCAGCTCACAGGGGACTCCATATCTGCTGATCCAATTATTGATAAGCTGCTCAATGAGGGCTATTGCTTCTTGGTTTGGAATTGGAACGACTTCTACCCACTTGTTGAAGTAATCCACGATGACCAACATGTATTTGTTGCTGTCGTTGGTTTTTGGAAATGGTCCTGAGATAGCAATCGCAATTCGCTCAAAAGGGGCACCCACGTTGTCATAGCGCTCCTTGGTTTTGCTGTTGGTCCTTTGGCCGCAGTGCAAGTTGTGAACTTCCTACACCAAGACTCGACGTCATCTCTCATGTGAGGCCAGTAGAATCGAGATCGTAATTTTGGAAGTGTCTTATTAACTCCCAGATGTCCACCGGAGGCCCCGTTGTGCATTTCTGCGAGTGCATCCTTCACTTTTGATGGTGGGACTAGAATCTGCATTCGATGGGATTTTCCATCTACGGGTTCCCATTTACGTTTTAGAATTCCATCTTCCACCAGCAAGGAATTCCATTGTACCCAATATGCCTTAAATGTTCCACTCTTGTCGGAAATATTGTTCCAAGTTGGCCGCTCGTTCTTTTCTTTGTGTTCCAGGATTAACGACATATCTTCACCCCGAAGTTGAGTCGTACGCCTCTTCTTTCTCTTCCGCTCTATGACAATGTTTACAATCTGGCTTACATGGTCTTCTTGATAGAGCATCAGCGTTATTATGCACCTTCCCTTGCTGAATTGCACTTATCATTGATACTGGTGCACATTCTGCTGTTAACTCTCCTTTTCTTATTGCGACCGGCTCCTCGGAGGCATTTAGTACTCTGACAGGTACAATGTGCTTCTTCACCTCAGGTTGGTCCGTTGATAGTCTCCTCTTATGATTAGCGCATGAACAACAATTCTCACTCGATGTTTCATTCATTCGTTGAGGTTTCCTACAATCAACAGAGATGTGGCCGACTCCGCCGCATATCCAGCACTTCATAACAGGTCTCGGGGTTCTCCGTTGTACATGCCCGATTCTTTGGCAGAAACATTCCTGGCCGGACGATTCTCGGACTTTATATGTACTCCTGGTAGCCAGTTTAGCAGATTCTTATGCCAATGCGAACGCCGGTATTTCAGTCGTCTTCTTTCCCGCCAAACGAACGGCCTTTCGCAAGTCCCGATCTTGGAGTGCGTTTATAAATGCATCTATTGCTACCTTGTTCAGAAATTCCTTAGTCATATTTGAGTAAGACAAGTTTGCCAATCGGGCTCCCCGATAGTATAGTGGTTAGTACACCCGCCTGTCACCCGGGAGACCGGGGTTCGATTCCCCGTCGGGGAGCCCCTGGCGCAAGGCTAATGACCTTGCCCAGAAAAAATGAATCATTATGGAAAATTTAACAAGCCTCAGGACTTGCTAAATAAGGCCAAGACCGGTTCCCGGTTGTAGTGCCGATGATGATGAAGTTTGTCAATCGCTCAATGTCTGCCTGCAACTGTTGAAGATTTTCTCGAGGTTTCTGCGTTCTGCTCCGCAGTTGCACGCGGTAGACCCCCTGCATGTGGTTGTCTCCACACCTAGCTTCAAGGCCGTCTCTTACCGCTTGGAAATCTGTTTGCTTCTCTGCTGGTATGGTTTGTAGCAATTCTGCAGCCGCCCCGCGGAGTGACAAGATTAGTGATGTTGACTTTTGCTCATCCGACCACTTATTATAATTGATCGCGACGTCAAACTGAGGTATAAATGCGGAGAAGGGTCCCGTTCCATCGAAGGTTGGCGGTTGCATCCCTGTATCTTTGTAGTCATGTTGGTTGCTAGGGGATGTCTTATTTCTCTCAACACACTCAAGTCTCTTCTCGATTCGAGTTATTTCATCGGTGACTTTCTTAAATTCAGCTTCGTTTTTTAGATCCAGATTTCTACTTTGTTTCGAAATTTGGACTGAATTTCTTCCTCAAAGTGTTGAAAATTACATTTCATCCACTGCGTTTGGGCATCCAGTTTCGCATTCAGATCTGCAGCCTGTGCGTCGAATTTTGAATTTCGGGCATCCAACTTTGCATTAACATCTGCAGCTTGCGCGTCCATTTTTGTCATCATCATCCTGAATATCTCCGAAATGTCCAACTGTGACGAATTCTTCTTGACTCGCTGTTTCTTCTCCATTCGGACAGTCTGGCCCAATCGTAAAAACATGTGTGTCGACATCAATACCCTCTTCCTCCATTGCTGCTTGCAGACGCTGTCGAAAAATTTGCTTCTGTCCTCTGCTATCCAGATTCCGGTCCTGAAGTTCCTTCTTCAACTCAGGAACGCGAAGATCCTCCAAATGTCGATCTGACATCGTCACAACACACTTTCACAGACTTGTTCACTTCAACAATAATTAATCCCACTTCTGACACCAATTGTAGCGAGCTTAGGGTTCGCTGGATTAATTATTTTTAATAAATAAGAGCCGTTAAATCAGTTTTGAATTAATGTCACACTTTATTAGTCCGTTAATAACAACCGTTACTTTTACTGTACACTTATCGATTTCTTGACTTATCGCTTCCGTACTTATCGCGTCTTTTACTGCTTACTTCTTACTAATTTCCATGATCTGTGTGCGACGTATTTATACCGTTACCTCATTCTGATTCGGCGTTTCGTTTCCGTCCGTTCCATAGCCTTGGATGTTCTACTATTCATAGTCTCCAGTTTTCCAGTACTTTCTAGAATATTCTAGTATTTTGTTTCGGGCTTTCTCGAATATTCTAGTACTGATTGTCATATGCGTCACAATATATATACTACTCGTAGTTGGCAGGAAATGGGTTAAAAGTGGAAAAATTACATTGTAAAGTGTTGCGGATTCGCACTGGATACAACCAGCGAATTCGCAATTGAATGCAGCCATTCACAATCAAAAACAACAAATGTCAGAAAACAACTGACAGACAAAATTAAATCTATCTGTCAAGCATTTTTGCGTCAAATCTCTTTCCTCTTTTACTATCCATGCAACACAGTTCGCAATTCTTTTCGAATCGTTGTACATCCAAGGAATAATTCAATAAATGTAATAATTAACAACAATCAACCAACCAGTTTCATTGTGGAAGTATTGAAAAGGAGTATTTCCGGAATCGCCCAATCAAAAATAGGTATTCTTTCCTCTTTTCACAGCATTAAAGCGACTTGTTTCAGCACACCACTAAAGGATTTAGACGTATGCATCCAAAATACAAGGAGATGCCGGCACCAATGTCAGCGAAGTCAAACATGACAAAGGCTACATTGGCGGAAGAAGTCGTCAGAGCCCAGTACGCCGCACATGAGAAGATAATAGGCACGTTCGAGAAACTCAATAAGAGAGGGCCACCGATGCTGGCCACAGTGGGGGCGCAAGAGCGCGCCTCCAGCTGGGCTGGGATGAGACTCCGAAGCGACATGAACAACTCATATGCCTGGTAACTCCATGGACGACCGTCATCCAACGCTATTATGAAGAGAAATTCCTTGATGAGGCTGAGGAAATATACCTCGACGAGGCCACGGAGCTTGCTGGTCAAGGCACGCCCTCACCGTCGACCGTCCAACCCTTTACAACACTTCGGCGGACATCTTAACTCCTTCCTCACCTGGCATGCGTACGCCACCTGGCCATTCATCCAGATTAACATCACGAATGATGCCCCCGGAACAAACAAGCCATACGAAAAACAAAGATGTGACGTCAGACACCAAACGGCCAGCCAAGGCAGGTGCCATCCTGATACCAAATCAACGAGACTGCTCGCGGCCCAGTTCGCGCTCAACCCAGTCTCCCCCATGAAGAAGAGAACCGCCAATCAAGGCAATAAAAGACTACCGGGGCTCCTCGATGCCCAGTTTGGGCTCGACCCGGTCCCCCCAACTACGGTGAACAGCGCCGACCAACTCGACATTAGCGGGCTGCCCTCAGTGCAGCTGCAAGCATTCGCCAACAAACAAGCGGTTAAGGAACCGCACCCACTCTCAGTGAAGAACCAGCAGGCCTCCGAACGGAGCGTTGCCTGCCTAATTAATGAACCGCTTATCAGTCCAGTGAGTATGCACCAGCAGGCCGCCGACCAGAGTGGCGCCTGCCCACAGATCAACCCGGCCCATGTCCCGATGCTCGGACCAACGCCGAAGCCCCAACGGAAACCGATGCCGCGCACGTGTTGTGGGACACAACATCACATGGCCATTCCTCGTGAGTTGCGAACTTACAACTCCGACCCAGAGGAACTGGCCACCTTGAACATAATTTAACGACCACTAACAGCGTATACAAAATGCTTCAAGAGCAAGCAGTAGCTATGGCAAATACAGGATCCGAGCCAGATCTAACGTCAGTGCATTCCACGAATGCGCCATCAACTGTCCCAGAAACAGTAACCAACAATGTCACCATTGACCGTGGCAAGCCACAGAGTCCGGATAATGGCCAGTCGTATCAGCAACATCAAAGCATCATCCACTGCAACAACTACAGCAGCAGCAGCATCAGGAAATGGCCTAGGAGCAGGCCAAACGCATTTGGAATTCACCAACCTATCGGTGATGTTGATCGACCCAGCCAGTTCTAATTCGCTGCACTAGCCGTATGGTAAGCTTCCATCAATCGGTGGTCTCTCACCAACTGCCAGTAGAAAAGGCAACCTAACTGAGACACCGGATGGCCAAATTCCAGCCAATAAACGAAATTATCAAGGACGACCGCTACCATATGTAGCCATCCCAATAGAGATAGGAGAGAGCAATGCCCCGCTTGGCGGGCGGCGAACATTCAATAATCAACCAGCACGCTTCTCCGTAATCCAGCAGAGGTGGTACATCCCTAAGCCCATTAGGCACTGGGTCAGCAACTGTCATTCTACCAGGACCCGCGGATGGTGCCATGGAATAAGCCGCACCAGACTCAACGTTGCGGTCTCACATGCCAAAGGCCGGATCCCATCGGTAAGACTCGATGCAGTCCTTTCGACCACCAACCATTGCGCTGTCATTGATCGTGGGTTGCGAACTTACAACTCCAACCCCGATTAAATGGTCATAATTGCGACCCAGTGTACTGGACACCAGCGACGTAACTCTCGTCGTCACCAATCCTTCATCCGTCACCAATTCAGGGCGGACGGCCCTTTCCAGACCTTCGCATCACCAGAAGACAACGGCCCTGGGCCTCCGTCCCCTGGAACCAAAAGGTGCATCACACGCGGATTTTCAGTGCCCCAGAAATGAAGGTTTAGCTTATTGACGTAACCGCTTAGGTGGAAATGCACCTCGTCGCTCATGATGATTTTCGATACAAAATCGTCCTCTTCATTGTAGAGATTAAGGATGGCTTCACAGTAATTCACATGCGACTAACGGTCAGCAGGCATTAACTGGTGCACTGTTTGCACTTTGTACGGGAACATGTGTAAGTCTTTCACTAAATTTTGCTATAGGATACATCTGGTGATGCACAATTGCGTGGCCCGTCGTCTGGTTGATGTTTCTTCGTTCTCAGCGACGTCGGCAGCCACAGCCGCGATATTCTCGGTCGAACTACCAGTCTGGTGGCGGGCACGCCCTCTATGGACTCCCGTTGTTCCAGTCTGTTCCAGTCGAGTAGCTAAGCGCTGGAATGTTTGCCAGGGATAACGACAACGCTGCGCTAACACCACCGACCGATTATTGGTCAAAAAAATTGACACAATTATTCCACGCTCTTGCGGAGTATATCGCCCCATTGCTTGCTGTTTGTATAGTGCAACTGTCTAGTTCACAAATGTCAAATATGATTGACGTACGACGCCATTTTCAAAAATTATAATATCTGCCGATAGGGTGATTAATTTTGCGCCACATTGTATATCCACTACTCTGGATATAAGTTCCACTTATGCTTTAAGCGAATCATCAACCTCTTCTTCTTATCGATCCACAGCTTTTACTGCTGTTTTGTGGAGTCATTGGTTAATCGTCAACTTCCTAAATATCTGGGGAAAAAACGTCTTCTTAACGACGCACGTAGGTTTCTTAGCAAAATATCCTCAAGATGTCTGCGGGGTTTCAAAAGGTACACACGAACACCCAAACCAAACCGTTGTGCACAACAGCACTAAGAAAAAATAGAAGAAGTAAATCATCAGAACCAAATACCATGGCAATTAACATAATAATCTCACATCACTAAGTCAATATGTTCACCTCATACATGCGGCAGTGGTCTGATGTGTGGATGCTATGGTTCTAACTTTGGTTGTGATTCTATCCGTCATAGTGCATTTTTCACTTCATCGCAACACACTATAAATTTGTTAAACACTTACTTTAGCGTAAAATTCATTAAAACCATCTATTGCTTGGTGAAAGGAATGTACGCAAATGCTCCACATAGTATGATATCCTGACGTCGATATAGACGATCTATAGAGTTGATGACATATTGATTCAATGGATAAGAAAATGCTTTTCTCAGTTTGTATGTCAAATATGCCTCCCGCCGAATGTATGCTGGTATTCCCCAGGGTTCCGTATCACACTCACTTTCTTCATAATTTGTATAACGATCTCTTATCCATTACCCTATTACTATTACTATTTATTGGCCTGTAGGCACCCGAAAGTTCATGACCTCATCGAGTCAACGCCGCCATCGTCCCCTGTCCTGTGCACTCTCCGTCCACGCTTGACCAGCCGATCCAATCTCCTCAAAGTCCTCCCATCTCCGTCGCGGCCGTCCTACCGGTCTCTTTCTCGTTGGTCTACCGCCAAGAATTCTACGCACAGTCCTATCGTTGCCCATTTGCGCTACATGTCCGAGACATCTTAATCTTCACGACTTGATTACTCGCATTATTGTAGGTTTGCGGTATAGCTCGTCCAATTCGTGGTTGTGGAGTTTCCTCCATTGTCCTGCTTTCTCGTCATATTTACCTCCAAAGATATAGCCGAGAGAAATCAGGACGGTGTTTCGGATGTGTGGCTGATGGCCCGGACTGACGTGGGGATAAGTCATGATGGTACCTTCTGATATAAAGAATTCCGGAAGTAAACTAGTTTCCCATTCGGACCTCCAGGCAGGACTATGTCAGGGGGAACATCATGCAAATATTCTGATAAATAAGCGAACTTTAAGAAATTCGTCATCGCGTAATCAAGCTTGTTCTCGAGGCTCTGTCGACGATCGACTGATAACGTAATTTTGTAACATCGGGGACATCGGTTTCACTAATACGAAGGTTAACTCCGTCCACCAATATTTGCAAACAGCGAAACCTGATATCCTAGCTAAATGAAACCCAGGTCGATTCGTCAACTGATACCTTCGTTGCTCAGGATACGACTTACATTCAAAATTCCATTTTAAGGGTGGAGTCTGCGTCTTCGCGCAGTCCGATCTGGCTTGCCAGAGGATGGAGGCGTTGGAACCCAATAATATGGACATCATATGGTTGATAGTCATGCTGAGGAATTCCGTTCAATTTCATTGTTGTCTTCACCGCTCCCCGAATGATGATCGACCGGCGACATTTTTCGAACATCTTTCACATGCCGTCGACTGGATACAGATCAACCACCCACCTTCTGAAATTGTTGTCCTTGGCGATTTTAATGTGCACAATTCCTGCTGGTTGATACATTCTAACAGAACCGATGAGACTGGGAGGCTGGTGGAGGAACCGAGTGTTTATACCGTACAGGTTTCTGCGCCACTGGGAAACTCAGATCACTGCTTGGTATCTGTCGCGCAAGCATTTGCATATCAAGCGAATAACTGGCCTAGGCAGCCTCGCCATGTATGGAAGTATGAGCTGCTAACTGGGACGATTTGCGAGATTTCTTCGCATCCTTTCCATGGTCCGAGGTGTGCTTCGGAAACTCCGATGTTACGCTTGCGCGGAGTCGGTATCAGAGATTATTCTTCTGGGGATGGAGATGTATATTCTACATTCCATCAAACGAAGTTCGTCTGATAAACCGCGGTTTGACAAAAAATGCGAGCTGATTACAGCGGCAAAAAATAGAGCTTTTAAGCAATGGCGCTCCAATCCCACTGATGTTAACAGAACGAATTTTGTTAGAATCAGAAACGCGTGCAACCAGGCGATTGATACCGCGAAGAAGGCTCACAACGACAGGATGATCAATAAGCTCCTTCGGTGCCCAACTGGTTCGCGCTCCTTCTGGTCAATGGCAAAAGCTGTCAGCAGTAACTTCGCATCGTCCTCTTTCCCTCCATTGGTGACAGACAGCGGGACGTTAGTCACGATTTCAAAGGATAAGGCTGATGTGTTCGCGAATTTATTTTCCGTGAATTCAAACCTCGATGCCGACCTTTTGGAGCCACCTGTGATCTCGTCGGTACGGTCTTCGATGCGGGATGTGAGATTTCGTCAGCGCACTATTCAACGGATTCTACGTGAACTGGATTGTAAGAAGGCAACTGGCCCGGACGGAATACCAGCAATAATCCTTAAGAATTGTGCTCCAGAACTATCGCCGGTCCTTGGCAGACTATTCCGCTTATCTTATGCACGGAGAACCTTTCCTGCCTGCTGGAAAATCGCCCAAGTTCAGCCAATCCCAAAGACGGGAAAAAAGTGTCTCCCACAAATTTACCGTCCGATAGCATTACTGTCTATTTTATCTAAAGTAATGGAAAAAGTCATCAATACAGAGTTAGTTAAGCATTTGGAGTGCAACGGACTTCTGACTGATCGTTAATACGGATTCCGTGGCAGGCAGTCGACGGGAGACCTTTTGACATTTATAACCGATATATGGACATTTGCGATTGAGCGACATGGTGAGTCAAAGGCGGTCGCATTGGATATCTCCAAGGCGTTTGACCGCGTCTGGCACGGGGCATTGCTGAGCAAACTTCATTCATATGGACTTTCCCAACAGCTTTGCGACTGGACGAGAAGCTTCCTCGAGAATCGATCGATCCGGGTTGTCGTGGACGGCGAGTGTTCGGATCTGTTTCCTTTTAATGCGGGGGTGCCCCAAGGTTCTATTTTGCGTCCAACCTTGTTTTTGCTTCACATAAATGATTTGTTGGAGACAACAGAGAACAAAGTGTTCAGTTTTGCGGATGATAGTACGCTTGTTTCCTCGTTTTCAAGTGTTCGGCCGATTGGTGCATCTGCGTCACATTAGCTGAGATGTAGACAGATCGACTCTCTGAATCAGGATCTAGATAGAGTCCTGCAATGGGGAAGGGCCAATCTCGTGGACTTCAATGCAGCTAACACACTATATACAACATTCACAAAGAAAAGTGGATCATCGGTTCCACAGCTGATGATGAATGGCCGGGCCCTCGAGGCTGGGGAAAGTTTGAGATAGCTCGGCGTCACGGTCTGCGGGAATGTATCATGGCATAAACACGTGTCGAGTATTGCCAGGTCAGCCTGAGGAAAACTGAGCTATCATTTTAGAGCCAAGAAATATTTTACTCCGGCCCAACTTCTTCTCCTATATAAATCCCAAATTAGACCCGCGCTCGAATATTGCTCTCATGGTTGGAGCTCGGCTCCTAAACATACTCTCGACCTACTTGAGAGCGTACAGAGACGAGCGATCCGCCTGATCGGGGACTCGGCGCTGACGTCGGGACTACAGTCGCTGTCCCACCGAAGGCGCGTAGCCGACCTCTGTCTGTTTTACAGATATTATCACGGGTACTGTTCTTCGGAGATTCTTAGTATTGTTCCACGCAATTCGGCATATATGCGCTCCACAAGACAATCCGACGGATCGCACCAGTTTGTGGTTCATCTCCCGACGGCGCGAACATCCCTGCATCAGAACCCTCCCTTCACACACGAGTGTTCCCGGAGCGTTGCAACCTGCAACTGTTCAAAAAGAACTGCAACAGTTATTTAATGGCATCTCGGGGCGCCAACCCGGCGCTATAGATTCGTCTCTCCCGAGAGAAGTCTAATTAAAAAAAAAACCCAAACTGTTCTGCAAGTTCTTCTTGAGTTTGACATGGATTTGCAGGTAAATATGACAAAGAGGCATGGACCATAAAGGAAACTCCACAACCACGAATTAGAAGAGCTATACCACAAACTAAGAATAATGAGAGTAATCAGGTCGCGAAGATTAAGATGATCCGGACTTGTGGCGAGAGTGGCCAACCATAGGAATGCGGGTCGAATTTTTGACGGAAGACCAACGGGAAAGAGACTGCCAGGGCCGGCGCGGGGGAGATGAAAGGACAATGTAAGGTTTGAGCTTGGAGAGATCGGATTAGATGGTCAAGCGTGGAAGAAGAGTGCACAGGACGGGGAGCGATGGCGCAGCTGGGTTAGTGAGGTCATGAACTTCTGGGTGCCTTTGGACCAATAAATAGTAAATAGTAGTAAATAATAGTAAGGATAATGGGTAAACAGTTTATGGTGAAATGCGAAAATATAACATCCAACAAGACGGTTTAACATTTACATTAGTAATCTAGTGGGTTATATCAATCATACAATGGCGTACGATGACGACATTGTGGTGTATAGATCTGAAGAAAAGATTGATGTCATCAACAGACTTCTGCAAGATGACTTCAATAGATTCAAACGTTTTTGCGACGGCTGAAGAACGCCCATGTCCATGGCATCGAGGGATGCAAAACAGAAGTATAAAAATGTTCCGTTGCAGAGAGGAAGAATGTTCCCCTACAAGTAAAACCCATAGTTATATACCTTGGTATCTGGCTTGATCAGTATCTTTGCTTTTATAAGCTTATAGCAGCTGCTCTTACCGCAGCTAAGAACGCATATGCTTTGACAGGAATTATATTCCGAAGTTGTCTTCTACATTCCAAAGTCAAAATAATATCGTACTCGTCATTCATTAAACCAGTATTCGTGTATGGAAAAGTTTCGAATGTTCGAGGGGGAATGTTTGCGTTCTTGCCTAGGAATGTACAGAACCCCAGAGTCTCAACATAAGAAATTCTACCCCAATAAAGTCCTGTATGACAAATCAGGACTCAACAAAAAGATAATTTCATTATTAAGAATAGTCGTGTTGACACTGAAAAGGCAGTGTGCTGTAAAAATAATCTTATTTTGGGAGCATTCTACCCCAGTGATTTGTATCTGGAAAGTATTCTCCAGAATGGGTTTATTCCCCCAGAAGCGTTACCCTTCTTGGATAAAAAAGGAATTATCCAAAACAACCATTGAATCCCTATTAAATAAGGCCAACACCGGATCCCGGTTGTAGTGCCGATGATGATGATGATTATGTGGTTCTTAGAAACCCATAAAAATGCTGTCACTTTCGCCTATCCAGTGTACATCCTACTCCAAGATGATATTGATGTTTTATACCAAGTTATTTAACTGTCACGCGAGTTTCGCTTCAACAGTGCAACATCTGCTACTTGCGATATCATTTCTCCGCCGTATGTAATAATGCCCACCAACAATTATTTCAGTATAGGGAGTCTAGCCAGTTGCAATCACTTAGATTGTGGATTAAACAATCTGCTTGAATGTAATCTGTGTGCTATTAACACATTATGGAATAGCCATCTAGATAAGACCGATATTGTTATTAGCTTCTACTACATTATGGCTTTTATCCCCAGCTTTTCTCGGATTCCTATTCAATTTCATTGAAGGGATCTCAATCCTACACCCGCACACTGATCCCATTATTGGCCGTTTGCAATGTGGATAATTCTTAGCAGCTTCAACCCTCGCGTTACTATACATTCAGTTGATTGCCGTACTGAAGGAAACCCATGAAGGGACATCCGACATTCGTCGTCACCCCGCCAACTTATTGGATCTGTTCCTCGGATTGCGTCGAAGTAAATGCACAATTAGCTCCCTGTCCTAGGGCATGACACACCCTGTTACGTCAATTTTGCAAATGATCTGTTCTGCACTTTCAGGTTAACGATGCACTATAAGGCTTTGTGATAGCAAGTGACAGCAATTTGCATGTTCTATGTGCATGGTTCTTGCGTGACTAGAAAATGAAACAAAAAATACCTTCCTTTCCCACAGATAGTGAAGGCATAGCTGATGATACACAAAACTCCATGAATAAAATTTCCCTTTGAACGTATGTTGTGGTCCCAGCATTCAAAGAACTGAATATTAACTAATTCGTTGTTTCCACTTACAGTTTTGAAGAGGTGTTTTTCTACACGAATCTCCACCACATGTGCCAATTCCCAAATAGTTGAGTCGTCAAATCTCTATAAAATTTTCAAGAATAATGACACGACACCACCACCACCATCACAAGGCCTCCTCAATAATAGTAGATTTCGTATCAACACATCCAAAAAAATGTAACGAAGTTGGCTCCACCCAAGTGTAGCCACTCCATCTACTTAATGAAAGCAAGGTTGTCGCATTGAATGTTTCAAACGCCTTCTACAGGCTTCCTGTTATCGCAATTGCATTCCTATACACCGAGAGTATGATTCAATCCGACCAACGTTTTGGATGATGTCTCCCAACAAATAGATAAAGGACTATCTTTAATAGATAAAGGACTATCTTCTTCATTGTCCACAACGCAATTTCCTGGATTGTTAATGGTAACATATCGAGTTTTGTATAGTCAATTGAACATTCTCGACCATCCCCTTCCAACTTCAATTCCAGACAGCAGGATATAATCAAGTAATAGAACTTCGACCTCAACATCTTACCGAGTAGAATTCAATGCCTCTGAAAACTAGTCTTTTGTCGTCAAAGACCAACTTCCATGTAAATACACTATCGTGAATCCTAGGCACTCGAATTAATTCGACTCTTGATTGGAATGATTACGTATTTGAACCTGCGAAAAGTGTAGCCAAATGCATTTGGATTCTTAAGACATCTACTCCTCTCACATCAATCGGGTGTGTCCAAAACAGCGCTACAGGTGCGCAATAGAGTAAAAGACCGCCACCCACAAATTTGTCTGAACTTGGTGGATTAAAATTAACTCTCCTAATATTTTCCCACGATACCCATTAGTCAGAGAGTGCAAATAAATTCATATTAAAAATTAATTTCAGTCATATTGATAAACGCGACGACCATTTTTAAGCGAATTAAAGGAGTGTACAATGCTTTGCTTGATCAAGGGTCCAAAGCTGCTTCCTACCCTCTTCTTCCACCTACCTTCTGACTTAAAATTTAGAGCTCCTCCGAAATTCTCTTTTTTGTGTGCGTTTGAGTTAAAAAAAAAAAACACTTACCTTCTGCAGAGCTCGGCGCTCTTTTCCCAAGAGTGTTTGATTGGAAAGTATTTGTAACAACTTAGACCTCTGAGTTCCCAACCTAAAAAGAAAAGAAAAAAAGACAATGATTATTATTTACTTCAAGATAAATGTTCGCTGTGGCTCAACAGTCTACAATCGCACAGTAAATGCCCTGCATTGACTGAAAATGCCTGTCTAAAATCATGGTAACATAATTCACAGAAAGAATTTGAACCAATATTTGAGAGCCATTCAATAAGTCCTTAAAAAAAATTTCAGATGAGAACCGTTTTCTTGATTTCTTCGGTAAACCGATGCAATTTCGACGCATAGTACTCTACACTTATTGGTATTCTTTTTTCATGTAGCAATTGCTAAGTTGATAAGGAGCTTGTAATGTGGGTTTGATTGAGCAAACACCGCAGACGTGCTGTTCGACACAATTACTGAGTGCCATGTTGGGTTGCAGTATCCAGCTTATGCTTAAGGCTCCCTGAAACATTTGGATGAAATCTTAAATCGTCTTTCAGAGTTTGGCTGATAGCCCCTGTCGAGAAAATATAGTATCTCAGAGTACGGACTCAGCGGTATAGGTTCGCCCTTCACGAGAGATGTGAAATTAAAAAAATTAAAAAACATAAATGAATTGATGTAGACTATTCGGGGTGTATCTCAAAATGTCATTGCCATAACTTTGACGACCGATTTGGCCGTCCTCGTCCACTTTAAAGCTCGTTGGGTTTCAAAAACTCACTATTTTGTTTGTGCCTTTGGCTCTGGAGTGTGGTGGGGTATCCATGTTTCGCCCACTATGTGTTTCGCCAGCCATGTATTGACGAAGAAACTTTTGGCGTTTCTAACAGATACACACATAGTACACAAGCAAATTGCGAAGAACAACACAGAAAAAAAATCGAATAAGCATAAAGCATCAGCCGTACACCAAGCAATAAACATAGCAATTCCCCATCAGTTGAGTGTTCTTGAGTTTAGATATCAAATTTGTACAGGCGGCAATGGCCTGATGTGTTTAGCATTGGTTCAATCTTTTAATGATTCTAACCGTTATAGCGTTGTTTTGAATCACTCGTTCTTTATCATCGTCACAAACGCGATCAATGGCAAAATGTCAAAACAGCCACAGAGCCGACCATACAATTGCATTTATTCTCCACCGAAAGTAAATGCGCCACCCAATTTTTCGTATAGCTGTCTAGTACGTTATGATGCTCACAAAAAGTTGTTGTGAATACTACAGGTGGTACTCTTGAAAATTCTACGGACTTATTGAACAACCATCAGACGGTATCATCATCATCATCGGCACTAAAACTGTTGTTAAGTTCCATAATGATTTGTTTTTTCTGGGAAAGGTCACTACTCTTGCGCCAGAATCAAACGGTATACGTGCACATAAAATCCTTCTTCAGCCGAAAAGCTTTCTCATCATTACAATTTTCTTCTTAAACAATGCACATCGAAATCCTCAATTCCTTAGTTCTCCCTTGTATCCAACAAGCGTGGAATACAACGCGGTCGAGAACACGATGGTGTCTCCTGTCCAAAGAGAGTCGTGTGTCAGGCAAGCGCTGAACACACACGTTTGGAACACGATGGTGTCTCCTGGTATGTAAATTATCTTGATTGTGTGCGGCAACACAGCAAGGGCGGCAGCAATTTGGTAATGGCGGCAGCAATTTGATTCCTGAAACCAACTTGATATTAAATGAAAAAAGTGACCGGAATACCTGATCAATTCGACTAAGAAACGATCCAAAAACCCCAACAGTGAAACGCGGTGAAGTGATGGGTTTACTTTTAAGATTTATTCAGCGGATGGACTATATTTAATTGGATTATAAATCGTCCCAGCGATAGTTGAAAGACATCCGTTCGTAATGAGAAAATTAACAAGAAGAAGTAAACAAAACAAAAAGTGATTGTCATTTGACAATCAAGAGAAATAATGCCAAAATGTCAGCTGCTTACTGACATTGTTTACGGTGATGCCACATCTTGAATTTAATTGTGAATTCGCCGGTTGTGTCCAGGGCGAATCCGCAACATTCCGCCCGCCTTCGCCAATCATTGGCGAATCGTAAGGCTCCAGGGGCTGGCCATCCGGAGCTGGGACGGGAGGTTCCTCTTCCAGTGGCAGGATACTTATTTTGGTGATGGGTCGGATGAGTGTGCCTGTAGCGGTCCGCAGGGGATGATGGTCGATTAAGCTCACTCCGTCTAGACAACCAGTGGTAATAACGGGTGTTGTCCTTGAAGTCTTTAGGCGGCCAGGCTCCCGGCTCTTCAATTGCCCGATGTTCAAGCGACGGTTCAGCGGGCGAGGGTCTGGTTTGATGAATGCTCCAGGAGGGGATTCGGCGATAGGTCGAGGCCGACAGTACCTCCTCTTGGTCGTCTTATGTGAGTTGTCATCCACAGGGATATCCTCGACCAGATCCTCTGGGTCGGAGTTGTAAAGTCGCAACCCCTGAGGACCGGTCAATTGGTGATGTGCCCCACAGAACATGCATTGCGATTGTCTCCGTGGGTACTCGGGCGCTGCTCCATGGATCAGAACATGATTCGGGTCGATCTCTGGGCAGGCGGCAAGTCGGTCAGCGGCTTGTCGATGATCCCTCACTGGGGACTGGTGCGGCTCCGTTTCGTCGGATTTCCGCTGCCTTGGTGGTGACTGCTCGCATCTGCATTCGCCAATCATTGGCGAAGCCGTTGGTTCCAGGGGACGGGGGCCCAGGGCCTCGGAATTCTATTGATATTGGAAAGAGCCGCCCGCCCTGAATTGGTGATGACCAGGGGCAGTGATAAATGGTGCGTCCATTGGCGCCCGTCCGAGGGTAGCTGCCGACGGGATGCAGCCTTTGTCATGTGAGGCCGCAACGTTTAGTCTGGTGGGACTTCTTCCATGGCACCGTCCGCGGGTCCTGGTGGAATGACTGGTGCGGACCCAATGCCTACTGGGTTGGTCGATGTACCGCCTATGCTGGACTACGTAGAGGCGTGCTGGTTGATTCTTGAATGCGCGCCGCCCGCCAAGCGGGGCATTGTTCTCTTCTATCTCTATGGGGGTGGCTACATATGGTAGCGGTTTTTGACCATCGATTGATGGAAGGTGTACCGATTTTTCTGGGTCGGAGTTGTAAGTTCCGAGCATCGGAACAGAAGCCGGGTTGAACTTTGGGCAGGCGGCACTCTGGTTGGCGGCCTGCTGGTGCAAATTCCCTGGACTGGAATGCGGTTCACTAATTGGGCAGGCATCGCTCCGTTCGACGGGCTGCTGACTGTTACTCACTGGGGTTGTGTGCAGTTCCGTCACCGCTTGGTTTATTATGACTTCTGGCAGCTGCACTGGGGGCAGCTTGCTAATGTCGAGTTGATCGGCGTGATCCATCGTGGTTGGGGGGACTGGGTCGAGCGCGAAGGGGGCCTCGAGCAGTCTCGGTAGTTATCTATTGCCTTGATCGGCGGTGAAGTCATCATTGCCTTGGTCGGCACGGTTTGCTTTAATTGGGGAGACTGGGTAGAGCGCGGACTGGGGCTCGAGCAGTCTCGGCAGTGGGTCATCAGTGCCTTGTTCGGCGGGTTTCTCTCCAGCAGTCTCTTCTCCTGGGCTAGGTGCCTCAAAACTGTTGACATCCGTCGTCGCTGGTTCTGGGGCACTGGCAGCTGTGGGTGCCTTCTTACTGGAATCAGCCTTGCGTGGTGTCGTTTTAGCGGTGATGGATGTTGCTGCAGTTGTCACTTCTTTCACTGCCTCTGGATCCTTTTTAGGTTTCTTCTCGACCGTTCCTCCTTTGGATGTCTTGCTTTCGACAGCAACGGCCTTGGCTGGGTTTTCGGCATCTGTCGTCAAACCTTTGTTGGTCGTTGGTGAGGTTTTTTCCGGTTGCATCATCCGTGATGGCATTCTGGATGTATGGTCATGTGGCATTCGCAGGCCAGGCGTTGAAAGAGTTCCTGGGTGTGAATACATAGTTCCCGGCGCAGTCTTGTAAAGGGTCGGAAGGTTGGCGATCAAAGAGTGCCGTACCTCAACAACGGCCTCAATTGGGTAGGTTTCCTCGGCCTGGTCGATAAATCGCTCGTGGAAATACCGTTGGATGATGGCCGTCCGTGGAGTGATCAGGCATATGAGTTCTTCATGCCGATTCAGCATCTCATTCCATTTCATCTGGAGGTCGCGCTCTTGCGCCTTCACTGTGGCCAGCGTCGGTGGCCCTCTCTTGTGGAACTTATTGAAAGTTCCCTTCATCCTTTCATCTGCGGCGAACTGGGCCGCCATGTCGTTTTCGGCCAATGCAGCTGTTGTCATCGTCGACTTCGCTGTCATTGCTGATTTCTGGGCGTTGACTTGACAACGGTGGGTCTTTACGTCTGGACTCTGGTGTCCCGCGACCTTGACGTCGGTCGGTCCGTAAATCTGGACCTTCTAGTATGCTGCGAACTTGAGGCGGTTGTTCCTTACGTCTGGATCCGGTGATAGCGCCGCGAATTTGGTCGCGGTGTGGTTGTAATGTAGCTGCGATGGGGCCAGCTTCTATTGGCGCCACGAATTTGGCGGCGGTAATATATTGGTAATTGAAAGCTTCTTGCCTGTGAACCTTGCGGCGGTTGATCCTTACGTCTGGATCCGGGGCTGTACCGCGAACTGGGCGGTGGTGGCCGATCCACAGGTCTAGAAGGTGGGGCTGCGAACTGGACAGCGATAAATGATCCACAGATGGATCCCTGGTGGTCAATGATTTAGGAACTGGGACATCTGCACAAACTGGGGCACCTTTGGTCGAAGAATACTGCACAGGAGACGCTCTTCGGTGAACACTACCGGAATTACTGCTTGCGGACGTTAGATCTCAGTCGCAATAATTCAACGCAATGGGATTCCACGTTTCCGTTTGACTAAATTAACAATGGCAAAGTGAAGAACATCCTCGATAGTGCCGCGAACTGGTCGGTTGATTTTTATATGTCCGGGGAACTTCGATTTATGGCTGCTAGTATTTGCGATTGGATGGAAATTAGTGATTCTATTCGGTTGCGCCGCGAACTTGTGCACTTTAACAAACTCGTTGTTCCACTACGAACGGGTAGCAGTGGATTGGATAACAGACTGGATCCGGCTCGAAGGACCAAATAATGTTGTATCCAACAACCGTGGAATACAGCGCGGTCAAGAAAACGATGGTGTCTCCTGGTATGTAAATTATCTTGATTGTGTACGGCAACACAGCAAGGGTGGCAGCAATTTGGTAATGGCAGCAGCAATTTGATTCCTGAAACCAACTTGATATTAAATGAAAAAAGTGACCGGAATACCTGATCAATTCGACTAAGAAACGATCCAAAAACCCCAACAGTGAAACGCGGTGAAGTGATGGGTTTACTTTTAAGATTTATTCAGCGGATGGACTATATTTAATTGGATTATAAATCGTCGCAGCGATAGTTGAAAGACATCCGTTCGTAATGAGAAAATTAACAAGAAGAAGTAAACAAAACAAAAAGTGATTGTCATTTGACAATCAAAAGAAATAATGCCAAAATGTCAGCTGCTTGCTGACACTGTTTACGGTGATGCCACATCTTGAATTTAATTGCGAATTCGCCGGTTGTGTCCAGGGCGAATCCGCTACATACCTCTTCCTCCACCCGCCCATACTGTACTTTGACATTTAAGTATACCTTCAAATCTCGTTTGTGACCGCATTTCATATAAAAACTAAAAGTTGGAGACCTAGTATAGTGACCGAAATGCACAAGTTGTTCCCTTGAGTTACTATCGAGGCTACTGTAAGCATAAAGGCGAACTGATAACTTTTCCGTAGAAAATGTACAAGTAGCAATGATGAGAACCTTTGTCGGTTTTTATATTTTGTCCTTGGCCGAATATTGATGGCTGCGGTGTTCCGCCGAACAACATCCGCAGTAGAAGGAATTAAACTACCCGGAACACGGTGACGATCACACAAATGAAACACTGCGAAATGTTTTGTTTTAATTTTGGTTTTATTTGAACTTGTAAATATTACGGATTTAATATTCCAATTTTTAATGTTTTGTTCACACAACGACTTTCCTTCTCGAAACGACTATATTTCGTTTCCATTGAACACGAATCTCGCACAACTCACAACTCACGTTAACTCGAATTTGTTTGTTTCTCGAATCGCCGATACCTCCTCGATGGGGTTCTCTAACGGTCCCTTCTGGACGGATGCTCGCGGTAGACCCTCCGGTTCGACGGTATTCTCTACACTCCTCGTCTCTATCCTAAAAAGCCCATTCTAATTACTTATCCCCGCATCTGCAAACGAAAATTTCCCCATCCAACCTGCTAACAGACTTTCCCATCGTATCTGTTAACAGCATAAAATTTCTTTTTTCATCTCAAAAGGAGAATTTCCCATAGGATCATTATCATCATAATCACCATTCGTTGCTGGTGGTTGGAATCTTATTTCTTTTGTTTAAGGATCGGATGCCGCCGCTTATTCTCCGATCTTTCCGTGGTTTATTTGTACTACACATCTGGCATGCAGACAAAGGATCGCATGCACTTCGGGTGGGTACACGGACTATGGGATGTAAGGCTTTGTTTGCCTTTCCACTCATAAATAGCTATCAGGGATAGTGTTAAGAATTTATGGTTGTTCGACTGCTAATCAGCGGCGCAACGAATCGTTTTGTTTGCGCAAGTGTGGCTTAGCATTAGGTCATGCAAGGGATTTAGGTGCTAATTGGATTTAGCTACCAGACTATGCATCCGTTGTTCGGCTTATTTACCGACAATGGTATTTCTTTGGAAACATCGCGTTGATGTTTAGGGTGACCTGTATGCGATGCTTGCTGCATTTGACGCATTGGTTAGATGCGATGCTTTAGTTGCCCTTTTGAAATTGTTTTTGCATACGATGTATGGATGCGTTGAACTCGATATTGGAAACTTTTGAACGTTAAGTTCCTTGGTTTTTGATATCGGGTTCAACGTTGTTGCAATTTCATATAAGCGTTGTTACATGTATGGCACGCGTGCTGCGAATAGTGAGTAGAGCTCCTTGGCGGAAAGGATACCTCAACCTGTAGGGAGTTGTATGGTTCGTAGAACCGCTACAAGCCAACGGACTCTGGAAGATGGTTACGTCCAGTACTCAGTGAAGGGACAAATAGGACCCAACAAAAGGAAGCTTTCTGACATGGTTATTTTTGAAAAAAAAAGTGCACCAAGGATGACGTAGACTAAGAAACAAAAACCACAAAATGCCGAATTAGATTACACTGGTTTAACAGCGAAGAAGTGACTACTGAATTCGACTGTCGTGTTGAGTAAGTAAGCATATAGATGTTGGGGCGGCTTCACGAATAACCGCACAGGTTCAAAAGACCTACACGCCCTTTCCCCGTCAGAGAGACCACACCTTCACGTACCTCGTGCCGTATGGCCTCCGTAATGTGATGACTACACCAGATTGGTACACAAACACAAGGAAAACACAGCACGTAAAGGGCATCGAAAAATAAATCACCACAGCCGTATAACAGAGCATTAGTACAGCAATTGGGTCGGATGCGTCGGTTTTTGATTCTAGACATAACTTCTCATAGCCTGAGTTCACATCACGTTCTTTATTACGCTATGGAGGCTTTTCATTGGCGTTATGTTTTGATTAAAAAATGGATTAAAAGTGAAATCTCAGCTCAAGAAACCTTGGCTGCTTACCACATTTATTTATATTGTTTGTCATTCAAATACAGCCAACTAAAGTGTAAAGCCTACTTATTTGTATTACGTGTCATTCCATGGTTTCATTATCTTCTCGGTGATAGGAAGGAGAGCCAGCAAACAATTTCCTGGCATTTGATTGCGAAAGAATAAAATGATAAACATCCCAATTATTATAAGTGCGCCACATTCTCCCTTTAGCGTAGTACAACTGCAAACGATTGCGAAGTTTCTTCGAAATTCCACTAATTTTTGCGTTGTAATAACTTTTAACACATTAACCTCAACAATAGTCGCCAGTAATCAGCCGATCTGTTATCTACCAAACAAATAAAAGGATTTTAGATAAAGGTGGTAGTTTCAATCATTACCTTACATACCTTAATCAAATTCGTTTTTCGCTGATACGAAATCTGCTTGAATTGAATACCAATACTTTTTTTTTACACTAACGCGCTCACAAAGGGGGATTTCGAAGTACCCTTAAATGTCAGAGCACAGAGCGAGCAGATGGAGAAGAAGTGGATAAGGAAAGAAGGTTTCGATGTATGTTGGTCTTGACTGTCTGGACATTAAAACGGCCAGGAAACACATGATCAGGCAGAACATTCCACATTCGTGTGGTTCGGCTAAAGAATGACTCTCTATGTTTATTTGTGCGCCTGAAGTTCACTTTCAACGTGAACTGTTGCGCATTCACAAATTGACGGGGATCGCGGGAAAATGTCTGAAGGGGCGGAACACATTCAGCAAGTTCAGTAAGCACCGACCGTGGTAATACCTATAGAAAAGAGATAGGCATGATACGTTGCCCCTATGTTCTACCGACGGACTTGATCGACGTGCGGCTGAGTCCCCAATAAGTTTCACTGCTCGTTTTTACATCCTGTCGAGCACATGTAGTGCGGTTTTGGATGCGCCTGACCAAATATGGGAGTTGAACTCCATTTTCGCCAGGTTGGATGGAGTGAAGTATCTTTTGCATCTTTTAAGTAACCCCATATATTTGGCTGCACTTTTTGCAGCTTCAAATATGTGGTCATTCCAATTAAGAGTCGAATTAATTCGAGTGCCGAGGATTGATAGTTCCTTTGCTTCGCTCGCCTTTGACGACAAGAGACAGCACTGAGTTCTACTGGGTTAGATAATCCCCACTGATATATCTTGTTTAGGTCTGAATTCAATATATCAAGCATAAGTTGCTGGTTGGTAGTGACGTTCGAAGAGTTTGGACGGGAGTGTTCGTATGAGTATGAGAAACACAACGTGCTATCATCAGCAAACGAGTGAATTGAGTTGTGAGTAATTGACAAAAGATCATTTATAAAGATCAGAAAGAGAGTGGGTCAGAATACCGAGCCCTGGGGAACACCTGCATTAATTTAATGGGTGACAGATTTGACACCATCAAGAGCCACTTGGATTGAACGGCCAGAAAGATAGTCTCGCATCCATTGGATCAGGGAATTGTCCACTCGATAGGCATACAATTTTGACAAAACGGCTGGATGGCAAACTCTGTCGAAGGCTTTTGAAATATCCAATGGGAGTACCTTGCTTTCATCGAGGTAGTGGAAGGAATGGCCCCACTTTTCAGTAAGGTACGCCATCATTTCTCCTGTGGACCTGTTGCTACGATAGCCATATTGGCGGTCATTGAGGAGGTCATTTGATTCCAGATATTTCAAAAATTGACGGTTGACGGTTGATAAGGGATTCCATTACGTTAGACAGAATAGAAGTTAGTGTTATGGGTCGATAAGAAGAAAGGGACGATTTATCACCCCTTTTTGGGAATTGGCTGAATGTTCGCTGTCTTCTATCTATTTGGGAAACGCCCAGTAGAATAGCACAAATGGAAGAGTTTCCGCAGTGGTTTAGCGAGTGAAGAGGGACATCTCTTCAAGAGGATTGGGGGAATGTCACCCGGACTAGCAGATTTGTGTGCGTTTAGCTCTTTGAGTACGCGTGCAACAGTGCGCGTTCGGAAGCGAATCTGGCTCATGGTGTGCTGCTTTTGCTCAAGTTGAGGTGGAATTGATGTGGTATCAGGCAGCGTTGAATTGGCTGCAAAATATGCAGCAAGTAGATTCGCCTACTGGAGTGTAGTGGTGCCTGGTTTGTCATCGACTAGAAACGATTGAATGGATGAAGAGACTGAGTTTTGAATGTTTTTTCTCGAATACCATGACGTTTCTACTACCTGTGGGAGAGTGTAGTATTTTTTGTCTCACTCTCTGGTCATGCAAAATTTGACGCGTTGAATATACGTATTACAGTCATTTCTAGCTCTCTTAAATCTTTTCCGGTTTTCCTTAGTATTGTTTGATTTATACAACCGGAAGCTCAACTTTGGCCTTCATGGCTTCTCTGCACCCGGAATCGAACCACATATTTCTCTTGGGGTTGATACTCTTTACTCTGTGTAAAATAAAGGTCCGCACGCCAAGTAGAATCGTGTCTGTCAATGTGTCCGCTATAGAGTCAACATCATTATTGAGTAAAAATAACGACCAATTTAACCTCCCAAAAAAGTCGTTCAGACCTTCCCAGTTGGCTTTCTCGTAGAATCATACGGTTCTTTTGGGAGCTTTCTCATTAACGTTACTGTTGGTTACAGAAAATTTAGCTGACACTACACAGTGGTCTGGAGTGCCCAAGGGCGAAGAAACTTCAATTGTGTATTTGTTTGGGTGGGAGGTGAGAAACAGGTCCAGTGTGTTGGCGAAATGACCTTCTAGATGTGGTACCGGTGTTGGCTCATTGAGAAGTTGAGTTAAACTATTTGAATCAGCAAAAAGCTGAACATATTGACCTTCAGGTATTGTGTGTCCGGAGTGATGAGTTATGCACATTAAATCACCCGCAATAACGATTTCAGTGTGCAGATATAGGGTCAAGATCCTATCGATAGAATCACACAGAGCACCAAATTCGCTAAAGGATGGGTTTCTATCCAAGTTTGGGCTTCTGTAAAGAAAGCAGTAATGTATGATATGCTTACGCCCGTGAAGTTTTAGCCAAGAGAAATTAAATTTTGGGTTGGAACAGAGCCCATATTGTGGCAGAAGCTAATAAGCAATATCATTTCGTATGTATGTGGGTATACCACGATGTGGAAAGAAGTGGCACTAAGTTATATCCAGGTGGATTAAAATCGGAAATATCTGTATTAATAATTGCCTGTGTTTCACCAAGTGCAAGGGTCGTTGGTTTCTGATTAGAAACGTGGGCAGACACATAAGAGAAATTGCATCTCAAGCCGCGAATGTTACACATATCAACGCGAAATTCCCGCTCCATTGAAATGGCCCTATAGCGTTTGCGATGATAGTGAAGAACATGTGATTCAGAATCACAAAAAATGTAACCAATACTCAACACATCAGACCACTACCGCGTGGACGAATTCGATTTTTAAACACAAGTACACTCAACTGATGTGGAATTGTTATGTTATCGCTATGGTATACGGCTCTGATGCTTTGCTTATTCGACTTCGATTTTTAAACTCAAGTACACTCAACTTATGTGAAATTGTTATGTTATCGCTATGGTATACGGCTCTGATGCTTTGCTTATTCGAATTTCTTTTCGGTGTTCTTCACTATTTGCTTGTATATTGTGCGTGTGTGTGTGTGTGTGTGTGTGTGTGTGTGCGTGTGTCTGTTAGAAACGCCACAGCCCTCCACAGAAAACCAATACCGACTCAGAAAAGGATGCAAATCGGACCCGGCGATAGATAAGCCAAAGCAACCACTACAGGTTTTATGCCCTTATAGTGGGGCACCGTGCCGAAATCCAGGTCACATCCCTTCCATGGCGAACAGTACGCCACTCAGACACTAAAAACTCTCCAAGGAATATTAATCAATCGAGAATATCGATGCCTGAGGGACACAAACAGAGGTGCGAAAAAAGAAAAAAAAAAACAAGAGATGGAAAGACTAGAGGGTTTTCCCGCACTGCACATCACTCGCGGGTATATGCCCGCACTTTTCACAACACTAAGACGCGTGTGTGGAGATCCGTTTATTTGCATAGCATCGCACAGAAAACTTTGCACTGCACTCGGACGCGTGTGTGAAGAACCGTTTGTTTGTGTAGGAACCCACAGTAAGACTTCTCGCCCAAAGATTCCCAAAACGGATTATACAATTGATCCGATGGTAGGGATCATCATCATCATCATCGACACTACAACCGGGAACCGGTCTTGGCCTTATTTAGCAAGACCTAAGGCTTGTTAAATTTTCCATAATAATTTGTTTTTTCCGGGCAAGGTCATTAAAAGTCTTGCGCCAGAATGGTACGGATCACGAGGCAGAAGCGCACGTGCCATCTCCTTGGCGGTTTTATATCGACTAAAATACCACTATTTATCGGTCAGTAGAACGCTGAAAGTTCATGAGCTCTCTAACTAGGCGTTGTCACCCTTCCCTGACGTTATCAGACATTGTCCTCCCATTTCCATCGCGGCTTCCAGTTTGTTTCCCGTTGGTCTTCCGTTAAGAATTCTATGGATGGTTGGTCGTTGCAATTCTCGCTACCCGACCCGTCTTAAATATTGCAACCTGATGATTTTCATTATTGTTAGTTTGAAGTAGATGATGTTCTTCCAATGCAATATTGTAGAGTTTCCCCATTCCCCATTGCATTAAAGCGACCAAATTTCTTGAGATGATATTAAAGTCCACGTTGGCACATCGGCTTCTGTTGCTAAACTTGTTAAGTAATCATTTTACTGTCAATAACTTGTCATCATATATTTCCACATTTGAAGTCTGGCCCACGCCGTATTCGTGAAGAATGTCTAAGAATATTTGGTAGGAAGAAAAAACACAGTTGCATTATAAACAAAGTAAACCAGGTCACGGAAGTTCCCGATATTTTACCAGAAGAAATAGTAAGTTTATTATCTAACCGGAAATCATCAGTCAGGTATGTGCAGCCACTTGAATGTCCCAACCTTCTTACCAAGTGAGCAACTTCAATGGCAAATTTGTAATAAAATTTTCTTTCCAGCCATTAAGTGAGCATGAATATGGAATCTTGGCTGGATTGAATGTCCTCCAACTATTTTAATTGTATACAATCTTCACCGTCTAACTATCCTCCAGACTCCAAAACCTCTTCTATTTGTATTTAAAAAAATCTATTAACCACAAAAATGCCTCCTTTTGTTTACCCAATTTACTTGAACTTCTTTGGACCATCGTTTGAAGCATTTTCCTCTCACCATAAGTCATATTTCATTAGCTTTGTTGCGAATTCTTCTCGAGCAAAACCGCCTATCACTTAAATCCGACAACTTCTGAAACCAATTTCAGACTCCCAAACATACCGTTTTAGAAATTTTAAAATTTTTAATACATAACGCCGTCTCTCTAGAATGACGTGAAACTGACTCAATGATTTACCAACCGCGTCGTTTCAAAGGATTCTTGTGTATGTAATTAGTTGTAGTTATTAAATTTCACGTCCATAAACTAAACACTTGATAGCCAAAGGCACAAGCCTCTTTAATTTCGAGGTTTCCAGCTGACCGCAACCAAAAACAATAGCTACAGTTTTCCTCATCCAACTATTCACACCGGCTCTGTAATAAGTGGTCCTCATTACATAATCAAAACCAACCATGCACATATTTTTCCACAAAATATTAATAGTTGATGAACCAGAAAATCTTATCTAACCCGAAGCTTTCTGCACACTCTCTCTTCGGGTTGGTCTTTTTAAAACTCCTATAAAGCGTCTTCTTGTGAAACTTGAACATATGGACAAAAAAGATGTCGTGGCTTCACAAACGCTTCTTCCCTTTCATCATCTTGATTCCGAGAACCTGAGAAAGTAGTCAAAAGCTGTTCGTCATCTCTGAGTGCCATAATGATCAGTTCGGTCAGTTCGATCAGCACATCAGTTTTCCTCTGATTTCGTCCACGGGACCAGCTTCTCTTCGTCCCCCTTTATAATTGAGCTAAAATGTTAAACGCATCGCAACCTGCCAACGACGAGAAAATAATGGAAAGCTGTCAATCAAGGCAGCGTACACACTTGCTATGTACGTCCAACTGCGCACGACTTTCCTTGAATCACTTCTTCAAACGCATTACTGACGACGGACACTATCGTCTAGTTGTACCAATTCAAACTCATTTAAATGAAAAAGAAGCCTCTGACCATAAAGTCTGCCAAAGAAAGCGTATGTGCGGAGTTCGTGCAAATATAGTTTTTTAAACGTAAAGAAAAAAAACAAATTTTGTTTGTTTAGGGCACAACGTTCGACAACCTTTGCGCGAAATCAATAAAACGTATGCCTACACCTCACCTTCGACTTTATAGACATATCTGATAAAGTTATAAATAATTTAACGATTCGTTTATATCTTACCTACTTGTTACTCTTAGCCATAGACGGTCCTTGTAAGATTAAAAAATCATTAACAATAAGTTTTATATTCATAATAGTTTATAGTTTAATGAAACCATATCGTGGTTGACCTTTCCTGTCGTCGGAGTTTAAGTTTAAGCCCGACTAAGTGATACCGGAATTCCATAGATCGCACAGGCACGCATCTAGTGTAAAACTTTCTCGTACCGAGTTCTTCTTGGATAATAAAATACTACAAAACGCACATATGGTATTTATTGTTACAATAAGTGAGCCGACGTTAAACAGTATTTTCTTTTGTAGCACTGCCATCTTTGGGTCGAACTAGAACTATTTATTCTATCCACGTAAGTCGATCAAACCTTTGTACAAGTGCTCATAATTACATAAACTCTTATACACTACCTATTAGGAAGACCCAGTTTGAGCTTTACTCTCCAACCCTGTTTGCTTCAGCCATGTAAACCCATTTAAACTAGCGTCTGTTTAAGCCACACCGGATGATACCTTATTTACTTTCTTTGTTTTTCAATGCCTTAAAGGCGCCAAACATCTCTAGATCAAATGCTGAATTTTTAAGGCATTATTTCGTAATCAAGTTTACCGGCTTTCTAAATTGTACAATAGTTACTTTTTAATATTTTTATCGTGCCTTTCGGGGAACAATAATCGATTATTAATTAACGAAAGTTATAGTAGTTGGTAAAAACAAGAGGAGAGAGAAAACTGGTTATCTGGGATCATCGCATTTTTTCCGACCAGTTTGTTAGTGGTGTATTAATTAGTTTTTGGGAACTGCTGTTCGGGACTGAACTAATGGAGATTAGCCAGCTTTGCTTCTTCTCTTGGCTCGTTTTAGAACTGGATAGACTACTGCCACATTCTAATGTGTTACTTAAAATTCATTATGTCTTCAAATAACAAAGCGTTTATTGGTTCTAAATTAGAATGAGATTCCTGAATTTGGTCAGGCGCATTTCATGCAGCGGTACGCATATTCGGTAGAAGGCAAGAAAGAGTAATGTATATCATCTGTTTTTTATCTTACTATTATTATTTATATTATTTTTAGTTACATTATTATTATTTATAGTATTATATTATTATTATTTACAATATTATTATTTATATTATTATCATTAACGTCATTATTATTTATTATATTATTATTTATATAATTATTATTGTTATTATTATTTATTAAAACTTGTTTAGACCTTTGTTTCGTTTATAAAGGATGAATACTCTCACATAATGTCTTGTCAGTAGTTGGTTTATGGCATGAGTGTGCTATAATTCTCTTTGCCGAGAAGCTGTGACCTGAGCCTTTACAAAAATTCAGCGAGCCAACTACTATAAGAACATAACACTTCTTGTGGCCACTTTTGCTCACTCATATAGATATTCTAATGCCTTTTTTTTTTTTTTTTTTTTGTTACAATAACACGAAAGTTCCACCTCAGCCAAAGCAACATTCTCAATGCACATGAGTGTCCGTGCGTATATCAAACTATACTATTTATTGGCCTATAAGAACCCAGAAGTTCATGACATCACTGACTCAGCTGCGCCATCGCTCTCTGTTCTGTGCACTCTCCTTCCACGCTTGACTATCTGATACGATCGCCTCAAGGTCATACCTAACATTGTCCTCCCATCTCAGTCGCGGCTGTCCTAACGGTATCTTTCCCGTTGGTCTTCCATCAAGAATTCTACGCACGGTCGTATTGTTGCCCATTCTCGCCCCATGTCCGACCCATCCTAATCATCGCGACTTTATTACTCTCACTATTGCAGGTTTTGCGGTACAGCTCTTCTAGTTCGTAGTTATGGAGTTTCCTCCATTGTCCTGCCTCCTCGTCATATTTACTCCTTAAAACTTTATACTCGTTTTTTTTTAATTTTTTTTTTTTTTTTTTTTATTAGACTTCTCTCCGGAGAGGTGAACCTATAGCGCCGAGTGGGCGCTCCGAGATGCCACCAAATAACTGTTGCAGTTCTTTTTGAACAGTTGCAGGTTGTAACGCTCCGGAAACACGCCCGTGGGAAGGGAGTTCCACAGCTTCCCCGCTCTGTAACGGAACAAGTTCTGATGCAGGAATGTTCAGATGAACAGCAATCGGGTGCGATCCGTCGGATTGTCTTGTGGAGCGCATATAAACCGAATTGCGTGGAACAATACCACAAATTTCCGAAAAACAGTACCCGTGATAATATCTGTAAAACAGACAGAGGTCGGCTACGCGCCTTCGATGTGATAGCGACTGTAGTCCCGATGTCAGGTCCGAGTCCCCGATCAGGCGGATCGCTCGTATCTGTATGCTCTCAAGTAGATCGAGGGTATATTTATGAGCCGAGCTCCACACACGACAGCAATATTCGAGCGCGGGTCTAATTTGGGATATATATAGGAGAAGAAGTAGGGCCGGAGTAAAATATTTGTTGGCTCTAGAAAGATAGCTCAGTTTTCCTGAGGCTGACCTGGCAAAACTGAACACTTTGTTATCCGTTGTCTCCAACAAATCATTTATGTGAAGCAAAAACAAGGTTGGAGCCAAAATAGAACCTTGGGGCACCCCCGAATTAACAGGATACAGATCCGAACACTCGCCGTCCACAACAACCCGGATCGATCGATTCTCAAAGAATCAAAGCTATTGGGAAAGTCCATATGAACGAAGTTTGCTAAGCAACGCCCCGTGTCAGACGCGGTCAAAAGCCTTGGAGATATCCAATGCGACTGCCTTTGACTCACCATGCTGTTCAATCGCAGATGTCCATTTATCGATTAGTTTAGTTTAGTGAGAGCAGAACCCTCGTTTATTACACTTAGTACAAGCGTTTGAGAAAAAAAAAAGAAAGAGAAATTAAAAGTAAAGAAAAAAAACTTACGAACTAACTTAAGAAATAGGATTACAAAAAAATTACATTCGAATAAGTAAGAAGATAAAAAGGTGGGAAGGTGGCTGTGCACGTGATGGGTTGGCGAAGACCGGGTAGTAGGATAAAGGGGCGGGGTGATAGGAATGTATACGGGTAGTAAAAGTGTAGATAGTGGGTGGGGGAAGGTCAAGAGGGGAAAGACAGAAGACGACGTTTGAGAGCAATAGAAGTGAGGTAGAAATCGAAGGAGGTGGGGTAAGAGTTTGCCTGCTTAAGCATACGTGAAATTGGTTCATTACAACCGTAGGAAGTGTGGTGGGAGGGCAGATAGAAGAGACGAGGGTTTCGTAGGTTGCGGGGGTTGGTGTTGAGTGCGATGGCGGAAAGCAAGCTAGGGCAGTTGATTGTCCCGGAGAGGAGACGGTGGATAAAGAGGATATCGGCAAGAGTTCTGCGTTCCTCAAGTGTACTGAGGTTGATCAAATGGAGCCGGCTTGTGTATGGGGGAAGAATCCGAGGATTCTCCCAGTTCAGTCCACGGAGGGCAAAGCGCAGAAACCGACGTTGCACGCTCTCGATTCTGCGGATATGGGACGAGCAATGTGGAGACCAGACCTGACTGGCGTATTCAAGAAGGGGGCGGACGAAGGCAATGTAGAGGGAACGGGAAACGTAAGGATTAGAGAATTCCTTAGACCAGCGTTTCACAAACCCTAGGGCGGAGTTGGCCTTAAGAATGATATCGTCGATATGTGGGATGAAGCTGAGCTCCCTGTCAAATAAGATTCCGAGGTCACGTATTGAGGATACGTATGAGATCTGCTGGTTAAGCAGGAAGTAAGGGCGAGGAGGTGGGGGTGGACGTTTGTGGGAGAAGGTAATGGAGTGACATTTGGCAACATTGAGATCAAGGCAGTTATTACGGCACCAGGTTGAGAAGCTGTCGAGGTCCTGTTGGAGGAGTGAGGAGTCGAGGGGAGAGATGATTGTTTTGTAGAGTTTGGTGTCGTCCGCATAGAGGGATATGGATGAGTGTTTAATAACAGAGTCGACATCGATTGATGGTTAGGATAAAAAGGAGGGGGCCTAGATGACTTCCTTGCGGAACCCCAGAGGTGGGAAAAAAAGGATCGGAAAGGGAGGATCTGAATTTGACACGGTAGGATCGGTCTTTCAGATAAGAAGATAACCATTTGATCAATAGGGGTTCGAAGCCTAGGGAGGACAGCTTGAAAAGGATGAGATTATAGGAGATTTTGTCAAATGCCTTGCTGAAATCGGTGGTGATAACATCAACTTCGTTGCCATTCTCTAAGGCACGGAGAGTATGGGATGAGAACTCAATCAGATTGGTTGTGGTCGACCTACCCGAAAGGAAACCGTGCTGGTTGGGTGAGATGATGGATTTACAACTAAAAGATAACGCATTGTACAGAAGCCCTTCGAACAGTTTGGGGATATGAGATAGTTTGGCGATGGGTCGGTAGTTGCTGATATCATTTTTAGGTCCCTTTTTATGTATGGGGGTGACATAGGAGGATTTCCATATACTAGGGAAGGTCCCTTGAGATAGAGATAGGTTGAAAATCTTTGATATCGGGAGAGAAAGAGAAGTGGAACAGTTCTTTAAGAATACAGACGGAAGTCCATCAGGTCCTGGGCTGAACTCGTCTTTGAGTAAGTTTAGTTTCTCCTCAACTACGTGACGGTGAATAAGTTGAGGAGAGAAAGGACCAAGGGAGAATTCGGGCAAGTCATTGAAATACGACGGATTGGGTTCGAAGGAGATCTCCGTGAAGGATTTATTGAAAAACGACGCGAACAGGTTGGCAATAGTTAGGTTGTCGTTTGACGTAGTCGTGCCATAAGAGAGGGAGTTTGGATAGGCGTCGGATTTACGTTTATAATTTATAAAGTGGAAAAAGGATTTGGGATCACTAATCAAATTGGATTGTGTTTTAATAAGGTATTTGGAATAGAGGGAGTTGTAGAGTTCGGAAAATTTATAAAAGGCCCCGAGATAGTTGGAGTAGTTTTCAATGGATCGCGTTTTGAGGAAAATGTTCCATAAGTTATTCCTTTTGTTCCGAAGATTGCGGAGATTGCGGTTGTACCATGGCGGCGAAGAAACCGATGACCTGCGGCGAGAATAGGGGACATATAAGGCGACGGCATAGTAAATCTCCTTATAGAGAGTGGCCGTGGCTTCTTCTACACCCAAATGATCAAAGCGAAACGCTGTTTTGCTAAGATGTTCATTTAGGAGGCGGAAATTAGCCTTATGGAAATTGTAAGAAAAGCAGTCAGGGGGTAGAGGGGGCTGGGTTTCATGGTCGAGATATAAGGATAAGAGCAGTGGGGGGTGATAATTGTCAATGGTAGAGAGGGCGTGTGGGCTAGGGGCAACTGAGGACATGAGTGGGTCGGTTGTGAACACGAGGTCCAGCTGTCTCGCCATATGATTTGGGACATTGCTAATTTGATGGAGGCCTGAGTCGGAGAGCCCGTTAATAAAAATACGTTCATTAGAACTAGTGGGGTTAGAGACGTAGAAGGCTAGTTCGTCAGCTGATGTCCATTGAAGGTGGGGCAGGTTAAAGTCGCCAAGAACGACGATATCGTCTAATGCGGTGCTTAACACTGTAAGGTTATCTACCGCTTCTATTGCGAGTTCGTATGACGCGGTGGGTCGAGAGGGAGGAATATAAAAACAGATAATAAATAGAGACTTAGGGCGCTTGTCAATTTTAATAGCGACGTAGTCGAGATCCGGAGAAGAAGAGATGGCAATTAGAGATCAAGTGAGTCTGTTATGAGTGGCGAGCAGCACTCCACGGCATGGGGAGTAGGGACCTTCTCGATGAGCGTCGTCATCGCGAAAAACGTTGGAGGAAGGAGGGAATAGTTCAAGACTACTGATACTAGGGATAAGGTTGGTCTCCGTCAGAGCGTATATGTCGAAGGGGAGGGAGTGTACCTTTTCCAGAGTCGAATGTGTTTTGGAGCGGAGACCCCTAACATTCTGATAGTAGACGGTTATGGGGAGAGTGTTGAAATGATTATAAGTGTCAAGAGGTCTCCCGTGGACCGCCTGCAACGGAATCCGTATTGAAGGTCATTCAGAAGTCCGTTGCACTCCAAATACTTAACTAAGTCTGTATTGATGACTTCTTCCATCACCTTAGATAAAATAGACAGTAATGCTATTGGACCGTAATTTTGTGGGAGACTTTTTTCCCGTCTTTGGGATTGGCTGAACTCGAGCGATTTTCCAGCAGGCAGGAAATGTCCTCAGTGCATAAGATAAGCGGAAGAGTCTGCCAAGAACCGGCGATAGTTCTGGAGCACAGTTCTTAAGGACTATTGCTGGTATTCCGTCCGGGCCGGTTGCCTTCCTACAATCCAGTTCAGGTAGAATGCGTTGAATAGTGCGCGGACGAAATCTGACATCCGGCATTGGAGACCATACCGGCGCGATCACAGGTGGCTCCAAAAGGTCGGCATCGAGGTTTGAATTTGCGGAAAATAAATACGCGAACACATCAGCCTTATCCTTTGAATTCGTGACTAACGTCCCGCTGTCTGTCACCAATGGAGGGAAAGAGGAGGATGCGAAGTTACCGCTGACAGCTTTTGCCATTGACCAGAAGGAGCGCGAACCAGTTGGGCACCGAAGGAGCTTATTGATCACCCTGTCGTTGTGAGCCTTCTTCGCGGTATCAATCGCCTGGTTGCACGCGTTTCTGATTCTAACAAAATTCGTTCTGTTAACATCGGTGGGATTGGAGCGCCATTGCTTAAAAGCTCTATTTCTTGCCGCTGTAATCAGCTTGCAATTTTTATCAAACCAATGTTTATCAGACGAACTTCGTTTGATGGAATGTGGAATATACATCTCCATCCCCAGAAGAATAATCTCTGATACCGACTCTACGCAAGCGTTAACATCGGAGTTTCCGAAGTACACCTCAGACCATGGAAAGGATGAGAAGAAATCTCGCAAATCGTCCCTGTTAGCAGCCCCATACTTCCATACATGGGCGACAGAAAGTGGACAAATAGATGCTTTCAACGATTTAGGACTCTCAAGCCGAGAAATTGCAAGGAGTCTTAACAGAAGTAAGACTGTTGTAAACAGTTATCTTATTTTGCGGATCCACAAAAATATGGGAAAAATCAAAAAGGACGCCCATCTGAAGCAACAACATCACGAGATAAGCGGCTGATTCTACGCCTTGCCTCAAATTCTACTCTACGAACGACTAAAGTATAGGACAAAAGCGGAGTAGCAGTCAGCATAGCAATGGTCCGAAGGATAATAAAAAAAGTTATACTATCAGGGAAAAAATTTGAAAAAGAAACCTGTTTTGAGGCAATTACACAAGGAGCATCGAATGAATTTTGCAAGAGAACATGTCGCTTGGACCTGTGAATGGAAACGCGTTGTCATTTCGGATGAAAAAAAGTTTAATCTTGACGGTCCTGAAGGTTTCAACTTTAATTTTCCATGATCTGAGACAGGAGGAGCTTATTTTGGCACGACATCACAGGCCGTACATCAGGTGTCATGGTGTAGGGAGCTATTACCAACTATGGCACAATCGAGTTGGAGTTTTTATCCAAAACAATGAACGGAAACAACTACAAATGTTTGCTTGAACGGTCATTTCCAAAAATCAGAAGGCGTAGAACTTTTGCCATGGCTGCCCTATTCGCCGGACATAAACACAACCGAAAACGTTTGGTCATGGCTATCTCGTAAAGTTTATGAAGGCGGCAGACAATTTGAAGACAAGGACACCTTAATCGAAGCTATTCGTGATTCCTAGGACCAAATTTCCCATAACTATTAAAAAAACTCTATGATTCTATTACCAACCAATTACCTATGAAGGTCATACAGGTTCTCAAAGTACTGTTTCCACCTTGTTACGATATTGTTTGTTTCTGTGGCCAAGCAGCCGTTTGCGTGTCGAATTATTTTGACTCACCCTCGGTAGACATTTATAATTGAGTTTATGCCGGCATACATACCTTTGATGTTCTTTGCTCAGCCATTTGCTAAGATTTTTTCGATGCGAGTGTTCCCCCATTCGCGTTTTCTGCGTTTGAAAAGTCTCATTGTCTCTTTCCGAATCGTCGCGTATCTTTCTGCGTTGACTGCATCATATCTTTTTAAGTGGACCACTCTGAGGCGCTTACGTTCTTCGATCTTCGTCCTGCACTCACCGTCAAACCCAGGTTCGGACTTAATTGTTTTCTTAAATCCTAATACCTTTTGCGCTGTTTGTTTGATTGTGTCTCTGATCGATGTCCATTTAGTGTCTGTGGCAACTCTAACAGATACACACAATTCACAAGCAAAAATAGTGAAGAACACGAATGAAAAAATCGAATAAGAAAAATACATCAGAACCGTATACCAAGCGATAAATAATAAAAATAATTCACATCAGTGGAATATAGTCGAGTATGGAAATGAAATTCTAAACACGGTGAGTAGCCTGATGTGTAACGCTTAGGTACATTTTTTTTCGTGATTCGAGCTATCATAGCGTCAGTTCGAATCACACGATCTTCTTCACTATTATTTCAAACGCTATAATTGGCGACCCCGACGTGATCTGTACACACAGCATACACTTCCCATAGTAAAGCAGAACTTCACACACGGTCACGACTTCCGCATAGAGCACAGCCTCCGATGCTTCCTCGTTTCTCTCGTTCGTCCGTCGTCCGCATACGAATCTGATCGTAACGAAGTTACTGCGGCGGGAGTGGTGTAGCGATTCTAACAGATACACACAATTCACAAGCAAAAATAGTGAAGAACACCGAACGAAAAATCGAATAAGAAAAATACATCAGAACCGTATACCAAGCGATAAATAAAAATAATTCGCATCAGTTGAATATAGTCGAGTTTGGAAGTCAAATTCTAAACACGGTCAGTAGTCTGATGCTTCACTGCTTCGCTTTTCAACCGTTTCATCATGTGTTCAATTAACCTTCTTCACTATCCTTGCTTAACGCTACATGTCCACACTATTGGCTTCCTCTTCTTCACTACTCCCATTCTCTAGGATGCTAAATCTATTCGTTAGTTAGTCTTGATATTTAGTCCTTCTGAGCAGTCGAACTTTCTGCTCGTCTCCCGTGACTGCCCATGTGCGTTTGCTGCGAGCCGACTCCTAACTTTGCCCATCACTAGAAGATGATCGGAGTCCCAATCTGCTCCTCTATATGATCTTACGTCAAGGATGTTCGACAGACTGACACCCCGCACCTACGCCAATGGTGAGACCCTACTTTAGTTTACGAGTCAGACTGTTTCCCCCTTCGGACATGATAGGGTTCTCTCCGCCTCTCTCTCTCACGCCTACTCCTCGCATCGTTGCCGGGTTTCCTCCGTGTCGAACTCCCTACACATACCTCTCACTTACATCAACTTATTTTCAGAATCACCGTTAACTCGCCAGCAACCGTCTAACAACCAGGACCCGTTTAACAAATATCCTGAAGAGTTTTTATTCTGTTAGAGAAATCCGTACGAAATGTGGAAAATATTGAATTTTGAAAAAATGATGTTAATAACTTTTATAATTTCTAATATTTGGCAAAACCCGTTCGAATTTCTCTGCGGAATCTAATTAAGAAGCTACAGTTAAAGTTTGACTCATCATCATCATCATCATCGGCAGTACAACCTGGATCCGGTCTTGGCCTTATTTAGCAAGTCTTTCCACCGATCCCGATTTCCACCCGATGTCATCCAGTTTGGCACTCCCAGGCCTCGATCGAGATATAGGTTCTTATCTGAGACTTGTTAAATTATCCATAATAATTTATTTTTCCGGACAAGGTTATTAGCCTTGCGCCAAAAGTTTGACTCAATCGGATAAAAATTGAGAGAGTTATCTGTCACGCCAATTTGAAAAGCATAGTTTTGAGATAATCGCGTTTAAAGTTGTATGTTCTGATTTCTATGCTTTAAACTTGAAAATCTATATTAAAAAAATTGTTTACCGTTATTCAACAAAGCCAGCACCATACAAATTGCCTTCCAAGTGTATATTTACTCTATCTTCCAATTTTTTCACCAATCTAGAGGCCTAGCGCACCGTTTTTGCAGCATCCGTCAACGACGACTCGGCTTGGCTGATTCTCGTTTCATTGTTTTCTACACAATAACAAGCCAAACCTATCGGCAACTACAGGACCTCCATTATCTTAATATATCTTCGTATACCGGAAAATCAATCCATCCATCCAATTCAATTTCAGGCGAGAGTGGGGTGCAAAAAGTCCAGATGGCGCCAGCAGGTATAATTTTTGTCTTGTATTCTATAGTACTATGTATCATTAGCTTGTATATAAATGTTCAGGTCGGTTGCTTTGTTAGTATATATTTGAGAAGTCAGGCCGGAAACGTTTCACCCGACCCCGTACGTCATACGTCGTGACTATGTTCAATAAAATGGTTTAAATCAACTGATAAAATTTTGTCTATGGTATGAACCTTTTTTTATATTTTTAAATAGTTTATCCATCACTTAAGCCAATAGAAAAAATTACAGTGGCATAACTCCTTAAAGAGATTTCAATTTGTTAGTGGTGGAGAAGTGTAAAATACATTCATTAACTCATCAAACAGCCGTCATACGACGGTTGCCTCTTATGTTTCGGGATTTGGCAACCCTACCGTTGCAATCCGGCAATTGACAGCTCTGTCGTAAAGTTGGACATTTTTGAGGTTATACGCACTCAGAACGTTTTGACATACGAGCGCTATTTGTGTTGTTTACAGTAACTTAAAAGATTCATCTCGGCCCAAAAATGGAATTAAATCGTCAACATTTTCGTGCGATTATTTTTTACAACTTTCGGCGTGGATTAACTCAGCAACAGTGCATGGATGAACTTAAAACGGTCGCGGTGCTTCGAAACACGTCTATGACATCGTGACAGGTGATGAATCGTGGATTTACACGTATGAGCCCGAAAGTAAACAGCAGTCGACTATCTGGGTGTTTCAAGATGAGCCAAATCCAACAAAAGTTGTTCAGAATGCATGTGTTGGAGATACCTCAATCAGAGTGGCAAAAGTGCTTCGACAATTGGTTCAAACGCATGCAAAAGTGTATAGATCTTCATGGGGAATATTTTGAAAAACAATAAAGTGATTTTCGATGATCAATATTTGTTTTTGTTCTCTAATCCCGAAATATAAAAGGCAACCCTCGTATACTGTATGTTCCTATTCTACAGATATGAAACAAAAACATTGCCCAGGTAAAATTGGGAATCGCATTTTTCCTTCACCGTTTCAAAATCAATTTTAGACAGAAGGATCTTCAGTGGATATATATGAAAGTGTTGCCCCGTGCTTATAATTCACAGACATTCTAAATTCATCGTCCCATCTTTCCCAATACTTTCTCTCTCTTTTTCCCTTCCCGCTATATGATGACATTTAGTGTAAGTTATTCGTTCCGCTAAGTTTTATTTCTAAAATCAATATTTGCAAATATTATGAAAAAAAAACTAAGCAGGTGCCAATATGGATTCTTTCAGTTTTGGAAAGTAATTCAAACCCTCCGTAGAACAGGTTAGAACCAAATGCATACTATACCATTACTACATGTATAAGAAAACATTTTCATTTGCTACATACCATAAACTATGCCCTCTACGTTAATGCTCTGGTATGCGACACTGATAATTTATCCATTCTCTTTCGGTACTGTTCTTTATCTTCGTAACTAATCAAGTGTTTTATTTAAATAACCCAGTTACTGCCTAATACCTTCGATTATACAATAGTCCATTAAAGTAGTGAACCCCTGAAGTAAAAAGCGAAAAGTACGTATTTAACCACATCGACAAATATCTATTTAACGGAGAATTAAAATATAATTTATATTTAACAGAGACTTGAGATGTTTGGGAAATCCAATAAAACTTTAATTTCTCAATAGTCAACCGCCGCTGGAATAGGGGACCAACATTTCGGTCTAGACGAATTAGGTACTTAACAACGCTTAGCACAATTAGCCGTATTCGATTGGGATTATAGCGATGAAACACTCTGAAGTACCAAACACAATAGCTAAGGCAAGGTAGGTTACATGGTTACATAGAGCCCTATCAAACAACACTACCAACGTAAAAATAGCCATTAATTGGTTCATGTTAATTAAATGTGTCATGTTTATAAAGCCCTGTGCGAATATACGTATCTTTGTATCGGTAGTGAAATCAACTTACTGTTTGCTTCTGCGACAAGTTACGGGACTGGGGATTAATTTCACGTGAGAAATGATGGCTTTTTTCCACATAATATTAACATTATAAATGCAACAGTGCTGCCAGAAACTTTAGCTCCAAAGAGGGGGAACCAATTGTTTGGTCATCCATTTAGAAAAATAATTAAAATAAAGTGCATTTGTATATTTATATATCTTAATGTGGATCTAACTTTGTAAATAAGTGGAACTATATAAATACAAATATTTTTTACATGTACTTCCGACCCCCGTCTGAGAACAACATCACTATACGTAAGAAAACAAGAGGCCCTGTATGCTTACACCCACGCAGTTTCGTCCAGCTATGGACAGGCAGCTTGACCGACGTTTTCTTCCAATTTTCTCTATGGACGGGCAACACAACTGATAACCCTTCTTGTATTGGTGGACTATATATTCAATATCTACACTTCGTACTTTTAGAAAACTAAGAAAAATAATCTGGACTTGAAAAAGATTTTTGCCTTTTTCATTAATTTATTTAATATTTATTTTAGGGTTAAAGCTTTATTTAATTAATTATATTTTATTATCTGTATTTTCAGCTGCCATTTCGAATGGAAATATATTTCAAGTTGAAAACATTCATACAATTTGATGAGAGAGAGTCTTGAATAATTTTTCAGTTTGACACTTCAATGACATTGGTGCAGGTCATTTCATTTCATTTTATATCATCATCATCATCGGCACTACAACCGGGAACCGGTCTTGGCCCTATTTAGCAAGTCCTGAGGCTTGTTAAATCTTCCATATTGATTTGTTTTTTTCCGGACAAGGTCATTAGTCTTGCGCCAGAGGCTCCCCGACGGGGAATCAAACCCCGGTCTCCCGCGTGACAGGCGGGTATACTAACCACTATACTATCGAGGAGCCCAAAAATCTCTGTAAATACAGAGAATAAAAGGACTGCGCATTTTGGATTCTAGTTCAGATCAGTCGAAATCTAGGCGGCCGAAGCCATGGACAACACTCACGCATTAAAGAACATTAAAATTAAACTAAAACGAACCCCACCCGTTTACTTAAAACTTTAACAGGACCGATCCAGCCAAAGGGACCAGCAGGGGTGACCCTGACTCCTCCAATACGGGAACCATTTGGAAAGGACCTCATTCTGAGGGATCGGCTGCTCAGGAAGCCTTCCACCAAAGAAATGAGAAAGGTATACAACTCGGCGACGCTTTCACCCCAAACCCCTGCGCCATCAACTGGGCTTGACACGCCGACAGCAGCGCCCGGCAGGATCCAACAGGCCTCTAGCCAAAAATATGACCTCTACAGGCGGAATAAATTCAGTAAGTTCAATTGGGCAACGATCATGCTAATACCTATAGAAAACAGATAGGCATGCTATGTTGCGTCTATGTTCTAATGACCGAATTGATCGCTTTACGACTGGGTCCCCAATAACTTCAGTGCTCGTTTTTGCATCATATGGAGCACATGTAGCGCAGTTTTGGATGCGTCTGACCAAATATGGGAGTTGATATACATCAGTTCCGCCTCAACTTGAGCTTAAACAGCACACCATTAGCCAGATTCGCTTTCGAACGCGTATTATTGCCCGGGCACTCAGGGAGCAAACAAATCCGCTGGTCCTGATGGAATTCCTAATTCTGGTGAAGAGATGTTCTTCTTCACTCGGTAAACCACTGCGGAAACTCTTCCGTTTGTCTTATTCTATTGGCCGTTTCCCAAATAGATGGAAGTCATTGAGCATTCAGCCAATTCCCAACAACGGCGACAAATAATCCCTCTCTTCTTATCGGCCCATAGCACTAACTTCTATTCTCTCCAAGGTAATGCAATCACTGATTAACTGTCGACTTTCGAAATATCTGGAATCAAATTACCCCCTCAATGACCGCCAACATGGCTTTTGTAGTAACTGGTCCACATGAGATCTGAAGGCGTGCCTTACCGAAAAGTGGAGCCCTTCCATCCACTACTTCGGAGAAAGCAGGGTAGTCGCATTGGATATTTCAAAAGCCTTCGACAGAGTTTGGTATCCAGCCCTTTTGTAAAAATTGCATTCCCATGGAGTGGACAACTCCCTGATCCAATGGATAAGAGACTATCTATTTGGCCGTTCAATTCAAGTGGTTCTTGATGGTGTCAAATCTGTCTCCCATCAAATTAATGCAGGTGTTCCCCAGGTTTCTCTTCCTGATCTTTAGAAATGACCTCTTGTCAATTACACACAATCGCATTCACTCGTTTGCTGATGATAGCACGTTGAGTTTCTCATACTCATATGAACACTCCCGACCAAACACTTCGAATGTCAAGACCAATCAGCAGGTTATTCTTAATACACTGAATTCCGACGTCAACAATATATATCAATAGGGATTATCTAAACTAGTAGAGTTCAATACCTTAAAAACTCAGTGCTGTCTCCTATCATCAAAGGCGAACCCCAAAGTAAATATATTATCTATGAACGGCACTTGCATCCACGAAGGCAAGGAACTGTCAATCCTCGGCACTCGAATTAATTCGACTCTTAGTTGGGGCGACCACGTATTCGAAGCTGCAAAAAGTGCGGCCAAATACATGGGGTTCCTTAAGAGAGGCAAAATATACTTCACTCGATCCAACCTGGCCACTATTTACAAGGCGTATATTCGTCGAAAAATGGAGTTCAACCCCCATATTTGGCCAGGCGCATCCAAAACTGCACTACACGTGCTCTCCAGGATGTAAAAAACGAGCAGTGAAACGTATTGGCGACTCAGCTGTGAGCCGTTTAATTCCGTCATTAGAACGTAGACGCAACGTATCAAGCCTATCTCTTTTCTAAAGGTATTACCACGGTCGTTGCTCAACTGAACTTGCTGAGTGTGTTCCGCCCCTTTATACAATTCCCCGCGATACCCGTCAATCTGTGAATGCGCATCAGTTCACGCTGAAAGTCAACTTCACAAATAAATATGGAGAGTCATTCTTTAGCCGAACCACACGAATGTGGATTGCTCTACCTGATCATGTATTTCCTCGTCGCTGTGATGTCCAGGCATTTAAGACCAATAAACCTCGACATCTCCTTCTCTTATCCGCTTCCTCTCCATCCGCTACCACTGTACTCTGATATTTAAGGGTACTTTGTGGAGGTTTAAATCTGGGTGCCAGCAGGGGCACTGGTACGCTTATACCCCACGAGAATTGTGATATATAGTTGGCGGTAGTCCCGTTTCGCACAAGGGGTGGAAAACAAAACTCGGATCTTTGTAACGCAGTTTTATTACCTACATGAATTTTCGACAACAAATGTCGACAACAGGTCTTTGTTTCACCATTTATGACATACAGGAATTTTTGACAACGAATATAACTACAAGTCTTTGTTTCACAATTTATGACATACAGGCATTATTGACAACACTGCAACTACAAGTCCTTGTTTGTTCTTGGCCGGTGGCGATTAATTATTTAGCCCCACCGATAAAACGCTGGAGGGGCTGCCCAGGTGGACTATTTAAACTGTTCAGTGAAAATTGTTAAGATACAATACTTAATACCACTTGACCGACGTGCACGCTGAATTAACGGATATTCCAAATGGATTATTTCAACTGTTCTGTGAAGGTTGTTAAGATATAATATTTAATACCACTTGACCGATGTGCACATTGAATTAGCTGCGGCGCGAGCAACTTAAGCACTCGACTCGACCCTCGGGTTTTTTTTTAACTCCGACGACTGTGGCGATTAATTGTTGAAACTCGACTGAGTAATAAGCGAAAGTTCATCGCGTCGTGGCAGTGGCGTCATAAACTCACTACCACTTACGAGGAATTTCGAGATGCTTGCATAAGTTCGTGTAATCTGGCTGAAGAATGGCCGTTCGGTTCCAGCAAATCCTCGCCGTATAAGCTGAGTTGGATTCGTTGGTTGTGTATACCGGGAAATTGGCTTTGGGAACGCGAGCAAGTACGGGCATGAATTTTCGGGGGAAGTTGGAATTGCTTGGGTGCAAGCAAGGAATATCATTTAGATAAGATATTAACCGAAGTAATTTCGGAGAAACCTATGTGGCTCGTTGGTGGTTATGGTTAAAGTTCCGTTATGGATTTGAATATGCGTTTTATTACAGCATATGAATTTCGGGGAAATTAAGATCGCTTGGTCGCAAGGAGGGATTGACCGAAGCAATTTTGGGAAAAATTATATGTGGCGTGATGTAAGAGATGATTTAGAATATATTCTATTGAATTGTATTCTGTTGGGAGTTTTGGGAAATCCCTTTCATTGCAGATTGGGAGATGGATTCTTGCAAGTTCGGGGTGGGTGCGCTTGCAGATTGGGATTTGTTTTTGCATGTTTATAGGTTAGGGTAGGGTGACGCGCTGTTAGCCGTCGAGGTTGGTTAGAATTGTGGGTTGGTTCTCCCCGTGATATAGAGAACCCCAACAACTTCAAAACCCCCTTTTGTGCGCGCGTTAGTATAAAAAAGTAAAGAAATCAGATGCTGCGCTTTAATTCACGTTAAAAATTAACTTCAAACGAACATATAAACACGGGCATTCTTCAGCCAGATTACACGAATATGAAATGCTCTGTTTGATCAAATGTGTCGTCGTCATTGTGTTACGCGTAAAACCTTCCACCTCTTAATACTTACCTCTTTGAAGCCAGCCTCCACCGTTAATCTCGGTATACCCAGAACCATCCACTTAAAGGATGAACCATTCTACGAGTCCTAGCATTACCCTCATACATTTTGCACATATCTACTACTATTTTTTATTTTATGACTATTTATTGGCCTGTAGGGACCCAGAAGCTCTGAAATCGAATGTCAAACGAATTGAACTAAACGTTCAATTATCTCACATTTAATTCAATTTATAAAATCCAACACATGATAAACGAACCAAATGTTCACTTGGTTCGCCAACACGCAAAATTCCCTGGATCTAAATGTGCGGACCAGATGACCCACCCTCAAACAAATATCGTTAAGAATCATAAAAATGCACGTCTGCATTTTTATGATCCTCTAAAAATTTGTTTGCACAAAATTCCAAACCCATTGGAAAACAAACAACTTGAGCCATACCACGAACCACATTGCGTTCCCAATCCGGGAAAGATAAAGTAAATGAATGGCGGGTGGCAAAAGGGATAAGAAAAGAATGCGTCCTTCGATCTGCACAATCAAAGGAGAGAGCTTCCGTTCGGGCAGACGAACAAAAAACGAGGAGGTGGTTGTGTGATATCGTACAAAACGGACATCGGGAGCTCATGGCGGTTATAATTTAAATTCCTAAGTTTCAATAGTGTCCATTTAAAATAAAACTAAAACATATATTATAACAGAGTCGCTCCTAAAGACCACAAGCGTATTTACATTCGTAAGTTTCAGTTGCGTCCATTTAAAATAAAACTAAATCATAGATGATAACAAGGTCGCTCCTAGAGACCCCAAGTGTATTTAAATTCCTAAGTTTCAGTTGTGTCCATTTAACATAAAATAAAGACATAGACTCACGCCTAAGAACGACGAGTGGCTTTTAATTCACGTTATGTTTATGGTTATATTTTCCTCACTGTTACCAACCGGCTAAATATGATTTGACAGATCTGTTCTCGACTGTGGGGATAATCCTCTATAGCCAACAACAAGGGCGGACGGCCCCACCCCATTCATCAGGTAATACTTACAATTAAATAATTCTAAGTACGAAAACATAATACAACATAACTTTACATAAATACAACCTGAATAATTGTTAAAATCAAGTAACAATTGGAAAAAAGTTGAATATGGAACCTCCAGTTATTTAAGATCGACGTACATGAAGATCTCCATCTTTTATCTTCCCCATCTTCTTCCACCCACACTGTGCTTAGACGTTAAATGGTAAATCTTATTTGCATGTGTGGTTTCTTTTAAAGAAAAAAATTCCCCGGTCCCCAATTACCCAAGCTAAGGAATGAAGGACTTACGAACGGAACACATACATCTTCGGCTATATGACATCTATCTATCAATTCACTTAATAAATTATCCCAAAAAAGAATCGATACATACGATTATGAGACCTTAACTAATCCACAATTGTAGACTGCAGCAGGGAAAGAAGTAACTACGAACAATCAAATAAGTGCGTACAATAATTCGAAGAAAATAGTCTGTGACTCAACCAGGTAATTCAAATTCATGTCAACTATAGTCGTCAATTTTTTGGCCTCCGTTTATATTATATATACGTCTAGGAACTCAAAGAAGCCATAGCGTGGTATCGACCTACACTTCAACTTGGCCAACGGATGTGCACAGCCTTTTTAAGAGTAAAAGGGAAGCGGTAAACGTCAACAAAGAAACCATAATTACCTCTATAGCCAGCACTGACGTAAGACTTGCCCAGTAGATAGTTCCAGTCAATCACTTCCTCAAATGAGAAGTAAGTCAAGTCCCTAATTGAAATATCAAATACCTCTCCATCGGTCAGAGCCGACAAGTTCTCCATCGCCTGCGAAAGGCTAATCCGATGATATTCATTTCGAATTATCTTTAATTGCCTAAAATTACATTTAGCTATTGAGATGGCCTACATTTCCCAACAATTTCCACCCGGTTTTTACGGTTCTTCGCATTGTTCGTTTTCCTTTCCCCATCGCCATTTGATCCAGTGGACGTGTATATTCTGTGGAGGTAGTTCTAGAGCTGTGTATATACACATGGTTCTAGCCTTGACTTGCTTGCTATACGGGGATCTGAAATCTGAAAGATCTGCTCAAGGTGCTGCTAAGAGTGCGAATGAAGGTAAGAACTAAAGAGGCACCAGTGAGGTGGTGCACCAACTTGTGGATGTTACCTAGTGGTTACGGTAAAGCCAGTGTCAATGCGCACATAGATACTTAAATGGGATCCAACGGTTCTGCCGCTTTCCCGATTTCGTTCTCCTCTTCTTTTGGGACCCATTATAGTGTAGCGTTTATTGGTTCTTAAGGAGAGCCCGGTGTGGTTCGGTCGTGGTTTCTTCTTGTACGTTGCATGCTTGGCTAGAATTCGTAATTAGTTGTACTCTTACCATTGCCCTGTTCTCCCGGCAACAACAGAGGAAGTTGATGGTTAGTATTTTTGATGATGTGGTGGCACTGCAGCCAGCCAGTGAACCAGAATTCTGTACACCGCACGTTACAACGCCCACCGATGTGGCATAATTGTGTTCCTTTCAATATCGACCCGGCAAAGATTCGTGTTGTACTTTTCTAATTTCAGTCCTTTGTTAAGCGCGCACGATAATGATGAATGGCGGGCTGAGATTAGGCGTCGAACTTATGAATTTGCATTCGCAGTTAAGCTGGGCACGTCCCAGCTTATCAGTGTAAAAGATTATCCCAGCTACGTGGTATATGTCGCGATAAGTTTCTTTCGTTTCTCTTGCCCGATCTTAATTATTGGATTACATCAGTCGACACGACGTATGGGTGAGCTCATTACCTAATCCAATGCCTGTGCAGCGTGAGTTTTGAATAAATGCACACCAGCTAGTTTTGTCGTGTATCTGATCTAAGAAACCCCGGGAAAAACTTGGTTAGTGTTCCCATACATACTTCAATAGAAACCCTGCGAACCAAGCAGCGCAGTCTAAACAGCCTGTGATCAAACGAGCTCTCTTGATGATATACTACAGTTTAGATGTTTAAAGGCCATTTCGTCATTCTCGAGGTGACGTGACGGGTTGATAATTAGACTATTTCTAAATATGAGAAGTTTTTTTTTGCCATGTCAATGACTAAGGTCTATAGTTGGCGGAATACTGCATAACAGCTCGCTCTTTTGTAGGAAGTCTTCAAGGTCTGGTATGAGAATGAGCCTTGGGCTTACAAAAAATATACAACCCGATTCGCTGTGGATATTCCCAGCATGTCTGGTATCTGTGCAGTGAGATCATGCATTTGAACATCAGAATAAAGTCTACGCCATCTACGCAGTGAAAGAATTAAAACTCGAGATAATGGTCGACATTTTGCTCCCCAATGACCAAAGCGGCTTTTTAAAGACGCTAGCACCCCTTTCCGTTGAAATAAATTGGAAAAAAATCTGAGGATTATGATAAACAGGGCGTTAGTCATCTGTTTTGACTCATGCGATTTTAACGAAGTTAGTTCGTTTGCATTCGGCGTCATTCCCAAACATTTTGATAAAGTGGTTTGTCAAGGCCACAACATAAATAAATCTCCTTAATTGGTATTCAAACAGGTTACTTGTATACATTTCCAGCCATTACACCTTGTGCTTAAGATTGAATGGTTATTCGCCTTGACTCGCCATGGACACTATTAGTTTAGAGAAGAAGAAATCCATTATTTTTTGGTAGATGGCTGTAGTGATGAGGTATTGATCAAACACATTCCAATCATTGGTCATTGAAAATATGATATTCCGGTCTATTCCGGTTTTTGAATACTCTATTCAGTTGTCAGTTCTGGAATGTAAAATATGAAGACATATCGCTGCATTTTTGCAAACCAGACGGCTGAAATTTTGAATAGTGGTTATAATCACGACATGGTCAAAGCCAATATTGATTCCACCGACTCCGCCCCGGTATTTTCGATTGGAAAAACTCATAGGTAGATCCGCCGTCAAAAATTACGATAACATAAAGAAAATGATCGTTAAAGATTTCAGCGGGCGTTTTACCGCCGGGGAGCTACACATCGACTACAAAACAGTTTTAAATAATCTGCTCAAAGTTAGATAAAGATGTTGGGGAACCACACGAATTAACACAAGAAACGGATCTAATTTTCATCTACTAAGCCTTCATCAAACGAAACGAAATCGAGGTTTCGTAAACGGATGGTGACTAGGGTCAGAAAAGGGGAAAAAATTGTTACAATAAACCTGTGCGAAAACGATCGTCGTTAAATAGAATAGATGTGGTAAAGTCACACAAATACTGACCAAACTAGAATGAACCATAAGGTTTTGCCATGAATTTGTTTGGACTGAATTCATCTGTTGTGTACTTTCATAGGGTAAACATTAAATTCTCACCTTCACTGCCAACAATTTAATCTTTTGAAGTTAGCGATTGACCAAAACCGAAAGATGTTATGTTCCTTCAGGATAACGCCAGATCACACACTTTTATATTGACTGACCAGAAACTTTTAGAACTTGTTTGGTTGATGCATCCACCTTATAATTCGGACCTAGCACGAAGCGCATACTTATTTCTGGCTCATTGGAACCCTTTCGTAGTGATAAGACGTGTGTATCAAGGAATTATTGGGAAATTTTGTACACGAGTTTTTCATAAATAGGGATCAAAACTCCTTTGAGAGAAGTGTGGCGTTTATAACAGATATGCAAGCAAATAGTGAAGAACACAGAAAAAAAAATTCGAATAAGCAAAGAATAAGAGCCGTATACCATTGCGATAACATAACAATTCCACATCAGTTGAGTGTACTTGAGTTTAAAAATCGAATTCGTACACGCGGTAGTGGCCTGATCTGTTAAGCATTGGTTCAATTTTTAGTGATTCTAACTGTCATAGCGTCAGTTCGAATCACACGTTCTTCACTATAGTCCCAAACGCAATAGAAGTACTATGAAATTACCTTTCAATGGTAACAAAGTATAAAACAAAACGGTGCAAATTTGAGGCAAATTGGATAATCCGAACGTTTTTTAAATAAAGCCCTGAAATAAATACGATAACTGATTTCTTTTTCCCTAAACACATAAACAGTTTTACCCGATTCAATGTCTCTAAGCCCAATAGTCAATGACTTTCACATTTGTTTCTCGAGTACTCGATTAATTCACATTTAAGAGCTTTTACTCTCAATGTCCGTATACAAACTAAAAAGAACAGAGGAAACATCAATCCTCAATGGTTATAAATACCCGAAGATATACTTTTTTTACACGCACGAAAGGGGAAAAACCGCCTGAAAAGAAAAAGAGGGGAAAGACAAGGAAAGGAGGTATCGAGTCACTTTGGTCTTGAATGCCTTCATGTTACAGCGACGAGGAATCTCAAGTCTACCATGTTCGTGTAGTTCGGCTTAAGAATGATTATCTGTATTTATCTGTACATCCGAAGTCGATTCTCAACTGATCCACACTTCCTGATTAACGGGTATCGTGGAAAAATATTTGGAGAAGTGCAACACCAACAGAGCTATGTAGAGTCCTTTGCATCTATGTTTCAATGAACACTATTGAAAGAGGTGTGTCTGCCTCCGCAATGAGTTTTTACATCCAATTTAGCATGTGCAGTGCTATTTTAGATGCCTCTGACTCTGAAATAGGAACTGAATTCCAGTTTTGGATATCAGCTGGCCGCCAAATTAAGGAGTGTTGGAGACGGAGCAGCACACGATAGCAACACTGGATGAGGCCAGCGCAGGCACTACTAAAGACAGCCATGACAACACAAATAACAAATGTCAGCAAACAGCTGACATTCAATAATATTTAAATGTGCTGTCACACTTCGTAAATCTATTTGAAGAGACACAGTTCCAAATCGAATCAAATCCAGATAAATCAATTGAAATCAATACAAATAAAGAGAAAAGGTTCACAACAGTTAAATTACCGTGTTTTACATTATCTGGAGGATTCTTTACTTGGGGGTCCGTCAGCAGTTCATCCAACTTAAGGTATTCGTTTCCTCTTTTTCTTACAATAGCAATTGTTTCAGGACGACAACAATCGACATCTATATACCGTGCTGGTGGCCCGTTAATTGACTCAGTGTCAAGAGTTCCGTATCGTTCACAGTAATTTTACGTACTAGCCGACCGAGTGTCAAACAATTAGATTAGATTAAATTAAATAATAAAAATCTTGGTTTTCTGACCTTTTCCAGGAAGACTATCAATATCAAAATCTATAATACTGAAATAGTTATTCACACATACAATGATGTTTGATAAATGTGTAAACAATTGTATCACCAGAATTATAAGTTAGCTGTAGTACTTAATGTCAAAATTGATTATTGGTCAAATAAACACAGTATGTCTAAAAAAAAAAAAAAAAAATCACACATCCACCATCACTGTAACCCAAATCAATGAGTTCAAGTGCGAATAGCTTCTTCATTCATTCCATCGCCAGATTCAGCTCCCTCCAATTATCGTTGGTTTCCAAATTTGAAACAATGGCTCAGTGGTAAATGATTTGCCACCAACGAACAGGTAGAGTTGGCGTTTGATAACTATCTTGAGGAGCTCAACGATTCACCGCGTGTCCGAATCTATGTAGAGAAATGCTTTTTCCGAAATATTTTGTGTTTTCTTTATTAGGTAGAGTAATTCTTGGATTACCGTCATATTACGTTACGGATGTAGAACGTACTGAAGTTATTAAAGTAATACGAGGGTTGCCTTTTATATTTCGGGATTAGAGAACAAAAATAAATATTGATCATCGAAAATCACTTTATTGTTTTTCAAAATATTCCCCATGAAGATCTATACACTTTTGCATGCGTTTGAACCAATTGTCGAAGCACTTTTGCCACTCTGATTGAGGTATCTCCAACACATGCATTCTGAATGCAGCAACCGCTTCTTCAGGTGTCGAAAAACGTTGACCTCTCAGTTTGTTTTTTACGTTCAGGAATAAAAAGAAGTCATTCGGTGGCAAGTCAGGACTATACGGCGGATGACCCATCAAATCGATGTTTTGGGTGCTCAAAAATGCAGTTGTCGCAGCCGATGTGTGAGAGCTCGCATTGTCGTGGTGAAGAGTGATCCGTCTTCGGCGGTTGGTTTTCCTGATTTCTTGGAAGACAACTGGCAAACAAATGGTTGTGTACCACTCAGAATTGACTGCTCTGCGTTGTTCTAGTGGTACCGTTGCGACATGTCCAGTTTTTCCGAAAAAACAGGCGACCATTTGCTTGGAAGTGCTTCGTGCGCGAACAACTTTTGTTGGATTTGGCTCATCTTGAAACACCCAGACAGTCGACTGCTGTTTACTTTCGGGCTCATACGCGTAAATCCACGATTCATCACCTGTCACGATGTCATAGACGTGTTTCGAAGCACCGCGACCGTATTTTTTGAGCATTTCTTTCGACCAATTGACACGAGCCTTTTTTTGGGCGATTGACAAATTGTGTGGGATCCAACGCGAACAAATTTTTTTGACAGTCAAATGTTTATGCAATATTGAATGTATGCTGGTCCCATTAACGCCTAAGGTTGTCTCAATCTCACGATAGGTCACATGACGATCTTCCAATATCAGTTCGCGCACAGCATCAATGGTTTTCGGAACAACAACTGATTTTGGACGACCTTCACGAAATTCATCTTGGAGTGAACTACGACCACGATTAAATTCACCATACCATCGATAAACACTGGTCCTTGATGGAGCTTCATCGCCAAAAATTGAATTAAGTTCATCCATGCACTGTTGCTGAGTTAATCCACGCCGAAAGTTGTAAAAAAATAATCGCACGAAAATGTTGACGATTTAATTCCATTTTTGGGCCGAGATGAATCTTTTAAGTTACTGTAAACAACACAAATAGCGCTCGTATGTCAAAACGTTCTGAGTGCGTATAACCTCAAAAATGTCCAACTTTACGACAGAGCTGTCAATTGCCGGATTGCAACACTAGGGTTGCCAAATCCCGAAACATAAGAGGCAACCCTCGTAATAATAACATATGGAAATCCGAAATATCGATATCAATTATTACCTGGGTTTTGTTTAGCGGAAGAAATGTTGGTCTGCGTATGTGTATGGGAGCAGACACAACTAAAAAGTTGGAATTTTTGTCACGAACATTGCACTGGTTGTCGCGAAACTCTCATTCTATTGTAACAACCAAATAACCAAATAGCCAACACCTCGGAATTTCTGGGATGGGAATCCAAAAGGCTCTTCACAAGGCTGCCAAAGGGATTTGCAAGAATACCCTTAGAATATTCTACCCATAAAGGGGGGATATCTTTATGCTGAATAGGAAATATACGGGTAGAGGACATACACAAGCTAGAATTTTGCCGTTTCTGTGTCAATAAAATTATAAATTCTCAGGTCAAAATAGATCCACGATTGATTGATTGATTTAATAATATAATATTACTATAAAGACAGAAGGTCGCCTACTTGGATAACTTAATCAGTAATTAGTTATAAAACTATTCTATGTATTGCATACCATAATAACACACACTGTAAAAATCTTTCATGTAACTTTATAGACGTATTTGACTCACAAGATACTATGGTATGAAATTATCTTCTTTTATAGTCCTGACTTGTAATTGCCTGCAATTTTTGTCACCAACGAACAGACATGATTAAAAAATAATAATAATAAATACATAAAATAAATTAAAATTAAAAATTTTGATGATGATGTGGGAGTTGTTTAATGCGCCCGAAGAACTTCCCATCGGCCTAACCCAACTCCCCTTTCCCCTACCTGCAAATCCCATTACCTGACGCTGCTACTACTCAGCCTGCGCAGCATCCCCGTACCCGCGCCCGAGCGCGCGCCCAGAGGCAATTACATCCTTCCGACACCACACCTAACTCCCCTCAACACCCCCACTTGTTTCGTGACTACGTCACTGGAGAAGGGGGGGGGGGGTGAAGTGGGTGTTCTTTAAGGCGCCCGAAGAACCTCCCATCGGCCTAACCCAACTCCCCTTTCCCTTACCTGCAAATGTCATTACCTACCATAAGCAGCTTACCTCCAGATGAGCAGTCAAGCTCCCCTGCAACAATACTTATCTGGAAGACTTTAGCCGTGGCAAAATCATCTAGAACGATTACCGTTTGCTATTTTGTTATCGCATTGGCCTATAAAAGTTCACCAGGGGCATGCTTGCATACAAACCATCATGTCCTAAAATCCAATTCGGTTTTCCCTGCGTGCAACCGACATAAACATCCGAACATGTCCATACGCATGGCTGAGGAGTATTTTCCCCATATTCGGCATGCCATGCTTACCTTTGCCTTATCGGCAGACCGATTGGTCGATCGTCCTATCGACAATACACAGCATAGCCATCGCTGGCTATCCACAAGCGATCGAGTGTTATTTAAAGTAAACACACACTCGATCCATCGACCTAGGAGACGTTACATTTCGAGTAGACTCAAAATGACACTTCACACCATGGCAAAAGTGTAAACAAACACTGCCTCCATGCTTACCAGATACAGCTGCAGCCGATAGTTTCCCTTCCACTCGGTAATCTTATATTGCACCCATATCCTGAGGTTCGCAACACTTGCGACCAATTCCCTTTCATCGGCTATCAACCGATCATGGAATTTGGGCATGGATATGATCATTGTTTAGACAATCTTACCCATGCCAAGCCCTATGATGACCCACCAACAAATCAAAGCAAACACCAGTTCCGCGGGGATCAACGGAAATATGAGCCTGGTGGGAGGAGGTTTTAGTCGGTAAAAACTCGGCATGCCCCTGGATCGGTCTAGAGGTATCTTTTGAATATTTCCACCTTCCTACTTAAGTCAAAAAAAAAACACAGTACCTCACTGCGTTTGTTTTGTTTACTAACCGCTGATCCGTGGTTCCCTCGGTGAGACGTTAGCCTGCACATCTGCAGGTCAAATCACTCACCACCAGGAATAATTTCCCGCCTTGTGCTCCAGAGCCATACGGCTAAAACAAACACAACCCAAATCTCCAGTACATCTTATCATTTGACCCTTCAAATAGCGTTTTTGTTTACTTTGAAGCAAAAAACCTATTTCGTTCTCAGGCGTGAATCATCGATGATTTATGACCACATTGCCTGCAGCCTCCGAGGTTCGTACATTTGTTTGATCAGGTGTCGCGCGATCGTTGTCTGTATTGCAGGCAAAAGGGGCATTGTACGCGTCCCTATGCAGTATTTGAGAAATCCTCCCATTGAATCCTTTTCCTCGATCGCCATTGGCCGCTGCCAAGTCGATCCGGTTCGCTCCTCCCATATCGATGTGATCTACCACCGTTGAATCTGACGGATGTGGATTGCATCGAGGAGTCCGAATCCAACCCCCAGACTGGGCAGATCAGTCATACACACTACGTCACTGACGTGTTGCACTACGTCATACACACCGTTTTAAATAAGAAATCGCTGCGCCAGTCCATAAGAGTCCCCTTACGTGTCGGATCTTTATACCAAGTAAATTCTTTGTGAAATGTGCATCAAAAGCACCTCTTAATAAAATCAATTAATTAGTGGCGTAATTAACATTAAGACGATTTTAAATAAAAAAACATTTCTCATCAGCCACATCCGGGAGTTTTATTTCTTCTTCTTGGTGATTAGGCGCATTAAGCAGTGGGACGACTGAGAGTTGCAGTAAGTATTGTTTAGTGCGTCAACAGGTGAAGAATTCCCAAATCGTGCCAACATATCAACGACAAATAAGAGAGATTCGAGTTAGTTGACCAACTGTGTGCTCGTCGTAGAAACGCTATCCTAGCATCAACGTTGCTCGAACACTTATTGCTAAATATCATCAGAAATGACCGTTCAACCGCCAAATTTGTGAGAGTTCTGTTTGTTCCCCATGGTCTGAGTGCGCCGCTTACGTGAACTTGCCAGTGAAACTTAGTAAAGCCGTGTCCATGCCGACACATAACTAAGTTATTCGCTACAATGACACACCACTTGCTTGGTAACACATAAAAAACACACAAATAAAACAAGCGGAAATATCTAAGCCGCATCCAACAATTGCAACAATCCTTGATTGGACAGCACATATTTAATTGCCTGAATAAATAAATTAACCGAAAAAATATAAAGTGAATACTCCTGGTGTCATATAAATAAAATAATAATAATAAACACCACCCATGCACAAAGTTTACGACTGTCATAAAATGACTAAAAGAAGGATATACGGCCTTCTACTCCCACTTTTTTTTAAATCGGATTGCACTTCGCTCAGATTTGCTTGAAGCGATATCGCACGACATTAAACAAAAATATCAAGAAGAAGTGATTAGCAATAGGAACGAGGGGGATGCGGTCCCCTTACTTACTTAACTAGTTATTCTGATGTTAGAAAGATATGTCTTACTAATACCTTTTCCCACTTAATTGCCTCATAAATGGACGTAAATGGTTCTTAGAAAATTTACGACTTGTGAGAGGTGTTGTCATGAAACGAGTTACCTGAGCCTATCATAATTTTTCTGTGCGACCTGATCCGTTGAATTTTCTTCCAAATGTGAGTTAATTTAATAATAACGTGTTTTACAACTTCAAATGAGTTGTGCGAGTGCGGTGGCATGTGGCTTCAGCCGTAAATTCATTACTTCTCAATAAAACTCTTTATTAGTAAAATTATGATAAAGCCAATATTATCTATATTATGTATTACATCATCTTTTGACCTCGTTGCGCGAGTTTACATCTTCTAAGTGTTTAGACAAAGACTGGAATTGGATGCGTTTCATGGAATTCGTTAATAAATCCAGCGGCATCTGTGGCCCACGTCTTCGAAATCAACTAAACCCCCAATCGTAATGATACTTGGGGTCCGTTTGAAATATTTAATGCTGTAGACCCCCGGACACATGAGTTAGCTCACATTTCTTTATTCACCAAAGTAAACTCGACAACAAATCGGAAAACACAACCAGGTATAAAAATAGTATGCTCCTGAAGACAAAACACTCAACGCAGCGAGGTCAACCACAATTTAACTCTGCGAAACCTCTTTGACGGAGAGCTCTCCAAAATCCATAAAGCTCGTAAAAGTCGCTGGTTTTGTAGTCTAATGGGGCAACACAGAAACTGTGATTATTACCTTGCCCAATTCCCAATACGAGTGTAAAGCCCTCAAGTATTACTCACATCACCAGCAAAAGTATCTACAACACCTCTGCATCATTCCATTAATGGTGGGGTGCACATTTCCCTTTTGCTATTCGTAAGCTCTTTGTGTCGCGACCTGTTGTCCTTGAGGTGGCAAATTGTTAAGATTGCCTTTTAATTAAACCCCATATCTGAACCGTGAGTAAACCCATAACAAAACTGACACTTCTCGCAGAAAAACTACCAAGAAATCAAAGATTCAGAGGTATGTGCACGTGTTTGAAATAGATAATTGTATGAGTATGTGGTAACACCGGTTTTTAAGGCATTCGAAACCAGGCTTGTCGCCATCAGCACTCCACCTAGCAGCAATCTATTCCAAACCGCCTAACAGTAAACTTTGTGACATGAAATCTATCAGATGCTCTTAAGAGGAGAATCGAATATCATCGAGGCTAAGATTTCTGGTTCACACCCAAACGAAGGGCAGTCAATTAATTTTCCGACGGCGGAAGTAGTGTTCATCCCAAAACACTTCTTTGGGAATTTACATCTCACTGGATTTATTTTGCTGCCTCTTGCTACTCTGTTGATGTGTAAATAATAACTATCCGCTGTATCTCAATCGGTTGTATTGTAAAGTATGAAAACAGCATATAATTTTTGAAAGGTTTCCATATCGTTTTCGAAAAACTCACCATTTGGACAGGAGAACAAATCCTGCAAAAATAAAACAAAAAACAATAAATTAAATGCTAATAAATTGAGTTGTCTTTTTTATGTATGTGGGACCTACCTCGGAGGTTACAGATGATATAAGTGCGGTCAGCCATATGACACTGGCCGCCGTTGACCTGGTCATCGCGTAATGGTTGTTTGACGCTCAGCTCGTTTTTAAATACCCTGTTAACAAATATTTATGGAGCATTAATTAGTGAATGTTGCAAAGCTGACCGACAATCAGTCAGTTCATGTTTATCAAATAGACTGCAGAAAGGCACAAAATTGGTTCAAGGAAAAGCAAGAAAAAGTAATTGGAGTACCATCGGTCAAATTCCTCATTGATTGGTTTAATTGTGTAATCTCCGCGGCGAAATAAACAAAAATCTCCTCTTGTGATTAGGTACTGCTGTCACTTGACATTATTGGTATTAATGGCTAAAGTTAAAACCACTTATACTTATTTTAGGTGTTGTTTTTACGTTTCAATGTAACCTATACTATTTAAGATCAGCCTCCCAATAGGGCATTCATAAAATAATCCAAAAAAGGTCTTTAGTCTTCATGGAAAAGCGAATGTATTTCAGCATATACAAAAAACTTCCGGCTATATGAGACAACTTTCTCATCACAATGATAACCACGAATTGTTATTACTGCAAAGCTTATATTTTTGACAGTTAAAAAAACCTCGAACCAAAATACTTTCTAACGAGACAATAATGGTAATACCGTACCAATCGTACGACGGAAACTACACTAATATAAGCCTCGGAAATAAAATTAGAATAGCCTAATGGAATTATCGAAGTTCCTTCATTGAGTTTAAAGATCCGTCTTAGTTGTCCATTTAATAAAGCGATTGCGATATACACACTCGGGCTTTCTAGTCAGCCAAAAACTTAAGCCTGCCATTATCGGCTTTAATACAATAAAGGTTACGCGCTTTCCGCGTGCGAGGCAAGTTTAAGAACATAAGCCTCATAAACGTTCACAGAGGAGTCTCCTGACGACGAAAAAGAAGAATACTACGATCCCGTCGATAATGCACACGTTGATCGTGCAAATACTTTAACCCTTTTTGTAGCAGGGATACTCGCACCTGCTGCGAACTTTAAAGGGGACCTATGCTATGCCTGGATACTTGCGGATACACACGATGAACAGCAAAAGCAATCATCGTGTGTGTATTTCAACCCTTTTGTGTTGAACAAAACGCAAAAGGGATATCCTACCACATATGGTCATCGAGGCAATAAATGAATATTTCGTAATTCTGTTGCTTCGATGGCGATCTTTAATCGCGCTTGGGATTCCGTGGAGGCTAGTCGGGCCTCCACGTTAAACAAAACCAATATCTTTGGAGTCGGAGACAGGATTTTCGCCACAGTAGTACTTGCACTAGTGCACCCTTATGGATTAAGTGAGAATAAGCTACGATACACCTTTTAGTATAATACTTTAGTGCACCACATGGTTTAAGTGAGAATCACCTTTTATTTAACTTTTATTGTAATAACTCTAGTGCACCCTTATGGTTTAAGAGAGAATAATCTAGAATACAACTTTTATTATAAGGACTCTAGTGCACCCTTATGGTTTAACAACAGACGATGAAATATTGTGTCAACATTTTATTAAGTTGTAAATAAAGAAACAAGAATTTAATTAAATATGAAAGGAGAAGAAATCTTTGTATTCATTTCAAGTGTAAAATTAAATCTAATTAAATGGTGATCAGTTCAAATTCTATGGATTACTCAACAACGCACACTGAAGCATATGGGATGGAGGTAGAACCGGTACAGTACGCCTGCACACACATACTTCAGCCCCCATACATCTTTAATGGACTCCGACATGGGACGGTCTGGACTGCCTCCTCTTCAACCTGGCGTTGGAGAAAGTAATCCGTGACTCTGGCGTTACAGCTAGAGGGACTATTATCACCAAGTCCAGCCAGATACTTGCCTACGCAGATGACATCGACATCATCGGTAGAACCGAATCGGCTGTACAGGAATCCTTCACCCAGATCGAGCAGGCGGCACAAAAACTAGGACTGTACATTAATGAGGGAAAAACTAAGTACATGGTGGCAACTTCTGCGAAGAAAAGACCTAACGTTGGTCAAACTATCAGGGTAGTGGAGCACGAATTTGAAGTAGCACAATCCTATAACTACCTTGGCTCAATAGTATCAGCCGATAACAATATGGAAGAAGAAATACGCGACTGGCTGATCATCTCCAAGAAAACCTACTATGGCCTACTATGACTCTTAAATAATTTATCCAGGACATGCAAGCTACTACTGTACAAGACCATGGTCTTACCAGTACTCTTATATGGATATAATACAAATATATAATGCCATGAGAGAGTTGGGTATTCCAAACCAATTGATACGACTTTATAGGTTGACCATGACCAACGTAACAAGTCAACTAAAAATAGCGAAATTGCTGTCCAAACGAATAAACATCTTTAATGGACTCCGACAAGGGGACGATCTGGCCGGCCTCCTCTTCAACCTGGCGTTGGAGATAGCAATCCGTGACTCTGGGGTTTTTTTTACACTAACGCGTGCACAAAAGGAGATTTTGAAGTAACCTTAAATATCAGAGCACGGAGAGAGCGGATGGGGAGGAAGTGGTTAATGAAAGGAGGTGTCGATGTATATTGGTCTTGAATGTCTGAACATCACAACCACCAGGACACACATGATCAGGCAGAACATTCCACATTCGTGTGGTTCGGCTAAAGAATGACTCTATGTTTATTTGTGCGCCTGAAGTCCACTTTCAACGTGAACTGATGCGCATTCACAGATTGACGGGTATCGCGGGAAAATGTCTGATGGGGCGGAACACATTCAGCAAGTTCAGTTGAGCAACGACCGTGGTAATACCTATGGAAAAGAGATAGGCATGATACGTTGCGCCTGTGTTCTAACGACGGAATTGATCGACTTACGACTGAGTCTCCAATAAAGTCTCACTGCTCATTTTTACATCCTGTCGAGCACGTGTAGTGCAGTTTTGGATGTGCCTGACCAAACATGAGAGTTGAACTCAATTTTTGGACGAATATACGCCAGGTTGGATGGAGTGAAGTATCTTTTGCATCTCTTAAGGAACCCCATACATTTGGCTGCACTTTTCGCAGCTTCAAATATCTGATCATTCCAGTTAAGAGTCGAATTAATTCGAGTGCCGACAATTGATAGTTCCTTGGCTTCGTCCATGCAAGTGCCGTTCATAGACAGTATATTTACTTTGGGGCTCGCCTTTGACGACTGAGTTTTTAGGGCATTAAATTCTACTCGGTTAGATAATCGCCACTGATATATCTTGTTGAAGTCTAAATTCAATGTATCAAGCATAAGTTGCTGGTTGGTAGTGACGTTAGAAGAGTTTGGACGCGAGTGTTCGTATGAGTATGCGAAACTCAACGTGCTATCATCAGCAAACGACTGAATTGGGTTGTGAGTAATTGACAAGCGATCATTTATAAAGATCAGGAAGAAAGTGGGTGAGAGTACCGAACCCTGGGGAACACCTGCATTAATTTGATGGGAGACAGATTTGACACCATCAAGAACCACTTGGATTGAACTGCCTGAAAGATAGTCTCTTATCCATTGGATCAGCGAATTGTCCACTCCATATGAATGCAATTTTGACAGAAGGGCTGGATGCCAAACTTTGTGGAAGGATTTTGAAATATCCAATGCGACTACCTTGCTTTCACCGAGGTAGTGAATGGAATGGCTCCACTTTTCGGTAAGGTACGCTACCAAATCTCCTGTGGGCCTAGTGCTACGAAAACCATATTGGCGATCATTAAGGATGTCAATTGATTCCAGATATTTCGAAAGTTGACGGTTGATAAGAGATTTCATTACCTTGGAGAGAATAGAAGCTAGTGCTATGGGTCGATAAGAACAAAGGGATGATTTGTCACCCTTTTTAGGAAATGGCTGAATGTTCGCTGTCTTCCGTCTATTTGGGAAACGGCCAGTAGAATAAGACAAATGGAAAAGTTTCCGCAGTGGTTTAGCGACTGAAGAGGATAATCTCAATCATCCAAGAGGATTGGGAGAATTCCGTCAGGACCAGCGGATTTGTGTGCGTTTAGCTCTTTGAATGCGCGGTCAACAGTACACGTTCGGAAGCGAATCTGGTTCATGGTGTGCTGGTTATGCTCAAGTTGAGCCGGAACTGATGTGGTATCAGGCGGCGTTGAGTTGGCTGCAAATTGTGCAGCAAGTAGATTCGCCTTCTCTATTGCAGTGGTGACTGGTTTGTCATCGACTATAAGCGATGGAATTGATGACGAGACTGAGTTTTGAATGTTTTTCATGAATGCCCAGAAGTTTCTACTACCTGTGGGAGAGTGTAGTATCTCACTCTCTGATCATGCAAGAACATGGCGCGATGAATATACGCATGGCAGTCATTTCTAGCTCTTTTAAATCTCTTCCGGTTTTCCTCAGTTTGCTTGATTTATACAACCGGAAGCTCAACTCTTTAGGCTTAAGAAGGGCTTCTCTGCACCGGAATCGAACCACATATTTTTGTTGGGTTTGATACTCTTTACTCTGTGTGGAATAAAGGTCCGCATGCCAAGTAGAATCGTGTCTGTCTATGTGTCCGCTATAGAGTCAACATCGTTATTGCGGAAAAATATTGACCAATTTAACCTTCCAAAAACGTCATTCAGACCTACTGTCACCAAGTCCAGCCAGATACTTGCCTACGCAGATGACATCGACATTTTCGGCAGATACGATTCGGCTGTACAGGATTCCTTCACCCAGATCGAGCAGGCGGCACAAAACCTGGGACTGCACATTAATGAGGGGAAAACTAAGTACATGGTGGCAACTTCTGCGAAGAGAAGACCTAACGTTGGTCAAACTATCAGGGTAGTGGAGGCCGAATTTGTAGTAGTGCTTTAACTACCTTGGGTCAATAGTATCAGCCGATAACAATATGGAAGAAGAAATACGCGAACGGCTGATCAAATCCAACAAACTCTAGTATGGTCTATCAAGGCTCTTTATATCCCGAAATTTATCCAGAACATCCAAGCAAGTACTGTACAAGACCATGGTCTTACCAGTACTCATGTGGATCCGAGAGCTGGGTGCTCAAAGCCGCGTTCAAGAGGAATGTCTTAAGGAGAATTGTTGGCCCCGTATGAGAGGGGTGCCGATTCCGGAGAGACTACAACCATGGGTTGTACGCGATCTACCTTGAAGCTAACGGTGTAAGAAAACTCAAGCTGGGTAGACTCCGGAGCCTGCCTGGAAATTCCTTTGTGGAAGGATGAATGGATGGCGACAGGGTGGCAGACCTTGTCTAGGGAGTGCTAAACTGGATGACATCGGCTCGAAATCGGGACCGGTAGAGAGACTTGCTATTTAAGCTCAAAACCGGATTCTGGTTGTAGTGCCGATGATGATGATGATTATACCACCTGTAAATTTCAGACATACCGCAGCCTTAATCACCCAATACTGTAATATTGAATTACGCGCCTGGAAGTGCCAACTGGATGATATCGGCTCGAAAACGGGACCGGTGGAGAGATTTGTTAAATAAGGCCATGGCCGGATCCCGGTTGTAGTCCCGATGATGATGATGATGATGAACTACAAATAGTTTTCAATCTTTGTATGGTGTCTTGTATTTCTGTTGTTGTTGTTATGTTTCTTTATGTTATGGGTAAACGTTCAGTATTCCCTGAAGACAGTAATGAATACAATTATGATATAATGCAAAACTGTTTTGTATAGTATAGAGATCTCGTGAAAAACTAGTAAATTATCATTGCAAATATTTTTTTAAAGTAGATTTGATTCAATATTTAATCTAAAAAGTAAATTTGGTTCGATATTTAACCTAAACAGGTAAAGTATTTTCTTTCTATTTTAAATAAATGCGTGTTTATGTAATTAGATATCTCTTTCGAAATATCTTACATATCTGTGAAAACATAGTCAAGCCTCAAGGTTCAATTGATTGAATTCTGTTTACCCAGTCTAAACTTATATGTTGCCTCAATCTAACTATTGAAGATTATTCATCAAGGAATTAAGTTACCTATGGTAATTACTTGGTTCTGTTAGTCGGCCAACTACCGCCAAAGTAGTGTCAGTTTTGACACCAAGGTGCGCCGGTACTTCTTTGTCCTAACCTCGTCGTTCATTTCCGCACTCATTGTGTAAAGTAATGTAATGGGACGCAAATAACCTACTCATGTCTTCCACTAGCCTATTAACTGTTATTAATCTAATTTATGTCGAAGAGAAGAGAATAAAACAATATATTTATATATATATATATATAAAGAAGTTATAACTATATCGAATAAGTAGGTAGATAGGTGAGTCGGATTTTTCGACAAATTTCCCGTGCGCCCTCTCCTCAGGTTCAGATATTGTCTTACACTGCACACCATCTGTCTGAGGCAGCATTGAGATTTTGTATTACATTTCATGGGCGTGCAAAGTGGTAATACTTAAATATTTATTCCCGCCTTCTTCGGTATTTTATCATCTGCATTTTTATCGTCTTTAACCAGACTTATAAACTGGTAATGCCAGCTGGTGCTCCACTTGAAGGTGGAAATAAAATATCTTTTACATCTTCTCCGAGTGCGGCAAGTAATTCCCGTAAAAACAATTTCAGGCGGACTATGAAGGTAAACCAGAATGCATTTGTTGTGATATTAGATAGCTTTGGTTAGATATTTTCAAAGCTAGTAGTTCATTGCAATGATAAGGAAGCTGAATTGTGCGGTTGCTACACCAGCCGCGTACATTGCCGACGATCGATTGCAAATTCAATTTTTTCGTAACTTTCGAAAGTTACGGCAAAATGTCCCACGCCTTCAATTCGTGGCACAGCTGGTGTGATCAATTTTCTAATGGCTTTCACATCAAATAGCAATTACACATTTTCTCCGTATTTACTTTTGTTTCGCCACACTTTCTGTGGTCACTTGGTTTCTTTTCTATCAGCTTGACCACCTAATAAGACAAACAAGAGAGGCAAAAAACACATTTATAGTAATCAATCATATTGTAGATACACATATCGCAGATTGTGTTCCATCCGATGACTACGAAAGTCCCTAAAAACCCAGTTGCTCAGCGTAAAAAGAAAAAAAAGAAAACAAACGACACCATTGAAAGTTAGTGGTAACCACTGAATTCCAACCAGTTCGTGTACATCGAAAAATGCATTTCGAACAGTTACATTGAGAATGGTAAGAAAAAATCCGACATGTAGGTCTACACCGACAGCCAGTAGCGAGACACAGATACTCACTAGCACAGACACACGGATCGGGGACAGAGGTGCGTACCTGTTTGGAATATTAACCATATTAAGCAGAGACTTTTCCAGTTTCTAGGCTTCGGCCGAAAGCTGACTTCATGGTAAGGGTAGGACGGCAAGCTGCGGCGGCGAACATAAACAATGTCTACCTATCTGAATGGAGAAATATTTATAGTTTCTCCTCGCCGGTTGTGCAGTCGGTCCAGTGTTCGACAGAGGAATTTCAAAGCCTTCTCCAAAGTTTGTTAGCTGCAAAACGGCGAAACTAGGTAAATAAGGCGGGACCAGGCCGGTTGCGACATTTTAGGCAAGCTGCCTTTGTGGTGCTCAGGGCACCGTACGACCACACAAAAGCCACACGTGTACAGCCCACGAATATAATCAAAGATAATATTTCTTCGAAAAACTTCTGATCGTTGTTACCTAGTGAAAGTTGAAGGTTGTTTTTAGTTTGAAATGCCATCATCGACTGGCAAGTGGAGAGAATCATCCTTTGAAGATGATTCAGTTGTTAAATGTCGAAAGTCTATCCCGTCACGACTTAGAAGAGATGCTGGTGTTTGTATCTAACCGGTCTAAGCATCTTTGGTTCACCGCTCGCGAATGCTGAGGTACACCGCAAGGGAGGTGTGACTGGTGGGTTCATTGCGAATCCAAAATCCGGGTTTTACAGTTGATTTCTGATGATTTCATCGACTCATTCTTGCATTAAAAGATTTGTTATTATTAGAACATCGTTTGGTGGGATTGTGTCATTTGAATTTATAGAAACAACACTGTGCTAAGTAAATAATTGGCGACAGAACCTGTTTTTGAATGGAAGATGTGACAAAAACGAGCATATCGTTTTAAAACTAATTCTGTGTTTCTAAGATACCTTCGTCGATCTATGGGATCTTCTTTAACGCGACAACTAGGTTGTTTTCATTTCAAGCGAATGCTATTAATACTAGTAGATTAAATTTTAATATAATTTTTTTTTCTTCATTTATTGAGTAAAATCTACCTTAGAGGTTAAGATACAGCCGTCATAAACAAAAGGAGTTGCTGTCTGAACTTGCCTTACATTTTTTAGATATTTTTCAAATACTTGTCATATATTCATCAACACGATGATGAATTCTAATTTATTTACGACAGGAATTGATATTTTAAATAAACTTATTTTAATTTAGTACGGAATTACATGAGGGAGAATTAATCTTAACTTATCCTGGATAATCCAGCATAACAGGTCAATTGAAAAGTCCCTGGCCTGACACATAGATGGCGGCACTAGAATTAAATCCATATGATTTTTAGTTAGCCCTAACCTTCAAAAGATGCGTGTATAGATTTGACAGCTGTCGGATCATTAGTTTGTGAATTATAGTATTTTGAGTGAAGCAACTTCTGTTATTGTGAAAAAAATGGATAAAAAGGAATTTCGCGTGTTGATAAAATATTGCTTTTTGAAGGGAAAAAATACAGTTGAAGCAAAAACTTGGCTTGATGACGAGTTTCCAGACGCCGCCCCAGGAAAATCAACCATCAAGGATTGGTATGCTAAGTTTAGACGTGGTGAAATGAGCACCGAAGACGGTGAGCGCAGTGGACGCCCAAAACAGGTTGTTACCGACGAAAACATTAGAAAAATCCACAAAATGATTTTGAATGACCGTAAATTGAAATTGAATGAAATAGCAGGCACTCTAAAGATATCAACTGAACGTGTACATCATATCATTCACGAATATTTGGGTATGAGACAACCCAACTGAACCTCTGCAGAAAAGTCATGTACAAACCGAATGGTCTCTCTCCCAAAGTCAAATCATTTATCTACAAACAAATAATCAGACCCACTCTCACATATGCATGCCCGATATGGTACCATATCACACCCGCCCAAATGGAGAAGCTACGCATTTTCGAAAGGAAATGCTTCAGACTTATCACTGGCCTCAACCGACATCCTAACTCCCACAAATATTACAACAGTAGTTCGCTCTACTATGCCGCTAATATTGAACGTATAGATCGACGCTTCCTCGAGCTGTCCATCAAATTTATCGAAAATCTTCCCAATAATCCCAATCCGATAATAAATGCGCTCACATCGACTCCGTCAGACAACCGAACTGCCTACCCGAACTGTCTCCACACCAGAACCCTCTTCACCTCTGGCAGGTTGGTCAACAACTCCAATGAGATCGTATACCACAATACTGAACTCTCACCTCACCAGTTTAAATATTGTAATATACAACCATTCTCTAATATCTTGCGTTTCAACGACCAATCGGAAAATGTTCCCCCAACCCATATCCCCGACTCATAGTACCCACCCTAACCCAAATTCCACCCATCAACCACTATACCTCCCGCCCCACCCTATTCTAACTTATTGTAATAATAATAGATTTAATAATTAGATAAGCTAGGCTAAGCTAAGTTAAGTTAAGTTAAGCAAATTAGTTATAGGTTAAGTAAATAATTATATCCTGGTTTTCTGACCTTTTCCAGGAATCCCCACCTACTCCTATCTTGTCCACCCATGAAATATATAACTTTATAATAATGTTTGAAAAATGTACTAGCAAGTATGTGTAAACGATTAAAGCTAAGATAATTATAAGTTATCTGTATTACTTATTGTAACAAATCATTTATGGTCAATAAATACAGAAATGTAAAAAAAAAAAAAAAAAATTGGGTATGAGAAAGCTCTGTGCAAAGTGGGTGCCGCACGAGCTCACTTTTGACCAAAAACAACGACGAGTTGATGATTCGGAGCAGTGTTTGGAGATGATCAAGCGTAATAAACCCGAGTTTTTGCGTCGATATGTGACAATGGATGAAACATGGCTCCATCATTTCACTCCGAAGTCCAATCAACAGTCATCCGAGTGGACTGCACACGATGAACCCGCCCCAAAACGTGGAAAAACGCAACAGTCGGCTGGCAAGGTTATGGCGTCTGTATTTTGGGATGCGCGCGGAATAATTTTCATCTACTATCTTGAAAAAGGAAGGACCATCAACAGCGACTATTACACAGCGTTATTGGGCCGTTTGAAGGACGAAATCGCCGAAAAATGACCGCATTTGAAGAAAAATAAAGTGCTGCTTCACCAAGACAATGCACCGTGTCACAAGTCAGTGAAAACGATGGCAAAAATCCCTGAATTGGGCTTCGAATCGCTTCGGCATCCACCGTATTCTCCAGATCTGGCCCCCAGCGACTATTTCCTGTTCTCAGATCTCAAAAGAATGCTCGCTGGGAGGAAATTTTCGTCGAATGAAGAGGTGATCGCCGAAACTGAGGCCTATTTTGAAGCAAAGGACAAATCGTACTACAAAAAAGGTATCGAAAAGTTGGAGGGTCGCTATAATCAGTGTATCACCCTTGAAGGGAATTAAGTTGAATAAAAAATAACGAATTTTGCCAAAAAAATGTGTTTTACCATGGAAGGCCGGGGACTTTTCAATTGACATGTTAGAATGACTACCATGAAAGTAGAACCACTTTCTATTCTCTTACACTAAGAATTAATGCAACTAGATTTTAGACCAAAGGTAAAACTGTTGTAAATTGCTCGCTTTTATTATACGAGGGCAGGTCAATAAGTCCTTAGAATATCTAAGAGATGGCGCTAGTTGCATCCCTAATAGTCTGTTTTTAGTGAGCATCATCCCTCGCTAGGCATCTGTCAAATACAATATACAAATACTTTGTAGGTGCCTGTTAAATTGGGTATGAAAAAAATATCTCCAAGGTGGGTGCCGCATTTGTCCTCAGCTGAGAACAAACGCAACTGTGTGGTCTCTTCTAAGGGTCTTTCGGAGCGCAAGCGTCTCAACCCAGATGAGTTTCTGTGCAGATTAGTAACTGAAGATGAAACATGGGTACACCACTACACTCCCGAGTGTAGTGGATTGTTAAAAGCTAACGGACTTCAAAGAAGGCAAAGTCGGTGAAATCAGCTGGAAAGGTTATGGCTGCTGTATTTTAAGATGCACGTGACATTATCTTCATTGACTATTTGAAAAAGGGGCAGACGATAGCTAGACAGTATTATACGCCATTATTAAGTCAGCTAAATCAGAAATGGGCTCCTCGATAGTATAGTGGTTAGTATACCCGCCGGTCACGCGGGCGACGGGAGTTCGATTCCCCGTCGGGGAGCCTCTGGCGCAAGACTTAATGACCTTGCCCGGAAAATAACAAATCATTATGGAAAATTTAACAAGCCTCAGGACTTGCTAAATAAGGCCAAGACCGGCTCCCGGTTGTAGTGCCGATGATGATTAAATGAGAAATGAAAGAAAATTCCCCAGGATAATGCACGAGTGCATACCTGACCAGTTTCAATGGCTAAAATTGAAGAATTGAAATTCCTATTCACCAGACCTTTTTTTTTTACACAAACGCGGGGGGAATTGGAGTACCCTTAAATGTCGGAGCACAATGCGAGCGGATCTGGCCCTGAGTAACATCTTTTTATTTTCAAATTTAAAAAAATTGCTCAGCGGATAACGGTTTTCATCCAATGGGGAAGGATGTCATCGTACACACAAATGCTTACTTTGAGGAACTACCACGATCATACTTTTCTGAAGGCTTAAAAAGTTGGAGGGACGTTTGTCAAGTGTATTTGAACTAGAAGGAGATTATGTGGAAAAGTCAAAACAAATTTTCCCAAAAAAAAAAAACGGTTTGTCTATCTTTTTCTAAAGACTTATTGACCTGCCCTCGAACATGCGCACAAAAAAGTGTATATAATATCCCTTAACGTCAATGCATAAGGCTAACTTATACCACGTTGTATAAAACAAATTAACGTATTACTCAACTCCTCAATTAGGCAATACGAGACACTAAAAAAATGCCACAAGACAGATTCTAAGGGCCCTTAAATGTGAAAGCTCAATGCGAGAGAAAGAAAAGATGCAACAAGCACGGGAACCCCTGATATTTTTTAATGTACAAGCGCTGAAGTTATCATTCGGCGCAGGCTAATAACCTTGCCCGTAAAAATAAATTATTATGGAAAATTTAACAAGCCTCGAGACTTGCTAAATAAGGCAAAGACTGGATCCCGGTTGTAGTGCCGATGATGATGATGATGATGATGAAGCTATCGTTGGAACTCTAACGAAATCAGAAAATGGAGATTAATCTTCGAACAAAAGAAATGGAAAAATTAATGTAGATATTGAAATGATCCTAATATCCCTAAATATCGAAGCACAGTCCGCGACGGAAAAGAGATAAGGAATGGAAGTATTGATGTACTTTGGCACAATGGTGGCCGTTGATGGAGTTACCTTTGAACGCGAATTGATATGCACTCTCTGAACCATGGGCATCGCAGGAGAATGCTTGAAGAGCTAATGCATTCGCCAAGTTCCGTTCTAACAACCGAACAGAAAAGTTTGCGCCTGGCTTCCCAATGAGTCTCATTTTTCGTATTTGCATCCTATCAATATATATACCTGCGGTTGTGTTTTAGATGCACCTGGAAATTGAACACAAATATACCCCTTGAAACTGTAATAATGGTAGATGGGGCGAAATATTTATTGTATCTCTTAACGAATATAATTTATATATAAATTTTTTTAATTTTTGAGGCTACAAATGTGTTCAATAGCGAATTGAATTAATTCGGGTACCAATATGTGGCATTGTCTTCTCTACCATACCTACAATGGCCTACATCTACATTGGGAGCGTTCTTTGACTATAAGAGGCACTACATTCCGCTCGGTTAAATCCTCCTAATTGGTACAATACAAGTCCCAGAAGTATCCGACCTGACATATAGATGAAGATTGTTATTTGAAAAGTATGACTACAATAGAGAATATCAGTCTTACAAAGCTCAAATGAGACGTTGATGTTTTTCGTTGTTAAGTTTTTTCTTTTTGTTGACAACAATCAATAGAGAATTGTGGCGAGAATGGACAGCGACAGAACCGTACGTAGAATTTTTGATGAAAGACTTACGGGAAAGGGACCGATAGGAAGGCCGCGACGGAGATGGGAGGATAATGTAAGGGGGTGACCTTCCCGAAGTCGGATCAGGCTGCGAAGAGTGAAGGAAAAGTTCACAAGACACGGAACGATGGCATAGTCGAGTCAGTGAGGTCATAAACTTTAAGGTTCCTACAGCCCAATAAATAGGAGCATCAATAGTGAATGCTCTGAATGAGTTTGTAAACATGAAAAAGTTCGTCGTCGTTGGGTGATGCACTTTCAAAAACTTCAGACCAACGAATATAGAAAAACAGATATCAAAACATAGTTAGACTCTCCTCTGGTGTGTCTGCTCCGTTGTTTCTAACTGTCAAACATTAGGGGGGATGACGAACATCGCAAGACTAATGACCTTACCCGGAAAAAGACAAATCATTATGGAAAATTTAACAAGCCTCAGGACTTGCTAAATAAGGCCAAGACTGGCTCCCGGTTGTAGTGCCGATGATGATGATGACGAACATCGAGCATCCTCAGTAGCTAGATGGATGTGTGCCGAGTGACGTAGGAGGCAGATGAATCCGAAGTTCTATGAGTGAACCCAGTGCGTCGAACGGAAAAATGATGCGTAAAGTCCTGATTTACTAGACAATGTACTGCAGAATTGATAGAACAGCGAAAGACTAACCACTGGTACGTGTGGGGAGATAGAATATTTTTCTCGACTACTATATGCTATGCTAATTGCAATAGTGGCGCAATGCTAATAACCTCATCCGGAAAAACATATTATGGACAGTTTAATGAAATTTTACTTGCTAAATAAGGCCAAGACCGGATCCCGGTTGTAGAGCCGATGATGATGATGAATTCCAATGGTGTACGAATCTGATGACTTTTAATTTTTTGGTTTTTCCTTTAGTGATTCATCATAATATTGCGTGTTCGTGTGTGTCGTGTCTTTTGAAGCCACCATAACTTCTTACCCGAAACAGAGGAAGAGTCTAGACAATGGACTGAAAGATTGGAATTGGCTCTAACGAAGCAAAGACAACTCCATCTGTAGGCAAGACCATGGCGTCGGGATTGCACCTTGGATATATTAATTATCTTCAGAAAAGAAAAGTAAACGGCGAGTATTTTGCGAACTTATTGCTGCGTTTGAGTAAAGAAATTATTAGAAAAACCACCGAATTTGTGATAAAAAAGTTTTATTTCATCTAAACCAGTTGACACATCCGTTATCGCGATGGCCAAAACAGTATGTTCAAGTTCGTTAACGACTATTTAACGGAGCACGAGTATACTCACTATAATCAAGCTATTGAACATCGCAAACTATGCAGAGAAATAGAAATATTTTCCCCAATGTTTTGTTTTCTTAATTATGTCGGCTACCCTTGGAACTGCTTTCGAATATTGTTAATGTCGGATTCCAATGGGTTCAGCTGATTTGAGACCTTATAATTGGTATGAGGTTTACAGAAGTTGATCGGGACTTTTTGAATGAGTATTAGAAGCTAAACGTATTGTTGGGGTGAATTTTGTTGTGGATAACATTGTACACACGGGAATATTTATAAACATGAGAAACAGTGGATGAAATTAGGAAGTCCTAGGGAATATCAGCACTATTTTGATATAGACAGATTGAACACTGTCCAGAACATTGAGTGGCTAGAAACATACTCTCTTAACCGTTTAATTAGTCTACCTTCAATTCTACAAGAATATAAGTTCAACAAGACGTCTAGGCGCCACACTCTGTCGAACCCTTCTGAAATACCGGACGTGACAATGTTATTTTCACCAAACCGTAGTATTATTTCACTTATTGCTGAGGTCATTTGTGGAATGATTCCAAACATTTCGAAAGTTGACGGTTAATCAACGACTCTATAACCGTCGAATTAACCCATTTTTGCTATGGATCGATGAGGAGAGGGAGATGGTGGTTCGACCCATTTGGGAAATGGTCGGATATTCTTTGACTTCCTTTCGTTTTTTTTTTCTTTATCTTATTTTGCCTCTTTCATCGAAGACAAACCTGTACCATATGCTCCCGCAGTTGCTATTTTTTTCTCGACCGGATCCATCAGCCAAGCCCCAAAAGATGATCAAGGATTTCTCCCAATCATTTCACGAAACCTATAGCTTAAAGGGTGGTATTTCACCGGCCGGCTGGGAATACAAATCCAACCTGTCATTCAATAATTGTGCAAAACTGCACAACAGAAGGAGTTGTCAGTTGAATCTGCTTATACGCAAACAAATGCATGGCACAATCTTCTTAACAATTCAGTCATGGAAGCATATGAAGAAAAATATTCATGTCTTCAATAAAGGGAGAATGTCATTGCAGACCAGCGATTTGAATACAAGTGAAGGAATGTATGAGAGCTCTGTATTATCGATGTGATTCATAAAATCCCAGAAATGTGTACTACCTGTTGATCAGTGTAATATTTTTGTATCTTTCTTGCGCACTGACCGTGAGTCTTGCTGTCATACCTAATCTTCCTCGAGTTCCCACCAGTTTTGCTCTGTATTACTCAATTTAATTTGTACATTTTTAAAATCTTTGACCGACTTTAAATGCTCTTTACCCTACGTAGATTTATAGCCATTATTACATTACTTATAAAGTCAACATCGTTTTGGGGAAGAATGACGACCATCATAACTCGTTCACCACTAGAATTGGCACAGCAAACAAGTAGCTTGGACCAAGTGGAAGTGTTCCGAAACGGAACAACAATCAACCGAAAAAGTTTTGGCCCGCATTTTTTTGGGAGTCACACGGCGTATCATTGATGGACTATCTTAAATGAGGAACTAAAACAGGCGAATATTATGCGCCATTAATGGGACGATTTAAGTATGCAATCAAGGAACTATGACGGTAACTAAAAAAGAAAAGAGTTATTTTTCTCGCAAGACAATGCACTATATTACACGTTAATGAAACCAGGTTAACGAATTACACTGTGAATTGCTTCGCCATCAACCATATTCTCCAGAACTAGACACCAACCGCTCTCAAGACTCGCAATATACTCTCGCCCAATGTAACGTAAATAATAACTCTTCATTGATAATCACTTACATAATATTGGACGAAACTGGCTCAAATTTTATCAGTCATGGTTTGAAATACCGGAGAATGTTGATTTATAGTATTGTTTATATTTATTTATACCTGTTGATGCCATTGTTACGTAGTAACCCCCCAACCTTTGTCCCAACGGGAGAAATTTAAGGGGATATTCTGGTGTCGAGCGCCAAATTTGAATGTTTTTTAGAATTGTGTTAAAAAAAACCAAAAATATTTTTATTATCGGATTTTTGCCCAATATTTATTTATAACATAACAAAATAAAAAAAATAAAACAAAATTTAAACAAAAATGTCGAAAATTTCCAAAATTCCAGAGTGGTGAAGTGGGGGATTGACACAAAAGCGTGCGTCCTGATTGGCATGATTTTGCCTCTTCTAATTAATTGAAAAAAAAAAAAAAGGATTCTAAATCCGTGAAGGTGTTGCAATCCTGCCTACCTCGAAGAAATAAAAAAAAATTGTTCACAAAATGGCAACCGTTTGAAAAAAGTTTTGATTTTTCTCATTATTTTTTTCCGGTTATTAATTTTTTTAAAATAAAGCTTTGTATGGACTTTAGAGCGTTATATCAAGAAGGTGTGTACCGAATTTCAGATCAATCGGTTCATTAGAACTTGAGATATCGTGTCAATAGTCTTGAAAAAAGTGGTTTCGCGCAAGAACGCGTTTAAAAATTTCGGGGTATAGTAGCTTCAAGCGACGTAATACTGCGCTCTGCTTAGACTTTGTTAGTGGCCAATTCCTGATCCATATAACTTCTTCTTTTTCAAAAAGCAAATTCCTCAAACTTCTCTCTGATAGTCGTGCTGTTCTAGCTTCCCTCGAAGCAGCAGATGCTCGTACTTCAGAGCGATCAATTCTCGTTTCTTTTAAAAGCAAACGTATGGGCTTCAAAACCAATAATTACACACACAACAGACAAAGGGTTTGTATTTGGTGAGTATGTACCGTCTATTGTTTAAATCGTTCCTGCAGAACCGGTTTAGTTGCCGCATCACTAAAGCAGCTGTAACTTCGCCAATTATTGTAATTTAAAATTTTCTTTTGGACAACATATTCTTAAAAGTATAAACTATAAGACAATATAAAAAAAATCGAAACCAGATTTACATAACATATAAAACATTTAAACAATTCAAAAATTAAACACGTACATTACAAACAATTTCCATTTTTAAATTAAAACATAAATTTTTCAAGTAAACCTTTACATTAAAAAACATTAATTAATTACATACGTTACGTTTTTCCAAAATCAGGGGTTCCCCAGGGCTATTTATTCTAGCCATTAACGACATGGGCTCTAGTATTAAACACTCCTCAATCTCACTTTAGGCTCCTCTATAGTATAGTGGTTAGTATACCTGCCTGTCACGCGGAAGACCGGGCTTCGATTCCCCGTCGGGGAGCCTCTGGCGCAAGACTAATGACCTTGCCCGGAAAAAATATATCATTATGGAAAATTTAACAAGCCTTAGGACTTGCTAAATAAGGCCAAGACTGGCTCCTGGTTGTAGTGCCGATGATGATAATGAATCTCACTTTACTCGGGTGATACCAAACTTTTCAAGACAATCCGTCCTCCTCTAGATTTCTCACTTCTCCAATCGGATCTTGACAGCTTTTCGATTTGGTGCCAAAGCAATTACCTTGAACTGAATATCGCCAAATGTAACACAATTGCCTTCTCTCGAAACGCCCCCCCCCCCCCCCCCCCCGCCCGCCGCGCCAAGCTCCTATCTCTTATTTACCCAACCTATAACATCGGTTAAATCTATTCATGACCTGTGCATCCTATGTGTCAAGGAGCTTAATTTTACCGCACATATTGACGACATAATCCCCAGGGCCAACGCCGCCCTTGGCTTAGTGAAACCCTGGCCGAAAGAATTCGCTTTGCCCTCTGAGGACTAAACTAGGAAAATCCGCTGATTCTACCGCCATACACACTGCATACACCATACACTTGACGAGCACAGAATCCATGCCGACATTATCTTCATCCACCACCTTCTGCCAGGCTCAATCAATTGCCCAAGCCTGCTCTCCTCCTAACCCTCGTCTCTTCTACTTACCCGCCCATCACACTTTATGGATTTAACGAGCCCATCTCGCGAAGGCTACAAAGAACCAACTCTTTCCACCTCCTTTGACTTCAACCTCTCCACTCCCCTTCTGAAACGCCGTCTCATAACATACTCGTCCTACCCGCCCTACCTTTTCTCTACCGCTCTCAAACAAGTTTTCCTCCACAAGCATACGCCCCCCCCCCCCCCCCCCCCCCGCCAACCCTCCGCCCAACTTCAACCACACCCATCCTGCTCTCTAACCTCGTCCCCCTACCAGGCCGCACCTACACCGTTCACCCCCGCTGACTCACAAATGTCACAAATAGCACACTTAAATACACTCGCCCTCCCCCAGCCTCCTACCACCCCATTCGCCCAGTTTTCTTTTTCTTTTTCTTTTAATACTCTAGATATTCAGTTAGTCCGTAAGCTCATTTATAATGCTTCAATTAAGTCAAATAAATGAGGGTTCTAGCCTCACTAAACTACAAACAATTATCACAGTTTCAATTTAGACTTAAATATAAAACACAATGTACATTTTTGTCTACACATAACACAAAAATATAAAAGTACATTACATTCGTTTACAATTTCACATAGTTAAACACATAGAATTTAAATTGAAAACAAAAAATATATAGCTGGTACTTAAACCGGGTACTTTCCCCGGTGATGATATCTTCGAATAGTTTCGAAATTGATCATAGCCGAGATTCATCGTTGGGACAAGGGAAAAGATCAACAAAGAAAGAACGAAAAAACAAAAAATAACCATGGTGACAGTTGTGAAAAAGACAATTGGTTTGTAGAAAAGAAACGTTTTTGAAGAAGTGAGTTTTTAAAAAATGTAAAGAAGAAAAAAAAAGGGAAGAGTAGAAAACCTGCGAAAGTAAAGTGAAGTAGAAGCGCGAGTAAAGTTAGTGAATTAAAATAATCATTCAACCGATTGCTGTTAACATATCGAAGAAGAAATAAAGTGACGTCAAACAAATGAAAATTATGGTTTTATATTTCGTGCAACCCATCGACGACCAGGCGCAGCAGGGAAGTAAAAGTTAACGAACCCAGGCGGGGAATCAGGCTGGAACACTAACCGCGGGCAAGGCAGATAAGGAAAACTGTGAGTACCCCATTTTGTCATATAATATATATATATATATATATATATATATATTCGTGTGGTGGAAATAATTACAACAATTGAGTGCCCACTCTTCCCTTGAAAATAAATATAAGCGCGGTGAGGTTACCTTTAACACCACCTATATATCAGACGAGGGGCTTATTGAGCAGCCCCGTGGTATCCCTGTCGAAGCACAGGTCACAACCTCTCCGAATACACCCCACAAACCTACTAATGATAGGACATCATTCGAGATTTGACGCATGCGTAATGCAGGGCAAAAAGGGAGGAATTGATTTCTCACATTCATTAGCATTCCGTACTGAACTAAACGCAACTACTTGGATGCGGATTCTGACTTCAGATTCCACAGAAAACTGGTCACACGTACCTATAAGTTAAATTTCGTATCGTATATTTCTTTAAGATATTCACGAAAGGTTGCGTTACCGAAATCTGATAATAAGGATAGATTCACTAACAGTGTGGACAGTTGTATTTGTTCTCGCATGTCATAAATCTGAGTAGATCACGCAAAATTCAAGTCACCTGTGAAACCTTAGCTCTCACATATACACAATAAAAATTGTGTTTGTTCTCGAACCAAAGAGCACAAATGGTAAACACATCCATATACTTCTTCAACATCCACTCATCCATAATACTATACCCAAACAAAGAAATCTACAATGGTGGTATATGAGCACTTCAGTCCTTGTATTGCTCCATATCTACGGTAGACTGTTTCTACAAAATTGTTGTGCCGTTTCAAAAGGAAGTTTTAAGTATTTGACTTCATCTAAACATACATAACTAAATTAACCCACATATTTTATTTATATAACGTCGTAAAGTAATGAACGCGCTGGTTTGTCAACATCTTAAATTACTCTTATCTTCGTTTGATTGTATTTTCTGTCAGGTACTACTTCGCAGACCCGTTTAAGCAAATTGGTGATCAAAGTACTGACCTATTATGCTGAAACTAAATATGTGTGGAGAGAAATCATAGAAGAAATCGCATGCTAACCTACTTTGCACCTACTCACATCTTCGGTGTTCTCCTCTACCACCCGTATGCTTCTATCGACCTGATCGTTCGCCCCATTAACTGTTATGCATGTAAACTGGAAACCACATCCTCACCTTGACTTTAGGAGCAGTAAGATAATTTCCGTAGGAGTCTCGCAAACACCTATTTGCCAACAACGTTTCGCAGATGAAAATAAAATGACTTTCTTATACGAAAACTTCGACACAAGCGGAAGTAATTACATAGAATATGATATAGTAAACGAATCTTACAAACATCTTCTACGACGACCGAATCTCTCAGAGAATAGAAAAGTCAGAGATAAATAATTAGATTGACCACATATTGGGTTATTGAATATAAAGCGATGGAGGTTTGAGGTAAAACGTAAAGAAAACAGCATACCAAGATTTTCCTTGGATTGGACAAAGTTTGGTGTCTCGTGGAAACTTAGCTCTGAATTGGATATCAGTCGATATTAATCATACTGTGGGTGATTTCAGATGGCATCAGTAGGGATAAGCATTCTTAAGTGTGATCGTACTCTCATTGAAGTAATCGCCTTTAAAACCGTAATTTAAGCTAATGCTCATAGAGATGATGGAGCTACTCGTAACAAAGCAGACCATGGGTTGATCAGTAAACACGAATGAAGTTGGCAGAGCTGAAAAAATTAGTTATATGATGACACCATCGAGTTACTAAGCCGGTCCCAAAACAATAAAAACTCAGGATGGATGATTGTTGCGGATTCGCACTGGATGCAACCAGCGAATTCGTAACTGAATGCAGCCCTTAACAACAAAAGAATAACAAATGTCAGCAACCAGCTGAGAGACAATAAATTCTTTGGTTGTCAAGGAAGGTTGGCGACCACAGATCGCAACATTTTAATCCTCAATAATCTTTCAATCAATTTAAATAAAGTAATCGTATATTAACCAGAAATAAACCGAGTTTGATGAAGGAATCATTCTGGAAGCTCTGCTGCAATTCATCGAAGGTATTCTCATTTTCCACTTTAACTAACCATTGGTTTCAGAAATCATTGTTGCGGACGCCATTGCTTTGGCACATCCAGTCTCGTGTTTGTGGCCGCATCTGGAGATTCCCCAACGACATTCATCGGTCGGCGAAACCCAAACACGTGTCGCCCTTGCCCAACCAAAGTGCACGTCAGGAGACATCACTGTTCCTGACGCCAGGCCCACAACAAAATAAAAACCATTGTTCGTGGAAGGTGTGTTCAACGCTTGTTGAACATACGAGGGTTGCCTCTTATGTTTCGGGATTTGGCAACCCTAGTGTTGTCGTAAAGTTGGACATTTTTGAGGTTATACGCACTCAGAACGTTTTGACATACGAGCGCTATTTGTGTTGTTTACAGTAACTTAAAAGATTCATCTCGGCCCAAAAATGGAATTAAATCGTCAACATTTTCGTGCGATTATTTTTTACAACTTTCGGCGTGGATTAACTCAGCAACAGCGCATGGATGAACTTAATTCAATTTTTGGCGATGAAGCTCCATCAAGGACCAGTGTTTATCGATGGTATGGTGAATTCAATCGTGGTCGTAGTTCTCTCCAAGATGAATTTCGTGAAGGTCGTCCAAAATCAGTTGTTGTTCCGAAAACCATTGATGCTGTGCGCGAACTGATATTGGAAGATCGTCATGTGACCTATTGTGAGATTGAGACAACCTTAGGCGTTAGTGGGACCGGCATACATTCAATATTGCATAAACATTTGACCGTCAAAAAAATTTGTTCGCGTTGGATCCCACACAATTTGTCAATCGCCCAAAAAAAGGCTCGTGTCAATTGGTCGAAAGAAATGCTCAAAAAATACGGTCGCGGTGCTTCGAAACACGTCTATGACATCGTGACAGGTGATGAATCGTGGATTTACGCGTATGAGCCCGAAAGTAAACAGCAGTCGACTGTCTGGGTGTTTCAAGATGAGCCAAATCCAACAAAAGTTGTTCGCGCACGAAGCACTTCCAAGCAAATGGTCGCCTGTTTTTTCGGAAAAACTGGACATGTCGCAACGGTACCACTAGAACAACGCAGAACAGTCAATTCTGAGTGGTACACAACCATTTGTTTGCCAGTTGTCTTCCAAGAAATCAGGAAAACCAACCGCCGAAGACGGATCACTCTTCACCACGACAATGCGAGCTCTCACACATCGGCTGCGACAACTGCATTTTTGAGCACCCAAAACATCGATTTGATGGGTCATCCGCCGTATAGTCCTGACTTGGCACCGAATGACTTCTTTTTATTCCCGTACGTAAAAAACAAACTGAGAGGTCAACGTTTTTCGAGACCTGAAGAAGCGGTTGCTGCATTCAGAATGCATGTGTTGGAGATACCTCAATCAGAGTGGCAAAAGTGCTTCGACAATTGGTTCAAACGCATGCGTATAGTGTATAGATCTTCATGGGGAATATTTTGAAAAACAATAAAGTGATTTTCGATGATCAATATTTGTTTTTGTTCTCTAATCCCGAAATATAAAAGGCAACCCTCGTACAATGATATTGCCGTGAATTTACTAAACTAGGAAGGAACGACACCGCATCAGGTGATTCTTCAATCAGTGCAGATTTAGAAATATGAAACCAGGTGAAGATGATTCTATTTCTGTGCATATCACGACGTGAAGCAATTAAAGTTATTTACCACGTATAAGATATTCTTCGGTAGCCTATAACAAGAGCTTTATAAGTAAAAAACGTAACAGAATGAGAGCAATGCGACTAGAAACCAGGCAAGTCAACAAATGATGCCCTTAGGTAGAATATGGGAAACAATCCAGACTTCTAAAACTCAATATATTTCCTTATCAAAGACTTTCACCTAAAGTGCCGACTACTCTACTCAGGGTAGAACTTATTAGCGCATTCAGAATACAAAAATAAAATGCATTACTATTACTAAATACATTATAACCAATCGTCGTCATCCGAATCTTAAGAGTTCACTCACTGTTTGTAGGTAAGCACTTTATTCAATACAAAGAAAAACATATACCCGGTGGGGCAAAAGTAGTGTACCATCCTGGGCCGATTTTTACATTACTTCCCGCTCAAGTCAAAATTGTGATCATTAAGTCGGTGAAACCAATTTTTGCATGTTACCTTCGATAAAGCACTCTCGCCATAGTGCCCCAAAACCACTCGAGGTGATCCGGCAGATTATATGTTCAAACTGCAGCAGAAGCGGAGCTTCCTGCATATCTTGTTATCCAAGCAAAAAACGTGGAGCATAGCATTGCCACAGCAATTTAATATGATCATTAGCGCAATCTATGAGCATTCTGTGTATGTTAACAAAAATAACAACAAAAATATGCAAACTACACCAACTCGATCTCGGGACTATCCGAAAGCTGAACCTTAGCCGATAGCAACAGAAATAGGGCACAGCTACTACAGGAAAATGCAAAAGTGATGCCAAGTTTTACAGAGTGGACAGATAGATCACTCTAAGAAATACACTTTCACATGTCTTAGTGCCTGACAGGGCATCGGTGCTTTGGACTATATCTACATAGATTCAAGCACAAAGAGGATCCGCACTGCTCATCTTGGATGAGATGCGTAGGGAACACAACCTACCCGGATTCAGCAGATTACAGAAGGACCGAAATATGCTCACAGAGCAAACCAACGGACCAATGCGGCAACCATAAAAGTGTGCTGATACTAGGCTCAAACAATAGGTGGGGAGTCATCAGTGCATGGCCCGGCAACGTTATGTAGAAACTTCCCAGATTATAAGAACCTTGGAAACACAAGAGACGAAATACGTTGACCCTCCTCCCGGAGGAAATGTCCAAAAAAAGGTCCTGCATGAACAAACAGGAGGAGTCTGTTACAAAGCGGATGTGTGTTTAGTCCGTAGGAACATTAAACATAGCCTATCTTAAAAAGATTCCCGCCCAACGCATATCACAGAAAATATATATACCAACTCCCCCTTAACTTAAACACAGGCCACCGTGATCCTGTCACAGGCCTTATCATCCAAACAATCGCCGGCAGTCAGACGCAAGTTTCAAATGCGTTCCAATGTAACCTTAAGTGGTCGCATATGGTCAAAGATGTCATGAATTAGGGCTGCACATCCATCCAAGGCCGGCAATCCAAAGGTAAGCACAATGTTTTGTAACCAGCTCATTTCAACATTCCTGGGGCTTACTTCGCCTGTATCTACAGAGATAAGTTCAAGTTCTGCATAGCAGTTGGTTTGTAATTCTGTGTAAATTCGGACAAATTGATATATTTTATTAAATCTGAAAATGTATAAAGATCTGTCCTTGGGAAATGCTTGTAAGGAGGTCTGTTTGGATAATACAAATTCCAACCACGGAAATAATCCGACGCCAGATGAAGCCATTGCAAGTTCTCTGCGGTCTCTCGCCGCAAGGTATGCGACTATATGGCAAATATCAGAAGCAGAAGTGGCAGCAGCAAGGGCCGAATTTGCTCTCAATTGCCGTACAGCCGACACAATTATGTAATAAAAAATCCCCCATTTGATATAGATGTCTCTGTTGAACCCCCAACTGGTCCATATATAAACAAATTCTACTCCTAACAAAGGTAATTTTATTACCAACAATACACGGAATACAGCAGATAACGCCAATCAATGAACAGTCAGAAATCAACATCATTTTACATCCTATTGACCCAGAAGACACTCTAAAAACCATTATTCTTCTTAGAACTAACATAAAATATATACAAATGGAAAACAAAGGAATAGTTTACCAGAGTATAGAAACATTGATAGCTAAAATTAATTCTATAATACCTAAAAAAGCAGAAAGACAGAAACGAGGGTTATTGAATATAGTAGGAAATGCAGAAAAATGGCTCTTCGGAACTATGGATGATAGTGACAGACAGACCATTATCAATCATATGGAAATCCTGGAAGACGCACATAATTTAATTAACACCATGGACGATCGGATCGGGATTAACCAACATAATAAATGACAGACAAAAAATCCTAGACGGTCACAATAGAGTCGACAGCGTTATAAATAACACTTCGAAACAACAACTATTCTTAGAACAACTCACTAAATTAGGTTTTATAGAAAATGAAATAAATCAAATACAGGATACCATTGTGTCAGCAAAACATAATATTGTTCATCCAAGTATACTGACGATGGAAGAAATGAACGGATATTCAATTGATTTATATAAGCTAAAATTGTTAAAAGTTGGCGTTATTGAATATCGAAACAAAATCATTATAATTGCAATAAAAGTCCCAAGAAATTATGTATCAGTTGAAAAAACATTAACAACCCCATTACCAAATACAGACAATTTGGAAATAGATAGTAAGGTTGAATATATCGTAGAAATACAAAATAAAGTTTGTATTTATCAACCCGATGTAACTATAAAGAAATTAAAATTAATTAAGCTCTGTTTCATAACAAAAAATTATATACTAAAATATATAAACGAGACCCAAATACTTCCTATAGATGATACTACGATTGCAATAAAAAATGCGAACATAAATAGACTTACGAAAAATGGGGACGAACGAAAAATTGTACTAAATAAATTTTACTTAATTAATTTCTGCAATTGTCAGATAATTTTGCTAAATGACTCATTCGAAAATACACAAAAAAATGTTGCCGATAAATAATTTTATCCCGATAGTAACTTTAACACTATCTTTGGCAAGGCAATTACATTTGACTATATAATCTCCAGCAACTTTGAAAATATTCGAAAAATAAAATAACTGAGCCTACACAAAAACACTTCATACAGTTTCAGTCTAAGCATTGTAATAAGTTTAATTTTTGTAGCATCTATTTTTATACATTGTCATACGAAATCATATAAAATACGAAAAGTTGGAGATAAAATTCAGGAGAATTCTAACTCAAACCGAGGAGATTTGTTAGTGTAACGCCACGACCCAAACTCAGTCCTCTTACACCTCGAGGAATTGAGCCGTGAACAGCAATGTTCAATTGCCCTACAACAGCGGATGCGGGCAAAACCAATCAGGCTGTCTCCCTTCTCCAATGGACATTGGCTGACGATCAATCCTTCTACTTCTCAAACCCCACAACTTCCAAGGAACGTGTAGCGTTTCCGCCAAACCCTACGGTCTACTTACCTGAAAAACCCCCATAACTACTACCCAACTCCCTTAAGTTTGCTAATGAAACGGTATTAGTACCTGTAAATGCTTCACGCATTATATAGATCACCATCTGTAATCATAAAATCCCTATAAAGAAAACTTACCTTCATGCATCCCTTCGCATACAATTTTCCGTAAGATTTCTTTGTTTGCTTATTTGGTATTCTGAACCAATTCGGTACCAGACAAATTCCTGTAAACAAAATAATTCGGATTGCATTCAATGTAACCGTCATGATAGGGACCATAAATATCGCGCCGTCTATTTTCCCAGCCGCGTCATATACCTTTTCATACACATAGCCTGGCAACCTTTTTTTGTTTGTCTTACCAACAAACAACCCAAGCAGCTGCATATAATTAGCGCAATAGACGCTGAAACCAAATTCTCCAGCATGTCCTAATGCAAATATGAACCCGGTTTCTATTGCAGCCAGAGATGCCATAAACATCCAATTTGCTGTTAGCACCTTTTTCTCCTAACGTCGAAAATAGCGACGAGGCATCGTATAAACATGACCCTCATTAAAGAGCGAACCATTTGGTCGCCGTTTCTTTTGTCCTTGCCGCCTGCCTGTTTTGTTGTTCCACTGCACGTGTGAATAGCATTGATCTCAACGATCCCGCACATACCACCATGACCTTTATTACAAGATCTGGTTTCCTATACCACCAAGAGAGACTTTACGTTTCCCTGGTGGTAGGTAAAAAACGATATCCTTATTGGAGAGGATATCGTTTTAGTCGTATTCTAACCACCAGACACGTACGTTGTGTTTTTTTTTCTCCTGCTCCCCGCGACCTCGCGGGGACGCATCCATCCTGTAGTCGCATATCTGTCTACACCCCTGAGTGTGTCGAGTCATAACAGTCAAATTTCAATCGCGGGTCGCTAATCTTTTTATTTGTGCAAAGTGTTAGACATTATTAAGAAAACCAAAAAGTAAATTATTTTAGTTCAGAATCCGAAGTTGAGTGCGCAATTCAGAGTCCTATTTGTTTTTCCATCTACCTTAATCGAACCATTAAATGAACAATATAAATAAAGAAAGCTTGGAGCAATAAAATACATCAGTGCGTTTCAATACTTGTATACAGCTTGTTAGCGGAGTGAACGATTTTCAGAGGAAGATTCAGTGGACAGTGTTTTTCCTTACTCCGGTGCGAACAGTTTACCTGGTGACAATTTCCGGTGCCATGGCGATATATCTGTCAGCGGCACTTCGTCTTCGTGGTGATCGTTCTTTAGTGCAACGGTGATTAACTTTTGGTTAAGAACCTCGGCGAAATTAGTAGTGGGACGAGGTAGAACACCGTGTCGTACGCCGGCACATCGACCTAGTACTTCCCTACAAACGTATTTTTATAAACGGTCTCACCGACTCTTGCCTCCGTCAAATAAGCAATGTCCCAAATCATATGGGGAGACAACTGGACCTCGTGTTCACAACGGACCCACTCAAGTCCTCAGTTGCCCTTAGTCCGCACGCCCTCTCTACCATTGACAATTACCACCCCCCACTGCTCTTATACCTATATCTTGATCACGTAACCCAGCCTCCTCAAACTCATGACCGCTTTTCCTACAACTTCCACAAAGCTAACTTCCCCCTTCTAAATGAGCATCTTATATCTTATCATCTGGGAGTAGAAGAAACTACTGCCACTCTCTGTAAGAACATCTACTATTTCATCGCCCTATATGTCCCCTATTATCGGCACAGGTCAGCGGTTTCATAGGCCCCGTGGCACAACCGCACACTCTGCATTCTTCGAAACAAGAGAAATAACTTGTGGAACATTTTCATAAAAACGCGTTCCTTCCAAAACTACCCCAACTATCTCGGTTCCTTTTATAAATTTACCGAGCTCTACAACTCCCTCTACTCAAACTACCTCACAAAAATACAATCCAACTTGATCAATGACCCCAAATATTGTTTCCACTTTATAAATTACAAAAGCAAATCCAACGCCTATCCTAAAGCCCTTTCTTATGACACGTACTTCAACCAACCCTCTAACTATTGCCAATCTATTCGCTTCAATAAATCCTTCACGGACATCTCCTTAGAGCCTAACCCGTCTTACTTCAAAGACGCCAGAATTCTCTAATCCCTACGTTTCCCGTTCTCTTTACATAGCCTTTGTCCACCCCCTTCTTGAATACGCCAGTCAGGTCTAGTCTCCACACTTTTCGTCCCATATTCGCAGAATCGAAAGCGTGCAACGTCGTTTTCTGCGTTTTGCCCCCGCGGATTCTCCCCCCATACACAAACCGGCGCCATCTGATCAACCTCAATACACTTGAGGAGCGCAGAATTCATGCCGATATCCTTTTTATCCACTCTCTCCTCTCAGGCACAATCAACTGCTCAAGCTTGCTCTCCACCATCGCATTACACACTAAACCCCATAACCAGCGAAACTGTCGTCTCTTCTATTTGCCCACCCACCACACTTCTTACGGCTCTAATGAACCCATTTCGCGAATGCTGAGGTGGGCAAACTCTTACCCTACCTCCTTCGATTTCTACCTCACCTCTACTGCACTCAAACTCTCCTCTCGTTCCCCTCTTGACCTTGCCCCACCCACCGTCTATACTCTTACAACCCATACACATTCCAACACCCGACTCTTTTATCATACCACCCTATCCTTCACCTAGGTTAGAACCATTTGGTTACGAAAGGACGAGTGATAACCGCAGAGACATCGCTCGGCATATCTCCTTGTTAGTTATTTAAAAGAATTTTCACGAAGCCAAAGCTGTCTTCGTTTGTAATAAAGACTTGCTGACGACCTTCTTGCTGTGTCTATTTCTGACTGACGGCCTTCTTGCTGTGTCTGTGCCAGATCGGCACCACTGATAGCAGAACGTAGTTAAGTTGAGTTAATTCGAGAGAAGGTATCTGCTAGGTCCTATCCCAGGAGAATACTTTAGATAGGTGCAGAAGTGTCCCATGAAATTATTGACGAGGAAAGGGAATTCCCGCCACCTTTCGAAATGTGTAGACTAGTGGTGTGTAGCTCATTTTGTCAGATATCATCCCTCAATCATATACCGGAAGAACTTTATAGTGCTGCAACCTTCGTCACTGGTTTGGGCTTAATTTCTTTTGAAAAGGAACTCAAGAAGGCCCACTTCATGTTGGTTCAGTGCAGCCTCCATTCCATGGACAATGAAGCATCTTCGATATGATGCCACAATATGATGGCATTAGCCTGTTGTTCTTAGAAAGCCAAAATGCTTTTCCAGCTGGCTCTTTTCAAACCATCGACAGATTGCAATTTTTCTTCGCCCCTACCAAGCACCCTCCACTAGGGATGCCTGGATATATGCAGCATTGCGAAACTTAAAAAAAAGAGAAAAATTCAATAGGACCAGATAATAGCTGAGCTCCTGCACATTATTGAGCCAAGGAGATTGCATTAGCGTATCTACCCTGACTAGTATGGTATACTATATCAATCAAATAACCAAGGTATTTGTCTTTGTTAATAACCAGGCCAACCGTTCAAACAATTACATCAAATGTGAGCGATGTTCTTCTTTATTCGTCCATGGTAGGAGTATGTCATCGATGTAGTACTACTACTACTGTTTATTGGCCTATAGGAACCCGGAAGTTCATGACCTTATAGCGTTTGGAATGATAGTGAAGAACATGTGATTCGAACTGACGCTATCACAGTTAGAATCACCAAAAATTGAACCTAAGCGTAACACATCAGGCTACTGGCCGTGTTTAGAATTCGATTTTTAAACTCAAGTATATTCCACTGATGTGAATTGTTATATTGTCGCTATGGTATACGGCTCTGATGTATTTTCTTATTCGATTTTCGTTCCGTGCTCTTCACTACTTGCTTGTGTACCGTGTGTGTATCTGTTAGATCTTCGTTATGATCAGATTCGTGTGCGAACGACGGAGCGAACGAGAGAACGTCGGAGCAGGCGAGTGTGCCAGTTGCTTTATGCGGAAGTCATGATCGTGTGTGAAGTTCTGTTTACTACGGGAAAGTGTGTGCTGTGTGTACAAATCACGTTGGGGTCACCACTTTGGCGGTAGTATTTTGGTATATTAGTTGTAGGAGTATTCCGCCGAACACTGTTCAATACTTACGCGGAGCGAAAAACAGCACACAAATAAAACACGGAGATATGAGTTTTGTCAGTGACAAGTAAGAACGTTTATTTTTCACTTTAAGCTTTACCTACTTAAGGATAGCCCAGCGACAATCCACACTGGATTATTCGTATGTCACTCTAACGTTGTTTGTTTGCTGTTACTGTGTTCAATTCCTACTAGTCGTATTCACATATACAAATTATTCCTTTCTTTCGCATGACAACACACGTTAACCTAGACACACGTCACTTTCGAATATTCTAGTTTCTTACGTACAACACGCGTTAATTCCGTCTTTTCTAAATTTTGCTGCGCGGATACCTCCTCGTCGGAGTTCTCTAACCGTACTCGTTTCGACCTCCTCAGTGTCTCTCCTGGACCGATGCTCGATGTAGATTTTCCGGTTCGAGTATCTTTCCTAGACTAATTGTCCCTATCCAAAAAATCTCCCATTCTAAGTCATTCCTCGCCTCTGCAAAAGAAAATCTTTCATCCTGTCTGCTAACAGATTTTCCCATCGTATCTGTTAGCAGCATAAAATTTCCCTTTGCATCTCAAAAGGAGAATTTCCCATCGGATCTGAAAAAGGAGAAATCTTCCTCGTTATCATTAACATTATATTCGCTGCTGGTGGTCGGTATCTTTTTTTTTTTTGCTTTTCATTACAGATGGGATGCCGCCGCTTATTCTCCGATCTTTCCCTGGTTTTGTTTATCCAACACATCTGGCATAAAGAAAAGGGTCCCATGCAATTCAGATGGGATAGAAACCATGGAATGAAATTCTTTTGTTTGCCTTTCACTCATAAACATCTATCTGGGATAGTGTTTAGAGTTTATGGCTCTATGGGTGCTAATCAGCGGCGCAACGAATCGTTTTGTTTGAACAAGTGTGCCTTAGCATTAGATCATGCGAGGGATTTAGGTGCTAATTGCATTTAGCTACCCGAGAATGTATCCCTTGTTCGGTTTACTTACCGACATGGTATTTCATGGAAACATCGTGCAGATGTTCAGAATTGAAGATTGTGTGTTGATGGGATGCGATGCATTTCTGCCTTTTCAATTGTTTTTGAATATGATGAATGACTGCGTTGCAATCCTCGCTTAACCTTTGTATCAGGTATGATGTATGAAACGTTGAACTCGATATTGGAAGATTTGGAACGTTAAGTTCCTTGCTTTTTTAGTATCGGGTTCAACGTTGTTGCTTGTTTCAGGAATGGCCATGACTCTTGGGACACGTGTCTGTGGGCACGTGTAATGAATAAAGGTAAGTATGTTCCTTGGCGGAAAGGATATCTCAACCTATAGTTGGTTGTGCGGTTCGTAGAACCGTCACAACCTCACCGACTCGACTCCGCCATCGCTTCCTGTTCTGTGCGCTCTCCTTCCACGTTCGACCATCGGATTCGATCTCCTAGACGTCAAACCTAACATTGTCCTCCCATCTCCGTCGCGCCTGTCCTCTCGGTCTTGCCGTTGGCTTACCGTAAAAAATTCTCTGCACGGTCCTATCGTTGCCCGTATCCGCCACATGTCCGGCCCATCTTAATCTTTGCGACTTGATTACTCTCACTATTGTAGGTTTGCGGTATCCCGAGAAAGGTTGGCGCAAGGCTAATAACCTTGTCCGGAAAAACAAATTATTATGGACAATTTAACAAGTCTCGGATATGGACCGGATACCGGTGGAGAGACTTGTTAAATAAGGCCATGACCGGATTCCGGTTGTAGTGCCGATGATGATGATTATTAGTTTGCGGTATAGCTCTTCCAATTTGTGGTTGTGGAGTTTCCTCCATTCTCCTACCTCCTCGTCAGATTTACCACCAAAGATACCCCTTAAAACTTTATTCTCGAATACGCGGAATTTGTTTTCTTCCCGTTTTATGAGAGTCCATGTTTCACATCTGTATAGAACAATCGGCATGATTATGTCATCGATGTACGCGTAACAAAAGTCGAGGCTCCGCAGGGCAAAGTCTATGGGCTTCTGGAATCCTTGTAAGACATTCCTAAAGTCAAGCGTCATCAAATTCAATTTGAGTAGTTCAAAATGTGTTAAGACTGCTGTTTCTGTGTTTATCCTCTGGCGCTACCAAAGTTTAGCAGCGGGCCTCGATGAGGCTGAGTGTGCTGAAGACGAAGCATCCCTGCAACTTAGACGAAAATTCTATCGGGTGCCAATCGGACGTTACAACTGTGTTCAGCGTCCTAGAATGACCGTATATTCGTCAATTCGGGGGTCCACTTCCAGTATCCAATTAATACGGTTTGCCTGATTTAAATCTTGAACAGATTTGCTTACAGAAAAAAAAATAGGTGTTTTGATCAGCTTCTGACGTAAGTTGGATTAGGGGATTAAACAGCCACACAACGAATGAAAGAACTCAAGTCAAAATGTTGGGAACATTCAACCGGAAATCTCAGTTATTGTTAATGGTTTACTTGCATCTACTTATCTACTTCTTACATATTCCGTTCCTGAACGGGTAATCCAGTTTGGACAATGTTAATGTATTTTCACAACAATCGCATTCCTAAGTAATCGTGCGCAGTAAGTAAATACCGGCACGCCATTCTCGATGTTGGGTTAGTCAACTGCTACAAGGAATATTATCGAGATGCAGTCGAATATCGAGCATTCATACGTGAGAATAAATTATTCTGAAAATTTCATGCACACCTGCTCGGTTAACATACTGACCAACTACGCTAAACATCACGCCAAACAATTAGGTAACGTTAAGCGTACGATATCACGTTTTACGAATTTTATCAATGCGATGCGATAATGAACTTCTGGGGCTTACAGATGCACACTCCTCAATGACCCCAATCTGCTTGACATGGAAACCCAAAAAAATATCTTAGCCCCACTTACGTTCTACCTGTTGATTGGCCGATGGCAAAGAAACATTTTGGTAAAATATGCTAATTATTATTGGACTGTGCGGATCATCACAAACACATGCCCACCAAAACCGTATCTGTGAATGCGGTTATGACTTGAAATGTAGCTAACGACTTTTAGGTACAGACACAGGTAGGTCGGCTGCCTTTATCGGGGTTTCATGAATGCGCTACATCAATAGATTGGTATTTTTGTATAACCAGATATCATTTCCCGTGGCCAGTGGTTTTAACTTGTTTGAATTCCAATAAACTTTGAAAATCTAGAAGCGTGATTAGTCATGCGACGAATTGCAGTTTTCTTAAACTATTTTTAACTTGATTGTTAATTGCGGTTGCATCATTTGAATACAGCAAAAGATATGCGTTCTTCAAACGATAGAAAGAACTTTAGATTTTAAAACAACCACTTTGTTAGAATGCTTAAATGAAGGAAGTGTGATGAGTAAAGGCAAACAAGGTGAACGCGTTTGCCCATATCTGGCCGTAATTGATTTTGATTAATAAAATTATCATGTATAAAAACTGCGTTTTAACTTTTCCTTTCGAAATTTGATAGGTATCTGGGCGACATTAAATACTTCACGAATCATACCTAGTGGTGATTAGGAAGACGTTTTTATAATTACCAACACCACATACCTTACTTTTAGTCGGACCAATGTTAGTTGTAGACATTTTCAATACCGTTCGTTGCACTATATGGTAGAAGGTAGTGTCTGGCTGGTGGCCGACATGACTCGAAATACTGATTTACATTAAAAACTTTAACTCTCTTAATCAGTGTGCGGGCGGTTGCCGTGTATAAAACTTTCAATCTCAATTTGAGTTTTCTGACATAGAATACACCCAAAAACTGGATAGACCGGTCTGTACGTCGTTAAACAATCGAAATCATATCGTAACCTAATCGAACGCAGATACTCGAATTTGTCCGCAACAAAATGTAAATATGTACTCCAAAATCTGTGTTTGATGATCTGTTATAATTGGAAAGCGAAATTAAACAATGAACAATTGAATGCCTCTGTCAACGAGAAAGTGCACCTACTGTACATGAGTACTACAAGCATTTTAACATAAGTCCAGCAGCTTCAATGAACAATTTCGTGACGTGGAATACAGTCGTTGTTTGAAACGCAATAGATGTATCATCGGTCATAAGCCATGTAACGCTTTTTTGCCGCCCCCTCTGATTTTAACGCTACACAACACCCACCTGCCCTCTGCCCACTGCCCCCTGCCCGACTCACCAAGGAATTCACTGTAATACAATTTATACTTCGTATTTTCAACGTCATTACCTATAGTAAATTTAAATTACCTTTTTACAGTGGAAATACCTAAACGTTTTCTAATTTGCAGTATTGTTTTATTAAATTCTTCAATTTAAAACTGTTCAAATGTATATTTTTAGTCCCTTAACGTCATCGTGCATGGTAGTAATTAAAAATAGTTAATAAAAATAAATTATTCGTTACGTATCCAACGACTGGACCCAGGGCTGTCGTTGCACTACATATGTACGTAAGTAACTTTTTTGAGGTACATTGAACTAAATTCACTATCCCGTATTATAATCTAATCTCTGTCTATCCTCAAGTAGACATGGTGGGGAGGAAGTATTGTGCCTAACACGGACACTCGGTTCACTTCCATCCCCATCGTCTATTGTTCACGCGGTCACTGCTCACTACGCAAGTATGAAGCAAACGATGGTCGACCTTCGCAACCGAGCGGACACAACACAGTAACAAAAACACTCAGGCGATGCTATTTATGCACAAACATTTTTTATTGACAATGGTCTTTACTTATAACTTTTATTAATGTTGAATGATTTTTTATAAATTCTAAACTAATACGCACACAAACTGCGGCACAAACTCGCCAAACAATTGGGAACCGAACACTTCTTTGCACGACCCGACTTCAGGTATTTTCGCGTCTCCACAGTGACGGAGAACGGAAGATCGCGTGACCATGATGGTCAGCGGATGGAATTTGACTCTCCGAGGATAGAACTCTGACATGAATTCCATCCTAGGTTAGGGTTAAGAAAAGGGAAGAGGGAGAAAAACTTTTCTCTTAAGGGTGTGGCCGCCACAGAAATGCACTCTTTCAGTGCAGTGGTGTGTGTGCACGATCGAACAGTTCAATGTTATTTACACGGGTTCGAAGGCCGTCGAACAACGAAACAGGCAGGCGACAAAGACAAAGGAGATTCATGATCTATGTCTATGCTGTGCAACGTCGCTATGATAGACGTTAGGGAAAAAAAGGTGCTATTGGGATGCGATACTTTATACAATGGAAATTGTATATCGTATCTTGGGTCGGTGACAGAAACGACTCCCTTGCATGCCTCTGCAATTTTGGGCAGCGTAAGCTCCCAGCAGCATTTTCATACCTTAAAACCTACCCGACGGCATACATACATTCTGAACTATCCTGGTTCATCCCCTGTCGGCTCAGCTTGTCTTCAATTACCGATAAACAAACGCTGGCCAGCGTATTGCGAACACAGCTGCAATCGATATACATACTTAATCGTATATCTTATCCTACCCTAAGGTCCGCTTTAGTGCGGCCGATTCTCTAACCTTTACCCATCCATGCATTTGATTTGAGCATGGACGTGATCGTTTATTTATCGCGTTCATGTCCCATGAAGACACATCATCCAACCCGAACAAACAATCCATAGCCACCGTCGTCGAGTTTTCTGTGGACTTAACGTCCAGATTCAATCTTCCCCATTCTGTTTCAGAGTCATTTGGCTAAAGCTAACAGTAAACAGTAGATATTGCTTACATCGGTATTTCTCCGGAATCTCAAGCAAACCCAATGACGTCCCCTTTGTAACATAGGCACATCATGTACATTATGCGTGCCACCATTTGACCTGTGAAATACCGTTGTTGTTTACTTTGAAACAAAAATCTATTTCGATCCCTGGCATACATCATCAACGATGTATGGGTACATCGCCGCAGCCCCGATGATCGTACGTCTGTTTAATCAGGTGTCCGCCGATCATCATCTTCATCGCAGGACACCGAACCTGCCCTACACAGTCAAGTGCATCTATAGCGTTTGAAATAATAGTGAAGAAGAACGTGTGATTCGAACTGACGCTATGACAGTTTGAATCACCAAAAATTGAACCTAAGCGTTACCCATCAGGCTGCTGGCCGATTTTAGAATTTGATTTTTAAACTCGACTATACTCCACTGATGTGAATTGTTATGTTATCGCTATGGTATACGGCTCTGATGTATTTTCTTATTCGATTTTCGTTCGGTGTCCTTCACGTTTTTGCTTGTGAATTGTGTGTGTATCTGTTAGACGCCACAGATCCGTTGCTTCTCCCCTATCGATGCAATTCGCGGTCATTGAATCTGATGGATATGAGTTGCATCGAAGAGTCAGATTTAAACTTCGTAAGCGTACACACGCTATTCTTCGTGCGAATCAGAGCCGTCGTGATTGAGGATACGCGCTTAAAGTTATTTCGAAGAGTGTCATCTATTGTCACCTTGGGAATCCAGAAATTGAACACGGTCGGTGCGCGGTGTTGTGTCATTATTAATATTATCTGTGTTCTATTGTCACCTAGTGAATTAAGAAATTGAACACAGTCGGAGCGCGGTATTGAAATAATTTCACCAGTAACATTATAGCACATATTTTAAAAGACAGTGTCAAGAGTTTATATTTTAAATAAAAACCATGTTCAACGTTAAAATAAAATAAAATAGAGAATAAACAATACCAGAGTGTTTGTCTTTGCTGTTCCGTGTCCGCTCAACCATAGGAATCAACGGCTGTTTTGTTTTTCTCAGGTGTGCCATATAGTGAACTCATTAGCTGGGGAGAGAGTAAATCAGTGCCCATGCCTGGCATCCAGAACCTCTAACCCCACAACATTATTGACTTACTTTTGTAAAACGTTCGAAAAACTCCATCAAAATGATTCCATAAGAAATTCTGTTTACGACTTTATTTTAGTTTATTTTTGTTTTACACAAAACGCGCGTAAAAGGGGCATTTCAACTGACGCCTTGTGAGTAGATTGTACTCATAACTAGGCTGGCTTTTCGTAAAAGGTGACTAAAGGCTTAATGGTAGATGGGGTTCCATCATCCTGCCATCCGATGAAATACAACTCCATCAAGTTATAGGCCTGCAAATGGCGCAAGGCTAATAACCTTGTCCGGAAAAACAAATTATTATGGACAATTTAACAGGTCTCGGATATGGATCGGATACCGGTAGAGAGACTTGCTAAATAAGGCCAAGACCGGATCCCGGTTGTAGTGCCGATGATGATGATGATAGGCTTACAAAATACGAAGTCCTTGGCCATCTTTCGGAGCTTGACTGATCGACCGATCCAAAAGGGTTTAGTTTAGGTGGTAAGTTAGTCCCAAGGTGAGATGTCACTCCGTCACACTGTAACTGCCGCGATATAGTCGGGAGAAATCTTCGACTATGTTTCGGATGTTGATTAATGGCCCGTATTGAAGTTGATATAAGACTTTGTGGTACCTCCTGAATTATATAACTCTGGAGTGAAACAAGTTCAACAATTCGATCGCTCGGGGAACATCATACAAGTGTTTTGATAAGAAACCGGATTGTAAACAACAACGTCTTTGGGTAATCGGGTCTTTAAGGCATTCCCAAAGAACCACCCGCCCCCTTTTAATCGACCGTCTCCCACTTACCAGCCAAGTCATTATACTTACCTGCAAATGAGCAGCGTAAGCTACCCTGCATCACCTTCCTCCTGAAAACATAAGCCCACGGCAAGATTACTACATGGCCGTGGCATCAAACTTTCACCCCGGGACATGCTTGCATCCAACGCATCATGTTTCTGAAATCTAATTCGGTTACCTCTTCATGTAACCGACATTAATTCCCGAACATGTCAATGCGCATTGCTGAGAAGCACTTTCTCACACACGTGCATGACATGTTCATCCTCGCCTCAGCTGCTGGACCAGCGGTCGATCATCCAAACAGCAATCCGAAGGCACGCCGACCAGCGTACTTGTTGACACAGCTGCAGCTGATAGTTTCCCTACCATTCGGTAATTAAATATTGCCCCCCCTATCCTTAGCTTCGCAATAGCTTCAATCAATTGCCATTATCGGCTACCAACCGATCATAGAACTGGATATGAACATGATATGAACATGATGATATGACCCTGGTCATGTCTCAAGCATCGTTTCCTAAGATAAATAATCATAGTAATGGCCATGCCCAACGATGCTTGCCCAAACTAAACACTCAGCCATCCAGCCTGGTCCTTTGCCATCATCGGCGAGGTTTCTGTTGACTTAATGTCAACAAAATATCTACCCCCCATCGTGCACCAGAACAATACGGCTAAGCCAAACAAAGTGCATCTCATGTACGTCCCTCAAAATAGCGTTTCTGTTTACTTAGGACGCAGAAACCTATTTCGTTCTCAGGCGACCATTGCGATGATTTACAACAACGATGCCTGCAGCCCTTATGCTTGTTCCTTGTTTGAATAAGTGCAGGATCGTTCGTTGTCGGTAGTTTTAACTAGTTGAAATCGGTGTTTCATTATACTTTCGTTTCCTGGTGATTGTTGCAGCTGGTTGAGCTCGTTCGAACAGTGAAGAGTTGTGGGGACGGAGTAGAACCCTGTGGCGTACGCCGACACCACGACTTCGCCCCATACAACAATGCAACCAACAACTTTCTTGTGTGCCCAACTGGCTCACGTTCCTTCTGGTGAATGACAAAGTTTATCAACGACACCTTTGGTGCCTCCTCTTTTCCTCCATTAGTAACGGGCTGCGGAGCACAAGCCACATATTCAAAAGATAAAGCCAATGTTTTCGCGAATTTATTTTCCGCGCATTCAACCCTCGATACCCGCACTCTTCGTACTCTCATCTTAAGCTTCCACGCTTTTGCCACCGGTTTATCCTCATCCTACCTTTGTCCTGCGACTTGCACCACCTTTTACCTACTTTGTTAAGTTCCTCATACGTTATTTTTAAGTTAGTTGTTAAGATAATCACATGCCATCTATTGTTTATATTGTTCGTATATCGCGAAAGATATAAGGGCTCTGCTCTCACAAAATTCAAAAACTCAAATTCTTTGCAAAACACTTGTGATCGCATCGATACAATTTTCAATACCCGGTGTGAAATTCTGCCCACACATTCTTCGTAGACTATCAGAGGTTATGGCCTAATGGAGTACGCACCCCAGCGACCGTGCCTGTTGAGGTACAGCTCTGATAATAAAACAAAATATACATCACTTCCAACAAGAAGAAATAAAAGAAACTTTTTTTCAAGCCTCCATTGTCACTATCAACCTTAATGGTGCTGATTTAAATGTAGGTGCTGCATACTGTCCACCTAGACACACAATCTCAAAACAGCAATTCACGGATATCTTCAAGAAGCTCCCACCCGGGGTTTATAATTGGTGGAGGTTTCAATGCCAACACACTGCTTGGGGGTCAAGGTTGATTACCCCAGGCAAGGGAAAGGAATTGCTTACAGCATCAAAGAAGCAAAGTACGAATTTCATTCGTCTTGTTCACCAACATACTGGCCTACTGATAGCAACAAACCTCCTGACCTGATCGATTTCTTTATTTCGAAAGGAGTGTCATCGAATTATATTGAAACGGATAGTTTAGTTGATTTAACGTCTGACCACACTCCAGTACTACTAAAACGGAATGCAACTGTTCCCAGAAAGAACAGAAAACTAAATCTTACAAACAAATATACAGATTGGGAAAAATTCTGAAAAGAGCTTGACAATCAGATTGAATTAAACGTTAAACTTCAAGATTATGAAGAATTGGAACAACAAGTACAACAATTTATCGAAATATTGAAAAGCGCAGCCGCAACAGCAACTCCGGTGCCAAATGATAAACTAGAACCAGCAACCACATACCCTATTGAGATTAGAGATCTAATCAAAGACAGGCGCAAAGCTAGACGAACCTGGCACAGATCCAGACACCCTAACGATAAAAAAAATTCAACAAGGTGAGCAATCTAGTTAACAAATTAATTAAAGACCATGAATAGAGTTATATAGATGCATATCTAAGTGAACTAAGTCCGTCGGTGGATACGGATTACTCTCTCTGGAAGGCAACACCTAAATTTAAACGTCCCCTTATCCAAGTGCCATCTTTAAAGGATGCGCAGTGAGAATGGGTACGCAGAACTGAAGATAAAGTTGAAATATTTCCACAACACCTAGCTTCAGTGTTCAAACCACACAATATCCACAGTAGTATTGATCCTTCACCCAGGTATCAAACTGACCAAACAATGAAACCAGTGACCCCAACGGAGATTGCCCAAGAAATCGACAAAAGTTTGAACCACAAAAAAGCACCAGGCATCGATGAAATATCACCTGGCGTGTACAAGGAATTACCTCGAAAAGCTGTCATTATGCTAACATATCTGTTTAATGCTAGCTTTCGGCTAAGCAGTGTTATATAATTAATATCGTTTAATTATCCTTGGCTCATCTTGAAACACCCAGACAGTCGACTGCTGTTTACTTTCGGGCTCATACGCGTAAATCCACGATTCATCACCTGTCACGATGTCATAGACGTGTTTCGAAGCACCGCGACCGTATTTTTTGAGCATTTCTTTCGACCAATTGACACGAGCCTTTTTTTGGGCGATTGACAAATTGTGTGGGATCCAACGCGAACAAATTTTTTTGACGGTCAAATGTTTATGCAATATTGAATGTATGCTGGTCCCACTAACGCCTAAGGTCACATGACGATCTTCCAATATCAGTTCGCGCACAGCATCAATGGTTTTCGGAACAACAACTGATTTTGGACGACCTTCACGAAATTCATCTTGGAGTGAACTACGACCACGATTGAATTCACCATACCATCGATAAACACTGGTCCTTGATGGAGCTTCATCGCCAAAAATTGAATTAAGTTCATCCATGCGCTATTGCTGAGTTAATTCACGCCGAAAGTTGTAAAAAATAATCGCAAAATGTTGACGATTTAATTCCATTTTTGGGCCGAGATGAATCTTTTAAGTTACTGTATACAACACAAATAGCGCTCGTATGTCAAAACGTTCTGAGTACGTATAACTTCAAAAATGTCCAACTTTACGACAGAGCTGTCAATTGCCGGATTGAAACACTAGGGTTGCCAAATCCCGAAACATAAGAGGCAACCCTCGTATCACCAAACCAGTACATCAAGTAACCTTGCAGCATTTCCAAGGGTTTCGACGCACACCGTGGAAAAGAATACAGCAGAGTAAATCATTATCAGGTAGCAGATTTGAAAACTTTATATAGGAATGTGGGGGGATACTTTTTTGGTATCCACAATGTGTTTCAAAAGTTTGCGGACAACTGTTGATCTACCAAAAATTAGATGGTTTTGTAGCTTCACACGTTTTTTGACACATTTCAAATATGATCAAAGTGTTTAATAACACAATTAATAGTTGCAGTTTTGCAACTTTGGTCCTACTGATCCAAGAGCTTTATTGAAGTCATACTATAATCCACATTTGTTCAAATTGATAACAGTCGCATTTGGATCTATAGTTCCTCAGAACTTCGAGCCGAATCTAGAGCCAGAGGGGAAGTTAATCAGAAATCATATTATGAACTAGTTCTGTAATTACACTACGAGACGGAACTTTAATTATTTAGAAGCCGTACTATATTCCAACGTATATGATTAGAAGTTGGGTGGATTCGTAGCAATTCCAACAGACACACATTAACGTGCAACCATGCTGAATAACACAGCACGCAAACAAATCGAAAAGAAAATCATCAGAGCCATATACCATAGCATCAACGTAGCAATCGATAGTTTCAGTAGTGAATCATCCTCATGTATAAGCGGCGTTGGTGTTTTCGTTCTAACTTTCGTATAGCATGAGTCAAATCACGTTCACCAAAAATGCTGCCAAACTTCTCAATAGGGTATACAATCCAATCTTCTGTGAACTAATTGCTTCGAAGGCTATATTATCGGTCACTAAGAGAATATACCGAAAGTCGATTTCAATTTTTTGTTCCCTGTTCGACTGTAACAACTGGAGAAGGATCGGGCCACACACCTATAGTTAGCGCCATGGAAAAACCAACTACATGGTGGCAACTTCTGCGCAGAGAAGACCTAACGTTGGTCAAACTATCAGGGTAGTGGAGCACGAATTTGAAATAGTGCAAACCTTTAACTACCTTGGGTCAATAGTATCAGCCGATAAAAATATGGAAGAAGAAATACGCGAACGGCTGATTAAATCCGAGAAAGCCTACTATGGTCTATCAAACCTCTTTAAATCCCGAAATTTATCCAGAACATCCAAGCTACTACTGTACAAGACCATGGTCTTGCCAGTACTCATGTATGCATCCCAGACCTTGGTGCTTAATAAAAGGCACTCTGAACTCTTGGCCGCGTTCGAGAGAAAGGTTTTAAGGAGAATTGTTGGCCCCGTATGTGAGGGAGGGACGATTCCGGAGACGCTACAAGTTATAGACGCTATGAGTTGTACGCAATCTACCCTGAAGCTAATGTTGTAAGAAAAATCAAGCTCGGTAGACTCCGGTGGTGAGGACACCGAGCTCGAATGAGCGAAGAGGAGCCTTCCCGACAAGTCCTTTGTGGCAGGATGTATGGAAGGAGACAGCGCGGCAGACCCTGTCTGCGATGGAGGGATGGCGTAGACCAGGACGCCTAAAGCCTGGGAGTACCAAACTGGATGACATCGGCTCGAAATCGGGACCGGTTGAGAGATTTGTTAAATAAGGCCAAGACCGGATACCGGTTGTATATATATATATATATATATATATATGTCAACCCAACTCTGCTTTCATTAAACAGTGAACATTTTGCAATCTCAACTAAATCACATTAGAGAAACACCAATCTCTCAACTTATCAAAAGGTGGGTGCAGAAGTTTGACGAAGCTGGTCTAGCAAATAAACAACCCACGAAAGGGACGACCTTGATCGCCAGAAAAAGATGAAAAAATGGGGAGTGTGCGCCAGATTCCCGGTCTATCCGTTCGCAAAAGGGGTTGTGTCTTATCCGAGCGATATGTGACGATGATTAACAATTTTTTTAGCCGGCTTCACATTACGTTATTTATTTAATTCTTAAGATGTAGTTTCAACAGGATAGAGTAACATCTCACCCATTTGAAATGTTTTTACTTGTTGTCCCTGATATGTTCCCTGGAAAATTGATAGTCCAACTGGCTGTGTAACACAAACTTGACACTAACGGGCCTTTTCCTATAGGTTTCCTTAAAATTCAAGTTACGCAGCAGCACACATTGCTCTATGGATGAATTGAACATCCCAGCACAAATGGCACCCCCCCCCCCCCCCCCCCCCCCCCGCCCCACCCACCCGCGCCTCTTGGTAAAAACCTTGACGTAGTTCATCATAAGCAAGAAGATTGCGCCCCATGTAAAAGATGTGCAATCTATTAATGACCGAATGTCGGTGCTAAAAAGACAGGGCCCATGGTACAATTATGTATTTATAAACGTACACGCCCCAACAGAATCTACCGACCAAGAAACGAAGGACACATTCTACGAGACCCTAGAGGAAGTATTTGATGGGATCTCATCATTCGATGTTAAAATCCTCCTCGGCGACCTCAATGCGAAGACTGGAAAGGAAGATATCTTCCAACCAACAATAGGTAAAGGAAGCCTACATGACGTTTCAAATGATAATGGTATTCGAATTATCACGTACGCAGCGTCAAAAGATCTGTTAGTGAAAAGCACAATGTTCAAGCACAAGCAAAAACCATAAAGCCACATGGATATCGCCCGACGGCGTAACGCGTAACCAACTAGACCACTTCCTCATACACAAAAGACACCACTCGAATATCCTTGCCGTAAGATCATATAGAGGAACACATTGCGACTCCGATCATCTTCTAGTGATGGGCAAAATTAGAAGTCGGGTCGCAGCAAACCCACATGGACAGTCACGCGAGACGAGCAAAAAGTTCGAAATTGATAAACTGAGAGACCTACGCAAAAGGGCTGAATATCAAGACGAACTAACGAATAGATTTAGCATCCTAGAGAATAACAGTAGTGAGGAAGAGGAAGCCAATAGTGTGGACACTAAATGGGCATCGATCAGAGACACAATCAAACAAACAGCCCAAGAGGTATTAGGATTTGAGAAAACAACTAAGTCCAAATCTTGGTTTGACGATGAGTGCAGGGCAAAGATCGAAGAACGTTAACTCCTCAGAATGATCCACTTAGAAGCATATGATGAAGTCAACGCAGTAACATACGCGACAATTCGGAAAGAAACAACTAGACTTTTCAAACGCAAAAAACGCGAATGGGAGAAGACTCGGATCGAAAAAATCCTAGAAAATGCCAGAGCAAAGAACAGCAGAGGTATGTATGCCAGCATAAATTCAATTAGAATAGCCTACCGAGGGAGAGCCAAAATAATCCGAGACACAAACGGCCGTCTGGTGACAGAAATAAACAATATTGAGACAAGATGGAAGCCGTACTTTGAAAGCCTGCTCAATGTGTGCAGCCATCAACCACAAATAAACGCACAAGACGTGCATACAGCCGAGCCTCAGATCCCAGAGCCCTCTTTTGACGAAGTTGTAGACGCAATAAATCGATTGAAAAACAACAAGGCTCCCGGAGTCGATTGCATACCGGCAGAGCTTGTGAACCATGGAGGAGGGGCAACCGCTCGAAAGATCCTCCAACTGGTTAAAACAATATGGGACAAGGAAGTCATTCCGGAAGAATGGAAAACCGCAATAGTCATCCCCATTTTCAAAAAAGGCGACAAATCTGACTGCGAAAATTACAGAAGAATAACATTGCTCCCAACCACATACAAAATATTAACAAATGTCATACTGGCAAGAATCACACCGTACACAGAAGAAATATTGGGAGACTACCAATGCGGATGCCGTCGGAACCGGTCAACAAGCGACCAGATGTTCACAATAAGGCAACTGATGGAAAAGAAGTGGGAATACGAAGAGACGGTTCACCAACTGTTCATTGACTTCAAAAAAGCCTACGACTCAGTCGCAAGCCAAAGACTCTACCATATAGTGGTTGAGCTGGGGATCCCGAAAAAACATGCCGCGCTCATTCAAATCTGCATGAACGAAAACAAAAGGCGAGTTAGAATAAAAAACCATATCTCAAAACCATTTGAAATCCGGGACGGACTAAAACAGGGGAATGGCCTCTTACCATGTCTTTTCAACCTTGTCCTCGAGTATCTTATCAGAAAGGTACAAGAGGACAACACGGCCAGATCATCCCTGAACGCGGTCACACAAGTGCTCGCATATGCGGATGACATCGCCGTTCTGAGCGATAATCTCGAAACTGTAAGTAAAAACTGTGAAATCATCATACAAGCAGCAGAAGAGGCGGGCCTAGAAATAAATGAAGACAAAACAAAATACATGATTACGACGAGAGCAGGTGGACCTCAGAGAACACATAAACGTGAGGGACAAGATATTTGAAAATGTCAAAGAATTTAAATATCTGGGAACGATACTGACGACCAGAAACGAAACGTCGAAGGAAATTAACAAAAGACTACACTCCGGCAACGCTAGTTGGCATGCAGCCAGTAAACTGTTGAAATTCAAACTGCTATCACGTAATATAAAGTTCCGTGTCTATAGAACCATAATCATGCCGATTGCTCTGTTCGGATGCGAAACATGGTCTCTCACAAAACGGGAAGAGAACAAATTCCGCGTATTCGAGAATAAAGTTTTAAAGGGTATATTTGGCGGTAAATATGACGAGGAGTCAGGACAATGGAGGAAACTCCACAACCACGAATTGGAAGAGCTATACCGCAAACCTACAATAGTGAGAGTAATCAAGATTAAGCGAAGATTAAGATGCGCCGGACACGTAGCGCGATTGGGCGATGATAGGACCGTGCATAGAATTCTTGACGGTAAGCTAACGGAAAAGAGACCGACAGGACGGCCGCGACGGAGATGGGAGGACAATATTAGATTGGACCTCGAGGAGATCGGATCGGATGGTCGAACGTGGAAGGAGAGCGCACAGGACAGGGTACAATGGCGGAGCCGGTGGGGTCATGAACTTCCGGGTTCCTACAGGCTTATAAATAATAAATAAATATATATATATAAACCCCACTCTGCTTTCATAACACAGTGAACATTTTGCAATCTCAATTAAATCACATTAGAGAAACACCAATCTCTCAACTTATCAAAAGGTGGGTGCAGAAGTTTGACGAAGCTGGACTAACAAATAAACAACCCACGAAAGCGACGGTCTAGGTCGCCAGAAAACGGGAAATGTGCGCCAGATTTTCTTTCCCAAAAGGGGATGTGTGTTTACCGACCGATATGTGACAAGTTTTTTAGCCGGCCTTACATTAAATTATTTATTTAATTCTTAAGATGTAGTTTCAACAGGATAGAGTAACATCTCACACATTTGAAATGTTTTTACTTGTTGTCCCTGATATGTTCCCTAGAAAATTGATATTCCAACTGGCTGTGTAACACAAACTTGACACTAACGAGCTTTTCCTGTAGGTCTCCTTAAAATTCAAGTTACACAGCAGCACACATTGCTCTATGGATCAATTAAACATCCCAGCAGAAATGGCAGGGATAACGATGAACAAGTGTCGCGCAGTTCTCAGAACTTTGCGTTACATTTAAAGAGTGCCAAAAAAAGGGAGCACATTTAAATGACATGATTTTTATATAACTGCCCAAATATTGAACTTTAATAAAATATACATTTGCTTCATTAAACCCATTCACTATTATACTAAAGGATTTTTGTTTCGAAGAGGGAGTTTTTAGCACACCGTGCATATTGAAATGTGGGAGTTGATCAATAACACTACACCATTATTTTATTAAAGGATTTTTGCATTAAAAACAGGTTTTGGGATGCCATGTATATCGACAGTTGAGAGGTACTCTATAATCTCGAACAGAATTGAAGTTAGTGCTAAAGCCAGTACGAACAGAGGGATCATTTTCCGCCCTTTTGTAGAACTTTTTCGACATTCATTGATTTTCATCTGTTTGGGATCAGCTCAATAACACATATAAACAAGAGTTTAGTCAGTGAAAAAAATCATTTCTTCAAAAATTTAGGGTGATTAGTTGGCCTACGTATCACGCTCTATCCATGCATGTGAAATACCTACCTATAAAATAAATACTGGGCCATCTACCATTATTTATCCTTTACAAGAGTCTTACTATTACCGACGGGAAGTAGCTGATAATCGTGTTCATTTGAGGAAAATTCTCAAATATACCTAGACTGATACCAGTAATATATTTGGAACAAGGTGGTTTATTCTCCGATCTGTTCAGGCATGGCATATAGTGACAGTTCTTGTCATTTGACTCAATGTAAAAAAATGTAAATTTACAGTCTATCAAATTAGTATTTATGGGTAATTAGTGAAGCGATAACTTATAATATGAAAACCTGTCCTTCCTTAAGAGATCATAAGGACATATGATACTGCGTTCATTGAATTTAAAATTTTTTGAATCGGTTGTTTAACTGCTCTGAGTCATCAATTCTTGTTCACAACAGTAGTTGTTTCATGATAGTTTTGGTTTAACGACGAAAGTTTATTGACCGTCAATTTGTCTGCTGTCATATTTTGCATATTTAACAAGACCTCAAATGAAGGCAGCAAATTTCTTGCCAACGCGCGGAGAAATCTCATTTTCGCTCTACAGACTAACCACCCAGCTCCAGATATCAAATATTCATTATACGATTTGCGGACATTTTAGAAATCTAGATTAGCTCAGCTGCATTAAATCGGCAAGGAATGAGAATTGAAATGAGAAAAAAATTCAAGCTGTTTCCATTCTAAACCTAAGAGAGTAATATTTGTTTTTGTTTCACATTCTATTATTTCTTTTTTGGTACAAGAGAAGGCAGGCAAACTATATCATTTGCTTGTCATTCTACAAACCACTTCAATCAACGAATTAATAATGGCCACTGATAGGTGTATCTTTTTTCAAATTATAATTGGAATTGCTATCGACGACGAGATCACAATTAAACTTCTCTTTTTCTGAATTTCAAAAGTATACCTGCCTAGAATTGAAACTACACATGAACAGTTCTTTTGTTTGTGTTCTTCTTTCTCTATTCTGTTTTTATTTTTTCCTTTTAACACTTTCCGGTCGGTTCAGTCAACGGTCGAAAGGAAACCAATGGTCTTCAATTCACCAAAATAAAGAACAGCAATAACAAAAAGAAAGGACATAATCGATTGGTTACACTCACCTCTTTTGAATGCCACTATCTGCTCTATGTACGCTCGCGAGTATGTATAATCCCGATGTGAATCCGTATTTAGTTCTTCTACGTACTACAAATATCCTTCCGCTCAAACGTTTTACTGAGTATCCTTTCACTTAGTCACTGGTTTTTCACTTATTACTTATGCATATGGCAACATCGAAATTTTCATTTTCGTTTGACTAGAATGATCCAATAACAAAAGGTAAAGACATTCTTTTCTATTGAATATGCAATGAATTTATTCGCTACAGATTTCTCAAGTCAACCAAATAGTAAAAAGAGTAAATAATAGATAAAAACAACAGCATGCCTATCCTCTAATTATAATATCCAAGGCGAAGAAGTCATCAAAACGGTAGAGGTATAGACACGAGTAACTCATTAGAAAGCATCTATTGGAAACATTGAGGGCGTAGAGTTTTTAAATACTTCATAGAATCTAACGCGATTTTTTTATGTATCACATTCCATCGGATCGCGTTAGGCGAATTATACACTCTATACTACAGTGCGCTTGTGTATGTGGACGTCTTGCATTGAAATTGTTACAGATAGAATCAAAACGAAAGAGTTGAGGTAAAACTTGAACGAACTTAACCAAAATCCCGTTCGGGGTCTGTGATGTGAAAGAAACTTTTCTTTAATGTTTCGGATGCAGAGATTTGCTAAGCAACGAAAGACCTAGTGTAGCTATACATGTGGTGGTTAAACTTCATCAAGTCTCCAACTGAAAACCGCAAAAATTCCTCAAAATAAAACAAAAAAGAAAAAAAGTACTATAATGTAAGGAAACCCGTATAGCAATACAACTGGAATGTTACTCTAGCCACGAAGTAGAATATAATGTAAAACTAGTGGTTTCGACTTGAGAACCGTACTCTTCGTCTTCTTCATAAAAAAAAAAATAATACGTCAGGTATTATAATTCAACTAGAACTTGATATTCACTTTTTCACTTCACTAGATTCAGATAATCCTGCGTTTGATAATTTCATTGATTTTCATCCTGTATCCTTTCACTTTTGAGGGGAAATCGTTGAGGTGTTTTATTATTAATTCAAGGAACCAGAAATGAATTCAGAAAAAAATTAACAATAATTTTGTATAGGAAAGAAAATTTCAGTTACGCTTCACACCATTCAAAACGAACGCCAAACACTAACTAAACAAGCTCGAGAAAACGTTCAAACCAGACACGGCACTCGATCGTTGCTTACGACGACAGCTAAGACGGCGACATGAACGCAGATACTCACCTGTATTTGTAGTTGGCGTCTTTAGCATCCACACTCAAGAAAGAACGAAGAAATGCGGTATACTTCTATTACCTGTGTGCTGTGTACAGGTATCCACTTCAGTGTTACAGTAAGAAAACCCAGACCGGTGTTGGTGAGGGCCGAATGTAGAATTCACTTGTCAGAAATAGTTTGTTTCAATCGATCCAACGTGCCCTGGCAGTAATTTGCTCAGGAATTTCCTAAAGCAATTAGATCCTTTCCAAAGATTTATGACTTTAAAAGCAATTCGACATTTGAATCCTGATTTTATGAAATCCGACACGCACCTCATAGGATCTGCAATCCTACAGAAGCGTAGAGCTCATTGGACTAGACGATAATTTTCTCGTGTGTCCTTTTTGTGGAAGGACGTAAACTCTTCATTTACTTTATCGGACCCGTAAACATTTTTGTGTAATTATTTCAGAAAACCTGTGAATAAAAAAACATAGAATTTGCTGGACAAAGATTTCCATCATCAATTAGACAGAGTAATTCTTGTAGGTATTGTTTGTAGCAGGTTCAAAATCAACCCGGGGATACTAGTTTTTTTACACAAAACTGAATTTTTTTTTTATGCCTTTCAGTCTTCGAAATGGATATATAGGTGAAAATAAAGAAACCCAAAGGCATTTTTACATTGGTCACGTATTTGCTAATTGCAAATTCCAACACCAATATGTGGCGTTAGCTTGAAGAACAATTGCTACAATAATATATGTTTAACCGAGGAAACTTTTTACTTCATATAAAGGTATACAAATTATTACACCTCTATATTATTATGTTATTTCGTAGTATCCTTAAATATCGAGGTAGAGCGATGACGAAAGAATACGTAGAGGATAGGTTAAAGAGATACAGATTTATAGTATCTCGATTTTGAATATTGGTTTTATTTTAGTTAAGCATATGTTAAAGAAAAGAAATGAAAATATGTTTAAGAAAACAGCTATCTATTATATTTTCCCTAGATAACTACGGCGATGTACTCGTAAATATTGTAAAATATTGATCGATTGATTCAGTGCATTCGTTGGAATATTTCGTACTACAAAAAAAAAATTCCTTGGCAATATTCAATTACCAGGTGTAGAGTGTGAAATATGGAAGGTGACAGAGAGAAAAGGCCCAACCCCACGTTGATAAAGGCGAAAATACCAGGTGGCTGAACATGTGAATGGTGATTATGATCCCGATACCGTCACAGCCAATTCATCTACTACGAGCTATGAGGGACGTTCAATAAGTCCTTAGAACATCCAAGATAGTTTTAAACCGGTTTTGTTTTTATTCAGTAGACGGCTCACAAATGAACATCATTACTCATTAGGTAGATTCTTAAAAATTTGTCGTAACAAAAGTTCTGTAAGATGGATACTGCGGTTACATACAGTGGAGAATAAACACGATCGCGTGGTCAACTCTAAGGCTGTTTTGTTGTACACATGAATGAAGCTGGGAATAGGCGACACAATGATCATTATCCCTGGTTGGGATGATTACATGATATGTGAACCGATAAATTTTCTTTTCAGGAATATGCTGTTTGGAACGGAATTCTTAAGAGGAATTTTGAATTCAAATAAATGAATGCAGGTAAGAATTCCCTGTCAGAAGCTTTTAGGTAGATACATTTGGTGAATTTTGTTGGGATTTGGCGGAGCCGCCACAGTAGTCTCCCAGTATTTCTTCTGCGTACGGTGTGATTCTCGCCAGTATGACATTTGTTAATATTTTGTATGTGGTTGGGAGCAATAATATTCGTATGTAGTTTTCGCAGTCAGATTTGTCACCTTTTTTAAAAATGGGGACGATTATAGAGGTTTCCCATTCTTCCGGAATGACTTCCTTACCCCATATTGTTTTGAAGAGCTGGTGGATCTTTCGAGCGGTTGCCTCTCCTCCATGCTTCACAAGCTCTGCCGGCGTACAGTCGACTCGGCGAGCTTTGTTGTTTTTCAATCGATTTATTGCCTCTGTGCGGCTTTTCGGGGCCCGAAGAGCCACGCATCGCTCGAAGCCCATCATAATCAGCAAATACAACTTACCTGTGAGTTGAATTTCCGGCAAGATTACACAATCTTGCCATGGCATTATTTGCCAACCCATTTGCTGAAAACAAATCGGTTATCCCCACGGATAGCCGACATAAATACCCCATAGGCAGCTTACCTTTTTATGGGCTGTTCCAAGCCGCCTTCAAGCGGTCATACCTGGAAACATAAATTCATGACAAGATTATCATCTTGCCATGACATCAAACCGGCATCAACCGAGCTTCCTCGACCACACAATGGACGGCACATGTCCACCAACACACGCCAACCTTTCCGTGCGTTATCTTTTTACCCATCCATTGTCCAAGAAGTCATTTCGGGCTGCTTGCTGGCCTGCACATCTGCAAGCCAGATTTCCAACGGCATTCCCTACGATCTATTTTTCACCAAAGGAAAAAAAGATCAAAGTAACCATTGCCCTTCATGACCAATTATATGATCCGTTGCCGCATCTGGGGACGATCACCAGCATCGGTCATGACCAAGGATATGTACCCATGCAACGGGTAGCCACGATTCTCACGCTGGCTATCGAAACGGCTTTTGTTTATACAAACAAAAATGTTTTCGCCTTGACGGCAACATCTTCCATAGCATGTTATCTAAAATCAACATGCTCCCATGCAAGACAAATTTCCCATTAACGGCTGCCAACCGTTCGCGGACCCCGAATTGAACATGGCCGAAATGTGTTTACTTTAAGCAAACTAGCAACGGTCACATCCCATGCTTAGTTCGCTAACCCAAACGGGTGCGCATATTGGCGTTTGCCTGTGGGATTGTTTATACATTATCCCAAAACCAATTCCTGCCTTCGGCAAGAGTTTTATTGACTCACGTCAATCAAGGAATCTGACCCTAGCGGATGGCGGCAGTATATCCTGCCCATACATGGAGCAACAGATTTGACCTGCGACACGCGTTTTTTTTTTTTTGTGTTTCTTTCTTCCCTTTCGTCTTCGCCATGGTACGTCATGCGCTTGCCTTCCAGGGTGGATCTTTCCAATTTTCTAGGACGATGTCCATGGAAACGGTCCAATGGAATCCAAGCGCCGATTGGCTACCCTTCGGTGGGGAATCTGTGGGGGTAGAAGTTTGTATGCCAAACAGGGGCATGCGGTTCACTTACACCATCCAACGATTGCGTCACGAAAATTGGTCAAGATAAGAAAATAGAAACGCACTGATGTTGTTTATCCTGTTAAAAGGTTCTTTTTATTTAACTTGATGCAGACACAATTGGATTTCGAATATTTGTTTATAAAATAAGTACACTGTCTTCGTGTTTAAATGTTCTCTTATTTTAACATGGAGTGGACCACAATTGAATTTGAATATTTGTATATAAATTTCACTTAATTGAAAATCACTTTACTGACTCATAACCGAGGGCAAACTTATTGGACGACTAGCACCGATGACACGTGTGGGCGCTATGCAGATTGAAATCTAACTCCATGCGGCGTGATCGACTCCGATGGTGATTGAATAGCGACTGACTTGAATTAGGGTGGAAATCGTGATTTCTGCTTTTACACGTCGATCCGCCAACGGTAATCATGCTCTCTTGTGCGTTCCCCAACTCACCACACTCATCGAGATAGAAACGTATTTGTGTATTCGTTCGACGTCGATGGGCGTAGCTAGAATGGAGAAATCAAAAGGGAAAGCACAATAACCCTGGGTTGATCTGGCTTAGTGTTGTAGTATTCCAGAATACTACTGTCCTTATAACTATTAAGTTTAATACTGAATCTCATTATTTATCTAACACATCCTTAAAACATTCTCCTTACATATCTAACATTCACATTTAATACATATCATAAATAAACATCCACAATATTCTATATCAAGTCAGTTCCAGTACATTTCATAACATGCCCCTTTTTTCATTTGAAACATGGCTCTTTGATTTTCGTTCAAAGTTTATTCAAAATTTAAAAGTCACAGTAGAGTAAATAATACTTTGATAAAATTGATTTTGTTCCTATTATAATTTACAGTAAATTATTCAATTCAATTCAATTTTTATTTGGTAGATAATTACATTTATGGTATATTTTACAACTAGTACTTAAGAGATTTAGGAAAGCAATTCCTTTACAACTATAATCTTAAATCTATATAACGACAATAGCACAATTTTAATGAATAACAAATAATAAATTAAGGGGAAACTACAAGAAAAAACCCTTATTTGAATCTTACGACTAATATTGCACGGGTTTCCGGTTATTTTATATAACAATAACCTCGATATAATTTTCATAGACAGAGTACATATGTAGTGATTTAGGATATCGCAAGACGCGAAACGAGAACACTGTCAGAAAAAGAACAATTGACGAAGAAGTTTCGATTGATTTTGTCAATAAGGAACTCTACCGACTTAACGTTGGCGTTTTCATGTAGTTCATGTGTCGAATAATGCCATGGCAAATTCAGCAACATTTTCAATATTTTATTTTGACACCTTTGCAATTTTATTTTGTACAGGAGTATCGCTTGAAAAATGGTTTTAAATATTATAATTTTATTTTCGATGCTAAGCTTTGACTTTCTACACACTAATGGATACATAACTCTTACGACTTTGTTTATTTTGCCAATTGTGGTAGCGATGTGTTTTTGAAAGATAAGTTTTTTATCTAGAATAATACCTAGATATCTACAGTCTTCGGACCAATCAATATCAACTGCACACATACTGAGTTTAGTGCCATTTGGTAGGTAGCAGTGTTTCCTACATCTCGAAAACCAGACAGCTTGTGTTTTATTACCATTTATTTTTATTTTCCATTTCCTGTAATATACTGCTAGCTTGTCAAGAGCTGCTTGCAAAGAGTTGTAGACATTAGTGAATAAGGCACCCGAAGAGAAAATGGCCGTATCATCGGCAAACATAATTACCTGAATGTTTTCACCTAGACATGGTAAATCTGCGACAAACAATGTGAATAATATGGGACCAAGGACCGAGCCTTGGGGTACACCATGGTGGATTTGGTTAGTAGAGGATATGTCGGTTCCTAAACTCACAACATATTTTCTCGAACGAAGAAAGCTCTGGATAATTTTGACAAGCGGTATTGGCAGCTTAAGTTTTTGTAGCTTATAAATCAAGGCATCGTGCCATACTTTATCAAAAGCTTTTTCGATGTCTAGAAGAACCAGTCCCGTTGACTCCTTGTCGACGAATTTACCAGCTATGTGGTTTTTAATGCGCAAGACTTGGTGGATTGTGCTGTGACCACTACGGAAACCGAACTGAAAGTTTGGTAAGATGTTATTGTCTTCCACAAAACGATCAATCCTTTCCTTAATGATTTTCTCTAAGAGCTTACTTAGACAGCTAAGTAGACTAATAGGTCTGTAGCTTTCGTGGCTGTTTTTCGGTTTGCCGGGTTTCTGGATAGGTATTACTTTTGCTGTTTTCCAACAGTCCGGAAAATAACAATTCTTAAGGAAAGCGTTGAAAATGAACGTTAAATAGTTACTTGCAGCAGGTGGAAGTGCTTTGATTAATTTGTTGTTAATATTATCGAGACCCGCAGCCTTTTTTAATTTCGATTTTTTTATCAATTCTTTAACTTTGCTGATATTAGTTGCGTAAGTACTTTCAGCTGGTGTTTGAGAAAGTACATGGATAGTGTTAGCAACTTCAGCTTCAGTATACGCGTCGCTTAGATGCATAGACATGGAGTGGTTCTTACTAAACGTGTTAGCAAGTAGGTTCGATTTCTCCACTGAAGAAATAAACAACTTGTCGTGAACTTTAAACGGAGGAATACTTGACCCTCTCTTTTTCATAATTTTTGATATTTTCCAGAACGGTTTGCTTGCTTTGTCAAGAGAGGAAAGGTGTTTATTCCAACACCTGTTCCTATATGTTGAGATTTCGTTTTTAATGATATTATTTAAGACTTTAACATTAACTAGAAAACAATCGATTCTATAACGCAGCCATTTTCTTCTTTCAGAGTTTCGTAGCCTAATCAGATGTAAGATATTTTCAGGAAGCGGTGCCTTATCAACTGGAGCAGTGGAACATTTAGGTATCGCAAGATCGGCCGCTCTATTGATAATAGAAACAAAATTGTTGCATAGGATATCAATGTGCTCGCTGCAGGTTATAGAATTTAGGCTGGTATCACCTAGAACTAAGTTCGTGTTTATATATGATTTATAACAATTCCAGTTGGCGGCGGAATAGTTGTGGTATAAACTGGTACGGTTTACAACTACTGTATGATTCACTGTGAGGCTGATCGGAAGGTGGTCTGAACTTAACGCATTTAGAGTTAATGGTACTGTGCAGTAATTTGGAATATTATATAGATCAAGAGTTGAGGGGTTCTTGTTAGCACTCGCTGGGATATAGGTGGGGAGAAGTGGATAAAGTATGGAAAAACATGGGCTGGATTCAGTAACATCTAGTAAAATGTTACCACAGCTGTTTGCCCTAAGACAATTCCACGACTGATGTCTGCAGTTTAGATCACCACCAATAATTACCTTTTTTCGAGTGTTGACTCTATACAATTTTTGCAGATCCCGCTTAAAGTAAGTAGATTTCTCAATGTTTCTATTTCCTCCAGGGAAATAGACAGAAAAAAGACTCACCTTGGAGTTGTCACTTAATGTTACATCTATACTAATTTCCTCAATTAACTTAAGGCGCAATGAAGGACGCAAGGAATCTTCTATACATTTTTTCACAACAATGGCGACACCTCCACCACTAGCATGTACCCTGTCTAGGCGATAACATATGTAATTTTGATGTGAGAAAGAAATGTCTTGTTTGAGCCAGGTTTCTGAAACAAGTGCAATGTCAATATTAAAATTTATCAAGAAACTAAAAAATGCATGCTTTTTGTTTTTGATGCTTCTCGCATTCCAAGTTATGATGTTAAGAGAGTTTCTTAACATGTTTTTTCCGAGTATATGTACTTAATAGCTAATGAAGTAATGACGTTAAATTGGTCAGCTTTAGTTTGACAAGCACTAAGCTTGGTTACAACTTCATTAAGAAGAGAGTTTATCTCGCTAAATGAGAACAGGTTATCATTAGTTAATGTTTCTGACGGATTTTTCTTCGTGTGTGTCGTATCACTGTTGGAAGGTTGCTGGGTTTGATGGAGGCCAGAAGCCCAGGTGGATGAAGGAAGTGAAGGTTGACGCACAGATCAGGGTAGTGGAGGAAAATTATCAATGGATAATCGGTCGGGCACTGGCTGCTGTTTGTCACTAGGAGGCTGTAGAAAGGTTGTATTTCCTGTACCAAGTCCGCGGAGTTCGGTTCTGATTTTATTATATATGTCCATTGTTGGGGCACATATTTTTTGCCCAAGCGAAATGTTTTTGATTAAGTATTTGTCTATCTTAATGTTGCTCAAAATATCACCCACTTGAGCATTAGTTGTTTTTAATACCACAACTGGCGGAACTGTTTCTTGAGGAAGTTCTGCGCACTGTTCGTCATTGGTCGGATCCATTTCAGGAGAGTCTTCCATCAGACTTTGAAGTGGTTGAAAAAAGTTAGTGTTTGAACACATTTTAGATTTTTCTAGAACTTTATTGTTCACTTTTGAAAGTTTATCGGGAGGAGTTTGGCGTCCAATAACGGGGTCGCAACGTAACCGTTTGCGCTTTATTTTATTTAACACACGTGGCCCAGGGGCCATAACTTAACGGTTATAACACTTGTTCAAATTTTTGTATGCGGAAAACGAGGCAAAGAAAACAAGGTAATGATAATTAAATTGTGAAAATTATTGTGAAAATAACGGTTGATTAAGATAAAAAGCACGAGCAAAACTGTGAGACAAGTTGTCTGTTTGAAAGTCAGCCAGGTACTGATACAATAAATTAGATCTCAAAGTTCTATAAGAGGGAAAATTTTATTGTAAAGTCAGTTTGAGTTTTGAGTTCGATAAATTAGTTATTGGAAGTTGAGTTAGGAAGTTGAGACGAGAATAGAGAGGAGACAGGAATAGACTAAAGACCGGAATAGAGACTAGAATAAGGAGACGAGAATAAAGAATAAACATACAGACAGGAAAATTAAATTAAATCCTGCGTTTCAATTATTGAAGAAAAAATAAATGGTCCACGCTCTTCCCTCAACCGAGGAAGCACGGCGTCCCGGACCTACAACACTGTCTATTCCTGTCTCCTCTCTATTCTCGTCTCAACTTCCTAACTTCCAATATCAACTAATTTCTCGAACTCAAAACTCAAACTCCTTCGAACTCTCTATTTCTCAAACTGACTTTACAATTCAATTTCCTCTATTCTTATAGAACGTTGTGTTCTAAGTCACTGTAAATTATAATTTGAACAAAATCAATTTTATCAAAGTATTATTTACTCTACTGTGACTTTTAAATTTTGAATAAACTTTGGACGAAAATCAAAGAGCCATGTTTCAAATGAAAAAAGGGGCATGTTATGAAATGTACTGGAACTGACTTGATATAGTGTAGCATATGTATAGCCACAGAAATCTCGATGTTAATAACAAATGGGGTTACCTTGTCTTAAGTTTTGATCAAAACTTGTCTCAAGTCTGAGTTAGGCCAGATCCGGTTTCAATCCAATGTACGTACAATGCTGCTACATCCAATAACTTCCACCAATATACTTTGATCAAAACTGCGGATGAATTTTCGTACGTCATACACCATGACAACTTTATTTTAATTCTTTTAACAACTTTAACTGTTTTTTCAATTTTAAATTAGTTAATTGCTTTAACAATCTTTTCTTTTTTTCCACTTTCCGGGACAACTCTTCTGCTGATCTTTATTTTAATTCTTTTTACAACTTTAACTGTTTTTCAATTTTAAATTAGTTCATTGCTTTAACAATCTTTTTTTCTGCCTTTCTTCGACCGTTCATCAACTCTTCTCTCATCTACCCGTATCAACGGAATCGAGAAAACCGCATTTTCGAATGTAAAAATAACAACAAACGGAATCGAAACTTCCCCCTGCTGTTCCTCTCTCTCACTCATCGACATCCACCTCCAACCGAATTCGAAACTTGTACACGATCCACACTCGAACTGGGGTGTGTCCGCACACTTACATGTGGATCGTCCACTTACTCCACCACCTTACCATCACATTATATTAAAATTAAATTATACGAAAACAAATAAATGATGGGGGCGGTGGATTGTCGAACGTCACGTAACAATAGAATATAGTGGATGTTTATTTATGATATGTATTAAATGAGAATGTTAGATATGTAAGGAGAATGTTTTAAGGATGTGTTAGATAAATAATGAGATTCAGTATTAAACTTAATAGTTATAAGTACAGTAGTATTCTGGAATACTACATCCCACCCTTCTTCGAGAAAGAAAATTATCCTTGAAGAGAATAATTTTCTTGTAACTATAGATTAAGATTAATTAAGGACTTGGATTTTCGTTCCATTACAATTGGTTTTCAAAATAATAGGTTTTCAAAATTAATTTACTATCAAAGGTTTATACATTGTTACAGTAATTTCAAAAAGTTTTTAACACTATAAAATTTGTCTATTTACATTATATATATTACATAACAATCTCTATTTACAATATTTCTCCTTGGAACCTTTTCTTTTCTCATCAAAAAATATTTTTTATATTAAAAAAAATCTGTTTCATGTAACTTTCAAAATTTTCTTTTGCATTCGAATATATACATTTCAAATTTCAAATATATATAACTCCTTAAAAATTTCAATATTTCCAATATATATATTAACTCAAAATTTTTTTCTTTCTTCCCCCTCTTTAATTTTTTTTTTTTTTTTTTCATTTCCTTCATTTCCTACAATTGTTTGATTTTTTCATATATATTGAATAAAAAAAACAAAGGCCATTTGTTAGGTGTGTACCTTTTCTTTAAATTTATGGAAAATTTTCCAAAACCGTTTTGGGCCTATTACTACGATGATTGAATAAAAGTGAATATTACCAAAAATCTTCTTAAGAAACGATCTCAAATATCTTAACTGATTGAGTAACTTTTTATTTTTTTGTATCTTGTTATTATTTTCAATTTTTATTATTTCGTGTTTGAGTAAATGTTTGTGTTCATTATCGTTGTTTAAAATATTTAATGTTTTTGGCTTAATGTCTTCATTTTCCATAGCCTTAACTGCTGTCAGAACGTTTACATTTTCAGTCTTACCCACTGCTGATGGACCATTTAGTTTCTCAGTCTTATTTACTGTTTCGTATAGTTCTTCAGACTTATTAGCTGTTAGAACATCTTGGTTCCCAGTCTTATTTGCTGTTTGAACTATTTCTTCAGTTTTATCTGCTGTAGAAACATTCAATCCTTCAGTCTTTGCTGCTGAAAAGATTTGTTCTTCAGTGTTAGCTGCTGAACTGACTTGGGTTTCGATTTTAATTGCTGCAACTTTTGGATCTTCAGTCTTTAACACTAAACCTACCACGACCGGTCAAATGACCGTTTTTAAAATTTGTTTAAAATTTTCTAAACACCACGTTATTATATCGCCATTAAACTTCATGACTTTTCTTAAACTATGCATACAATTCTTTTTTTAATATTTACTACTTTTCGGATTATTTGATTTTTGAGAAAAGTATGTAGTCCGCTTTAACTACCACGACCGGTCATTTGACCGGCTGAACGATTTATATCTTTTTGTAATAGAATACTCTCGAAAAGTCAAATCTGAAATTATAAAATAATTGCAAATAAAAGATAATACAAAAGAAAAATGAAAATGTATTTATTTCGGTCTCTTTTATCGGCATATCTACTATGACGTATCTAGAAATGATCGCAGAGCCGGCTTCAGTACAATTTTGTAACTTGAACAAGCAGTTGAGGCCTATTATATTTTATAAATTTAGTGTTACAAATTACTCTTTTAACGAACCACATTTTTTTAGTTTTTAGTTCATTATTTGTGTGCCTATATCAGCCTAAAAATGTCAAGGCATTCGATAAATATCAAATTATTAGAGAATATAAATAATATTGACGAAGAGTGTTCGGAGGATGACCGGGAATTTTCTGATATTGAAGATGACAAAGAGTAAAATGATTATGATTTATTTAACAATGACTCTGACACCGATAGTGACCAAGAAAACATTTTGAACATACATAGAAGACAAAAGAAAAAGATATTTGTAATTAGTTCCGAAAGTGAAAATGAAGAAGAGCTAACCGAAACTGCTATAGACAGAACTGAATGGCAAGAAATAAAAGAAGGGTCTAGTCCTGGAAGAACAGAGATGCATAATATTTTTGGGGAAACATCAGGCCCAACCGGGCATACTAAACGAAATATTATGAAAGATAAATTTATGACAGCCTTTTCCCTTATTGTTGATCATAATACAATCGAACATATAAGAAACTGCACGGAAGCCGAAGCATTTCGAGTGTTGGGAACTAAATGGGATATATCTACTGCAAAATTATATGCATTTATCGGATTATTGTATGCACGTGGTGCATATAAGGCAAGAAATTTAGTTATTTCACTCAAATGGAACCAAAAATGGGGACCAGCATTTTTCTCAAAAACTATGAGCATAAATGCATTTACGGAAATTATGAGGTTTATTCGGTTTGATCAAAAAAATCAAACAAGTCATCGCTTACAAATCGATAAATTCGCTTTGTTTTCTAAAGTTTGAAACAATTTCGTAGAGAATAGGAGCATATATTACTATAGATGAACAATTGTTTCCCACAAAGTCAAGATGTAGATTTACTCAGTACATGCCAAATAAACCCGTCAAATGTGGCATCAAATTCTGGCTAGTGTCCGATGTAAATAGCAAATATATAATGAACGGCTTTCCTTATTTGGGAAAAGATGAAAACAGAGATCCTTCAGTTCCCCTTAGGGAGTTTGTCGCTCTGAAATTAGTAGAACCGTATACAGGTCGGGGAAGAAATGTAACCATGGACAATTTTTTTACAAGCATTTCGATAGCGGCTAAACTTTTTAGAAAAAAAAACTACGCTTGTTGAAACAATTCGAGCAAATAAAAGAGAGCTGTCAAAATTGGCGAAACAGAAAAAAGACAAAATGACACGTTTCTCACCAAAATTATATCTGACAAATAATTGTACTCTGACAGTTTACAAGGCTAAACAAAATAAAAAGGTATTGATTCTTAGCTCAATGCATAAATCGGTGAGAATTGAAAAAAAAATGATGCCTGTATACCAGAGACAATTAGATTATATAATAGTACCAAATTCGGTGTAGATGTTACAGACCAAATGGCTAGAAAATACTCTGTAAAATCTAAATCTCGGAAATGGCCACTACAAGTATTTTTCAATATCCTAGACTTAGCCGGGATAAATGCATGGGTTTTATATAAAGAAACAACGGGAAGTCTAATATCAAGGCAAAACTTTTTATTTCAATTGGGAGAAGAACTTATAAGTGCATATCAAAAAGAGCAACAGCCAGGCAAGGAAGAAGAGCCAGCAAAAGCAGCCAGAAATATTAGTGCACGAACAAGTGATCGGAAAACATGTCAGATAAGATATTGCAAAGACAATAAGACTAACAAATTCTGTCTAAAATGTAAAAAGTACGTATGCGGCAAATGTGCGATTGCGAAGCCTATAATTTGTAAAAAATGTTTTAATAAGGAATAAAATGTAGATAATTTATTTTTAAATAAAAGAAACTATATTTTTAATTATTAAATAATTATTTTCTTAATTTTATATTAAGGGATATAAATAATTTCAAAACCGGTCATTTGACCGGTCACGGCAGGAATAGTTATACATGCAATGCTGGTAGGTTTAGTGTTAATACTGCTGAGTTTTCAGTCTTTGTTGCTGAAGTGTCTGGGTTGTCAATTGGGATAGCCGAAATATTAGGGATTTTTGTTTGTATTTTTGCTGAAAATTCCGAATTTTCAGTCTTTGTTGCTGAATTATTTTCCAGAATTGTAGTCTGAATCGGAGTCATTATATTAGGGTTTGGTTTATCTTCTTTTATATTTATATCTATAGCTTTATCGGAATTAGTCATATGGTTAGGATAATCAGATGCTGGCTCAAGGTAAATTCGGTTAGGAGCTTCATTCCTAGAGTTATATGAATTAAAATTGTCGTTATCTATTGCCAAAGATCTAATGCTATAATATGAAAAAAGTTGTTTGTTTTCTAAAAATTTTGGTTGGCGTCAGGCCTCGTTTTCCGACTCTTGCAGCCGAGAAAAGTGAACATTTTGCCTATCATTTTGTCTATTTGTGATCCTAGAATTTTCACCAAAACGATTTCCGGTGTTTGCAGGGTCATTTCGGAATGGGTTACGCGTGTGGTAAAGACGATCCATTCCTAGATAACCTGCATCTACACTCGTTATCTGTGTGATTATTCCGTCCACAGAAATTGCAGGTAATGTTGTATTCCCTTTTTATGGGTTGTCTATTCGGAAAAGTGTTGGACTGCATGTTCCGATAACATATGTCCTGTGAATGCCCTGGCTTGCCACAGGTTTGGCAGACTATTCGATTAAATCTGTGGGGATTTTCATTATAATGATACGACCTGGGAGAGTTATCCATTCGAGCAGCATGCGCTACTACATGGGCAATCGACTGCTTTAAATTGTTTCCCCCATGGACTTTAGCTAGTACTTTCAGTTGTTCGTTCTTTAATCCATCCTCAAATATTTGTACGGCCAATTTTGTGTTGTCCTCAATCAAGAAATCCCTCACTACCGCGTCTACTGTTATTTCGCAAGTGGCAGAGTTCAGAGTCCTCAGAGCATTTGCAACTCTATCTCCATATTCCCGAACGGTTTCTCTGAAGAGTTGTTTCAGAGAAATCAACTCATTATGTGCCGTCGACCGAGATTGCTCCTCTTTATATTCCGATTCCAGCTTTTCCTTTATATCTTCCCACTTAGCGATTTTGCTGTACCTAATAAGATCATATCCAGGACCCTCTAGTCTATTTTTGACTAGCTCTAAAAATGTTTCATATATATCAGGGTCTGCCTTTTTTATGGATCTAAATAAAACATCTCCCCCGGATATAAATTTGTCTAGGTCGCAGGGTTTCCCGTCAAAGGTAGGGACGATTCTGAAAACATGTGAAATTCCGACAGAGAGAGTCATTAAGAGTGGATTTGTTCTTTCCCCTGCCTACCCGCCTGTCTCATGTAGTAAGGACTCGAAATTTTGAAAATTTGAGAAGAATGTATGGCGAAAATTGGTTATCACTTCTTAATAATATTGGTTATGAAACCCTTTATTTTGTTATTCAATATATATGCATGGAAAAGAAAAATTGATGTCCCAAAAGCTGTAAAGAAAGAAAATTTTCCTATCGAGAGAAAAAATTGTTTTTTTTTTTTTGTGTAAAAGAAAAATTTCCAAGTCGAGATATTCCTAAAAAGAAGAGAGAAAAGTCGCTATTTTGAAAGAAAATTCTTACTCTACTAAATGTTGATTGCTGTCGTACTGTTGATAGAAGTCTTGTTTGTCTTGAGTTTTGCTCACTTTTTTTTTTTTGATTGTTGCGTTTTTTTTTTTTTTTTTGTTGATAGAAGTCTTTACCGCCAGGCAGACTTCACGTCCTATAAGTTGAGTGTATCCTGGTCTTTTGCTGTTTTTTTTTTTTGAAAGAAAAAATTTTTTTTTGTGTTTTATTTTTGTTTTAGTTTCTTCTTCTTTATTTTGTTTTTATTTATTTATGGGATCCTTTGGTTGGATCCCACCGCTGCCACCAGCGTTGTATGGTCCGGGACGCCGTGCTTCCTCGGTTGAGGGAAGAGCGTGGACCTTTTATTTTTTCTTCAATAATTGAAACATAGGATTTAATTTAATTTTCCTGTCTGTATGTTTATTCTTTATTCTCGTCTGTTTATTCTCGTCTCCTTATTCTAGTCTCTATTCCGGTCTTTAGTCTATTCCTGTCTCCTCTCTATTCTCGTCTCAACTTCCTAACTCAACTTACAATATCAACTAATTTCTCGAACTCAAAACTCAAACTGACTTTACAATAAAATTTTCCCTCTTCTTGTAGAACTTTGAGATCTAATTTACTGTAAATTATAATTTGAACAAAATCAATTTTATCAAAGTATTATTTACTCTACTGTGACTTTTAAATTTTGAATAAACTTTGAACGAAAATCAAAGAGCCATGTTTCAAATGAAAAAAGGGGCATGTTATGAAATGTACTGGAACTGACTTGATATAGAATATTGTGGATGTTTATTTATGATATGTATTAAATGAGAATGTTAGATATGTAAGGAGAATGTTTTAACGATGTGTTAGATAAATAATGAGACTCAGTATTAAACTTAATAGTTATAAGGACAGTAGTATTCTGGAATACTACAGTGTGTGTACATCAGTGCCGCGTATGCGACTGGTCTACTGACCTATGGATGATCTCATAGGTCATCGCACTATAGCAGGACAGAAATACGAGAGAGAGGAAAACCTAGCTGAGGTTATTCACCTGCAAAAAGAGATCATTGATCCCAAGCGAATGGGTGATCTGGGAAAAGTCAATAGGACGCTGCGTCGGCTGGGGATATAATACCATGGGGAAAACACTGTGGAATGTTGGTAAATACCCAAGCCAATGGACGATGATGCAACCGCGTCGCTTGGTTTGACTTGGTTGTTGCTAACCAATACGAATGGAATATCCGGTGGAAATCCCATGGTTAAAGCAATAGTGTTGCCGTATGGCGAAGATTGTAGCTAAACTCAATTATGCATTATCTGCATAGAATAATGAGTTTAGCTACGCGTCCTTTTGACATGTTTTACAGGGTAATAACTTATAAAGGAAATGGGTAGGTATGACACGCTGAAAGCGGTCGAAATTAGGTAGGAATTGTGGTTGGAATTGTGGGTTGTTTCTCCTATAGAATAGAGAAACCCCCACAAATCCATTAGGATCGCATTTGATGGATGTCGATGAACAGACATCCGGGAGTCAAATTTCATCCGTCAAGGAGAGAAGTCGAGCTTTTGTGTCGAGTTATTGTTGAGGAACTTAAGTTAAATGGGAGCGAATTTAATATTGTCTAGTAATTAATTACTTAAAGAAAGCTCGCCATATATGCGAACTCGGGATTAAAAACGTTCGTGTGCCACGCTTTCAAGTATTTACAACTTTTATAATTAGTGATCGCAAGGATTTTCGAAATACCAATAAAAGTCATCACCCTACAAACCACAGTGTTTTATTTTCTGCTTTCTTGTGAATAATTACTTTCGTGACTTTTTGTGGGTGTGTTTCTGGACCCACGCCCGTGAATGCGTATGAGCAACAACCCCGCACCTCTACAACTTCGTTGAAAGATAGCTCTGGGATCCGAGGCTCGGCTGTATGTATGTCTGGTGCGTTTATTTGTGGTTGATGGGTGCGTACATTGAGCAGGTTTTTAAAGTACTGCTTCCATCTTGTCACGATATTGTTTGTTTCTGTGACCAGACAGCCGTTTGCATCTCGAATTATTTTGACTCTCCCTCAGTAGCCATTTCTAATTAAATTTATGCCGGCATACATACCTCTGATGTTCTTTGCTCTGGCATTTTCTAGGATTTTTTCGATCTGAGTCTTCTCCCATTCGCGTTCTTTACGTTTGAAGAATCTCATTGTCTCTTTCAGAATTGTCGCGTATCTTTCTGCGTTGACTTCATCATATCCTTCTAAGTGGATCATTCTGAGGCGTTTACGTTCTTTGATCTTCGCCCTGCACTCATCATCAAACCAAGGTTTGGACTTAATTGTTTTCTTAAATCCTAATACCTTTTGGGCTGTTTGTTTGATTGTGTCTCTGATCGATGCCCATTTAGTGTCCGCACTATTGGCTTCCTCTTTCTCACTGCTCCCATTCTCTAGAATGCTAAACCTATTCGTTAGTTTGTCTTGATATTCAGCCTTTTGCGCAGGTCTGTCAGTTTATCAATGTCCCATGTGGGATTGCTGCGAGGCGACTCTTGATTTTGCCCATCACTAGAAGATGATCGGAGTCGCAATTCGCTCCTCTATATGATCTTACGCCAAGGATATTCGAGTGGTGTCTTTTGTCTATGAGGAAGTGGTCTATTTGGTTACGCATTACCCCGTCGGGTGATATCCACGTGGATTTATGAATTTGCTTGTGCTTGAACATCGTGTTTTTCACTAACAGATCTTTTGACGCTGTGAACGTGATAATTCGAATTCCATTATCATTTGAAACGTCGTGTAGACTTTCTTTACCTATAGTTGGTTGAAAGATATCTTCCTTTTTAGTTTTTGCATTGAGGTCCCCGAGGAGGATTTTAACATCGAATGATGAGATCACATCAAATACTTCCTCTAGGGTCTCGTAGACCGTGTCCTTTGTTTCTTCATCCGTAGATTCTGTTGGGGTGTGTACGTTTATAAATACATAATTGTACCATGGGCCCTGTAATTTTAGCACCGACATTCGGTCATTAATAAATTTCACATATTTTACATGGGGCGTAATCCTCTTGCTTATGATGAATCCGGTTCCGAAGTTATGTGTATCCGTACCTCCACACCCCAGTGTGAATCCATTGGTTTCGATTACTTGATGTGGGAGTCGGACTTCCTGAAGCGCGACGTTGTCCATTTTATGGTGTTTCGCGTTTTCTACGACCGTCTGTATCGCGCCTGGTTTGTATATCGTGCGAACATTCCACGTGCCGACGCGTATATCCCGCTTTTTCCGTTTTTCCCTACGTCTTCTTTTTGCCGAGTCGGTGTTTTCTTGATGATTTGTTCCCTTATGGTAGTGTCGGCTCATCACACCCACGCCTACCGGGTTTTTCGTGAGATTGTTTTTTGTATATTGATCATTCATTTCGTGGGAACACTCTGGGGTTTCAAATAGTCGGCCATATCAGAGCCCCCCTGTGATATGGTAAGGTCTGCTTACTGCTCTGATTCGACCCGGTGTCAGAGAGGCGCCGTTATAATACAGCCGGTATACCCCTGGCTGCAAACCATCCAATGGACACGGTGACGCGTAACACCCTGGATTAGGGGTGGTAGATCTTTGTGTGTTACTCCTCGCTAGCCTGTCTGACATGGTTAGCCCTACTGGAAGCTTATGCTTCCGTTAGCATAGGCTGAGTGATTCATTGTAGTTTAAGCACCCGCACCACGTCAAGGTTTCTACCAAGCGGTAGTATATATATATATATATATATATATATATATATATATATATATATATATATATATATATATATATATATATATATATATATATATATATATATATATATATTGCATATACTTTTGGCACAATTAAAACATATTTATATATTGAGAGTGTACTCACTGATGTACCCCGGGTTTGGATCGACGGGGGGTTTTTCGGCCGTTTCTCAACTTACTAGATGCTGGTATTCCAGGTTGCGATGTCGATAACGGGCGCTTCTTCAACCTCAGCTTGCTGCGTACTTTTTTTTTGTTCGATGAGTTGTGGATCATTTTCGATAACAATGAAGATTGATCATGAGGCTCCTACAAGAATATTCCACCACTAACTAATGAAAACCAGTTTCTTCCTGTTATAATTCATGCACTAGCGTTGCTGATATTGTTAACTGTACTCTTAGTTTCTAACATTTATTTTAGTAGTTGTTAACTACACTCTTATTTTCTAATATCTGTTTTACTTATTTTCATTTAATTTCTTAATTGTTTTTCTTTTTATTTTCATTTAAAGTCTCTGAATTGTTTTTCTAAATTACCGCAACACAAGATCACCATGCACGAGGACATTCAATATACTCTATCCACGCCACCATTAGACTTCGAATTGAGCCAATCGACGACTATTGAAAACACTGAATGAATTTTCAAATAACCACAGACGATTTCCATTAAACAACCAACGTCAATCGTTCATTCGCATCCTTTTATACTTGGAGACGATTTTGCCCCCACCTTACTAATTATAAATTCACTGGAATTCACGCTGACCCCAACCCCCTTCCAAAAATCGTCAGATACAGATGCATATAACGGCAATGTAATAGCAAATTTGCTGGGAAGGGTCAATGTACTTAATAACGTGTGCCAACATATTCAAGGTCCTCGTTAAGAGAATTTTTTGTAATTCCTTTTGGGGCAAGAATTACAACAATTGCGAGATAGGGAATGGGAATGGTGGAAAATGTTTGCATGTTATATATAATGGAAAGTTTGACCTTGAATTGGCTTTTTAGTGTGCAATTGTATTATGTTAGGAAAAATATTTTGGATGGGATTTCAATTGATAATTGAAAAATGTGATTATGAGGCATGGGAAATGTGTTTTTGTGTATGATAGATGTTTGTAATTAGGAGATAAGGATGCGAATTTGCGTAATTGTTTAGATGGAAGGGGGGTGGAAATTATCAATTGTTAATTATGTAAAAGATACAGAACCGGAGAACAGTAAGAGTGTTACGGGAGCGCTACTATTTGCAGTAACTCAAACAGTTACCTAGTAGTATCCCAAGACGCTGCCACAGTATAAAAAAGGTTGAATGATTTTAATACCGTCGTTAGAAAAAAGGTGAGTAGTGTTGCTGAAACCCTACTCTTCTTCAACATTCAATACAATATACACAAAAGCATCAATATAAATCAGATTTTTTAACGATCCGTAATAAAATAAACCATATTTTTATTAAACCTATCACGTTATAATTAACTTAAATTACCCCTAAATGTGTACCGCTGCTGATTTAAAATTTGCCGCCGACCATCAAGGCACATGTTTCCAAGGCACATGTTTCCAAACACACATTAAAATCCTAAAATACAATGCAAATCACAGCGTAGGACTCGCATCTTAATTAAATACATATATTGTCTTTTGTGAAGGCAGATTTTATAATAAGTTCAATGTTTTCCCAAACATTTTCTAGCGATACTCATTATTCACAGAATATTTACGTCAAATATTAATTTCAGAAAAATTGATTGTTGCGGAGTCATTCTTCAGCCGAAGCGCACAAATGAGGAATGGCTCATCTGTGCATATGCTTCCTCCTCACAATAAGAAAATATTCAAGACTAAGGTACAGCAGCACCTACTTTCCTTATCCGCTCCCCCTTCTTCTGCTTTATTGTGTAACCGTAATTCAAAATGGCGTACAAAGACGTAAATTATATAATAAGAATACTCCATATTAAGGAGAAACGGAGAAACTAACTTACCCTCAGAACTAACTGGTTAATTTAAATTCCTCATACAACAACAATCCTACGGTATTCGTACATGGTATTTGTACTACCCTAGTTATGGTTGACCACCCCTCAGAATAGCAGATCAAGAGATTTATAACTAACCTAAACTATAAATGAAATTCGCGATCTAACACTTCCCATCGGAAATCATTTTATATTTTCTTTTTCCATTTAAGTGAAAGACTCTGTAGAAAATGCATTCTCAATAAAACTGGTTTCGTCTTAGACGCTCTTTTGGACATTACGATGAAGTACGTTTTTAAAGGTCTAAAGCGATTACCCTTGTACCAAGCAGCATTCCCCTTACCACCGCCGAACCACTATACATTCAACATATTTACCATGTCAGCTCTGCGTTCAACATTCTTGGAGCTGCCTGTTATGGAGCTTCTCCGGTGGTAAACTAAATGCACATCCGAAGCCTTATTAGACTGGGTTAACAAAAATTAATTAACGTTTACACGAAGAAACTAGATTTGAATCGAATCAACTACGTGGGACAGGTAGCCAGGTTTCAAGACCGGAAAGCAAGAGTCTCTCGATAAATTGACCCGTTTTCAAAATTGGTAGCAAAGGCAAAGTCGGCGAAATGGGTCAGGCAGAGAAATATAGGTGGAGACGGTTGGCTGGATGCGTAATAGTTATTAGCAATTCATACGGTCCAACGCCATCGCATTTTTCTACTCTGCTGTTGGGTGTGCAGTAAGTCGCGCATTTAATTAACGTCTATACTGTTGCTGTGGCATATTTGTAGCATGATAAGTAGATTCGTTTTTAGGCGATTCGTAGTTTTATCGACCAAGAATCTGTATGGCTTTGTAACCGTAAAAATATTGTATACTTGAAACGGCCATTACCTGTTTGGTTGATTAATTGGTATGTGGATCGTGTTGGTGTTGGCTTACGAAAATATATTTAGCTATTGGGAATTGTCCCATTTAGTGAGTAGAATAAGAAGTTTGCCGAAGGAATGTTTGGCAGGAACTCTGTTAGATTGAAATGAAGGTAATGCTAAAAAAATATCATGAATCCAATTTCTGAAAAAGGAACAAAGTGACTCAAATCGAGTTCAGGTTACTGTTTTTATTTTTCTATGAGAGAAAGTTCATTTTGTTCCTCGCAGAGTGATGGTCAATAATTACGTACTGTGAATCAGAGGTAAGAGACTGAAGTAGCTCATTATTTTATCATATGTGACCATAATTTTGGAAGACATCAATACGGTTATTCTCCAGTATGTATGCACGAAGGGATAATAGTTTTAAATACCAGAAACAGAATTTATGTTCAGAATGACCGATCATACCACATTCCCCACACTATCTGATTACTGCATGATGTGTCATCTACAACGAGTTTGAAGCGTATGTCGAATGCCAAAATATCAAGCAATGCGTTTTGTTGCTATGGAATTGACTTAGTATCGTACAAAAACAAGATTAGCATTTAGTTCATATGAAAGCGATGGATGACTATATCAGCAAAGGAAATTAGAGTTTCGACAGCTAAGAGAAAGTCAGAACATCCCAAAACTACTGAATTTAATTTTCAAAATTGATATATTAGGTCTACATATACATTTTAGAGATTTTTCTTACGAAAGAAAGGCTTTATTATATGAAAAAACAGTTCAACGTATTTTATTCAAAATATTGATCATCATTAGCAACAACTTTTTCCCACCTTTCTGGCAATGTGCGGATTCCGCGTAGAAAAATCTCCCCCGTCTTCTACGATTTCACTTGTTTTCCCGCTTCTTCGAAATTCGAGAAGAGCTGCTCAGCTAAACCGAGCGCCATCAATCGAAATAAGTGATAATCAGAAGGAACAATATCTGGATACTGCTGAATGAAACTTCTCACTGGTTGAGCAATTTGAGGTCACCTTTACATGGGAACACTAGTCGCTGATTAAGGCTCCTGTAGTTTTGTTTAAGAGCAGCTTTCACTGCATCATTTATTATTGCATCCAATTCTGTTGATTTAATAAGCCTTTTGATTCAATTACGTATTTGGCAGTTGCTGGAAATATTGACGCGTCACAGCTGTCCGTTCATACTGCAGACAACCATCTGGGCATAACAATTACGCTTTTTTTTCAAATTGTATTCCTCAGTTCCTACCGTTCATGTTTCTTCCTCTAGAATGCATTGCTTCACTTTGTATGTCTCTATGTAATAATGGAGTTATATGTTGCCACAGGGGATAATAGAAATTACTAACATCAAGTCAACAAAATTGTAAGTCAGTCATTCCATTCTTAAAGACATTGCAAGAGAAGGTGTATTTTAGGCCCTTGATTATTACCCTCATAACAACCTACGCTACGAGGATCATTCACCTTGTCATCTATTTGTGAATGAAAAAGTACAAAAGATATTACGTATTCAAATATGGGTTTAAAATGTATTAACTAATAGAACAAAAATGAAATCACAAGCCTTGAATTTGAATTGTAAATTAATCACGTGTTTTTTTTTCATAGATCTTCACTGATGTAATCAATTTTGGTAGCGTTGAAACATTATAGTATATTATACATGTCAAGTGTGGTTAATAACCTTTTTTTAAATTTAAATAATTGAGAGCAACGCGAACAGGTGAACGGCTTTTGACAGAAATAAATAATTCATCTGGCCAACTTGACATTTTATTAATGGCCGTAGACCACTTTTTCCAGAAAAATACATTTGATCAGGTGAATATTTAGAGCTGCATACTCAGATTATTTGTACAAAGTACACGACCACTGAGCCAACTTCCTGCTACGTAAACAGAATTTTTTTATCTATAAAAGCACCACTGCAGTGTTCATGTCAATGGTGTATTCTCAATTAACCGGATTTCTCACATGAGTATGTTAAGGGCGCCCCTAGGGGTAGAACTCAAAACATGTGATCAGTATACAAGACCGAGAGACTCAGTCCTTATTTCAGTTGTAATAGTTACACCACACAGGATATGCGTACTATAGAATATTCGTGTGCCAATGAGATAACACATTGATCGAAGGACAGAAAATATCGTTGTCGTAAGTGCTTCAATTCCAAATTCATTCATTCATATACATATAAAATTTTGTTTAGATAGAAAAATCTGCGAAGCCTAGAAAGACTTTTCTCAGAAGGTTGATTAAATTAAATATTATTTTATTTTTAATGAAATATTTTTAAAATAATTTGTGGCGGTTTCACGAACCGCACAAATCACCATAGGCTGAGATACCTTCGTTTCACCAAGGAACATACTCACCTATAACCAAACTTCACGTGCCCACAGATACGTGCCCCCAAAGTCCACCTTTACACCTGACGAATGGTGGCATCCATACTGGTATCAACAACCCCACGTATCTGTAGATACGTGGGCCCCAAGTCCCGAACAATTTCCCTACGCCTGCACGGCGATCGAAGGACACGGCCCAGTATAGAAATTGTGTACCGATCTATTAGCTGGATAAACACAAGTGGTTGGCACAGCTGCGCCAGATGTCGACAAACATCAAATCCCCGGCTATAAGCAAATTGCCATAAAACAATCCATCGGCTAAACCTTTGACCCTACCGCAATGCACTTCGCCTAAACAAAGGCCATTGCGTAGAAACAGCAATAAACTAAAACGCTGTTCCCGTAGGGCAAAGCAAATACGATTATCACAGCCGACGATAATTACCACGATCCCAAGATCGGGAAGGACACAGATAGAGGGTGTGTTCTCCGCTAGGGGAGAGATTTTCAATTAAGGGAGATTCTCGATGAAGAGAGAATCACCAGGAAAGGTAACAAGGAAAGAGAAGAATCGGGTGAGTCGTGACATCCCCTAAGAAAAATGTTAATCAGTTCTTGTTCGGAAAGGAGGTAATCGGGAGTGCGTCGCGCGACTGTCCGTTTTTTAATGCAGTAACGACCGTCGTAATCAAATAATATTTGAACGAATAAAATTAAGAATAACGGTAGACAAGTTGTGTTCGGCGGAACACTTCCCAAGGAATATACTAAGTACGAATACAACATCCGCCAAAAGCTTACATTCAAAATATTACCCTCTTCTCTTTTTTTTTCAACTGAGATTTAACAGATGAATACTTAGTAGTTTTTTCCTCGGGCCATCAGAAGATATATTGAGTAGTTCACTGGGTACTTGAAAGAAGATCTGCGGATTTTTTTTTGTACACTTCTCCCGGAAGAGTTGTATCTATCTTGCCGAAACGCGCCCGAGTTACCCCCGTATAACCATTGCAGTTCTTCTTGAACAGTTGCAGGTTATAACGCTCCGGAAACACTCGTGCGGGGAGGAAATTCCACTGCTTTTCTGCTCTGTAACGGAACGAGTTCTAATTCAGGGATGTTTACGCCATCGGGAGATGAACCGAAAATTAGTGCGAACCATCAAATTGTCCTGTGCAGAGCATATAAACTGAATTGCGCGGAACAATACCACGAATCTCCGAAGAACAGTAGCCGTGATAATATCTGTAAAACAGACAGACGTCGGCTACGCGCCATTTAACGTATGAATCACCCAACCACGATGCATCCTCATGTTCACCTTGAAATAAGAAATTCATTTAAACTAGCGTCTGCATTTTTACAATCATCCAGGAATGTGTTTCCTATTCATTCCTTAAAATATTTAACATTAAAATTGTGTCTAGACATCATTTACCTAGATCCAAAAAAAACCAAAATAAAATGCTAAGAAGCAAAACATATGTATCTATTACGTTGGGTCATTAAAAACACATTAGGAGATTCCTAGCTAAGATAGAATTTAAGTATAAATAGCATAGAAAAACTGCAGAGAGTGTTCATAGTAACCTGTAATTTGACGAATAAACTAAAAATTTATATTTTTTCTTTATATAAAATATAACAACAATAACTCGCCTTCTATGTGTTAGCGACTGTAGTCCCGACGTCAGCGACGAGTCTCCGATCAGACGGACCGCTCATCTCTGTATGCTCTCCAGCAGGCCGAGGGTATGCTTAGGCACCGAGCTCCCAACATAAGAGCAATATTCGAGCGCGGGTCTAATTTGAGATTTATACAGGAGAAAAAGTCGGGCCGGAGTAAAATATTTCTTGGCTCTAAAAAGATAACTCAGTTTTCCTGAGGCGGACCTGGGGATGCTAGACATATGTTTATGCCACGATACATTCCTACAGACCGTGACGCCAAGCAATTTCAAGCTGTCCCCAGATTCGAGGGCCTGGTCATTCACCATCAGCTCTGGAACCATTGATTCACTTTTCTTTGTGAATGTTGTATATTGTGTCTTCGCTGCATTGAAGAGATTGGCCTTCCCCACTGCAAGACCATATCCAGATCCCGATTCAGAGAGTCAATCTGTCTACATCTCAGCTGGTGGGACGTAGATGCACCAATCGAGGAGGAAACAAGCGTACTATCATCCACAAAACTGAACACTCTGTAATCCGTTGTTTCCAACAAATTATTTATGTGAAGCAAAAACAAGGTTGGTCAAAAAATAGAACCTTGGGGCACCCCGGAATTAACAGGATACAGATCCGAACACTCGCCGTCCACAACAACCCGGATCGATCGTTTCTCTATGAAGCTCTTCGTCCAGTCGCAAATCTGCTGGGAAAGTCCATATGAACAAAGTTTGCTCAGAAATGCCCCGTGCCAGACTCAGTCAAAAGCCTTACAGATATCCAATGCGACCGCTCTTGACTCACTATGCTGTCCAATCGCAGATGTCCATATATCGGTTATAAGGATCAAAAAGTCTCCCGTACCGCCGGCCACGGAATCCGTATTGACGATCATTCAGAAGTCCGTTACACTCCAAATGCTTAATTAACTTTTCCATCACCTTAGATAACATAGACAGTAATGCTATCGGACGATAATTTTGTGGGAAACACTTTTTTCCCGTCTTTGGGATTGGCTGAACTCGAGCGATTTTCCAACAGGTTTGAAAGGTTTTCCGTATATAAGATAAGCGAACGAGTCTGCCAAGAACCGGCAGTCGTTGTGGAGCATAGTTCTTAAGGTGTATTGCTGTTATTTCGACCGGGTTGGTTGTGTGGGGGTAAGAAGTATAATGCCGATCATGGGCACAGATTCACTTTCTTCCCCACGTATAACTGCGGCACCGAGGGGAAAACAAATCACAGATCGCACCAGAGAAAACAGGAGAAATTAAAACACGGGAGTTACTGTTCTTGAAAATATTTCTTTGCTTTTTACTATCCTTTTTATGCTGGTGATCAAGCTGGTGCCCATTTACAATGAGTATCCAAGTTTTCTGTTCACGAACTATTGCACAGCAAATGTTTTATCTATTACCGCGAATTATTGCACATCAAATTTAATTAATAACGCGGTGATATAGCACCAGTGACTCTCAACAAACTTTGTTCTCTACGTTCTGTGTGCACACACTTCGGAGGATGTATATCGATTGACTAAAATTTTCGGAATTAATTTTTGGGCCCGAGCGGCGGGACTTCACTCGATAGTGTTTGGATAGCGACTAGGGTGAATTGGGGTTGAAATTCATATTTCATTCCACACACAGGACAACCAAAAGAGACCACGCCTCTACTCTCTCAACCTCACGCCCGTCAAAGTGTGAGTAACTTCTGTTAATAGGGTAATTGACGGACATGAAGAATAAGAGAACAGAAAACATGATATGCTGTGATCTCGGAGTAGCTTTGGTTGTGTGTGTTGGTATCAGATGCAGCTACTGACATGACCTGGTGACCCAGTGGTACGGCTATGGTGTAGTCGGAGCACATTGAACCGTGGAAAGAAATACGAATGAGAGGGAAACCTAGCTGATATCACTCCCCTGCAAAAAGAGATCATTGATCCCAAGCGAATGGATGATCTGAGGGAAAGCCGAAGTGACGCCAAATTGGCTAGGGTAATTTATCATGACAACTAATTAGATATTTTGATAAATTCCCCAGCGTTTTCGCTATGATGCGACGGCGTCGTTTGCTTCGACTTGTTGTTGCTAACCAATACGAATGGAATTTCCGGTGGAAATCCCATGGTTAGAGCAATAGTGTTGCCGTATGGCGAAGATAGTAGCTAAACTCAATATGCATTATCTGCATAGGATAATGAGTTTAGCTATGCGTCCTTGGGGAAATTATGTATTGCAGGTGAAATAGCCGACGGTAGGAATTGGGATTGGGTTGACGCGCTGAAAGCGGTCGATATTAGATGGAAATTTTGGTTGAGACTGTGGGTTGGTTCTCATGTAGAATAGAGAGACCCCCACAGTTGCCTTCCTACAGTCCAGTCCACGTAGAACGCGTTGAATAGTACGCGGGCGGAACCTCACACAACACATCGAAGACCGTACCGACGCGATCACAGATGGCTCCAAAAAGACCGGCGTCGATGTTTGAATTGTCGGAATATATGGTTGAGGGTCGTGCTGCTTTTTTCGAGAGATCGGCCGATTAGTAAATCAACGTCGCACTGGCTGAGACATAGCCAGATTAACTCTCTGAATCGGGCTCTAGATAAGGGCCTGCAGTGGGGAAAGGCCAATCTCGTCGACTTCAATGCAACGAAGACACAATATACAACATTCACAAAGAAAACCGTATCATCCGTTCCACAGCTGATGATGAACAGTCAGGCCCTAGAATCTAGGGAAAGCTTGAAATTGCTCGGCGTCACGGTCTGTGGGAATATATCGTGGCATAAACACGTGTCGAACATCACCAGGTCGGCCTCAGGGAAACGGAGCTATCTTTTTACAACGGAGAACTATTTTACTTCGGTTCAACTTCTTCTCCTGTGTAAATCTCAAAGTCGACCCGCGCTCGAATATTGCTCTCATGTTTAGAGCTCGGCTCCTAACCATACTTGAGAGCATACAAAGACAAGCGATCCGCCTGATTGGAGGTCGTCGCTGACGTCGGGACTACAGTCGCTATCATATTGAAGGCGCGTAGTCGACCTCTGTCCGTTTTACAGATATTATCACGGCTACTGTTCTTCGGAGATTCGTGGTATTGTTCCGCGCGATTCGGTTTATATGCGCTCCGATCGTTCGCACCAATTTGCGGCTCATCTCCCGATAGCGTAAAGATCCCTGCATCAGAACTCGTTCCCTTCCCGCGCAAGTGTTCCCGGCGCGTTACAACCTGCAACTGTTCAAGAGGAAGTGCAATGGTTATTTGGTGGTAACTCGGGGCCCTGTTTCGGCGCTAAAGGTTCGCATCTCCTGAGAGAAAAAAAAATTAATTTAAATTTTCTAGTTTTTTTTTTTACACTAACGCGCGCGCAAAAGGGGATTTTGAAGTACCCTTAAATGTCAGAGCACAGTGCGAGCGAATGGAGATGAAGTAGATAGGGATAAAACAAAGAAGCCAAACCGGTCGTGCCCGACAATTAGAAGACTGGCTGGAAAAGAAGTGGATAAGGAGAGGAAGTGCCGATGAATATTGGTCTTGAATGTCTGGACATCACAACGGCCAGGAAACACATGATTAGGCAGAACATTCTACATGCGTGTGGTTCGGCTAAAGAATGAATCTCTATGTTTATTTGTGCACCTGAAGTCCACTTTCAACGTGAACCGATGCGCATTCACAAATTGACGGGTATCGCGGGAAAATGTCTGAACGGGTGGAACACGTTCAGCAAGTTCAGTTGAACAACGACCGTGGTAATCATCATCATCATCGGCACTACAACCGGAATCCGGTCTTGGCCTTATTTAGCAAGTCTCTCCACCGGTATCCGGTCCTTACCCGAGACTTGTTAAATTGTCGATAATAATTCGTTTTTCCGGGCAAGGTTATTAATCTTGCGCCAACCTTTCTCAGGATGTCGCTACATACATTGGTTCACTATTTGGCGGCTGCCAAAGTAGCTATCCAGGGGTGTCACGTGGAAACTGCTTGCCAACTTGGATTGAACAGGGACAAGGATCGTCCTGGGCTTCGCCGGGTTGAAAGCAGAGGCTTTGGTCTGTATGTTCTGATACGTTGCGTCTGTGTTCTAACGACGCAATTGATCGGCTTACCGTCCCTAATAAGTGTCACTGCTCGTTTTTGCATCCTCTCGAGCACGTGTAGTGCAGTATTTACTAGCGTACAAGCGTCGGATGCCAATCGAGAGTTTAATCATCGAAACAAAAAAAAAACAAAAAAAAGGGGTGGCGAGAGGCCGACTTTGGGGAGACAAGGGCAGATGTGTCCTTCATCTGGTCTCTGGGTTGTGGTCATCTTGCGATCACCCACATCCGTAAGGATGTTGGACTCGGTCCCAAGATATCTGAAAAGAAAGGGGAAGGATGTATCTAAGGATAGTGTGGACAGGGTTAGTTCAGGTGTTCTCTAACTACTTGGATGGAGGGATGGTGGGAAAGAAATCATACAAGACCGGTAAGTCTTGAGTGCGGTAGTAATTAATCATCAAAACCAGAATGCGTCGCCAATTTATACCACATCTCTTCGAGATTTATGCTATTGTAATACATTAAAAATGCCCGGAAGAGACAATATAATTTGTCGTGGGCTTTAGTTGAAACTTTCTAGGAATTGTATATAGAATTAGGTTAAACGAATTCCTGGAAGAGGTGACTACGAAATGCATTGGAAAATACACATTTCATTATTATGTTAATTTTGAGAAATTGAATCAATGCATGATGAATGAACAGGTGGTTCAATTTAGCATACATTTAATTTGACTTTGCGAATTTATTATTTCGGATTTGGTTGATATATAGTTTAAGGTATGGATATGAGAAAAAATCATGCAAGCGGCAGAAGAGGTGGGCCTAGAAATAAATGAAGACAAAACAAAATACATGATTACGGCGAGAGCAGGTGGAACTCGGGGAACACACATAAACGTCAGAAGCTAGATATTTGAAAAAGTTAAAGAATTTAAATATCTGGGAACGATACTGACGGCCAGTAACGAAATGTCGAAGGAAATTAACAAAAGACTACACTCCGGCAACGCTAGTTGGCACGCAGTCAATAAACTGCTGAAATCCAAACTGCTAACACGGAATATAAAGCTCCGTGTCTATAGAACCATAAACATGCCGATTGTTCTATACGGATGCGAAACATGGTCTCTCACAAAATGGGAAGAAAATAAATTCCGCGTATTCGGGAATAAAGTTCTAAGGGATATCTTTGGCAGCAAATAAGACGAGGAGGCAGGACAATGGAGGAATACCGCAAACCTACAATAATGAGAGTAATCACAGCCCGGACACGTGGCGCAAATGGGCAACGATAGGACCGTGCGTAGAATTCTTGACGGTAGACCAACGGGAAAGAGACCGGTAGGACGGCCGCGATGGAGATGGGTGGACAATGTTAGGTTTGACCTTGAGGAGATCGGATCAGATGGTCGGGCGTGGAAGGGGACTGCACAAGACAGGGAACGATGGCGGAGTCGAGTCAGTGAGGTCATAAACCTCCAGGTTCCTACAGGCCATTATAATACTAATAATATGGATATGAGATTATTAAGGATGTGAATATATAGCGGGGGGGGGGGGGGGGGCTGGTAGGACTTTGCAAAGCACTACACCTATCAACCAACCTCCCAAGCCCGTCTGTGAGCTAAAAAGTATTAGCCTGTTATAACTGCCAGCATTAAAGTTCCTACGACGAAGTAAGTGTCTAGTCCTGCGAGTTACCACACAACGAATTTCCAATGACAGGGCTCGCTATCAACACATGACCCGCGCCTCTCCCATTGGTGGCAACTGAATTCAATATGTCAGAGGATAGCATCATTCTATTTTTTCAACCATAGAGCGGACCAGCCGTGAAGCTCCGAGTGTAATGGTAAATTTGGAAAGCTTTTTAAGAAAAATAAAATAAACCCGCAAATGATGCAGACATGGATCAAAGCAGGAAAAATAATAAGAACGAAATTGATGCAAAACATTTATAGCAAAATAAATTTAGATAAAATAAAGAGAACTATGAGAGTTGCAAAACATTCAGCTTAGATGAATAATTCAAAAACAGCTGTATAAATGAATTATATACACCAACTAACTTGCAAACAATTTCTTCAGATGTGACTTAAAGATCACAGAAACGAAATCCTTAAGCTGTGAATGTGTAATCAAGTGAAATCTGCAAAAGAATGTGTGCGAAGCGTATATAAATAAGTGTTCCACCGTGTACGGAAAAATAAATTTGATGTAGCAGTTTATATTGATGACTTGAGTCAATCCAAAAGGAGCACGTATCTGTGCACACAACTCTGGAGTACGAGCCACCATTTATTACAAATGGTATGTCTACTTCATAATTTAATTGGCGTATAATAACTGAAAAAGAAAACTTGCAAACGTCAAACACGTTTACAATATACAAGAAGGACGTGGAACCCCTGGCCACACAACAACCACATAACACTTTGCACAGAATTTATTAAAAAATTAAGACCGTCAATATTCACCAGGAATGGCCGCAAATTTTTAATGTTACTAATTTTTTGTTCCTAAAATTCTGACAAGAAAATTTGCCTTTAACACGGCTTTACTGAAATCACGTGTCTTAAATTTGTAGGAAAGGTGTCTTACGATCTAGTTGAGCCATTTTAAAAATTAAAATAATGTGTGTACAATACATTTAAATGCCTTTTTTATATACAGATAGGATGGGGTGCTGAAAAGTAATGCACACATGCTTGTCGACCAAACACGAGGTTAAAGTACAATTCTTAAGCTTCAAAATCATATATTTATATTCCTACATAATCACTATTGAAGCTGATACATCTCTCCCAGCGTTTAGCAAGTGTTTTTATTCCGTCACTGAAAAACTCCTTAGACTTTTTCAACTCCAGGGCCCACGCCTCATCGTCCGAGGTGCAATGATGACTCTTAAGGTCTCTCTTGAGTAGAGGAAAAAAGTTAATAATGAGGGTTAGGAATCGGTTCAAACTTCAGGTTTCGAACAGCCTCCTCAGTGTCATATTGCAAGATTGTTGGCGTTAGGCTGCCTCTAACACGACGCACTCGACGTTGGAGGTACTTCATAGCCCGTATGTCATCATCATCATCATCATCATCATCATCGGCACTACAACCGGGAACTGGTCTTGGCCTTATTTAGCAAGTCCTGAGGCTTGTTAAATTTTCCATAATGATTTATTTTTTCTGGGCAAGGTCATTAGTCTTGCGCCAGGGGCTCCCCGACGGGGAATCGAACCCCGGTCTCCCGGGTGACAGGCGGGTGTACTAACCACTATACTATCGAGGAGCTCATAACCTGTATGTACTGAGAATAATTTACGGTTGCCCCTCGTTTCCGAAAATCACTCATATAAACTCCATGAGGATCCCAAAACACAGTCAAAAGAAGTTATTTTGCAGATGGTTGTGTTTTGAACTGTATCGCGTGATGAGAAGGTGGATGTCTCTATTCAGGCCGTTGTCTTTTCTCTTCCTGATCATAGTGATGGACCCATGACTCATCCCTTGTCACAACTGTCAAGGGGAAGTGGTCTCCTTCGTTACGAAAACGCTGCAAAACTTGCTCGCAGCATTCCATTCGACGTTTGTTTCCGCCTAATAGTTCAATAATAAAGCCAACACGTTCCTCGGATATGCCAATATGATTTGCGATGCTGTTTTGGGTGATTCGATGGTCATTTTGAATCAAATGCTTAACGACATTGCGATGATTTTCGTTTGTGGCAGTGATCGGACGTCTGCTGCCTGTCCCATTAACAATTACGGCGTAATGATAGACCCATGACTGATCGTAATGATGGACCTGTGGCGTTTCTAGATACACACACAATATACAAGCAAATAGTGAAGATCACCGAAAGAAAATCGAATAAGAAAAGGCATCAGTCATATATCAAGCCATAACATAGCAATTCCACATCAGTTGAATGTACTTGAGTTTAGAAATCAAATTGGTACATGCGGCCGTTGGCCTGGTGCTTCGATGTTTCGCTTCTCATCCGTTTCATCGTGTGTTCAATTCACTATCCCTGATAAACGCTATAATCGGTGACCCCAACGTGATCTGTATACACAACACACAATCTCTCATAGGTAAACTAGACTTTACTACTACGATCACGATTTCCACATAAAGCACCGGCTCACTCGCCTGCTCCGACGTTCTCTCGCTCGCTCGCTCCTCGCTCCGTCGTTCGCACACGAAGTTGATCGTAACAAAGTTACTGAGGAGGGAGTAGTGTGACGTTTCTAACAGACACAGACACAATGAACAAGCAAAGAGTGAAGAACGCCGAAAGAAAATCGAATAAGAAAAAGCATATAAACCAAGCAATAACATAGCAATTCCACTTCGGTTGAGTTTACTTGAGTTTAGAAATCGAATTCGTACACGCTGTCGTTAATCTGATGCTTCGATGCTTCGCTTCTCATCCGTTTCATCGTGTGTTCAATTCACCTTTTCACTATCCTTGATAAACGGTATAATTGGTGACCCCGACGTGATCTATATACACCACACACAATCTCCCATAGGTAAACAAGACTTTACTAGTACGATCACGACTTCCGCATAGAGCACCGGCTCACTCGCCTGCTCCGACTTTCTCTCGGTCGCTCGCTCCTCGCTCCTCGCTCCGTCGGTCGCACACAAAGTTGATCGTAACAAAGTTACTGAGGAGGGAGCAAAGTGGCGTTTCTAACAGATACACACACCATATACCAGCAACGAGTGAAGAACACCGAAAGAAAATCGAATAAGAAAAAGCATCAGCCGTATACCAAGCATCAACATAGAAATTTCACTTCAGTTGAGTGTACTTGACTTTAGAAATCGAATTTGTACACGCTGCCGTTAGCCTGATGCTTCGATACTTCGCTTCTCACCCGTTTCATCGTGTGTTCAATTCACGTTTTCACTATCCTTGGTAAACATTATAGACCCATGACTTATCCCTTGTCAAGATTTTCAAAAGCAAGTGGTCTCCTACGTTACAATAACGATGCAAAAGTTGCTCGCAGTATTCCATTCGACGTTTGTTTCCGCCTAATAGTTCAATAATAAAGCCAAAACGTTCCTCGGATATGCCAATATGATTTGCGATGCGGTTTTGGGTGATTCGATGGTCATTTTGAATCAAATGCTTAACGACATTGCGATGATTTTCGTTTGTGGCAGTGATCGGACATCTGCTGCCTATTCCATCAACAATTACGGGGTAATGACTATCATAATGATGGACCCATGACTAATCGTAATGATGGGCCTGGGCCTTTCTAATAGATACACACACAATATACAAGCAAATAGTGAAGAGCACCGAAAGGAAATCGAATAAGCAAAGGCATCAGTCGTATACCAAGCAATAACATAGAAATTCCACATCAGTTGAATGTACTTGAGTTTAGAAATAAAATTTGTACCCGCGACCATTAGCCTGTTGCTTCAATGCTTCGCTTCTCACCCGTTTCATCATATGTACCATTCACCTTTTCACTATCCTTGATAAACGCTATAATTGGTGATCCCGACGTGATCTGTATACACAACACACAATCTCCCATAGGTAAACAAGACTTTACTAGTACGATCACGACTTCCGCATAGAGCACCGGCTCACTCGCCGCTTCGATGTTCTCTTGCTCGCTCGCTCCTCGCTTCGTCACTTCGTTCCAAAGAGCCCTACCATTTCCCTCCCATACACACATTTACCCACCTACAAAAATCCCATCCAAAAATCCCATTCATATCCCCAAATTAACATTGAATTCAATATCAAGCAAATTGAACCAAACGTTCAATTGTCGAACATTGAATTCAATTCCTTAAAATCCAAAAAGCACAATGCATATCTTCAAATGTATGGTATGTGCAATTAACACTTTTAAAACCTCGAATCCAAAAACTCAAAATGAACACGTGTCTAAACAAAAATTTGTCCATTTGATCCGCCGACACACAATTCCAGCAATCTAAACTTTGCAATGCATACGCATTGTAACCAGATGTTTTATGACTTGCAATTAGACACAGATTCCCAGATCCTAATTTCACACCCCATTTCCCACGGATCTTGTATTACCCATCTGAAGTGCACGCGAACTCTTGTTTGTATTAGCCAGATGGATAATACAAACAAAACCGCGAAAAGGATCGGTGGTAAGTGGCGATGCGCCGGATTTCGAAAAAGTAAAAATAACAAAGAATACAGACAGAGTCTGGATCGAGAACCGAGAGTCGAGCAGGAGAGTCAGTACGTAACGCACGGAAGGTGAAGAGCTCCTCAAAAGTTATTATATACATGTATTAAATCCAAGAATTAAATGTCCTTTTTGCCAAAGCAACAATTGTGTTTAAGTTTTAACTAGTGTTCAAAAGAAAGATTCATTGGTCGCACCATTTGTTGAAATAGTGATTTGGTTGTTTCTCTCCCGATTAATGAAATTGACTTTTAGCAAACGGTGTTTTTTTCTCGCGTGTGTAAAGACACTTACGTCGTTAGTGAATCAATATAATCGTACGGCAACACCTTCGGTATTTTGTTCGGAAGACAAAATACACACGTTCGATACATTCATCAAGGACAACAACCGTAGCCCACGCTTCCCGGGGAACCGGAAGCACAGTGGTGCACCAGAAATATTATACGTCGTTCGCACACGAAGTTGATGGTAACAAAGTTACTGAGGAGGGAGTATCTGGCGTTTCTAACGTGTCAACCAAATAGTGAAGAACAGCGAAAGAAAATCGAATAAGAAAAAGCATCAACCGTATACCGTTAGTCTGATGCCTCGATGCTTCGCTTCTCATCCGTTTCATCGTGTGTTCAATTCACGTCTTCACTATCCTTGCTTAACGCTATAGACCTGTGGCGGTGCCGCCAAACTCCACGGTACACTTACCTAAAAACCCCTATAACCTCATCCCAAGTCGCATACGTTTTTGCTAATGCAATCGCATTAGGCACCTGAAAATGTTTCACGCATTAATTAGATCAAAGCTACAATCGTAAAGTCCCTGTAAAGAAGACTTAGCTTTTCATGCATCTCTTCGCATATAATTTTCCGTAAGATTTCTTTCTTTGCTTATCTGAAATTCCGAACCAATTCGGCACCTTCAGTACCAGACAATTCCTGTAAACAAAATGATTCGGTTTGCAGACAATGTAACCGTCCTGACAGGAACCATAAATATTGCGCCATCTATTTTCCAACTTCGCCATGTGTACGATAAATTTCTTTACGTACACATTGGCAGGCGACCTTTTTCTCCCAGCAATAAAATTCTCTAATTCGCACCATGTGCAAACAGATGAACGCCGTTCCTACATAGGTTTCCTGCGATACCATAAACAATTCATATCGTTTGTGGTATCCGAAAAACATTTTTTTCATTTAATGAGCGGCTGCTATTTATTCAGCTGACCCTCATTACCGAACGATGCATAAGCAAACCCATTAGCATCCGACGAGTTCGGTTTTATTTGCTTTACCGAAATCGTATCCTATGAATGCACTTTATGCCCTTTCTTTGTTCTGGGTTCGTTCTCATCCATGAGAGAACCATGCACACCCACCATTGCACTGAAAGAGTGCATTTCTGTGGCGGCCACACCCTTAAGAGCAAAGTTTTTCTTTCTCTTCCCTTTTCTTAACCCTAACCTAGGATGGAATTCATGTCAGAGTTCTATCCTCGGTGAGTCGTTTTACATCAGCAGACCAGAACGGTCACCCGATCTGCCGCTCTCCGCGCGCGGCGGAGAAGCGCAGATATACGGAGTCATTGGCGTAGTGAATTTTATTCGCCATCCATAAAGTCGAGCGGTGTTTTGTTGATTAATTTTTATTTGAACCAAACGGTTACGAAAAAAACTACATAAAACTCATAATCCAACGATGTGAACTTGCATTTAATTTGTCATTTCCAGTCCGGTGTTCGATCATGAAGTGTAATAAAATAAAAATTAATTAAGAACTGCGTGCGTTTTACTTCCTTTTCCTGTTGTGGACGTTGCATCGTGAAGTCCTGTTTGTGCTTTTCCTTTTGTGTCTGGCGAAACAACGGAGTGTTTGTGGTGACGAGGTAGAACTCTCGCCCGTGCGGCGTCGCGACCTCGTACCCCCACAGACCCATGACTCCTCCCTTGTCAAGATTTTCAAAAGAAAGTGGTATCTCACGTTACGATAACGCTGCAAAAGTCACTCGCAGCATTCCATTCGGCGTTAGTTCCCGCCTAATTGTTCAATAATAAAGCCAACACGTTCCTTGGATATTCCAATAAAATTTGCGATACGTCATTTGATTCGAATCGTTTACAAATTTGCGATGATTATCGTGGCAAGATCGGACATCTGCTACCCACTTCATAAACACTTACGGCTTTTTCGGGCTTGCAGCCACGAAATTGTTTGCCCGTCACTTTACAGTAGACCTATCAAAAGCATTGTCACCATAAACAGTCTTTAAGCGATGATGGATTTCAATAAGAGTCACTTTTTCAGCAGTATTATTAAGTATTAAGAAGGAATATTATTTCCATTTGCCGCCAGGAGGCAAATGGAATGCCCTTTAGGTTTATTCTTTGCCAAAAATAACAACGGAATTCTTTTTGAAAATTGCCGTTTTATAACTAAAATGTCCTTATCTAAAAAAGACATTTTAGCGGACGTTCATTATCGCTGCCAGAAAGAACTAAAAATGTATTTATAAACTTTTTGCGTCTAAAAACGATTTTTAGGTATTCATTCTTTAAGAGGAACAGGAGTACCACGTATATCATTATACTTATTCCAATTAGCTAAAGGGAATGGGTGAAGCAATGGTTTTTGCGTGTTTTCCAACAGCCATTTGTTCATAAATAATGTATAAATTGGCTTATTGAACACCCTTATGTATTTTCACTGAAAGATTATTGTTAATAATCCAAATGAAAACAGTGAAAATCGTTGGAGCTATGCCGCGTGTTATTTCGAAAAAAAAAACACGTTAGAAGTTGTAAAACGGCTTGTCGTAAGAGGCGACTAAAGGCCGAGTGATAGCCGACTACTCCATCAAGCTATAGACTCCGTGAAATGGTCGGGAGAAATCCCTGGCCGTCTTTCGAGGGTTGGCTGATGGGCCGGTTCGAGAAAAGGTTGGTTAGGTGGTAGTCGGTCCCAAGGTGAGATACCACCCCGTCACGCTGTACATTCTGCGATATCGCTGAGAGAAATCTTCGACGGTGTTTCGGATGTGTGACTGAGGGCCCGGACTGACACGGTGATAAGTCATGATGATACCTTCTCATATAAAGAATTCCGGAGGTAAACTAGTCTCCCATTCGGATCTCCGGGGGGGACTATGTCAGGGGGAACATCATGCAGATATCATGATAAATAATGGAACTTTAAGAGGTTCGTCATCGCATAACTGGACTCGCTCTCCAGACTCTGCCCATGCTCGAATGGTACCGGCATTTTGTAACATCAGGGGCAACGGTTTCACCAATACGAATGTAAACGCCGTCCACCAATATTTGCAAACAACGAAACCTGATATCCTTGCTCTAACTGAGACCCAGGTCGATTCGTCAACTGATTCGACATATCTTCGTTGCTCAGGATACGACTTGCATTCGAGATTCCGTTTTAAGGGCGGAGTCTACGTCTTCGCGCGGCCAGTCTGGCTTGCCAGAGGATGGAGGCGTTGGAACCCGATAATATGGACACCATATGGCTGAGGAATTCCGTTAAATTTCTTTGTTGTCTTTACCGCTCCCCGAATGACGATCGACCAGCGATATTTTTCGAACATCTTTCACATACCGTCGACTGGATACAGATCAACCACCCGGCTTCTGAAATTGTTGTCATTGGCGATTTTAATATGCACAATTCTGGCTGGTTGTTACATTCTAACAGAATCGACGAGGCTGGGAGGCTGGCGGAGATGTTTGCTGTAAGCCACAACTTGACTCAACTCGTGGGGGAGCCAACGCGAGTGCCGGATGCCCGAGGCGATTATGCGAACACCCTAGATCTGTTTTTGGCATCTGAACCGAGTGTTTATACCGTAGAGGCTTCTGCGCCACTGGGATACTCAGATCACTGCTTGCTATTTGTCGCGCAACCACTTGTATATCAAACGAATAACCGGCCTAGGCAGCTTCGCCATGTATGGAAGTATGAGGCTGCTAACTGGGACGATTTGCGAGATTTCTTCGCATCCTTTCCATGGTCCGAGGTGTGCTTCGGAAACTCCGATGTTAACGCTTGCGTAGAGTCGGTATCAGAGATTATTCTTCTGGGAATGGAGATGTATATTCCACATTCCATCAAACGAAGTTCGTCTAATAAACCGTGGTTTGACGAAAAATGCGGCAAAAAATAGAGCTTTTAACCAATGGCGCCCCAATCCCACCGATGTTAATAGAACGAACTTTGTTAGAATCAGAAACACGTGCAACCAGCCGATTGATACCACGAAGAAAGCTCACAACGGCATGACAGGGTGATTAATAAACTCCTTCGGTGCCCGACTGGTTCGCACGCCTTCTGGTCAATGGCAAAAGCTGTTAGCAGTAACTTCGCTTCCTCCTCTTTCCCTCCGTTGGTGACAGACAGCCGGACGTTAGTCACGAATTAAAAGGATAAAACTAATGTGTTCGCGAATTTATTTTCCGCGAATTCAAACCTCGATCCTGGTCTTTTGGAGCCAACTGTGATCTCGCCGGTACGGTCTTCGATACGGGATGTCAGATTCCGTCCAGGCACTATTCAACGCATTCTACGTGAACTGGATTGTGGGAAGGCAACCGGGCCGGACGGAATACCAACAAGAGTTCTTAGGAATTGTGCTCCAGAACTTTTACCGGTTCTCGGTAGGCTCTTCCGCTTATCTTATGCATGGAGGACCTTTCCTGCCTGTTCGAAAATCGCTCGAGTTCAGCCAATCCCAAAGACGGGAAAAAACGGTCTCCCACAAAATTACCGTCCGATAGCATTACTGTCTATTTTATCTAAGATGATGGAAAAAGTCATCAATACAGAGTTAGTTAAGTATTTGGAGTGCAACGGAATTCTGAATGATCGTCAATACGGATTCCATGGCAGGCGGTCCACGGGAGACGTTTTGACACTGTGGCGGTTCTTTAATACATTCCCAAAGAACCGCCCATCCTCTTAAATTAACCACTTTCCAAACCCACCATACCCACCTGCAATTTTGGGGCAGCGTAAGCTACCCTTCATTCCCTTTCACCTGAAAGTTAAATCTTATCAAGCATGCACACCAAACAAATTATTTCATTCATACATGAACCGTGCCAGACAATCGGCTCAGCTTGTCAGCAATTATAAAAGATAAATACACGCTGGCCACCGTAATTGTTGACATAGCTGTAGCCGGTATTCTTGCTACGGTTCATGAGTGAATATCGCGCCTATACCCTTAGCTCCGCAACACTTGCGACAATTCCCTTTCATCGGTTATCAACCGATCCTGGAATTTGGGCATGGAAAAGATCATTATTTAGGTAACCTTACCCATGCCATGCATATGATGACCCGCCGAAAACCTAAATTAAACATACAGTATCCCACTGTGTGCGTTTTACTTACCCGCATATTAATCTAAACATATAGCCAACCAGCCTGACCCTTTGCCGCCGTCGACGAGGTTCCTGTTGACTTATGTCAACAAAATAATTTGCCTCCTTGTGCACCGGAGCCATATGACTAGATTGGATATTGCCTACATCGGTGTTTCCAAGGAATCTTAGGCAAATACCATGACGACCCCTTTTGTATCATAGGCACATCATATACATCATCTGTGCATCATCATCATCATATACACCATTGATCTGTGAAATAGCGTTTTTGTTTACTTTGAAACAAAAATCTATTTCGATCTCTGGCATACATCACGAACGATGTACTTCTGTTTGATCAGGTGTCCACCGATCATCGTCATCATCGCAGGGCATTGTACTTTTCCTATACGCCCACATATATAATCCTCCCTTATCTATGCAATTCGTGGCCATCGAACAGATGGATGTGAGTTGCATCATCTGAGTCAGATTTAATCCACGTGTAGTATTCCAGAATACTACCCTTATTGCTTTAACACTGAATCTCATTACTTATCTACACATCCTTAAAACTTCCTCTTTACATATCTTACATTCTCACTTAATACATACCATTCATAAACATTCACAATATTCTATATCAAGCCAGTTACAGCACATTTAATAACATGCCCCTTTTCATAACATGCACCTTTTTTCATTCAAAACATAGCACTTTGATTTTCGTTCAATGTTTATTCAAAATTTTAAAAGTCACAGAGACTAAAGGAATACTTCGATAAAATTAGTTTTGTTCAAATTATAATTTACAACCAATTAGAACAATAAGTAGCATAAGAAGAGAGAAATTTTAATTGTAAAATCAGTTTTTGAGATTACAGTTCTAAGTCAGTTAGTAAAGTTGAGTTTGAAGTTCAGTTATTGTAAAGTTAAAGAAATACAATTGAGAGTTTAAGTTTTGAGTTTTTAATTGAGTTGGAGTTTAAGTCAATAAAATAAAAGGTCCACGCTCTTCCCTCAACCGAGGAAGCACGGCGCCGGACCTATAACACACGTAAGTGGGCACACCTAAAACGAAGAACGTCTCTGCGCGGGTATCTCAGTTAATTTTACAATTGTCGTTTTGTATATGCGCTCCCTGATCGGTGTTGAGAAAGTCGCCACCAAAGGGTAGTGAAAAAGAATTCCTTCCTAGATTCGTTCGCGAAAGTTAATAACGATAAAATCATCCTATGCAAATGGGACAAATGCTAACCGATAGAAAACATTTATATTAAAATAACGAAGTAATATTTCGGTCAAAAATAAAAAGGTTCCAGCGTGTTTCATTTCCCTTTACCGGACATCGGGGTTTTGTGAACAATTGTCTACGTGAAAGAACGGTGGGTTATTAAGTGAACCAGCGCCGTACGCCGGCGCACACCAGTTAAAACCCCACAACAGTTATAACAGATATATGGACATCTCCGATTGAACTCTGGCGGTTCTTTAAAGCTTTCCCAAAGAACCAACCATTTCTTTAAATCTACCTGTTTTGCCCTCTCACTCCACAAGACACCGTACCTACCTGAAAGTAAAACCCCAGCAAGCATGCACATCAAACAAATTATTTCATTCATATTACATGAACCGTGCCAGACCAATCGGCTCGGCTTGTCAGCAATTATAAAAGATAAACACTCGCTGGCCAGCGTAATTGTTGACACAGATGTAGCCGATATTCTTGCTGCGGTTCATGAGTGAATATTGCTCCAATCCCAAGGTTCGCTACAGTTGCGACCAATTTCCTTTATCGGTTATCTACCGATCATGGGATTTGGGCACGAATATGATTGGCGTTAGACAATCATACCCATAATCATATCTAATGATTCGTTATCTAAACAACGACCAGCCACTATTCTCATGCTGGCTATTCTAAACGAAATGCTTCTGTGTACTCTACGTAAACAGAAGGAATTATTTTTGCCTGCATGCCATTATTCCTGTGCATTATCCAATGCCTAAAATAAACATGCACCCAAATCTAGTAGCCTTTGCCGTCGCATCAAAGTTCTGTTGACTTATCGCCAACCCAAATCGATCCCCTATCGTACGATGGGAATACACCCAGCCGTATATCGATCATCATATTTGACCAGCTGCATGTTTGTTTTTCCTTTCCTGCGCCCAGCGAGTGTTTTGGTGTCTTTCTTGAAAAGGAAAGATTGTTTTCCCCTGCGATGACATGCGTGGAAACTCAACGCAATCACCAGAGGCTGGGTCAACGTCGCCCAGCTCATGGAGTCAGATTCAAACTTCGTAGGCGTACAAACGATATTTTTCGAGGAGTCAGATAATATCCAGCCAACCGGACGCGCCAAGGGGACGTCGCGTATCATACCTCAATCGAGTCATCTGTGGAGAGGTGTTACTTTATTCCGCTGTAACAGCTCGCCAATTACATTTGTTGTGTCTTTTTGCGTGTAATCCAAGTGTTAACCTCCGACGTACCGTGTGTGTTTATTAAATAAATTAATCGACTTGTGTGTACAATAATAAATTTTACAAAATTCTGTGTGCATTTATCTGTTTCGTGTATTTAGAATAGGCTCCTCGATAGTATAGTGGTTAGTATACCCGCCTGTCACCCGGGAGACCGGGGTTCGATTCCCCGTCGGGGAGCCTCTGGCGCAAGACTAATGACCTTGCCCAGAAAAAATAAATCATTATGGAAAATTTAATAAGTCTTAGGACTTGCTAAATAAGGCCAAGACCGGTCCCCGGTTGTAGTGCCGATGATGATGATGTATTTAGAATATCGTGCGTGTACCAAGTTGTATGTACCTTTAAATTTGAAAAACTCAAAACAGTAAATCGTAGAACGCCAGCAGAGCGTTATGTGTGTATGTGCTGATATTCTTCCGAAATAAAAATGAAGAGTTTGAAACTTTAAACAACAAGATATCCACCGAGTTTTTATTTTCCTATTCCTTATTGGTCGGAGAACAATTTTTAGAACAGGCAGTGCAGTTTTTGGACACAATAAAAGGACTTAGTAAGTGTTTCTGTTTCCGCGTTCGTTTCCTGTGCGATTAGTGTTTTGTCTTCTACGTCGGTGGTGTTTTTACAGAACTAGCGTCCGTGTTGACGCACTAGTAAAAACCACCCACAGAAGGGCATGGTGAGTCAAGGGCGGTCGCATTGGATATCTGCAAGGCTTTTGACCGTGTCTGGCACGGGGCATTCCTGAGCAAACTTTGTTCATATGGACTTTCCCAACAGCTTTGCGACTGGACGAGGAGCTTCCTTGAGAATCGATGGATCCGGGTTGTTGCGGACGGCGAGTGTTCGGATCTGTATTCTGTTAATTCGGGGGTGCCCCAAGGTTCTATTTTTCGACCAACCTTGTTCTTGCTTCACATAAATGATTTGTTGAAGACAACGGATAACAAAGTGTTCAGTTTTGCGGATGATAGTACGCTTGTTTCCTCCTTTTCAAGTGTTCGGCCGATTGGTGCATCAGCGTCGCAACAGCTGAGATGTAGACAGATTGACTCTCTGAATCAGGATCTAGATAGGGTCCTGCAGTGGGGAAGGGCCAATCTCGTGGACTTCAATACAACGAAGACACAATATACAACATTCACAAAAAAAAGGTGGATCATCGGTTCCACAGCTGATGATGAATGGCCGGGCCCTCGAGACTGCGGAAAGTTTGAGATTGCTCGGCGTCACGGTCTGTGGGAATATATCATGGCATAAACACGTGTCGAGTATCGCCAGGTAAGCCTCAGGAAAACTGAGCGATCTATTTAGAGCCAAGAAATATTTTACTCCGGCCCAACTTCTTCTCCTATATAAATCCCAAATTAGACCCGCACTCGAATATTGCCCTCATGTTTGGAACTCGGCTCCTAAACACACCCTCGACCTACTTGAGAGCATACAGACACAAGCGAACCGCCTGATCGGGGACTCGGCGCTGACGTCGGGACTACAGTCGCTATCACATCGAAGGCGCGTAGCCGACCTCTATCTGTTTTACAGATATTATCACGGGTGCTGTTCTTCGGAAATTCTTGGTATTGTTCCACACAATTCGGGTTATATGCGCTCCACAAGACAATCCGACGGATCGCACCCGTTTGTGGTTCATCTGCCGATGGCGCGAACATCCCTGCATCAGAACTCGTTCCGTTACAGAGCGGGGAAGCTGTGGAACTCCCTTCCCACGCAAGTGTTCCCGGAGCGTTACAACCTGTTCAAACAGCACAGCAACAGTTATTTGATGGCATCTCGGGGCGCCCACTCGGCGCTATAGGTCGCCTCTCCCGAGAGAAGTCTAATAAAAAAAAAAAAAAAATTAACCTAATATATAATACATACTGTACTATAAACTTATATTTTCATCTAGTGTGCAATTAAAAACAAAACAATTTCTAAGTATTTTCCTCTAGTGTACATTTCAAAAACTATATTAAGTAATATTTTTAACCACATTTCAACTATGAATGCAGATGAGTCTTCTTCTGAGATCCCGAGTATGGACCCTGACAACGGTGGTGGTGGAGATTATTCCACTGATATAGAAACTGCTTTAAAAAGATTTGATGAAGCTTGCAGTTCTCTCGAGAAGGGCCGTCAAAAGCTTTTGGATTTAGAGAAAAGACGAAAGCTATTACAAAATGATCTAGAACGTCTAAGCAACGATATCAAACAAGAAAAGCAATATCTGCGATTATATGTGGAACAGAGGGTTAACAGGGGCATCGAGGGAGTGTACCACACGATCGATTCGGATGAAGTCGCAGAACAATTGGACATTGAAACTGGTTATATTAACGATGTGTACAGTAATGCAAAAATTATATAATTAATTTTTTATCAATCAAAAGATTCCCTAAGGGACACAGCTCCACCTGAAAATATTGCAATCGATCAGCATGGTGCTGACATCGGCCCCTTTAATGATGATTTAGAGCAGTTTGAGGAACAGCTAAATAAATTTGAAAGGCAATGTAAAAATGACGCCATCATAAAGGTCCAAGGATTGCCACCGAACAATTGCGTTGGTGATGAGGTAATAGTTTGAATAGAAGATGTGTCATCAAAAAAGAAAACTTAATCTTATCTTTGCTTAATAGATAATAAAGGAGCCAAACCCCGAAGATGGATACTATGAGGCAAGTTTCCAGTGCAAATGACTGTAATTATAGTTTCTTGCTGAATAATTTGTTTTTGTAGACTAATAACGACGACACTAAAGGAGCCGAATTCCACGTATAAAGTGACATCGTTATTTTCAGCGTTTAAAATAATTTAAAAATTAGATATCGCTCCTCTAAAAACCTCATAAAAGCTTTGTAGTACTTTTCGAGATCCCCGGTTGTTACTTCAAATTCACGATATACCAAAACGTCTTCTAAATCTACCTAAAATGTATCCAACTAGCTCCGGATCAGGATGAGTTACAATTCGTTTGGTAAAGTAATATGAAAAGCTCACCTTATGGATTTTAAAGGGGCCTTTGCTTGTGAAATTTGTTTCGGACATCATTTTCGACAATTGTTCAAAAAACTTTTAAAACATCATGTTCAATTCTTCCATTTCAATAAAGTAAATCGTTCAGAGGTAGCAGATTTGACACCTTTGTGAGAAAATCGACTTTTGGGTCAGGTAAGAAATGGTGGTGTTCTTCAGTGTGCACTTTTGATTCTTTTGTTCTTTTTTACCACCATTCAGAGAATGGTATGAAGAAATGGGGAGGGTTGCATCCTCACACGTTTTTTGACACCTTTTAAATATCATTATGGTTCAATAACGCAATTAATAGTTACATTACAGTGTGGACTTTAACCGATTTTGTGGAAAAAAAATGCAGACTTCAAGGGGTACTAGCGGTATCCTTGACGTGTCAGTTCGATGGAATATTTAATTGCCATTAAACAATTCAGTGTGCGTTTTGTATTCGTATTATGCGTATTACGTAAATAAGTATTCTGAGACAATTTCGAGACATACAACGATACACAGTGACCGAGTGTGGACGTGTTTTCGGTTCGGCGAGCGAGTTGAATGAAAAAAGTTGCTTCTATGAGTCGCGAGTGGCTGAAGTGTTATAAAAAGACTATTTATAAACAAATAAATTAGAGTGATAGAAACGGTCAAGGCAAAGTAAATATAAAAAAATAGAATAAAATAAAAGAAAACGAAGCCACGAGTTGTGACAGTCAAAACGAAGAACAAGTTTAATACAAAAAGTGTGTGAGCAACACGTTAACGGTGTTTACGTGTGAGTCCGCGAATATTGTGAGTGTGTGCGCGAGGCCACAATCTGTTTGTCCTTCACGCAAAAAAAAAGAATACTTTCCATAATACGGACGTAGATCCAAAAACAAAAAAACAATAAAAAAAAGTGAGAACACGCGGTCCAAAATATGGACGAAAAACAAATGGATGCCAAAATGGTAAATCGGAGAAGGCAAAATACGGACCTAAACCCAAAGGTTAAACGCGTTAAAACAAATGAAAATAAGAATACAGACACGTCGATTGTAACCAGCGATGACAAAGACAACAGCCATGGTGCCCAGTACTCAGGGGCTGGAAACCAATTCAAAGAACTACCTGTCAGCGAAACAAATGCAGACGCTAGCAATCAAATCGAGGTCCTCAACAGACTCATCCATGAGATTAGTCGTAAAAAAGAAGAACTGGATAGACAAATGGAGGAAGTTGTTAAACTAAAAAACAACCTGTCCCAGAACGAGCGAAAACCGAAATTGGTAGAACAACAACAGCAAGAACAAAAACAACAGCAACTCACGAAGGCAAAGAAAACACGACAAGATAAGGAAATTCAACAGCAGGAAGCACATCAACAACAACAGCAGGCATCACACCAGCAGCAGGACACATCTCGGCAGGAAACATCTCAGCAGGTGCCAGTCAAAAAAGGGAGAAAGTACCTCCTATATACATTAGCTACATGGAGACAAAGGATCTCATAAAATTGGGTGAGTTGACATGCAAAACTTTTAAAACAAAACGAATAAATAATTTTAAGATAAGTTTAACATGCGAGGATTTGGAAGGGTATAACAAAATTAAATCGGCATTAGGGAAATCGAAAAGCGAGTACTACACCTACACCCCTAAATCGGAGAAAACGGTCTCCACGCTCCTCAAAGGAGTTGACCCGTCCTTTACTCCCGAAGAGATGCTCGAAGAGCTAAAAAACTTCGGAAACGATGGTCTGACGTTTACAGTTGTGAAACCATTTTCTACAGCAAATTCTAGAAATCGCAACCGTAAGTTGCCTTTCTTCATTGTGTCGCTAAGCCCCAATAGTAAAATTGATGGACTTAGATATATTAAATACATTAATCACCAAAGTTGGGAGAAAATAAAGAAGTGCGATCGCGTATTGCAGTGTATGTGCTGTCAACGCTTCGGGCATGTGGCAGCGAATTGCAATATGCATTTCAGATGCATCAAATGCCCAAACAAACATATCATTGGAGAATGTCCATTGGGCAAAGAACAGCTCCCGGATAGAAGTAAACTATCCTATGTCCTCTGTAACAACTCAGCTCATCCTGCTAACTTTAGAGGTTGCCCTAAGTACCAACAACTAAAATCAAAGTTGGAAGTCAAAAAGAAGCATGTTGAAGAAGAGAAAAGGATGAAAACTCGCTCTTACAACAACTTCGTGGCACCAAGTGTGTCATACGCCCAAATGGCAGGTGGAGTAAAAAATGCACCAATCTTAGAACAATCACGTAATATCATTAAAACGCCTGCTCCAGAGGCACAAACTGATATAACAGCAATATTACTGACCATACAAGGACAGTTTGCTGCGTTTGATAAAAAATTCGTAAAATTCGAAGAAAACAAACTGACGGAACAAGTGGCTCGAAGGGACATTATTTATTCGACCATGTTTCCAGACGAATCCACACTCTAATCATAACGTTCACTGCGACTGAATTAACTCTAAAAATTATTGCTGTGAATGTTAATTCACTAATCCGCATGGAAAGAAGGGATAATCTCAGCAATCTGCTGGAAGCTGAACGCCCGGATGTGCTTTTGGCTAGCGAAACTAAGCTAAATCAAGGGCACAAATTGGGCTACCCAAATTATAAAATAATTAGACGAGATCGTCCAAATTCCACTCAGGGGGACGGGGTCGCTGTCTTAGTTAAAAATGGTCTACAGCACAAAGTCGTCTACAGTAGAGACGTATACAAGTTCCAGGTACTAGAAGCCTGCGTTATAGATATTCCTTTGAAAAGTCAAAGGCATCTATATGTGATCTCTGCGTATGCTCCCGAATCTCCACAGTGTCTACAGTTTATCAATGAACTTGATACCCTTTTCGAAGTCTCAAGTTAGACTCGGAAAATAATTATTTCTTTATGGCGGGAGATCTCAATTCCAAACACAGTACTTGGGGTAACCTTATCACAAACACAAGAGGCAATGCGTTGTTCGACTGGTGGCAAACAAACGCTATCGAACATAAACTAGAATTGTACGCTACAAGTACGCCGTCATATCCAAGAGGAAATTCGTTCTTGGATTTACTGTTGTTCGACGAGCGAATACAATTATTAGATACGGATCTAACTACTCGAAATTGTCGTCGTGCAATCGAGTACGATAGCGATCATTATGGACTTAGCGTCGTAATACATGTCCCAAACGAACACTCACTACTTGAGCAGTACAAACTGATACATTCTTTTAATTTCGGAAAAGCACACTGGTCGCGCTTTGATCGAATAATAAAAAAAGAATTACGCTCCAATGGCATAGATCCACCAACTGACAGAAATCTTCATAATGACGAAATTGATCATTATCTTTCGACGATGAACAACATTGTTACTAATACATACAATATAGGCAAAAGAGTATTCTGCTCTCTAAGTTAAAACTGCTCGACAGACAATTCAGCAATCCAAATAGCCAGCAAATAAAAACAATTAAGTCATTAATTAAAAATCTTCAAAAACTGATCCGTGACAACTATAGATCAGTAATTAATGAAGACTGGAACAAGAGAATTCAAGCCATTAAAGCTAATGGGCCGAATATGTTCCCACAAATAAATAAAGTCTTTCGAAGGAAAGATTATAATGACATTCCATGTCTGTGAGTTCCACGGACTCCCGAGAATCGTCAAACTCTGCTGAACGCAGGACTTACCCTGGAACACATCAACTCTAACGAAGAGTTTATGGGTGTTCTCGACGCACCACATGTGTTATTTGTTGTTCACCCAAGTTCTTGAATACATCATTTCGGTTAAATTAAAGTCGGTTTATTTACTTCAGCCGCAGCGTTATAATTTTAATTAACGTAAAAAATAATCAGTAGTTCACAATAATATTTGGATGTAATTCAATGTAACTTTTCTGTTATACGCCACTATTAGATGAACATAAAAGTGCTTATCGTTCGTACGTACTATTAATTAATTAAACTAAAATGTACTTTATTCTTTATACGTCACTATTAGATCAACATAAAAGTGCTTATCGTTCGTACGTAATAATTAATTAATCAAACTGAAATGTACTTTATTCTTTTTTCATTTTCATTTTTAAAACATTTTTTATTTTTCTTTTTATATTCTTAATTTCTAAATTAAAGGCTAGACAAAAAATGCTTAAATTCTAGCTTAATTATCTTATATAATAACTTACTGGTCCTTCCCAGACGCTCTAAGCTAAACATTACTTAACATTTGTATAATTTGCCTTTCGGCGACAGAACTTTGTGGCAGTACTGATAATTATTTGAAAGACAAAGAAAAATTTGAAAAACTTTGTCAATTTTTTTGTTATTTTTTCTTAAAATTTAACTTACTTAACTTACCTAATATATATATATATATATATATATATATATATATTTTTTTTTTTTTTTTGTTATGTAAAAGTACTTAACCTAACTTAACTTAAATCTTATACTACCCTAATTCTAGAAAAGCTAAGTCTATGTAAGCTAGCTGATGATACTATGATTCTATACCGACTTTGGTACCCAGGTCTTTATATGCCATTCAACCACCAGAACTGTTGACGCTGTCTAATACTATCGTCCCGGTCTCTGTGGGAGATAGCCCTACTGAAGCGCAGGAGCTCTTCTTCGGTGCGCGCTACTTCCCGGTCGTAGCACAATCGCCCGTCTACAGATGATCTACTTACATGATAGATCAGCGGAATTCCGGATCTATCCTGTATAAGCCCTTTCATATCCAAGTCAAGGAACGCCTCTGGTGGAACAAAGCCGTTGCGACACACGCTCTCATAGTACAAGGTGTTTGGATAATAGGCCCCGAAAATTAGGTCATTGGACGAGCTTATTGCTCTCGCAATATGCCCCCTGATTAATTTAATCATAAAATTATCCACCCTATTTATGTACGCTTCATTATATAAAGTCTCATTTGAGTAATACTTTTTATAGTCCGATTCCGGTGTCCGATATAATCTGAGACAACTTCTGAGACACTTTCTTTCGAACACCCGAATCTTTTCCATCAAATTTGGACCTATGTTGAACCATAGTGGGCAACCATATATGAGCATTGGCCTGATTAGCGTCATGTAGCATATGACTTTTACCTTGCTGTCAAGTTGGCTACTGTGAAATAGCCTCCTTGTCATAGCAAAAGTTTTCCTCGCTTTGAGCAAAGCAGCCTCCACATGTCTGTTGAAATACAGATATTGTTCTAGCCAGATGCCCAGGTATTTAACTAAACTCTTGGTTTCCAGTTTATCTCCATGCGGTCCCACGATAACTAGCTTTCGCCAGTTTTTCCTTGTGTCGTACGTGGCTTTATATAATGGAGTTCTGAATAGGATGGCTTCACATTTCTGGAAGTTGATCTTAAGTTTCCAGTCATTGCAATAGCGCTGCACTTTGTTGAAGTCTCGCTGTATTAACCTATTTATAATCTCAACTTTCGGAGCTGTTCTGTAAATTATGAGATCGTCTGCGTACGCAATAGCCTGCGGAAGTGCTTCTAATAAGTCGCTAATATAAATGTTAAAAAGAATCGGAGAGAGTACCGCACCCTGTTGCAAGCCATTCTTGATATTATACGTTTTATTAGAGGTCACATTACCACTTTTGACCACGAACCTCCTGTCCTTTAACATATCGTAAAGTACATATAGTAAAGGCTTATGTATGCCATGTCTGACCAGTTTGTAATACAACCCTTCGATCCAGACGGTATCAAAGGCTTTCTCCAAGTCGATCAGACAGGCCCCTGTGCATTGGTTCCTACATTTATTCCATTGTATGTCGGAGACCAGTTTAGCTGCGGCATGTGTGGTTTCATGACCCGCCCTAAAGCCAAACTGGTTATTTGGAATAATGCTGTTGTCGTCTACCCATTTTACCAGAGCTTTGTTAATGGTTTTTTCAAATGCTTTACTGATGCTTGGGAGTAAACTTATCGAACGCATGTTCATGGGGTTTGTGCAGTCTTTGCCCTTTTTTGCGATGGGCTGAATGATAGCCGTTTTCCAACGCGCGGGATAATATGCATTATTCAACGCGTTGTTAAACAGGACCGTGTATATATCTATGGCCATTGGGGGCAGGTTCTTGAGTACGATGTTAGGTACTCCATCTATTCCCACTGACTTTTTGCTTCTTAATGAGTCAAAGATACTCCGGATTCCTTCCCTTGTTACTAGAAGGCTATTAGCCACTACACCATTGGCATTAATGTCAATTGACAGATTATCTTCACTGAATTCGGTAAAACCCGGATTCTCCGATTGCCAAAGTGAAATTTCATTCCGGAGGTGCAGGTGATTGAGTAGAACTCTGTCCTCCAGGTCGTGATTTCGGTGAATGCTTTCATTCACCTTGTACATTTCCTGAAAGACAGCTCCCAAAGCGTTCACCTTTTCCAAAGGATCTTCGATCACGAAGAGCTCACCATTGAGGATAGCGTTCTCTGCATCTATGCCAATGGTGGTTAGCAGCTGCTTGTTTACCTGAGTACGTGGTGTTTGGAGACACTGAATCTCATTTTGATTATTTCTCCTGAATTTTTTATTTATTTGTGGGAACATATTCGGGTTATTAGTTTTTATAGCTCGAATTCTGTTGTTCCAATACAAATTTGTTGCTAATCTATAATTAGCTTTAAGTAATTGTTGGAGGTTTTTTAATCGGGATTTCAGTGGTATTATCTCCTGGTCTTGTCTGTCTGTAAACTGTCTGTGTAATTGTTTTAATTTCGATAGCAGTCTGCTCTTTTGCCTGTGGAGTGCGTTTATTGTTGCGTTTCTGTACATGTTAGTGTGATCTGTAACTGTTGTTTTGGGAATTGTTTTGTCCATTGTTCGTTTTACGGTTTCGTCCATTTGTTGAATGTATTTGTCGATTTGGACATTAGTCAGGTTTCTGTTTACTGGCAGATTAAAGTCAATCGAACGAAGTTCTTTTGTTAATGATCTGGTGAACCGCGGCCATCGCATTGCACCGTAGTTATAGGGTTGCGGGATCACGAATTCCTCCAGATCTGCGAGCTCGTTCGGGAGCTCTATTACTGCCGTGAATGCACAGTGGTCACTATCGTATTCAATTGTCCGTAAACAGTTTGTGTTTCGTCTATTGGTGTTAAGTAATCTCAGTCGTGAGTCGATTAGCAAGATATCTAAGAACGATCTACCTCTAGGGAACGATGGATATTCGGTAGCTAGCAGGTCAGTTCTATATTCAATATGAAACTGATCTAACCAGCCAGCCAACTGATTTCCTCTGGCATTAGATAATAATTTCCCCAATTTCTATGCTTGGCGTTCATATCTCCCCCTAGAATAAAGTAATTTTTGCCCAGGTGCAATTGTAAGCATCGGAAGAGAGTCTCGAGCTCTGCTATAAATAGATTATGTTGGTGCTCCTCAGGTGCGTAGACCGCAATCGCATTCAAACCCCTTGCTGAAGGGGTATGCGTACGATACAGGCTTCCAGCACCCGGAACCTGCGCACTTCTCCACTATATATAACTTTATGAGGGATCCCTTTTCTAATAAAGATTGCGAACCGTGACCACGTCTGCTGGCGATGTTGTTTCAGTCTGTGTGGGAGTATTTGTGGCTACCAATGTTGTAGCCTGGTTTGATGGTCTCCCACCCGACGCAACTTGTGCGTACGACCGCTGCGAGTATCCCAACGGCAAAAGGGTTGAAATGTTTACACGATCAACGACTGCGTAAAGCATTATTGCTGATCGTGTACATTTCGCTGGTGTATCCCCGCAGTCGAACTCTGATGGTAATTTTCCATTTGCGAATTCGACTGCCGGGGCGCCAGCCGGATGCTCTCATGTATTGGTCGCTCGATGTGGGCATGCTGTGCCAAGGCAAGATACCTTTTCCTGCTGGTGTGCAGCTGGCGCGCAAAAGAATATCGTGTAGATATTGCGCAGGCAATATTGGTTGCTTGGTTGTTAAACCAAATTGCCTTGGAATTTCATATCAGCGAGAATTTATGTTTCATGGTTTTCCTTCGGTTTTGCAAGTACAGCGTAGAAGGTAAGTGCAGGCTTTTAGTGTATTTCAGGAAACTGTTACCTTTTGTACCTGTAAGGTAAGTAGTGGCGTTCAATGGAACTGCCACGGTACTTGTTTCTCTTTTTGATTGTATGCCCTATTTGGGGGTTTTTACTTAGATTATGGGAAGATGTTGGTGGCGTTCGAGGGAACCGCCACAAGTTCATAATATTCGAGGATCCGCAAAAAAGGCGAACTCAATTGGCGCTTGTTTCGAAGCAGTGTATAGATTGAACGAATCGGTTCATTCTAACCTTGACCTGGAAAATAGGGCTCTCCAAAAACATATTTCGCTACGAAATGAACTTAACAATTGGCGTCTCTTAAGTCGAAGTTTCACAATCTTTAGTGAAAATAATAGAGCGGATTCCCCGCTTAGAGATCTAAACACTAGCATATTTGTACACAAAGATGAACTGACGAACATTCTTAGATCGATTAAGAACAAAAAATCTTCTGGAATAGATAGTATTCCAAACATTGTTCTAAAGCATTTACCTCTTGAAGTAGTGAAGGTTTACACTACTTTGTTCAATAACGCTCTAAATAATGCATATTATCCAACACAATGGAAATCTGCAGTAGTCCATCCCATCCACAAAAAGGGCAAGGACATGAGCAATCCAGCCAATAAATTAAATTATAAATAAAGCATTGACTAAAGTGTGAGGAAAATGGTATTATTCCAAACAATCAGTTTGGTTTCCGTTCGCAACATGACACAGTTCATGCTGCGACAAAACTTGTTTCCGACATACAATGGAACAAGGCGAAGCGACAATGCACAGGGGCCTATTTGGTTGACTTTGAAAAGGCTTTCGACACCGTATGGCTAGAAGGTCTGGTATATAAGTTATCAAATCTAGGTATGCCCGAATATTTATTTTACATTATCTACGATATGATAATGGGTAAACAATTTGTAGTGAAATGTGGAGCTATAATCTCTAACAAGACTTTCCACATCAAAAACGGTCTACAACAGGGAGCAGTGAATTCTCCCATTTTATTAACCATTTACACTAGTGGTCTAGTGGGTTCTCTCAACCATGCAATTGCGTATGCCGACGACATTGTGGTGTATAGATCTGGAGAAAAGATTGATGCCATCAACAGACTTCTGCAAGATGATTTCAACAAAATCAAACGTTTTTGCGACGACTGGAAATTAAAAATAAATTTCCAGAAACCAGAGACTATCGTTTTCAGAACGCCACTGTCCAGTGCATCAAGGGATACGAAACGGAATTGGAAAACATTTTCCATTGCAGGAAGTAATAATCTTCCCCTACAAGTAAAAACTGTAGTCAGATACCTTGGAATCTGGCTTGATCAGTATCTTTACTTTGATAAGCATACAGCAGCTGCTCTTACAGCAGCTAAAAACGCATATGCAATGACACGAAGAATCTTCCGTAGTAGTCTGCTGGACCCCAAGGTGAAAATAATTTCATACTCAGCATTCATTCGATCAATATTGGTGTATGGCTGCCCGGTATGGTACAACATATCCCCATTTTACATGGAGAGGTTTCGGGTGTTCGAGAGGCAGTGTTTGCGTTCCTGCCTCGGAATGTACAGAACCCCAGAGTCGCAGTATAAGAAATACTATCTCAATAAAGTCCTGTACGACAAATCAGGACTAAACTGAATAGATAACTTCTTTATTAAGATTATTCGTGGTCACACAACAAGGGCAATGTGCAGTGAAAATGATCTTATAGCGGGAGCATTCTATCCCAATATGTATATGGAGAGTACTCTCCAGAATGGGTTCATTCCCCCAGAAGCGTTCCCTTTCTTGGATAAAAAAGGACTTATCCAAGACAAACTCGGAGTCCCTATTATTTACCACGCTTTCTGTGGTGCCAGGGATAAACGAATTCTCCGAGATAACGATATCTCTAATTTTCCAGAGCGCCTGCGTTTTAGTATGGTGATCGGTGAAAGAGATAAATCAGTAAAAGATCTATCCCATGCCAACTGGTGATGGATCACTGATGAAGAAAGGACTACACGTCCCCAAACATAGTATGCCTCTTAGTCGCACCGCGTTCCTTCCCCCTATTCCCAAATCCCAATTATTTTTATTTTCTTTTTATTTTCGTTTTTAATTTGATTTTAATTTTTTAGTTTTTTATTTTTATTTGTATTCCTTGTTTATGTTTGTCCGTTTTGTTTCATTATTTTATTTTTTATTTTTTACGTGTCAACTCCCTATATATGTAATTAAAAAAAAAAAAAAAAAATTAAATAGTACATGGTGTAGAAAAAAAAATAGAATACATTTAAAAAAGAAAACATATCAATTATTGTGACATGTTATAAAAACAGTTATTGTACGCCGAAAGCCATAAGAAAAATAATAATGTATAATTTAGAGTGCTTGCGAAGAGCCAGTAAGTTAATGTACGATTGATATTTGTAAAATAGAAATTAACATTTAGTCTTAAGAAAAATATGTAATTAATTTGTTAAATAAATGTGGATATAAAACAACAAAAAAACCATTTTTGAGACGAATATATCGTGCTCCTGCTTCGGTTTACGAAGCTCAAGGTTCGGTTTAGTCAAGCACCAAGTGTATTCTAAACTGGATCATAATGTTTAAGACGGGTGAACCGTAAGAATAGTGAATGAAGAGCACCCGAATTCAGCAAGGACACCAGAGGCTATTCAGTGTGTTAGTGAATCAGTACGAGAATATCCACAAGAGTTACGTCGCAAGAGAAACGATACCTCCAATATTTAGAGGACAACTTTACGATGAATTTTACATGGCAATTTGCATCTCAAATCATATCAAATTCAACCGGCACAAGAATTGATGACGAGGGACCTATTGAAAAATATTGTTCCTGAGAAACTCATTTCACGAAGAGGACAAATTGAATGTTCCCCACGGAGTCCACAGCTTGCCCAAAGTGATTATTTTGTATCAGTTATATACTTAGCAATGTAATAATGTCAGTCCTCAACTACTACGCTTTGGAAATATTTGACTTAACATGTTAGTAGCAAGCCCTGAGGTTTGTTACTTATTTTGCTATTCGCCGTCAAAGTTTGCTTGGCATGTAATCATTCTAAGGAATTTATTCTGGTGTAGTTTGAAATTTGTCCGAAACTGTCACAAACTAACTACTGGAAAAAATATTAAAAGAAAGGAAAATTTAATCACTTCGAAATACTTTCTTTTATATTTACATCGAAAACAAAAAAAAAATGTATAACGTCCTGTGAAAATACGTCGTTTTTTCCCTCTAATAGGGCTTGGCAGGATAGAATCATAAAAGCAGCAGGGTATAAAGTTACTGTGGGTAATAGATTGTGGGGTAAGAGGTCGTTGTGCCGGCGTACGGCACGGGTTCCACTTCGTCCCACGAATAATTCCGCTGTAAATAGTTCACCGGACACCAAAAGAAACTGAGTTCATCCGCGAATCGTAAGAATTGTTAACAATGAGACCATCGGTCCTTTAGCAAAACTGTTCACCAACACAAGGAGTAAAACTCCGCCACAAGACAGTTAAATGAATATACTCAAGTTTGTTTATTAATTAAATGGTTACTTTTTATTCACAACAAATTTTTCAGTATTTATTTAGTTTACAGATAATGGATTTTAATTACACTGACGATGAAACGGATGCACAAAACAATGTAAGACAATGTACTCTACTTGAAATGCATCATCGTGGCGGCACAATAAAAATTACTTTTTAATCGGTAAAGCACTTACTCGACTCGACTTTATAATGTTCGCGTCCCCGTGCGCACCGGGGAGCGGAAGTAGGACTGACCGGCTCGGTCAGGTGATGAAAAACGACTCAGCGATGTGAATTCGCTGGCAAAGGAAATTCGGCCAGTGGTACTGGCTCTCTTAGTTAAGGGTGCGTTTCCTATTCCAAGAAAAACGTGAAGTCTCTCTTTGGGGGTAGGTAACCAGATCTCATAGAGAAGATCGAAATGGTACCCATTTATGTGTGAACATTGGTTCTTTCGTGGGATAAAGCCATGAGAACGAATCTGAAAACAAAGAAAGAGAATAATGTGCATCCATGAGATGTGAGTTCGGCTAAATAAACAAGCCGTATCTCAGTGGTTACTAATGGATTTCTGTTTGCTCATGCATCGAGATCATGAGAAGCGGATCCAGAAGTATCGGAAGACAAAGAGATCGCGTAGATCATTGTCTATGACGTGCATTGCAGCTGTATTGATAGACCGCAAAGCATCGTGGACATGGTGCTAATTGGTTTCAGCTTATTTAGTGAGGATTGGTGTTTATGGCATCGCTGCCAAGGGTAAGTACACAATTCCTATTTGCATTTGCTTATGCTATATGATTTGGTTTATGCCTTAAGACGCGAGATGCGTATATTTGTTTTTGTCCCTTGGGTAAAGGTCGGCAGCCGATGTGTATGTAAAGGAATTTATTGTACACTTGGTGAGGCTGGGAATAGGCGACGCAATGTTTACTATCCTTGGTTATGATTGTTACATTATATGTAAACCATATTGTTTCGTTTTCAGGAATTCGTATAGGGAAAACGCATATGGTAAGATTGGGAATTGCCTGGCAACCAAAGGTGCCGAATTGGAATTGGGATTTATGATAAGTTTGGACAGAATTCTTGTAGGGAGTTTTGAATAAGAATTCTCTTCCAGGAGCTTTCAGATAAATACATTTGATGAACTTGATGCGTGAAGCATTTACGGGTACTAATGCGATTGCATTAGCAGGCAACTATAGAAGTTGGGTTGTTGTTATGGGGGTTCTCCGGGTAAGTAGTCAGTGGGGTTTGGCGGAACCGCCATAAGATCATCATCATCATCATCGGCACTACAACCAGGACCCTGTCTTGGTCTTATTTATCAAATCTCTCCACCGGTCCCGATTTCGAGCCGATGTCATCCAGTTTGGCACTCCCAGGGTGTCCTGGTCTACGCCATCCCTCCATCGCAGACAATGTCTGCCGCGTTGTCTCCTTCCACACATATTGTCAAAGTTTACTTGGTGTTGTAAAGGTGTGCGGGTTTTGTTGGCCGCCGATGGACGGTCACAACGAACAATGGCTGGCACACAACAATTCAATTTACTTTATATGAGATTGAGTTAGTTTATTTGACAATTTAAGTTTGATCAGCAACAACGACTCGGAGGGTGTGCGTGCGATGAAGGTTGGTTGCAGACAGTGTGCCCACAATGGAAGTTGATTGCAGACTGGTTAGAAAACCGTTGGTCACATTTGAATCAATGTGACAGCTGGATGGCGTCCCTAAGCAGGTGACGCATTGTCAGCTGGTGGTTGACAGGCATGGTGAGTATAGCGGTCGGGGAGTGTACTAGACGATGAACGCACTAGATTCTCCCCGCTGCATTTAATTGCGAATCCGCAACACTTGGCATGTAGTCATTCTAAGCAAGTTATTATGTTGTAGTTTGAAATTTCTCAGAAACTGTCACAAACTAACAACTGGAAAAATATTACAGGAAAGGAAAATGTAATCACTTCAAAATACGTTCTGTTATATTTATATTAAAAACAAAACGAAAATTTATAACGTCGTGTGAAAATACGTCATTTTTTCCCTCTAATAGGGGTTGGCAGCATGGAATCATAAAATCAACATGGATCTGGTCTTGGCCTTATTTATCAAATCTCTCCACTGGTCCCGATTTCGAGCCGATGTCATCCAGTTTGACACTCCCAGGCTCTGGGCGTCCTGGTCTACGCCATCCCTCCATCGCAGACAAGGTCTGTCGCGCTGTCTCCTTCCATACATCCTGGCATAAAGGACTTTCTTCACCCATTCGAGCTAGGTGTCCTGCCCACCGGATTCTACCGAACGTGATTTTTCTTACAATATTAGTTTCAAGGTAGATGACGTATAATTCATGGTTGTAGCGTCTCCGGAATCTTCCTCCCTCACATACGGGGCCAACAATTCTCCTTAAGACCTTCCTCTCGAACGCGGCTAAGAGTTCAGAGTGCCTTTTATTGATCACTCGGGTCTCGGATCCATATATGAGTACTGGTGAGACCATGGTCTTGTACAGTAGTAGCTTGGATGTTCTGGATAAATTTCGGAATTTAAAGAGCCTTGATAGACCATAGTAAGCTTTGTTGAATTTGATCAGCTGTTCACGTATTTCTTCTTCCATATTCTTATCGGCTGATACTATTGACCCAATGTAGTTAAAGAATTGCACTACTTCAAGTTCGTACTCCACTACCCTGATAGTTTGACCAATGTTAGGTCTTCTCTTCGCAGAAGTTGCCACCATGTACTTAGTTTTCCCCTCATTAATGTGCAGTCTAAGTTTTTGTGCCGCCTGCTCAATCTGGGTGAAGGAGTTCTGTGCCAGTATCTGGCTGGACTTGGTGACAGTGGTCCCTCTAGTTGTAACGCCAGAGTCACGGATTGCTTTCTCCAACGCCAGTTGAAGAGAGAGGCCAGACCGTTCCCTTGTCGGAGTTCATTAAGGATGTTTATTGGTTTGGACAGCAATCTCGCTATTTTTACTTGACTAGTTACGTTGGTCATGGTCAACCTACATAGTCGTATCAATTTGTTTGGAATGGCAAACTCTCATGGCATTATATATTTCTATCCTGACTATGCTGTCGTAGGCGGCCTTAAAATCTATGAATAGATGATATAATGGAATCTTAAATGCCAGACATTTTTCCATCGCCTGCCTAAGGGTGAATATCTGATCAATCGCTGATTTGCCTGGGATGAAGCCACACTAATATTGACCGATGATGACTTTAGCGTATGAGGCTATCCGACGACCGACGTTAGGTCTTCTCTTCGCAGAGGTTGCCACCATGTACTTCGTTTTTCCCTCATTAATGTTCAGCCCCAGTTTTTGTGCCGCCTACTCGATCTGGGTGAAGGAGTCCTGTACAGCCGAATTGGATCTAACGATGATATGATCGATGTTATCTTCGTAGACAAGTATTTGGCTGGATTTGGTGACAATAGTCCCTCTAGTTGTATCTGCTTTCTCCAACGCCAGGTTGAAGAAGAGGCCGGCCAGATCGTCCCCTTGTTGGAGTCCATTAAAGATGTTTATTAGTTTGGACAGCAATTCCGCTATTTTTACTTGACTAGTTATATTGGTCATCGTCAACCTACAAAGTCGTATCAATTTGTTTGGAATGCCGAACTCTCTCATGGCATTATATAGTTCTACACTAGGCATGCTGTCGTAGGCGGCCTTAAGGTCTATAAATAGATGATATAATGGAATCTTAAATTCCAGACACTGCGTCATACTGTGGATTATTTGGTAGAACTTCCGCGACTGCTGCGGACCTCGCTCTGTACTTTTCTCTACTTCACAGACAAGTTGTGGGTCACATGTTTGATGAAATTCATTTTTGGGGTATAAATCATCCCAAGATATTTCATCCTGTCGTGCGGTCTAATCATAGTACCTCCGACTTGTATTCGAATATTCTGTGAATATCGACAAGTAGGTTGGGAGTGTTACTACTCAGAATTATAGCTACTGCTTTGCATGGGTTAAGTCGAATTTTCCATCGACTGTAATACTAATACAGTTTGACCAGGTGACGGTTGAGTCGATTTGTTGCGAGTTTAGGGTTTTTGGATGACGTATACCATATCTGATTTACTTTCTCGTCCACAAGGCGAGGAATATCTAAGATGTAGAAATTAAATAATATGGGGCCTGGAATAGAGGCGTGTGGTATGCAGCATTGAAAGTTCGGGATATCTATCCATTCACCCGAACTTGAAAGGTTCTATTTCGAACAACAGATGATACCACACAGCGTTTTACTGACACCAGTTTTTAATAATTTAAAGTCGTTAAAGTTGTCTAGTTTATTGTAAACCTCTGAAGTAATGATTGCATTAAAATCCAGGTCGCCATACTCTGATTATTTTCAAAGGTATCTCCTATGTTATTTGCTTTATTGGTGTAATTATTGACAACAACAGCGTTATGGATCATTGGGCCAGTCATACGAAAAGTGTCACATATATTTTTAAGGTTTTTTATAAACGTCCTTGTCCATCTGAACACCCTTCAGTTGGTCTTCTGATTGTCGGGTACGACCGTTTTGGCTTCTTTATTTTATCCTTATCCACTTCCTCTCCATCCGCTCGCACTGTACTCTGACATTTAATGGTACTTCAAAATCCCCTTTTGTGCGCGCGTTAGTGTAAAAAAAAAAATCAGTGTACCAATATTGTGAATGACGGATCGCAATAATGGTCCCCTTTGCGTAAAGCCGTGACGACATTTCATTCTCCAGAGATTTTTACGCTCTTGTATGAGGCGAAGAGTGAAGTTGTGGCGTTTCTAACAGATACACACACAATATACAAGCAAATAGTGAAGAACACTAAACGATAATCGTCTAAGAAAAAGCATCAACCGTATACCAAGCAATAACATAGCAATTCCACATCAGTTGAGTGTACTTGTGTTTAAAAATCGAATTCGTCCACACGGCAGTGGTCTGATGCGTTGAGCAATGGTTCAATTTTTCGTGATCCTAATCGAGATAGAGTCAGTTCGATTCACACGTTCTTCGCTATCGTCGCAAGACGCCATAAAGTCGTCATGGGGAATCTGATAAGTTTTTTCAAGTTTGTACTTCGGGACTTGGGTCTACGAAGTTTCAAGTTTCACGATATGGATCCCTTTGCGTAAAGCGGTGACGATATCTCATTCTGCAGAGCTTTTTACGCTCCCGGATGACGCGAAGAGTGAAGTCGTCATGGTGAATCTGATAAGTTTTTTCAAGTTTGTACTTCGGGACATGAGCGTCCGAAGTTTCAACTAGAATCTCGTGAAGTCGAGTTGCAGCGTTATTTATCTCAACCGTCGTTAAATTCTTGTCAGTGGAAAGAGAGAGTAGACGGAGTTTTTCGTTCAATGTAATATTGAAGTTGTCCTAATTTGTGCGCCCATAATCGGGTATGTATCTGATATGAGCCTGGGATGCTCGATAGTCGTAGATGAACGTGGTCACAGCACTATGGTCAGATACATCCACCGATACTTGGCGAGCAGTGATTTCGGGAAGTAATTTTTTGGACATTAAAAATATGTCCAGAATTGAGTTACCTCACGTACCAACCGTAGGTGCGACTATTTCAAAGTTGAGGACATGCGAATTTTCGGTACCATTGGAACAATTTTCTGCCATTTGGGCAAGAGATAGACTTGTTCCAATGTCTGGAATAAAGATCACCGCCTATGATGAAGAGTGTATGGCTCGAAGACCTTATTAATTTGGCGATATCTTCGGGATTAATGGGGTCATTAGTGATTTTATGTGAGTGGGATACGAAGTATATATTCACTCCACCATTATTGCCCAGATGCAGTTCAATCCCGGACACCTCTATGGAGTCTAAATGTGGTAGGTCAATAGCTTCATGGCGAAGTCCGCTATTAACCAGTATATAGGTGCCACCACCATTGACGTTGGGGCCACCAGTGAGCGTTCCATCTCTTCGAATCATGAAAAAGTTTAGAAATACGGGACGGTCACATGGAGGCAACCTAGTTTCGGTTACAGGAACCACATCTGCCCGATTTTGCTTTATGAAATCAGAGACTATCATGCACACTGATGGTGAAACAAGAGAGTTAACATATATAGAGTTATCCAATAGGGACTTGACAATTTTTTTCCGGAGAACGTACGTCGCTTCAAATGGTCCATCGGCTTCAATTCTTGAGTCAGCTTGATCTTGTATGGGTGTAAACCAAGACCCGCAAAATTCGCCATAAAGTGGTCTGGGCGATGCCCAATTCTTGAGAACGCCGTGGAATTGACTGATTTGGATCGTTTGCTACGGACGCCTGAACGGCAGCGATATTTTCGACACTTCGACCAACCCGTTGTCTTACTGGCACGGCAACATCACACAACGAATATGTGGACTCGAATTTTTGCACTAAACTTGTTATTGCCTGTCTACAAGGGCGAGAATTACGACCGATAATTGGAGTTAACGCTCTTAAACTTGCGGTCACCGACTCCAAATTTCGTTAGTTAATTTGCAGACGTTGTTCGTTCGTGTACTTAACCATAATGAAAATGTTGTTACTGAATAAATTGACAGTGACAGTTCGATGATTAGTGAAAGGGTGCGTTCACAAATTAAATTCAAAGTTGTCAGGTCCCTATAAAATAACCCTATATAAGGATAACTTAAATTTTGGGATCAATTTTGGTTGTTAGTTTTTCATATCGGGGTCGAATATCCTCAATCAAGCTGGAGAAACTAAGTAGTTTCTCGAGTATTGAGGATTGCCCCTTTGGAGGCTTTTGTACCGCCGCTCGACTTCGTGGCGTTGTGTTGGCCCATATGGAGGATCGCTTAGAGACTTGAATATGTTTTTTGGGGGAGAGGTGGCGGGAGAATTTTCATATTCTTTGTTTGGATCCCTTTAACCTCATCAGCGAATGTAAATCAATTTTGGGTGAAATTTTGTGTGGCCTGTTTACCGAAATTTGACTTGGCTACTTGATTATTATGGCGCAAGGCTAATAACCCTGCCCCTAAAAATAGATTATTATGGGGGATATAACAGGCCTCGAGACTTGCTAAATAAGGCCAAGACCGGATCCCGATTGTAGTGCCGATGATGATGATGACATGATTAGCTCGAGCCTCCTTGGGTTTCTGGACTATCTCTTTATATTTAGGACAGTTCCTGTAACTGGCCGGGTGTCCTTTCTTACCACAGTTGCAGCATGTTAGCAAAGTTATCTCAACCTGCACGTTTGTTATGGGATCATATTTTACTGGGTGTTCTCACTTGCCAATATCGTGGGATATTCCACAACGGACGCAACGCCGGTTAATGTTACAATTTCGGAAGACGTCCGAAACGTGGGCAACGTCTGCATTGAGGTGTTTCATTGTTATGAAATACCTCGAAGACAACTTGCTGATGCAAGATTGGAAGTGATTTTGTGCGATTATCGAGTCTATGTCAGTCCCCGGGGCAAGGTGTAGCTCCCATATGTTCACCCTGTTGTATTTCTCTGGCCTGGTTTTCACAAATCGTTGTGTGGCACCCAATTTTTTCACGTCAGTGAATTTGACGTTGGGAAATTTTTCCTCAAGGGCAATTATGATGTCGTTCTTTTCCCAACAAGTAGCGACTCGTTTTAAAAGAATGTTCCTTGGCTTTTCTTCGGCCGGGGTGAAAGTGATATACAGAACGTCTGTCTATCGTACGTTACGATTTTATACTGCCCGCTGGTGGACTGAGGGTCGGCGCATTTATACCGATTATTCTCTTTGTTCCTTTGACGATCATGGTAACGGACACAAAAGTGAATAAAAGCGGCGGCAGTTGGGGAGTTGACGAGAGAACGAATTTAATCAATCACAGTTATTGAATTAAATATTAAATTTATACTTTCTGAGTTTACAATAACATCAGCAGCACGACAAATCCAGAGATGGATATCATAGAAAACAGAAAAAAGAAAATATGAATAAATTAGCAAATAAAACCAATTTATTCCAGTGGTTTTCCAATTTTCAATGATCAGTAACGCAAAGGCCGCTCGAAAACTACTATATAAGTACTGGAAAGGATTTCGAAACATCCAGCGGCATGTTAAGTAAGGAACTTATTTGTAAGTGCCTACAATTCTTCACAGAAGCTTAAATTACGAATTACATCATTAGTGCAGCCACGGCTAAAGAATGCTCACACTACAAACATACAACGCGAATAGACAACGACGTGGAAAATAATGTTGCTCACTTTTTCGACAATTGTGAATTTGACGAATGAACAAATCGGCAAGACAATGCGTTAAAATAGTGCAAACGATAAAAATAAACACCGCGCATTTTCGTAATTTTTTCGACCACTTTCATCGTTCCTTCGAGCTTAGAAACTAGAAAATCGTGGAGATATTCAAAAACATTAAAACGTAGCCACGAAAACACACCTTCGTCCAATCCATAACATCAACAACACAGCGATAGATTAGCTGAGCAATCAGTCACATCGATTCGTCATCACGCGCAGGTAATGAAACTTACACCGTTCCTGTTATTCAGGACTTTGACGAAGATTTTCAACCTGTAGGGATACAAAGTCCAGTTTTCATAGGAACTGAAGTCTGCCGACTTACTTCCATCTCTGTGAATTCGTCCACAAGCAGATTTCTCGAACCTGAACAGATGAGAATCGAAGGTTGGTCGTCAAAAAACCCCAAGCAACCATGAAGAGTCACTGTGTGGTGCGGTTTTTGGGCTGGCGGCGTCATCGGTCTGTACTTCGCCGAAAATAACACCGAACAAGCACTTACCGCGACCATCGAACGCTACCGCGATATGATAAGGGCATTTCCGCAGCCAAAGCTGAATGGTATGGGACTGGACAATTGGTTTCAACAGGGAGGTGCCACTCGTCACACAGCTAACAAAATGATGGCTATTCTGCACGAGAAATGCCGTGGACGCATCTTCCGAAACGGCGATTAAAACTGTTCACCAAGACACGCGATTTGACCCAATTAGACTCCTTTTAGGATTATTTCAAGTCAAAAACTCCAGTCAAAAACTAAAGGATGCCATTTTTACACACATCAACGCTATGGATGAGGAACTATTCCGCCAGGTCATTAAAAATGGGGATAATCAGAACGAAGTCTGCCCCCGTACCGTAGCAAATATTTCTCCGATGTGATGGTCCACACCTAATTTTTATTGATCAATTCATAAAATTCCTCCTCAATAACTCGTTCCTTAAATTATAGATTTGTTAAGCTTGCCATAAAGGTGTGCATGCAAACTTTTTTGATGTACGGTGCGTTAAACTAATCTCATTGTCAGCAAATGTCACGCCAAAAAAAAAAAAAAAAAAAAAAAAATCAATTGAAACATTCATTTTCTACTGTTATTTATGTATAAACAATGTATATATTTATTTCCACATATATTGTTGATTTCGGCTTTTAATAATTACAATACAATACCAGTTTTGTTTCTTTTGCACCCATCAACGTACTGCCTGGAAAATAATATAGGGTGTCTCGTGATAAATATAAAAATAAACGTAGTTAAATTAAACAAGTAGGTCTTAACTTTTAATCTAGGTTTCCATTAACTAATCCAAACGAATCTAAAGAAAACAGCTATTCGCTTTATTACACTATGTTTGTTTTTGCTCTTTTAGTTGGCTTTCACAGTTCACGAAAGTTGCCCGCTGGCGCCTAGGATTTGTTATTCTGATGCCCAATTTCGAATTCCACATTTCATAACATTCCACACATTTCACGAGAATAGTTGGTGGATCTATTCCCCATTCCCTTATACAAATCTAAGACGGAAAAATTAAACAAGAACTATGTTAGTACACCTCCCATATATTAAGGGAAGAACTCCTTATGCAAGCAGCTTCTAAACCTTCATCATATTCTTATATTTGCAACAATTTACGAAACTTAATAAAAGGAATCGTTAGAGTCCCTTATCTTCGTTTCAACTCTAACATACTAAAATACGATTTAGCGATATTTATGCCTAAAGTTTTATAATTTTGCTTATCTAAAATTAAATCTAAAATCATCGAGTAAAACCGCCCGCCTTTTGTGAAAGCAACTCTTTCCTCCAAGAAACATCCTTTATGGACTTGATCTGCCTCCTCTCTCGACACGTGTTGTTAAGTATATACATTATAATAATATTTTGTTGCATATATTCCAGTTTTTAGTCTTGCTGCATTATTAAGTAAAGTTAGTCTAGTTTTGCATGGAATATTTATTTTTGATGATTGGACGATTTCTTAAGCTCATGCCCGACTTTAAAAGAATGTTTTTACATTGAAATTGACAGCCCAAGCCAAAGGTTTGTTTCGTTGGCCAATTTAGCTTCAAATATCCATACCACTTCTACAATATGCGCATACTTAAGGTGGTTACTTTTAAAATCCATAAAAACAAACACTCAATACATTTGCAACACATTTCATGAGTTCTTTTCTACAGAAAGTTTCTAAGCATTTCTGAGGTGGAGGGGACAAACGTACCACTATACTTAATACCTTTTATCAGCTCCTAGTTACAGGTTTCGTAATTTCTCACCACTTTAAAGGTGCCTACCACTAAACCAAAAAATGGTAGGTAAGAAAACAATACATCTGGGTGTACCACTTATAAGTAATTGTATATATTGACAAAAATCTACGATAAATGTAGTCCCCTCTTTAGAAAATATGAATATTCGTCAAAGATTGCTAATTTAGTTACAATAAATGTATCTAAGATAAATACAACTGTGAGAGTAATCAAGTCGCGAAGATTAAGACACATGGCGCGAATGGGCAACGATAGGACCGTGTATAGAATTCTTGACGGGGCAGGGAACAATGGCGGAGTCGAGTTGGTGAGGTCATGAACTTTCGGGCCAATAAATTGTAAAAAAAATTAGTAAGATAAATACAACTGGCATGCATTAAAAAGTTTACCTTTACAGTATTCTCAGACTCTGTATCTAAATGAGAACAGATGTGGTAATGAAGGGATCGAATACCCAGCATCTAGCTGATACCCTCTTCACATAATGTTAACGTAACATTTGCTTAAGAACACTATAAGACGATCAAACAAGAATATGTCATATCTTACTGTAGTCACGCAAAGTTAACGAATTGTTATGCATTGTTCGCATGTGGGAAAATTTTAAAAAAAACAGTCACATAGCCTTTCGTAAGCCTACAGAAGAGTCCCCGAAAAACAATAAAAATGAATTCAAGTTTGTTGAACGAGACCGTAAATATTATCCCAAATATGTGTTACACACTGCAACCACCCACCTCACATTCTTCTAGCATCATGCTTGGAATTACTTAACGTAAATTCCTGTGGCGGTTCTACTAACGCTGCCACCTTTTCAACTTACCCTCAAATCTTCCTGCCCTAAAGCTCTAGTGATCTTACCATTTGTCGCTTATGCAAGCGCATTAACTCCCCCAAGCATTCTCCCACCGATCTTATCATCTCTCGCTTATGCAAGCGCATTAACTCCCCCAAGCATTCTCCCACCGATTTTATCATCTTTCGATTATGCAAATCGCATCCAACACCGCAAGCATTTTCCTCACCAAGGACATTCACGCGATCAATGCGTAATATCGTTTTTCCTGGAAAAATTAGGCACGCCAGTACCGCATACATCAATACATCTCAGCATCGCTCTAAAGAAAACATGTTGGATGCCATACTAGATAACCGAAATGAACAATAGAAACAATCAGCGCAACCCCTGCTGCCTACGTTTTCTGTCCCACATGTGCGCGACAGATTTTCATGTTGTATCCGTACCCAGAGCGGCTTTTACGCAACCTACAAAGCACCAGCGCAGCTCGCGCCTAGCCGAATTCATTGCCAGTGTAAATACTCACACTGGAATTCGACCCATGACTCTCTAGGAATGCAATACGCAATCGACATGGATGTAAACACAACCATCATTGTGTAATCATCCCAAACGCATCCTAATTCCCAGCGCAATATTTAAACAGCTGCACACATTTCTCCTAAAAGACGTTCTATCTTGTGAATGTGCATTCCCACGGTTCGTACAGCCATGAGCTCGTGTCACGAGCAAACAAAGTGATCCGCGCGCAAATGGACACACCCTCGATAGGATCTATGTGCCGGAGATCCACTCCTATTGGTCGAGCCAAAAGGAAAAATTCATTGTCTTTCTTACCACAGCGCCCAACTCACCCCAATCGAAGAGAAAGTAGTTAGTCGAGTCTGATACCCAGTCGGGTGTACACCTATAGAGGCGAGTGTAACCAGAGTCGCAGTTAGTTTTTCCGCGCAAGTAGAAAGTTTTCTGTAAACCGTGAAACAATTAGTACGAAGTTTACGCAGTCGAACAATTCCTGTAACATTAGTGACTAACACATAGAGCACAGAGTTTGCTAATACGGTGGTTTTTCGGTGAAGTATTTCAACGGTCACTAAAAGACATAGTAAAGGGAGACGATCGTTTCGTTGACGTTTATTAACATTATGAGACACATTTATTCATGTACGGAGGTCCTCCTCTAAGTGGTAAGCAGAGAAACAACGACATTTTAAATGGTGTTAGATCAGCCACAGCAATTTGTGAAAGTGTAACGAAACATTTAAGACTTAATAAAAGAACAGCTAACCAAAACCTCACCAGCATTGTGATTTTCTTTCCACTGTCGAACAGCGTTGCGAGTGAACTCGGTTTTACGGAATTCTTTTGATCTGGTATGTTAGGACATTTGGTGAACCTTGCCAAGGCCGGCACATAACTATGTGAAAATACCACAGTCCTTTAGGGGGAAATTGACCAATCCATCAAACAAAAACCCTATGCTGACACCGCTGTCAATAAAACTAAAAAGCATAAACGCACATCTGAGAGGAAATTGTATGGTGACATCGCTTTAATTAAACCCTGTTTCTAGAAAAATGTCTTGCGCGGCATAAGAGGTGCCGCCCATGAATGGAGAAACATTTGATAACTATATCATAAAAATATACGAATATACTCTACCACTGTTATCCATTAAACTCCATTTACCCCAAACATCTAAGGCAAAACCATACATACATTAAACTTTTCTGCAAGTGATGAGCAATAACGTGGCATTTACGATCAAGAATCACAATAAATGAACCATAGGATCGAACTCACGATCAAAAATCACAATAAATGAACCACAGGATCTAACTCTGTGTTGTATGGGTGACGGAGTATACGCAAAAAAAAAGGTTCTTGATAAGCGACATATAGAAAAACACTGCCCTGCGGCCACACATTGATGGCCAACAATAGAGATTGACCGGTTCCCGGTTGTAGTGCCGATGATGATGATGAAAAGCGATCTTTTATAACGAGATCGGATCCAATGTGTTATGTTGTGTTTTGAAGATGCCACAGAAGTGTCGTGACAGGGTATCGAATCGAAAACTAATAACGGTGGGAAACGTTGTGTCCCCAAATATTCAGAAATTGATCAGACGCTGAGAACGGTCGTTAAAATTGAAAAATCAATACAAGTCGTAGGGGTTACCGCATGCGTTTGATTAAAAGGATTCCTTGTTAAGTAGTATAATGGCACAGTTAAGAAACTAGTTCTATAATAAATAGTGAAATAAATACAATATTTTAATACGATATCGCTATATAACACTGTTTAATCATCATCATCATCAACATCATCGGCACTACAACCGGAATCCGGTCTTGGCCTTATTTAACAAGTATGAGGCTTGTTAAATTTTCCATAATAATTTGTTTTTCTGGGCAAGGTTATTAGCCTTGCGCCAAACACAGTTTAATAATACAGCAAAAAACTGTTCTCGAGATTACAAAGCGTGTAAACAGTCTACCACATCGGAAAGAAAGCAGCTGACTGCTGATCATTTAAATTGTTTTCTAGTATAAAATATACTTGGTCCATTTAATCCAACTTCTCAATCTCACAGGAATGAGCTCAACACATTGAAGAAGATAAATAACAGAAATCTAACCCGGAACCCCGTAAAAGGAGAAATGTGCCAAAACTCTAACCCGAAAACCGGACATACGCTCCTATAACTGGCCGGAGAACAAGCGGCTGGGAGTCAAGCGTCTCCAACGATTGCTTGGAGAAAATATTCAATTTATTGATCTGTAGGAAAGTTCATAAGTTCCTAACCTCACTAACCCTCCATCCTTTGCCACTTGATCTGATTTCCTCAAGGTTACGCCTAACATCGCCCTCCCATCTCTGTAGCGCCCGTACCTTTCCGACGGTCTTCCGACAAGAGCTCTTCGCACATTGCCCATTCTCGTTACAGTTCCGCCCCACCTCAATCTTCGGGACTTCATGATTCTCACTATTATTGGTTTGATGTACAGCTTACCTATTTACGATTGCGATGTTCCCCTACATTACGAACATAGGCGCCTAAAAAACGAGAAGAAAACAAATTACGCGTGTTTCAGAATAAAGATTTAAGGAGTATCTTTGGTGCTAAATGTGATGAGAACTCAGGATTTAGAGCAACCGCCTTTTGACTACAGTCACATGGAATTGCTTACAACAGCTGCAAAATCAATTGAAACGCAACAACCCATTTGAACATTAGACAATACTAGACGATTAGAAAATCAATCAGAAAGTAGTAGAAACAATTGGACGGGACAAGAGCAGTACTAGTACCAACAGGACTGAACATGTTGAGGCTCGAAGACTGAAACAACGTCAGCACCCAATACAACGCCGTCGGCCAGAGTCGAACCGCAACCAATCGACGATGGCAGTGTGTCGTCATCATCATCATCGGCGCACTACAACCGGGAACCCGTCTTGGCCTTATTTAGCAAGTCCTGAGGCTTGTTAAATTTTCCATGATAATTTCTTTTTCCGGGCAGGGTCATTAGTCTTGCGCCAGAGGCGCCCCGATGGGGAATCGAACCCCGGTCTCCTGCGTGACAGGCGGGTATACTAACCACTATATTATCGAGGAGCTGGCAGTGTGTCGACAAAGAGCAGAATGGGAGAAGTCGGAAAACTCTCAGAGGTCGGGTCGGAATTCCCCAACCCGACCGCACTAAAGCCACCAAATAATGAAACCTGTCCTCAGCTCCCGCCAACGAAAGTTCTAGTCATCCATTAGACATCGGTTGGAGAAACAGTACACGTCTAATAGTGGACACAGGTGCGGAGATCAGCCTTATTACGCTAAAGACACTCCATTATGGAAGCACATTGGATATAGAAAAAGCAACTACCATCTAAACGCTTTTTGGCAAGGGCAAGTCTAGAGGCTATTGCAAGGGGATACTCAAATTACCCAAACAAATCTCCTGTAGTTTTCAGGTGATAGACTCCCTACTGGAATTATCAGCAGATGGGTTGTTAGGGAACGACTTCCTGTCTAGGAATTGTAAAGTTAAGGGTTGTTAGGGAACGACTTCCTGTCTAGGAATTGTAAAGTTAATGGTTGTTGTTAGGGAACGACTTCCTGTCTAGGAATTTTAAAATTAATGGACCGGGAAGCTGTTTGGAATTTTCCCAAACAAGATTAAATCTGGTAAGCTTTTCCATTAAGTTTACAAAAGACAGGAAGCGGATGTCAGAACATAAGGCAGCCACTCGGGAACCTGCACCAAGGGGACCCTAATAGGTCCAGACCGCGGTCGGTAGTATACCGGATACTCTACCCAAAAAGCGGAAAGGCTGCGAAAACTCCAAGTCGGACTCCAAGTACCCCAACCCGAAGATGATATCTCACAAGCCGAAGAAGGCTAAAGAAGAAGAAGCATTGGTGGAACACTCACTGCCAAACCCTTCGGAGGTAGACATTTCTCGAACAGACCGGCGATAATACCGACACGTTTCCGAAAAATGCTGAGACTTCCCATGGAAATCCGGAAAGAGGTAGTGCTAGTACCTAAAGCAGTGCAATCAGGGATTTTCATATCCGATTGTATTGTAGGGAAAGCGAAGAGTGCCCAACTAAAGGTACTCAATATCGCAAGCTACCTCCAAACCATAGACCGGATTATGGTGGAAGTACATCCAATTAAGGAATTTTCCATCTTTCCACTGAAAAATGAGGACAACCGTTCTACGGGAATTAATTCGGATAAAAAACCTTCGCAAGGGAAACACCTCCAGCACATCCGACATCTATTCCCGGAGGAGGAATCACCAAAAGATCCAAGGTTGTCACAATTACACGAGGAACTCCACTTGGGGAAAAACCTCTAAGGCATTCTACAAAGTCTTCAAAAAAGTACGTATTCAAACTGAAAGTTTTTGCACTCCTATCGCATTTTGTATTGAGCATTAAGTCGTTCTTAATAACCCGCCGATAACAAACCGACCAGAAACATTCTCTAAGGGTTTCTACAAAGTCTTCAAAAAAGTAGGTTTTCGAATTGAGAGTCTTAGCGTTCCTGACGCATTTCGAATCGAGCATTAAGTCGTTCTTAGTCACCCGCTGTTACGTACGTTTTCCGCCACCACCATCATTCGATAATTTGTAATTTTAATATAATTTGTTTTAAAATGGTATGATGGTAAGGTGGTGGAGGAGTTGCGCGATCCACAAGTGAGTTTTCGAACACGCCCCGATTCGGGTGTGGATCGTGCAGCTCTTCGAGTTCGAATTCGGTTTTCGAAGTGGACGTTGACGGGGAGCGAGAAAGAGAACAGGTCAATGTTTTTGATACACGGTTTTGGAATTCCGTTTTCGAGTTGATTGTAAAAGGAAGAAAAAATACGGTTGGTCGTTCCGGTGGAGAATTTGCTTGAGGAAGGAAAAGAAAGAAGCCCGTGCATTTTTTTGGTTTAAAATTAAAAGTAAATCTAGAAAATTAAAAAAATAATAAGTGTTTTCAAAAATACACTAGATTCCCAAAAGGGTTAAAATTGGTTGAAGAATTTTAAATATATCTCATAATTACTTAAAGTTCTCAGTGTCAGATTCTTTCAAATGATTCGGTTGCCAAAATGTTCCCTTCATATAAATCCTGACTCAGACATGACCCGAGTGTGAACGTGCAAAAACAATCAACTATAATTTTTTGTACAGTGTCACGAACATCTATTTGCAATTAAATGCTGATCACTGACCTGGAGAGCTGTTTCTAAGATACCAAATTGTTTCAATGGTGCCCATGGAAATAGAGGAGCTTCAATATATGATCTATGGATTCTAACTAAATCATTCACCATTGAAAGGACTAATCTGGCCGAGAGCGGGAACACTGTACATTCCTGACCATTCCTGACACCAAGATTACAGGATATATATGATCTATGGATTCTAACTAAATCATTCACCATTGAAAGGACTAATCTGGCCGAGAGCGGGAACACTGTACATTCCTGACCATTCCTGACACCAAGATTACAGGTAAAAATTAAATTAACATTAATTTTCTGTGGCAAAGACAAAAACTGTCACACCGCCGATAACAAACCGACCATGAAACATTCTCTAAGGGTTTCTAGAAAGACTTCAAAAAGTAAGTTTTCGAACTGAGAGTTTTAGCGTTCCTGACGTATTTCGTATTGACCATTAAGTTCCGTTACAGAGCGAGGAAGCTGTGGAACTCCTTTCCTATGCGAGTGTTCCCGGTGCGTTACAACCTGCAACTGTTCGAAAAGAACTGCAACAGTTATTTGTTGGCATCTCGGGGCGCCCACTCGGCGCTATAGGTTCGCCTCTCCCGACAGAAGTCTAATAAAAAATAAAAAAAATAAATAAAAGACGTTCTTAGTAACCCGCCGATAACAAGCCGACCATGAAACGGAGGCGGTCCTAATAACTAGTTGAAAGCGCGTGGACTGTGCTAATTCCCAAAGCGGAACGAACATACCATCAAAGGAAGCTATTAAGTACCCGAGAGTTATGTCCGATAACAGACTAAGATATAGGTCACACGTACTAGCAAATTCCGCGACAGTGTGGGCAGAAGTTCTGCTTCGAAAAAACTGGAACATACAAGCTCTGTGCATTAAAGACTTGTGGCGGCGTTAAATTTGCCCCGTTTTTAAAAATCCAGATGCTGAACACACTTCCTGAACGAAATGGCCAAAAGTGGGAAAACGACAACAAAACCATGCTAAACATTTACATTTCTCCAGTAATGCCCATGGCGTCGGTCTGATGTTGTTCGAATAGAAGGGGAGTCAGTTAGCTTCGCTCACTCAAGAAGTTCATTTGTGTGGTATTCTGGTTTTAACTCCGTATATATTGATTAGTTGTTGTTCGATAATAATAAATTAAAATAAATTACTAAGTAACCATTTGACTTTCCTTTTTGGTGTTGGCGGTACATTCAAAAACCACAAAAGACTGTATGACAAAAACGAACCCCTATGAAGCAGCTTTTGTGATATGCGGATTACTCCACATAGACATTCTAGCTGAGGATATGCATGGAATCTATAAAGGGAAGACCACGAGGGATCAAGTGCCCAGTGGGATAACGACAATAAAACTAAAAGAAAAGGATGCTTCTGTTGCTATGTGAGGGAGAATATGGGCCTCATTCGTATTAGTTTAGCTAGAATAAAAAGATGCTTCTGTTGCTACGTGGCAGGTATACCTTTAAATCCATTCCATTCATAAGTCTGAATAAAACATCCACACCGAAACGGAAACTAGTACCTTACACACTTCTTGCCGGGGCAGTGTGGGTATCGAAAAGATCTAAATCGTGTTGGACACGACAGCTCACCTCTGTGTCCACAATGGGAAAGACAAGACAATGCGGAGCATGCTTTTTTCTACACTAACGTGCGCACAAAAGGGGATTTTGAAGTACTATAGCATTTACGACGATGGTGAAAAACGTGTCATTGGAACCGACGTTAGAACCACTGGAAGATTGAACCAATGCTCAACACATCAGCCCACTGCCGCGTGTACGAATTCGATTACTAAAGTCAAGTACACTCAACTGATGTGGAATCGTTATCGCTATGGTATGCGGCTCTGATGCTTTGCTTATATGAGTTTCGTTTGGTGTTCTTCACTATCTGCTTGTAATGGGTTCTCCAAATGGGGACTTGACAACTTCTTTTCGGTAGAAAATTTTTATAATTTGCAGACGTTGTTCGTGTGTGTACTTAACCAATGTGGAGTTTACTGAATAAATTGACAGTGACAGTTCGATGATTAGTGAAAGGGTGCGTTTACAAATTGAATTCAAAGTTGTCAAGTCCCTATTGTATAACCCTAGGGTTTTCCAATAGGGACTTGACAACATTTTTTCGGTAGTAAATTTTTATAATTTGCAGACGTTATTCGTCCGTGTATTTAACCACGGTGAAAATGTTGAGTTTACTGAATAAATTGACAGTGACAGTTCGATGATTAGTGAAGGGTGCGTTCACAAATTAAATTCAAAGTTGTCAAGTCCCCATTGGAAAACCCGATATATTGTGCGTGCATCTGTTAGAAACGCCACAGTACCCTTAAATGTCAGAGTACAGTGCGAGAGGAAGTAGGGGAACGATGCTAGCTCTATATGCAATTATTTCGTTCAATGAAAAAGCAACCTCAGGAGGCCAAAGCACCTCGTTGATTACGTGATACGGCCAGACAAATATTGGACCCAAATCTGCACTCTAGTAACTTTAACGCAGAATAAGATAAACTCAAAGACACAAAACAAAAAGCTGTAGACCGGAATATTAAACCAGCCTATGGGGCTAACTAGCCCCGCCAATGAAAACCCAGTCAGTCCTAGTGGGATAGCGGTAAGAAAAGCAAGGACGTGTTTTAGTACGTTGGCGCAGGACTGTTACATACAACTCTGTGAACAGTACATGTCAGAGACTGGTGCAAATGATATTTTTATAATATCAGGTCGGCTGAAAAGTTCGTAGGCTTACCATAGATGCTGTTACTAGAATTAAATCCATATGAGTTTTGCTCCGTGTCTATAAAACCATAATCATGCCGATTGTTCTATACGGATGCGAAACATGGGCTCTCATAAAACGGGAAGAAACAAATTCCGCGTATTCGAGAATAAAGTTCTAAGGGGTATCTTTGGCGGCATATATGACGAGGAGGCAGGGCAATGGAGGAAACTCCACAACCACGAACTGGAAGAGCTATACCGCAAACCTGCAATAGTGAGAGTAATCAAGTCGCGAAGACTATGATGGGCCAGACACGTGGCGCGAATGGGCAACGATAGGACCGTGCATAGAATTCTTGATGGTAGGCCAACGGGAAAGAGGGTGACAGGACGGCCGCAACGGTGATGGGAGGACAATGTTAGGTTGGACCTCGAGGAGATCGGATCGGATGGTCGAACGTGGAAGGAGAGGTGCACAGAACAGGGAACAATGGCGGAGTCGAGTCGGTGAGGTCATGAACTTTCGGGTTCCTACAGGCCAATAAATAGAAATAGAACGAGTTAGTTAGTACTAACCTTCAAACGATACGTGTAAATTTGACAGCTGGCGGAGAATAGGTTCGTGAGATATAGCATTGTGAGGAAAGCAACTTTTGTTATTGTAAAAAAAAGGATAAAAAAGAGTTTGTGTGTTGATGAAGCATTGCTGTATCATGACAAAAAAAAATACTGTTGTCGGTAAAGCTTGGCTTGATAAACATTATTCGGACTCTGCGCCAGAAATATCAACCCTCGAGAAGTGGTTTGCTAAACTTAAACGGTGCGAAATGAGTACCGAAGACGTTACACACAGTGAACGCCCGAAAGAAGCTGTAACGGACGAAACCCTATAAAAAAGTTCACAAAAAAATTATGAATGACCGTAAGAGAGATAGCTGAGACTCTGAAGATATCAAAAGAGTGTGTTGGACCTATCGTGTATGTATATTTGCGCATTCGACAGCTGTGTGCAAAGTGAATGCCGCGCGTGTGTTAAGTGTGCCAGTGACATCATAGTTAAAAATGATGTACATGAGGTCATTGATGCACTCAAACGAAAAAACGCTATCCGATTCTGAACTCGGATGACCCCCAGAACGGTAATACAATTAATTGCATATTTCGGAACGATTAACAAATCACATAAAAGTAATTAATTGCATATTTCGGCACGATTAATAAATCACAAAAAAAAATAATTGCACAGAAATTAATTGGGTCAATTCGCAATTGCGGATGTTGAACTGTGGCGCAAATCGATGAGGATATATCGGCTGACGCCAGAATCAGATTCTAGTAGCGTTGCGCGATCTACAAGTCTCACCATACTTGGTGCGTATACTAGCAAACTATCTCTCGGATAGAAGACTGCTGTATGATACAGATTAGGGACCACAGGAATATAAAATAACAGCGGGTGTACCTCAGAGATCTGTATTAGGTCCGCTGTTATGGAATATAATGAATGACGGTGTGCTCAGGGTCAATGTACCGGAGGGGGTTAGAATCTTTGGATACGCAGATGATTTGGCAATAGTGGCCGTAGTTAAACATCTAGATGACCTGGAGAATATCTGCTCCCAAGTAATCCAGAGCATTAAATGCTGGTTAGATATAACCGGACTGAAACTAGCTGGACATAAGACGGAGGCAGTTTTAATAAGCAGCCGCAAGAAAGTTGAACACCTTGATTTGGAAATAGAAGGACGAATAATCAGATCCAGTCCTTATATTAAATATCTTGGTGTTATACTCGACAACAGGTTGAGTTTCAAGGAACACCTGAGGAAAACGAGTGAAAAAACGGCAAGAGTATGCAAAGTTTTGGCGAGACTGCTACCCAATGTTGAAGCACCCCGGTCCCACATAAGGAAACTCATAACCAGTGTCAACATCTCCATTATAATGTATGCAGCTCACACATGGGCAGGAGCCGCACAGTATAAGTCGTACATGAGGGGAGTGAACTCCGCACATAGACTGGCGTCACCAAGAGTATGTTGTGCATTCCGAACGGTATCCGAAGAAAATATAAATATTCTGGCCGGGAGGACACCACCTGACATTGCAGCTAAAGAAAACGCTGCATTGCATAAGGTCTCCCAAGAGAATCGTCGGAGAATGCGGTCACAATTAGAGCGCTCAAGCCTAAGAGAATGGCAACGAAGGTGGGATTCTTCCACCAAAAGAAGATGGACCCACACCATGATACCTGATATAGGAACATGGGTGAAAAGAAAACATGGCGAGCTGAATTACCACCTGACTCAGCTAATATCAGGACATGGATGCTTTCGGCAATACTCGCACAAGTATAAGCATGTGAATCACTTATACTGCTTGTATTGCGAAGGCAAAATAGAAAATGCGGAACACGTACTCACAGAGTGCGTGAGATTCGAGACCGCACGAACGATTTTGGAGAGACATATGAGACGGACAGTTACTCCGGGAGGAGTAATAGAATAAATGCTTAGTTCAAAACAGGCACGGTCCGTAACAAATGGTATTCTCTGTGAAATGATGCAGTAGTTGGGACGCGACGAGCGGAGTAACAGGTAAACTCCGTCCCGCCCCGCGATGGAATATCAAAAAGAAAGTTCCGCGCGGATCAACGGGAATATGAGCCTGGCGGGAGGTGGTTTTAGTCGGTAAAAACCCGGCATGCCTCTGGATCGGTCAAGAGGTATCTTTTGAAGATTTCCACCTTCCTACCGAAACCAAAAAAAAAAAAAAATATATATATATATATATCGGCTGACGCCGCAGTACAACGCAATTGCGATTTGGAATTGAAAATCGTGAATCTGGTCATTGCAAATCGAAATTGCATTATCGTCATCAGAAGGTGTTGACCCCGAGGTGACGAGAAGTGGTATGAAGAAGTTAGGAGTCAGTGAAAAGTTGGTCGTGAAAGGAAGTCGGAAGTTGGTCGTGAAAGGAATTAAGTCGAAGGTTGGTCGTGAAAGTAATTAAATCTGGTTTTGATCGTGAAAGTAAAGGATTCTGATTTGAGTCGCGAAAATAATTAAATCTGGTAGTGATTTTTGGGCAAAATAAATCAATCTAAAAGTCCAAAAAGTAGAATTATGTTATGGATGGATAAATGTTAGTGCTGTTCGGGTTCCTTTGAGTCTATAAAGAAAAGTCGCAAAGAACAAAAAAAAAAAAAAGAACAATAGTAGATATTAGTGCAAAGTAAAGGCAGATAAAGACAAAAACTTTTCCTGGTAAGAGAATGGTAAAAAACAGAGTGAACATTAAGTTAATACTAGAATAGAATTGTGAAAACTAAGGATAACTCTAAGAAGTAAATTTAAGTAACATATAAATCATCATCATCATCGGCACTACAACCGGGAACCGGTCTTGGCCTTATTTAGCAAGTCCTGAGGCTTGTTAAATTTTCCATAATGATTTGTTTTTTCCCGGCAAGGTCATTAGTCTTGCGCCAGAGGCTCCCCGACGGTGAATCGAAGCCCGGTCTCCCGCGTGACAGGCGGGTATACTAGTATTTGGTACTATTACTAAAACACAAATCGGATAACTCAAGTCTGGGGTCAGGTTTGGTTGATTAAAACTGTTGATGATGCACATTATCTATAGTCTTTAATTTCCATTCTCGAACACAATCGCCTTCAATAGTACTTTGTTCGGATCGTCTCTTCGTTTATTGTATTCAAAATTTTGGAACTGTCTTGGGAAGTTCTTAAACACAGCCCTTTCGTTTGCGCGAGACAAATGAACAAAAGAAAATAATACACTGCGTAGACGTTATCGGACCCTCGACTCACGTTTTTCGTTTTACGTGGAGGCCCGACTTGCCTCCACGGAATCTGTTGGACGATTCAGGATATCGAAAAATAATTTCATCTTATCATATACAAGTTGTTGTAATAAAAGTATACTCAATAAAAGTGGAAGAAAATCAAGGAATGATTCTGCGTTTGAATTTGGGTTGCCTTTCGCTTGGTGTAGTGACTTTTGTTCCGCGGAATATCCAAAAACCATAACTCGTGCTCACAATAGAGCAAAAGTTTCAACGTGTCGTTAACTCAAGCAATGTTTGGCGATATTCAACCGTAATAATATGGAATTTTTCCGTGTGTGACAATGGTTGAAACATGGTTTCATCACTACACTCCAGAATCCAATAGACAGTCAGCCGAGTGAGAGTGACGCCCATTTTGAGGCTAAAAAGAAATCATACTATAAAAATGGTATCGAAAAATTGCATCACCGCTATAATCGTTGTATCGCCCCCAAAGGCAATTAATTATGTTGAATAATGAAATCGAATTTTACCTAAAAAATGTGTTTTATTATGTTAGCCTACGAACTTTTCAGCCGACCTGTTACATCCTTCTTCCATTGCAAGTTCACCCCCTTGTACATCGTATGACTTAGTTTTCTCGACGGAATAAAGGTGGCGCGGGAGTTACTACGTAACACCTTCGTCTATGCAGCACGTTTTTAAAAAGCGAGGTTTACAAGATTCATCTTAATGAAATTCGTTTCCAAAAGAGGTAATGGCCACGGGCATCTTTAAGGCTTGCTACAAAATCTTCCAAAAAGAAATAGTTTTCAAACTAACAGTTTTAGAGTTCCTGTCGCGTTTCGTATTGCGGATTAAACCGTACTTAGGAAACTGCCTATAGTAACTGCGGATCGGTATCCACTTTTCTAATCGATTGTTTAATAAACTTCCTCAACTCTCTAATCCTCGTATTATCCACAAACTACGTCGAGCATGTTCTAAAAAAATTAGACTATCTAGACGATGACTTGATATCTAAAAGGATATCATCATTAATTATATCATCCGATTACAAATTGACTTATGTAACTTTTGATTTGGTGTCAAAAAAATTAGAAGTCCAGTCTAATACCCACTCCCGCAAAATTCCTCTCACCACCGAAAGAAACCACCTAATTTACGATAATCCCAATTCCTTAGTTTATGATTAAATGACTTATATACTAGTGATGGCAGGCAGCTGTCCTTCAGACTGCACTCTGGGCAAATAATATCCAAGACTAATCGAATGCCTGGTTTGATAAAACGTTTATAGCGTTTAGCAATAATAGTGAAAAACGTAATTCGAACCTACACTTCCAATAATTTAGAAGCAAGGCACCGACCCATCAGACTACTAGCGCCTGTAGACGAGGATATATTTTTTTCTCGCTACTATTTAAGCTATAGGATTGCTATATTAACTTCTATGGTAAACTATGACTTTGATGATTTATTTTTGATTTTCGTTTTTGGTGCACTGTTCTTCACTATGGCTATTTGAGCATGTGCATCTTTAGACAACGCTAAACGTTGGTCTACAGCCCCTCTACATAAATACGTTCAGAGAATCCCCAAGATGGTTTCACCATACCCCGATTTGCACATTCTCAACATCGAATCTACCCAATGTACGATTATTCGATTCGCCTTCCGCAGACTCCTCTGGAGCTAACCGTTCTTCAGCAATACCAATAAAGAGCGGCTGGCCTTCAGGAAATCACTAAACGATACGGCGTCCGCTTTTAGGTCATGCTCTACGAAGACCACTCCAGGAAGGGGCGAAAGGAGCTGTGAGGCAACGATAATTAAGTTGAGAGGGGATGGAAGCAAGATCCGAAAGGCCGGGAGTATTTGAAATCAAAAATCTGCCTCAAAAACACATTCTTGTTTGTGTGAACAGTAGGTTTTTAATATCCTTATTTGTAAATGAAGGAGAACTGCCAACATATTGTATCAGTCCTATTTTATAACATATACGTTTTCTGGATATTTTAGAGCTTTTAATAAAGAAGTACAATAAAGGACTGGAGTACCAAAAGTACTGGAGCTACGATTTCATTAGCAAAACAATCTTTAGAGAACTCAATCCCTTACCAACCTACATGTCTCATAGATGGCTATCTCAAGGCCGCACTATGTTTGTTTGATCCCTCTGGTGATGTGTCGCCCGCAACAGAATGTTTACATGAATATTAAGGTTTTAAAAATCAACTGTTTCCAGCATTTGTTTTTGTTCTTTTTTTCGATCAGGCACGAACTTAGGCAATCCCCCAATACGCGATGTTGCTCGAATTCTATTGTTATGTGTTTAAATCGTCGTGTTGGGAGCTAAAGTAGCTCACCAGACCACTAAATTCACTAGTGGACTGGGGGATGGGTGAACCGCTCGCATCATCAGCAGAATCTTCGATGCCACTAGCAAGCGGAGGATTAGATGAGTACGGGCTACGGGATTCAGATGACTCTGCTATTGCTGGAGGTGGAGTAACCATTTTCGAGGTATTAAAGGTTTCAAGTGTTGTTAGTTTTTTACGTGTTAGTTCAATAACAGAAGGTGTCGAGACTTTTGTTGGAACTGGTGCTGTTGATGGAGGACACGATTTTTCAACTAAAGATACTGATGAAATTGAGAGGCGTGATGGTACAACAATTGTTGTCGGTGCTAGTGGTGGACCACCAGAAGTTGATGTTGATGGTGCAGATGATAGTGATGACGCCGAAACGATGACAGAACTTGGAACTGCTGAAGCTGTCGGCGGCGGAGGAGCTGAATGTGATACTGATACTGGAGGAGGATAATACCCATAACCTCCCACATAAGGTCCAGCTAAAAAATTGTAATTAGTGTAAAACATTTATTATTGTAATTCTGATTTTCTGACAAACATTAATTACTTACAAGGTGAATAATCAGATGGTGCTCCAGGAGGGCGCATTGCACTTGATGGGGTTAGGTTTGGGGGAGCACCCCGATGAGGAAAACCGGGATTGCCAAATACTTGCGATCTAAAAAATTGTATTATAATCAAAAATGTATGTTTAATATAAAAAAGAAGTTTACTGTGCATGCAGAGCGATCTAGTCTAGCCGTAAAAAGCAAAAACAACTCCAATTATCAACGTGTAGCCAGAATCTTCTAAAATTAATTTCAGGTTCCATAAATTGCTCCATACGTTTCAAACCTTCAAATATGTGGTCGTTGAGAGACGAATTAATTCGAGTGCCGAGGATTGATAGTTCCTTGGCTTCGTTGATGCAAGTGCCGTTCATCGACAGTATATTTACATTGAGGGTCATGTTTTACGACGAGAAGAAGAATGGGGTTTCAAGGCATTGAATTCAACTCAATTAGATAATCCTTATTGATATATATTATTGTGGTTGAAATTCAATAAATTGATAATATCCTGCTAATTGATAATGAGGTACAAAGAGATTAGTCGGGAATGTTCGTAGGGTGTGAGAAGCTCATCGTGTTATCGCCAGCAAACGAATGACTTGGATTGTGCGTATTGGATACGAAATCCTTTATAAAAACGAGGCTGAGAGTACAGAGCCTGGGGAACATCAGCACTACTGTCGTGGAAAGCAGATTTGACACAGCCCATAACCGCACGACCAGAAACATAACGCTTTATCCATTGAATCAGTGTTTCGTAAAGTCAATAGAAATGCAATTTCGAAAACAGGTTGGTACAAAACTCTGTCTCTTCAAATGAATTGAAAGGGGAATATTTTGTTATGTTCAGTTCGTTGGGTACTCGGGGAATAGTACAAGGCCGAAAGTAAATTTGGCTCATGACGTGCTGCTTGTGCTCGATTTTTGGCGGAGTTGATATGGTATCATCATCATCATCATCATCATCATCATCATCATCATCATCATCGGCACTATAACCGGGATCCGGTCTTGGCCTTATTTAACAAATCGCTCCACCGGTCGCGATTTCGAGCCTACGTCACCCAGTCTGGCACTCCCAGGCTCTGGGCGTCCTGATCCACGTCATCCTTTCATCGCAGATAAGGTCTACCGTGCAGTCTGCTTCCATACATCTGTGGCAGTTCCCTTGAACGCCACCAATCATCTTCCCACCACCATGCAAAAATTCCCACCTAGGGCATACAGAAACCTGGAAAGCAAGTAGTTACCACCTGTTCATAGTTGTACCATAGAGCATTGAAACGCTGTAAAAATCACAATACTTGCTGATACTAAATCCATCAGCACCAAACAGGCATGTTCCTTGTGGGCAATTTGGTTGCATCACCATGCAACCGACATGAACAGAACCAATACATTGAGCATGTCTCGGGTCGATTTCCATCATGTAATAGATATCTTCCACACATAAAGGCAATTTGGTTGCATCACCTAGCAACCCACATTGCCCGGACTATATAAATGTGATATACCCTTATGTTTTAGCTTTTCCCTTTTGCATACATGCCTACATAGATCGGTCTTCCGACCGACCAATACATGAAGGCATATGGCTGATCGCCCAAGCAAGTCGAGTTCTCAAAATGGAAATTTGCCATCGAGAATTCGACTACGTGGAGATGCCACCATCATGTGCACGATCAGCATAAACACTTTACGCAGTCGCTGATCGTGCAAACCCTTTAATCCCTATGTCGAGATATTTGCACCAGCTGCAACCATGCCAGCTAATGTTCCCCTTGTGGATTCGGTTAATCCACGGTCCGCATACTTGTGGTCACACACGATGAGCAGCAGAAGCGATCATCGTGTGTGTGTCCCGCGCCCTTGTGCTGGGACCGATACAAGGAGTCATCCCCTTGTGTCGACAAACGAAAGATGAAATTATCTTTCGATATCTTGAATCGTCCAACAGATTCCGTGGAGGCAATTCGGGCCTCCACGTAAAACGAAAAACGTGAGTCGGGGGTGGAGTGAAGACGCTAGTGTTGTTGTGCGTCCGATAACGTCTACGCAGTGTATTATTTTCTTTTGTTCATTTGTCTCGCGCAAATGAAAGGGTTGTGTTTAAGAACTTCCCAAAACAGTTCCAAAATTTTGAATACAATAAACGAAGAGACGATCCGAACAAAGTACTATTGAAGGCGATTGTGCGCGAGAACAGAAATTAAAGACTAAAGATAATGTGCATCATCAACAGTTTTAATCAACCAAACCTGACCCCAGACTTGAGTTATCCGATTTGTGTTTTAGTAATAGTAACGAATGAAATAAATAAACTAGTTTAAAACTCATTCGACTGGTTTTAGAAGTGACCCCATCAGAAAGTGCATTGCTCGCCGTTGAAATTCCTCGACGTTTATCCTTTTGCTGCTTCTTCGCTAATTGATCCACCTTTATTAATGATGTGTCGTTTCATTGCATTACGATAGTCGCGATTATAGTGATATAGAAAGGACAATCGACAAGATGCCCAATAAAATCAGTGTGTCGCGATGCAGCGATCGTTTACAGAAGTAAAATGTTTCGAACTTCAGAATAGCATCCACGGCAAGTGCATTCCACAAGGTGATCGCCGGCTCCAGTGATAACAAAGCCGAAAGCGGAACTTGTACCCCACATTGATGACAACCCATGGGGTAACTTCTCGGGATAGGAGTAGAACCGCTGCCAACGACGGCACATATACTTTTTTACCCATACATCCTCCACAAAGGACTTTCCGGGCAGGCTCCTCTTCGCTCATTCGAGCTAGGTGTCCCGCCCACCGGAGTCTACCGAGCTTGATTTTTCTTACAATATTAGTTTCAAGGTAGATGACGTTTAACTCATAGTTGTAGCGTCTCCGGAATCTTCCTCCCTCACATACGGGGCCAACCATTCTCCTTAAGTCCTTCCTCTCGAATGCGACTAAGAGTTCAGAGTGCCTTTTATGGAGCACCCAGGTTTCGGTCCATACGTGAGTACTGGTAAGGCTATGGTCTTGTACAGTAGTAACTTGGATGTTCTAGATAAATTTCGATATTTAAACAACCTTGATAGACCATAGTAGGCTTTGTTGGATTTGATCAGCCTTTCGCGTATTTCTTCTCCTCATTAATGTGCAATGCCAAATTTCGATACAACTGCTAGTGTCAGGAATTTCTCCATTCCCAAGACGGTAAAGAACGTCCAATCTTTTCTAGGCTTGGCGAATTACTATCGGAAATTTATTACAAATTTTTCGAGGATAGTTCACCTGGTCAGAAAAATGTCAACAAGCATTTAATAGCAATAAGGGATTATTGGTTTCGCCACCACTTATTTTTTTTATTTTTTTTTTTTTTTGTTAGACCTCGGGAGAGGCGAACCTATAGCGCCGAGTGGGCGCGCCGAGATGCCATCAAATAACGGTTGCAGTTCTTTTTGAACAGTTGCAGGTTGTAACGCTCCGGAAACACTCGCGTGGGAAGGCAGTTCCACAGCTTCCCCGCTCTGTAACGGAACGAGTTCTGATACAGGGATGTTCGCGACGTCGGGAGATGAACCACAAACGGGTGCGATCCGTCGGATTGTCTTGTGGAGCGCATATAAACCGAATTGCGTGGAACAATACCAAGAATCTCTGAAGAACAGCACCCGTGATAATATCTGTAAAACAGACAGAGGTCTGCTACGCGCTTTCGATGTGATAGCGACTGTAGTCCCGACGTCAGCGCCGAGTCCCCGATCAGGCGGATCGCTCGTCTCTGTACGCTCTCAAGTAGGTCGGGGGTATGTTTAGAAGCCGAGCTCCAAGCATGAGAGCAATATTCGAGCGCGGGTCTAATTTGGGATTTATATAGGAGAAGTTGGGCCGGAGTAAAATATTTCTTGGCTCTAAATAGATCGCTCAGTTTTCCTGAGGCTGACGTGGCGATGCCATGATACATTCCCACAGACCGTGACGCCAAGCAATTTCAAACTTTCCCCAGCCTCGAGGGCCCGGCCATTCATCATCAGCTGTGGAACCGATGATCCAGTTTTCTTTGTGAATGTTGTATACCGGGTCTTCGTTGCGTTGAAGTCGACAAGATTGGCCCTTCCCCACTGCAGGAGTTTATCCAGATCCTGATTCAGAGAGTCAATCTGTCTACATCTCAGCTGGTGCGACGCAGATGCACCAATCGGCCGAACACTCGAAAAGGAGGGAACAAGCGTACTATCATCCGCAAAACTGAACACTGTTATCCGTTGTCTCCAACAAATCATTTATGTGAAACAAGAACAAGGTTGGAGCCAAAATAGAACCTTGGGGCACCCCCGAATTAACAGGATACAGATCCGAACACTCGCCGTCCACAACAACCCGGATCGATCGATTCTCGAGGAAGCTCCTCGTCCAGTCGTAAAGCTGTTGGGAAAGTCCATATGAACGAAGTTTGCTCAGCAAAGCCCCGTGCCAGACGCGGTCAAAAGCCTTGGATATATCCAATGCGACCGCCCTTGACTCACCATGCCGTTCAATCGCAGATGTCCATATATCTGTTATAAGTGTCAAAAGGTCTCCCGTGGACCGCCTGCCACGGAATCCGTATTGACTTTCATTCAGAAGTCCGTTGCACTCCAAATACTTAACTAACTCTGTATTGATGACTTTTTCCATTACCTTAGATAAAATAGACAGTAATGCTATCGGACGGTAATTTTGTGGGAGACACTTTTTTCCCGTCTTTGGGATTGGCTGAACTCGAGCGATTTGCCAACAGACAGGAAAGGTCCTCCGTGCATAAGATAAGCGGAAGAGTCTACCAAGAACCGGCGATAGTTCTGGAGTAAATTCCTAAGGACTATTGTTGGTATTTCGTCCGGGCCAGTTACCTTCCTACAATCCAGTTCACGTAGAATGCGTTGATTACTGCGCGGACGAAATCTCACATCCCGCATCGAAGACCGCACCGGCGAGATCACAGGTGGCTCCAAAAGACTAGGATCGAGGTTTGAATTCGCGGAAAATAAAGTCGCGAACACATTAGTTTTATCCTTTGAATTCGTGACTAACGTCCCGCTGTCTGTCACCAACGGAGGGAAAGAGGAGGATGCGAAGTTACCGCTGACAGCTTTTGCCATTGACCAGAAGGAGCGCGAACCAGTTGGGCACCGAAGGACCTTATTGATCACCTTGTCGTTGTGAGCCTTCTTCGCGGTATCAATCGTCTGGTTGCACGCGTTTCTGATTCTAACAAAATTCGTTCTGTTAACATCGGTGGGATTGGAGCGCCATTGCTTACAAGCTCTATTTTTTGCCGCTGCAATCAGCTCGCATTTGGTGGAAGAACATGATGCACGACATCAATCAGTACATTAAAGTATGCAAAACATGTCAAACCATGAAATCTTCACCGAACCTACGTATGCCCATGGTAATAACCGACATTGCAAAGAGGCCTTTTGAGAAAGTATACTTAGATATAGTAGGTCCTCTTATCGAACTCCAACAGGTAATCATTATATACTAATGTTTCAAAACATTTTGTCTAAGTATTTAGATTGTTATGCCCTCCTCGATGCGGAGGCAGAACCGGTGGCCACAGTCTTCTTTGACCAAATAGTTGCTCGGTAAGGTGCTCCGAAACAACTGATCACCGATCAGGGAAACAACTTCCTAAGCAGTTTGTTTTAAAGCTTGTGCAAGCTGCTCCGTATTAAGAAACTTCAACGTACCATCAACAATCGAATGGAGCTCTCGAACGAGCCCATCGTCCACTCGTAGACCGGCGCAGTATTGTGGATGGAAATTCTCAGTCATGGAATCAATACCTGACGACGGCAACATTCGTATGCGACACCAACGTACACGAAGGTACTAAACCTACGCCAATGGATTCTCTTTGGTTTCACCCCAGAGGTACCGACTAGTACAAAATAACCTTCGAAACCGGTGTATAACCATGACAGTTACCATAAGCTATTAAAGTACAAGCTTCAACATACGTACGAGATACCAAGGCTTAACCTATTAATTTCCAAAAGGAAGTCCCCCACTACTACTAGTACAAAGAAATGCCCATTCAAATTCCATGTGGGCGACAAGATTTTAATAAGGAAAATTAGCTCCCGTAGGGGTGCCTATAAAGCCCGGTGAATACCGTAATAGGGGGGATGGAAGCGAACATACAGAGCAAAATCTCTGATTGCTTTCAACCCGGCAAAGGCCACGGAAATGAAAATGGCTAAACGATTTAATGATATTGTGACGCATATGACAATCAGTACTAGAATATTCTAGAAAGTCCGAAACAAAGTACTAGATTATTTTAGAAAGTACTGGAAAACTGGAGACTAGGAGTAATAGAAAATGCGAGGCTATGGAACGGAGGGAAACGAAACACCAAATCAGAATGAGGAAAAGCGGTATAAATACGTCGCACGCAGATAAAGAAGTAAAAAGTAAGAAGTAAGCAGTCAAAGACGCGATAAGCACGGAAGCGATAAGTTAAGAAATCGTTGAGTGTACGGTAAAAGTAACGGTTGTTATTAACGGACTAATAAAGTGTTACATTAATTTAAAATCGATTTAACGGCTCTTATTTATTAAAAATAATTAATCCAGCGAACCCTAAGCTCGCTACAATATTTATTACAGCTGTCATGCAAAACACATGTGCTCGGGGTTGGCTTTCTAGTCAGCCAAAAACTGAAACCTTCCATCATCGGCTTTAATGCAAAAAAAAACGTGGCTATGCACGCTTCGCGTGCGAGGCAAGTTTAAAAACATAAGCCTCATAAACATAAGCCACAAACGGACCTACAGAGGAGTCCCCCGACGACGAAAAGGAAGCATTCTATGAGAACGTCGAACGGGCCATCAATACCTACCCAAGATACGATGTGAAAATCATTCTTGGTGATTTGAATGCGAAAATATGTCGGGAGTCCGTTTTCAGGCAATAAGCAGGTTTCCATAGTTTACATGAGAACACTAATGACAACGGACTATGAGTCATCGAACTGGCAGCATCAAACAACTTGGTCGTTGCGAGTACCAGGTTTCCACGTAAAGATATCCACAAAGCCACCTGGGTATCACCTGATGGAGCCACTCGCAATCAAATTGACCACGTGTTGGTAGAACGCCGGCACTCCTCGAGCCTGATGGCGGTACGAACGTACCGAAGTGCCAACGTCGACTCGGATCTACAGTTTTCCGAACTCGGGTTACCTTACGGAGACGTATTGCATCCGCGGATCAGGTTCGAATCAACACGGCTGCCTTACGCAATGAGAATACCAGTTACACCTTTGGTCAATCGGTAGGACTCGCCCTCGAAGAACTCGACGGAGGGAGAGTAACCTGGGGCCAGAATGCCGAGCGGAGAGGAGAAATAGACACGCCTTAAGAATACTATACTTACACACATAATTAGTACTGCCAACCCCATCTTAGGCAGTAGTCGTCGAGATCGAAGCGACTGGTTTGATGATGAGTGCAAAGTACCAACTGAACGTGAGAATGCATAGAGAAATACAAAGAGCTTAGAAGATCTGAAAAAAGACCAGAGACAAGAGAAAAGTGCCTGCGAAAAAAACCTTGTCTGTGAAATAGAGAAAAGTAGGGAGCAAGGTCCGCACCAGGCGCGGAAGTTCTACCAAATAATCCGCAGTATGACGCGGTTCACACCACGCTGCGCTTACTGGAAGGATAAAGACGGTAATCTGATCACCGATCCTGAAGGGATTCTGGAGCGATGGAGTGTACTTCAATGAATTACTAAATGGTCAGCTCACAGAAGAATTGGAGGCTCAACCAATGCAAGATCAAGACCAAATGCTGCCACAGCCAAACATTGAGGAAACATTAAAAGCCATGAGATAGCTCAAATCAAATAAAGCCTCCGGAGTTGATGACATACCAGCTGAGCTGATTAAACAAGGAGGGACAGGATTACACCATGCGATTCATGAGGTCGTGGAGCACGTATAGGAGCAGGAGGAGATGCCGGAAGATTGGCGTCGTGGAATAATTTGCCCCATATATAAGAAAGGAAATAGGCCTCCTTAATAGTATAGTGGTTAGTATATCCGCTTGTCACGCGAGAGACCGGGGTTCGATTCCCCGTCGAGGAGCCTTTGGCGCAAGACTAATGACCTTGCCCGGAAAACACAAATCATTGTGGAAAATTTAACAAGCCTCGGGACTTGCTAAATAACGCCAAGACCGGTTCCTGGTTGTAGTGCCGATGATGATGATGCTATGAAAGGAGATGTCACAGTGTGTAGCAACTATAGGGGTATAACATTTCTGAGTACCGCCTATAAGATACCCTCCTCTATCCTACAAGATCGGATAGCCTCATACGCTAAAGTCATCATTGTTCAATATCAGTGTGGCTTCATCGCAGGTAAATCAGCGATTGGTCAGATATTCACCCTTAGGCAGGCGATGGAAAAACGTCTGGAATTTAAGATTTCATTATATGATCTATTTATAGACTTTAAGGCCGCGTATGACAAAATAGTCAGGGCAGAAATATATAATGCCATGAGAAAGTTGGGCATTCCAACAAATTGATACGACTCTGTGGGTTGACCATGACCAACGTAACTAGTTAAGTAAAAATAGCGAGATTGCTGTCCATACCAATAAATATCTTTAATGGACTCCTCTTCAACCTGGCGTTGTAGAAAGCAATCCGTTACTCTGGCGTTACAACTAGAGGGACTATGGTCACCAAGTCCAGCCAGATACTTGCCTACCCAGATGACATCGACATCATCGATAGATCCGATTCGGGTGCACAGAACTCCTTCACCCAGATTGAGCAGGCGGCACAAAAACTGGGACTGCACATTAATGAGGGGAAAACTAAGTACATGGTGGCAACTTCTGCGAAGAGGAGACCTAACGTTGGTGAAATTATCAGGGTAGTGGAGCACGAATTTGAAGTAGTGCAATCCTTTAACTACCTTGGGTCAATAGTATCAGCCGATAACAATATGGAAGAAGAAATACGCGAATGGCTGATCAAATTCAACAAAGCCTACTATGGTCTATCAATGCTGTTTAAATATCGAAATTTATCCAGGACATCCAAGCTACTACTGTACAAGACCATATTTAGGCCTGGGCGCTCAATAAATAAAAGGCACTCTAAACTCTTAGCCGCGTTCGAGAGGAAAGTCTTCGGGAGCATTGTTGGCCTCATGTGTGAGGGAGGACGATTCCGGAGAAGCTACAACCATTGTACGCAATCTACCTTGAAGCTAATGTTGTAAGAAAAATCAAGCTCGGTAGACTCCGGTGGGGAGGACACCTAGCTCGAATGAGCGAGGAGGAGCCTGCCCGGAAAGTCCTTTGTGGCAGGATGTATGGAAGGAGACCGTGCGGCAGACTTGGCTGCGATGGAGGGATGACGTAGAGCAGGACGCCCAGAACCTGGGAGTGCCAAACTGGATGACATCGGCTCGAAATCGCGACCGGTGGAGAGATTTGTTAAATAAGGCCAAGACCGGATCCCGGTTGTGGTGCCGATGATGATGATTATGAATACCATAAATAAAGGAAAGGAAAAGGAACGTGATGGTACACAACAACAGGCTGAAAACCTATTACGAATAAAGGAGGCCAAGAATGGGTGAACCACAACAAACAACGGACTAGAGACAATACTAAGACCCACAGTACAAAGAAAATGCTAAGATTTGAGCTTCATTCCTCTTCTAAGAATGAAGCTACCACTTCTTGGGTGGGGGGAAGTATTGTTACTGGTCCCACACCTACAAATCCCCCTCCCTATAACCACAATTGCGCCAAGTAGTAAATTTGCGTAAACTACTTTACGCAAATTTGCATAAACTACTCGGCAATAATCTAAATGAATAAGTTGGCGTCGAGCAATAGACACCAGCCTCAGAAAACTTTGACGGAAAGTTTTCAATTGGGAAAAAATCGCGAACGAGTGTCGTCGAAAGTTTATAGTCCGGGAAATACAAATCACACCCCCATCGTGACAAAGTCATATTCCGGGAAATACAAGTCGCTTTCCAAGAAAGGTGAACAGGGGCTCAAGAAGCCAACAACGCCCTGCAACTAGAAGAACGGGTTAGTCGACCGAGAAGCGGTTGGACAAATCCACGTAAGTCGATTTACAAATTTAATTGTTAACCGTTATATTTATTAAGAAAAATATATCTATAACACCCCAAAAAAAAAGTGGTTATCTGGACTCTCTAAGAATGCACTTCGGTGTAATTTGGTGTATTGATCAACCAAAAATTAAACAGCACAGGTGGATTTGGGTCAAGTGATTTGTGGGGAGGAAGTATGTACCTGCATGGGTACTCCGTTCCCTTCCTCCGCCAACATCTGATTATTGTCGTCCATTTCATCGCCGTAAACTAAACGGTTCGTCGAGAAAACGGAAGCACGCATAAACACTCAGGAAACAAATAAAATGTAACGCGGTTTGGTTGTCTGTCTAAAAGTTCTATTATTTAATTTAACTGTTGCAACTGGTTCACAATTATTTAACTTAAAACTGCCTTATACTGGGGGGCACAAGAAAAATTATTTTTTTTATTTTCGACGCGCTCGACTCTAACTCTCCGACTTTTGTTTCACACCTTACCGGCGCCGGCACGGTGGATGGCGGAGCGACCGTCTCGATCGCTGGATGAAATTCGACTCCACGGTATTTATCGTTTTGAGGTGAGTTTGCCCAAGAAGAAAAAAATGTTTCTCTGTGGTGGAAACAAGGAAGACAGACTTGGCAATGACTGTGTATGTGTGAGTGAAGATCACATTGGTTTATTTTTCATACACAAGGCCATAGGAATAAACCTGAAACTCAAGGACGGGGCATAATGGGCATCCAAGAGATTTGTGTTTGTTGAAACAACGAATCGCGTCTCGTCAGATGCTAATGGCTTTGTATTTGTTTATGCATCTCGTTCGTAAGGGACAAGATTCGGCGAATCAAAGGACAAGGGAAATATGACCTAATGCATAGTTCGGTAATGAGGGTCGGCCAAATAAATATCAGCCGCTCATTAAATAGAAAATGTGATTCGGATACCTAAACGATATGAATTGTCTATGGTATGCATTGCAGCTGTTACGATAGCCGCAATGCCGATGCACATGGTGCTAATAGGTTTAAGACGCGAGATGCGTATTTGCTTTGGTTTTCACATTGTGCGAGTCAGGGAATTTTATTGCTGGGAGAAAAGGACGCCAGCCAATGTATACATGAAGAAATTTATTGTACAGATGAATAAAACTAGGAATAGGCGACGCAATGATAATTATTCCTGGCTGGAATGGTTACATGATAAGTGAACCGGGGTTTTTCTTTTCAGGATAATTTATGATAAGGAAAGTAAGAACTCTTACAGGGGATTTGTAAGCGAAGGAAATGCTTGAAAAGGTAAGAATTCTTTTGCAGGTACTTTTGGGTTATAATAATTGGATCTGTTTGATGCATGAAGCATTTAAGATGCTAATGCGAATTGCATTAGCGAAAGCTGGTGCAGACTGGGTTGTGGTTATGCGGGTTTTTTCAGGAAGGCGAGCCGTGGGATCTGGCGGAACCGCCACAGATTTACACCATTACGAGGATCCGTTTGAATGGTTAAATGTCTGGAGGTGTCTGTTTTTGTGCGTAAGAGTTGGATTAGGTGGTAGGTCAACCCTAACTCGTCCCCTCGGCGAAATACCACCTCGGAATTCAATATCTGCGTCAGATGTTGTCTGATGGCCCGATGATACCCTTTAAGTCAAAAAATGCTAGAAATAAACATACAGATCTCTGTGAGGGACTATCTCAGGGAGAACAACATACAAATAATAACAAACTCATCCCCCAATATCAAGTCCAATCGTGGAACACGGTCAATATTCAATCCATAAGAGAATTTGAAATATTGGTATCACTAGTACGAATGTAAATTGCGTTCAATATTTACAAACGGGGAAATTCGATATTCTACCCATAACTGGGACTAAGATTGACTCCTCAGAAGACTCGGCATATGCTTATTGCCCAGAATACAACGATTTTTTTAAAATGGCGTCCGCATCTTCACCCGAGCTAATTTAACTTGCCAAAAGGAATAAGCATTGGGACCCAACAATTGCGACATCATTTGGATGATCGTTTTATGAGACTCCGTCCAATTTCTTTATTATAAATTAAATTGAAATATCAAGTAACTTTTAGACTTTGATTAGAAGCAGACCGCTTGTCGCAGTTGCTTCCTACCACAGGGGTTTTAAATACATTTCCATGTCTCTGTAAGTTTATCTAAAGCTAGACATAAGGTTAATTGTAATACCGATGAAGTAACCCGTAACAACCTAAAAACAAAACAAATAAAGCAGTACAAGTGGAAAAGAAACGTGGGGCAGTATCAATTCACAATATTAATAAAAGCCTCATGGTCCCGACTAGACAGTGCGTCCCATATTCGTGTCAATCGACTGAATATCATGTCATTGTTGACCCATCTGAAATTCAACTTTAACTTCTGGTAATTTGTACTCTTTTACTAAGGCAGATGAAAATATAGGGAAGCAATAAAATGTATATCATTTGTTGGCATTCACAGGAACCATATTCTTTGTTTTTTGTTTTATTTTTATACAAGAACAGTGCGACGAATAGGGAAGACAGTCGGATTTTGGTAGGATATTTAATAAAGTGCAATTTGGCAAACCCAGTAGAGAACGCTTCGGTAAAATAACCCATTCAAATAACGAAAAGGGCTACTTACCGGTAAGGGTTCAAATGGGTAGGCGCCGATGGTGATGCATGACGTGCGGGCGGCGGTGCGTACTGCTGATCTCTGGAGTAGGACACTGGTCTTGATTGACCGTGTTCGCGTGAATCGAGCGGTACACTACCAGTGGGCCGCAGTGGGGGCGGGCCACCTACGAAAGATGGTCTCAATCCGTGATGAGCTGAAAGAGGTGGCATTGGCAGACCACGGTGACGCAACGGTGGACCACTTCCAGACATCAATACACTTGGAGGTGGGCGGGTTTGTGGCTGTGATGATGGTGGTGGTGGTGGTTGTGGTTGTGATGGACGATAAAATCGGTGACCTAGAATAGACGTGTTGAAGAACAACGATCAATTATTATTACTATGTATAATCGCTACCTTGATCTCCGAAAGGCGAACTGCCCACAGGCATCATTGGCCTGCCGTGCAAGTGCGGCATTCGGGTGATTACTGAGGGTTGACTGTTGCCCAAAGGCGGCTTGTACAGTTGCGGCGGTTGAGCCACAGACAATGCAGACTTGATGACTCCGGGAGTCGCCACCGACAGGCTGGTGTGAGCTGGTGGCAATTTTTGGTCAGATTTAACAGCTGAGGCAATTACGGCGCGTGGTTTCGAAGTAGCTGCCGCTGCAGCGGCAGAAGCTGCAGCAGCTGCTTGTTGCTTTTGGAGCGGGTCTCGCAATGGGGTGATCTTTTTTCGTCTTCCACGGGGTTTGCCTGTTTCTCCGCCAGCGGCCATAGTGGATCCTGGTCCCGGGAGTGATGCCACTCCGGGAACTGTTGCTGGTATTGATTGTGACATAGGTGGATAAGTGCGCGCCAGTGGATGGTTGGGTGGGGCATTCAGAGCATTTTGAAGTAGTGGCAAATGAGTTGATGTGGACGAGCGATTTTGTTGAAACGCCTGTTGTTGGGGAGCTCCTTGTTGATGCCTCAGCAGTGGTGGATGAATTGTAGGAATTGGCAGTTTCTTGCGTACCGGCTCTTGAAGACCCAATATAGGAGTCGACAGCATATGAGGCGTGTGAATTGTCGGCGGATTAGGGCGTATCGGCACATCCAACTCCTTTGCCGGCCTTTTACGGAGAATTTCAGACGGTGGGGGGAACTTCAATTGCTGTTGAGCGAAATCTTCTTCTTCGACCATTCTTGCAATTGCATCCTCATCCATGTCGTCTGGATTAAAATCATCGGGGAGCTCGTCGTCATCGAATTCCGACTCATCGAGATCTCCTTCGCTGATGGATTCACCCTTCCGTTGCAGGTAGTCGATGTCCAATACTTTAGCCTGACGAATAACTGAGGCCGGCACTGTTGACAAAGAGTCTACCTTAGGCGGCGGCTTTAGGGTGCCTCCTTTAATAGGTACAAGTCGCGGCGTGGCCGCCAGTTTGGCGCCTTCGGCGTTCTTCTCGGCCAACATTCGCTTAATTTCCTCTTGCTTTTGAATGAACTTTTCACGCTCTTCGGGCGGAGTGTCGGGCCGCTTTACTCCCGGCTTTATACCGCCATCCGAGCTGTCGTCTTCGAAGTCTTCCAGGTACATGCCTTTCTTACCGCGAGTTCTGCGTGAGCTATCGATGCTGTCGTCATCATCGTCATCCTCGCTGTCGTCATCGAGGTAAAACCGTTTGGCATTGCCGGGTTTATAACCACGATTGCTCTCTCCGGGCCGTTTTGCTTTATTTACTTTGGCCGCGGGCTTTCCTTTTGCCTTAGACTTGCCTTTTCCCCCTGTCGAGTGCTGATTTTTCCTCTTTGAGGGCCGCCAAGCACCATCGCTAGCTTCACTATCTGTTGAGTCGTCACAAAGATCCTCACTATCTATGTTTTCGGAAAGCTCGTCGTCATTGGTCTCAGACTCGGTGTAGTCGGAGTCCCGCTTCCGTTTTTTCTTCTTCGGTCGGGCACTTTTTTCCTCCGAAAAATCGGAGTCGTCGACTATGAAATTTTTGACCTTGCGTCGCTCACGGGCAGCTCGTCGCGCCGCTCTTCTTGTTCGTTTTTTGGATTTACCGCCTCGCCGCCCCCTCTTTCGATAAATTTCTAAACTGCTGTCGGATGACTGGGTGTCCTCATCCTCTTCGTCCTCCTCCTCATCGTCGTCTTCTATGGAGCTAGTTTTGAAATCCTCATCGGAATCGTCCCCTTCAGAGCTAATATCCAATTTGGTCAGTTTCCTTCCTTTTTTCCTATTGAATCGCCCAACTTTAGGTTTGCGCTTGAGAGGTTCGAAGTCGCTTCCCGAATCCTCGGCTCCCCCTGCGTTCGGTGGCTTTTGCACAATCTCCGTTGGATCTTGCTCGCCCTGAGCGCCAATTAACTGCTGCTGCCTCAGTTTCTCTTCTTTGTCGGCTTCTATAATAGTAGAAATGTCTTTACCACGTCCCAGATTACCAGCTCCGGCGACTTCATCCTCCTCCTCCTTCAGAGCTGACTTGATCATGTCGTCGTACTCATTCAAGCGATAGCTGACGTTTATTTGTCGTCGTTTCCGCAGCTTGTAAATGGGTTCGTCATCACTGTCCGTAGCCGATCCGCTCGTGCTACTGCTGGAAGACGAACTTCCAGTCGAATCGGTTGCATCTGTGTCAGAGTTTCCACTCTCTTCGCCGGAGTCATCGTACCGCTTGTTCTTGTGATATGCTTTTTGGCGGCCATCTTTTAAAGTCTTCTGGATCTTATTATTCTTCTTCTCCTCTTTCGTTTGTTCGGCCCTTACACGTGCCGCTATCTCTTCCAATTCTAGGCGAATCTTCGCCTGCTTCTCTTCTTCTTTCTTACGAAGAACTAAACTGTCAAGTTCTTCGAGATGCCGCTCGAGTGACGATATCAACTCTATCTGCTGACATGGTGGACAAAACCAATCGCCCTCGGGAATGTAAAATATAACAGGGGACAAACAGGAACAGTGGTATCCCTTGTCGCATTTGTCACAGAGGAGGATCCACTCGGGATGATCGGGTTTTCCACACTTCTGACACATTTCATCAGAGTTGACGAGCACCTCGTCGCCTTCTTTACCTGCTGTCCGAGCACGCTTCATCGGTACCAACTGACTGTCGTCCTCTATTTCGGATTCAGGCGAAAATTCGTGGTCAGACTTGAACAGTGGACTGCCGGGATCACTCTCGTACTGTTCTTGTTCTTCCTCCTCTTCTTCGGGATCGTCTGAGCCGGAACTCCAACCACCTTTCTGAGCGGTTTTCTTCTTTTTTTCGATTTTTTTTTTCATCTCCATCTCGCTATCATTGTGATCGGAGGAATTTTCAGACGGCTCACTAATTGCCGGGTCGTCGGCTTTCTGTGCCTTTTTCTTCTTCTTCAACTCCGCCTTCATATTTCGCAGAGCTATCTCTTCCAGCTTCCTTCGCTCGGCTTCTTCACGTATCTTCAGTTGGGCTATTCTTCGCGACTGGCGCACCGGTGTCAGGTCGGACTCGAAATCGAGGATGTTTTTAGTGTCTACTCCCACGTTGTGCTTTGGCCGGCGTATTGCTGCCGGCTGCTTTTCAGCGGCTCGGTGTTTTATGGGATGGGTTGGCAGAGCTTTGGGTTTAGCTGGCAGTTTCTCTTCAGTATCTTCTTTTTCGATTTTCAGTTCTTCGTCAACCTTACTTGATTTTGTGGTCAACACCGGTTTGGAATCTTCTAAGCTCACCTTCACCTCCTCTTCTTTGGTAATGGTCCCATTCTGTTCAGTTTTTATTTCGGGGTCATCCTCGGGGTCTTCCTTTTTAACTTCAATCTCCTTCGGCAAGTCAGCTTGGTTGGGGTGTGTTTTGTTCCTTGATCTTCTAAGTGGTGGTAACTCTATTGTCAGCTCTGGTGGGCCGTTGCGGCGGCTTGATCGCGTCATCTTTGTGGATGGTGGCTCCGTAACATGCGATTTTTTCGGCTCCGTCTCTGTGATCCGGACGTCAATCCCGTCGCCGGAACATTTCCTTTGAGGGGTTGCGGTTATCTTTTCATCTGTTTCTGACTCTGTGGATTTACATCGGGAGTCATTCAGCCCATTCTCGTTGGAGGTTGAGGTTTGGAGGTCGGAAGTTATGTCCATCGACTCGTCGGCAGATGTGTTATTGCTTTTCTCCTCTTTCGAGTCACTTTCCTTATCATTTTTTGAATGAGAGGACGTATTTTTGGCTGGCAGGTTATCAGCCCCACCCTGGTTTGCACAGTTGTCGTCTTTTGTGATCTCGGACTGTGGTTGTGGCGACAACGAGGAGTGGATCTCTTTGTTGTCGGTTTCTGGGTCAATTTTGATTTTGACTTGCTCTGGTCCGTTTTCGTGGCCCTTAGCGGAAGAAGCAATGGTTTCCTCCTCTATTTCGCTTTTAATAGCAGCCTTCTTTAGTTTCGCTTTTAACGGTAGAACATTCTTTTTAATTTCTTCCCTGTGAGGTTCTACTGGGTCAAGATTCTGAATTGGCTTATGGTCTGAATCGCGATCTGATTTATGATCTAGGTCGTGGTCCGACTTATCATTCGACTTAGCGTTTAACTTATCATCTGACTTACAAACCACCGTGGGGACCGACTTATGATCTGCCAAGTCTTCTTCACCACTACTGCTCGTCTCGTTACTCTTCCTCTGAGCTTCGACTTTCTTTCGCATTCTGGCAGTTATTAATTTGTTTCTTATTTTTACCCGTTTACCTCCCACATCGTCCTCCTTCTCATCGTCTGAACCTTGCAAGTTTTCTGATATGGGTTCCACATCACTTGCCGATGATTGTCGTTGAGATTTCTTTGAGTTTCTATCTTCCAAGCGACGTTTGCGACTGCCTCTCGTCGACAGATTGACGACAACGGGCAACTTGGTGGAAGTGGACAATTTTGCGTTCTTTTGATTCCTCTCTTCGACTTTCGAGGTATTTTCAGTCACATCCCGGTGGATGTCACCATTAGTTTGTTCCCGGGGAATCGTTTCATCCCGCACAATGTCCTTAGTTGATCTCGAATTGATTGATTTCTTAATAGGGTTCACTTTAATGCATCCAGATTGTCCAAAGACGTATTTTGCCTTGGAATCGGTGGCTCTGGTTTTGGTATTCCCCACTAAGCATTCAGAACCACCGCCTTCTCCCATAACTACAAAAACAGGATCCACAATGACCTCGCTAAACTCGATTTCATTATGGGGGGCTCCTAAAAAAGGAAACTCGAACGTCCCCGTCTCACAATCCACGCCATTACCCTCACCATTTACGATTAGAAGAGGGTCTTCAATGGGTTCGCCCACTTCGACGTTTTCATCGATGTCCATGGGTATTTCGCAATTTTGCGGTTCTTCTAGCTCCGGCAGTTGTTCCACTTTATCCGATGCAGATGTTTTTTCTAATGTTTGAGATATTCCCATGTTTTCCGGTTTATCTGGGTTTTCTAACTCAATTTCCTGTTTTTCTGGATAATCTGGCTTTTCGATTTTTTCTGAGATGTCTAGTTGTGACTTCCCTTCGGGTTGCTCTAATCTTTTTGATATTTCTGCCGTTTCTAGTCCTTCTGCCTTTTCTGCTCGAAATGGTGTCTCTGCCTTTTCTAACACTTCTTCCGTTTCTAACCCTTCCAACTTTCCTGGTTCATCTATCTTTTCTGCTGTATCTAAGTCTTCTATTACTTCTGCTTTCCCTGAATTTTCGGACACATCAGATCTCTCTGGTTCTTTGGGGGTTTCCTTTTCCAAATTTTCCTCCTTAATTTGTCCTTCTGACCTATCTTCTGCTTTGTCTGATTCTCCTTTGTCTTTAGGCCGTTCGGGCTTCTCCGGCTCCTCTAACTCATCATCGTCTTCTGATTCTTCCGACAGCATAGGTGTGACTGGTGAATTCACACGCCTTCCCAGAAAAGTGTTTCTTCCAAATCCATTGACTTCCCTTTTAGGGTTGAAGTTTTGTCGTGATTGTGATACAGCTGGAGGCACATCTTTATCACTCCCTTCGACATCTTCCGTGTCATCGTCATCACTGTCTTCATCATCCGTATCCTCACCGGAGTCTCCGTCTTCCTCATCGTCTTCCTCGTTTTCGTCGTCGTCGTCCTCATCGTCATCGTCACCTTGTTTCTCGTACTTACTCAGCCTTTTCTCTCGGTTCGAGTCCAGCAACGTCGGACGCTTGATTGCAATTACATTCGTCTCCTCACTGTCCTTCACTTCCAGAGCCCGTTTCTTCAGCTTTTCCGTCGTTATTTTCGAGTGACTGATCACAAGTGGCTAAAAGTAAACGAAAACTCAATATTTGATCTGGAACTGGACAAAACCCTCGTGCGTACCTTAACTTTCTTCTCCTGCTTTGGTTCGACGTTCTCCTTTGACCCATTCTCGCACATTGATGCCACTGATTCACCATTCATAAGAACTGCGTTGTCATTGTTTTCTAGTCTAATCTTAATATTTGGTATGCGACCTTCCATACTCATATTACTTTCTTGGCTATCGTCTTTTTCCTCGGGAGGGGGAGGCTTCTCCAGGGGCATAGAACAACTATTGCTGCTGCTGTCCTCATCGATGATACCAATATCCGACGGTAGGATGACTTCATTGGCTTTAAAGCTGCTTATTAACTTGACCAGTTCATCTCGGTTTGTGGCCACTAACTGCCAGATTTCCTCGTCCAAATGTTCCTGATAAATTCGTATGTTACAGTCGGCGTCCCGAGTCATCCAGTATGTGTGTCCAAATCGGTCGCGACCAATCGGTTGTCCCCTCAATGAATCAGCTCCTATATCGACAAGTTTTGCTCGGAACTTTTTGTTGAAATCGAACTGACCTTCGAGAAGTCCCTGAATTTCCGAATGAAATTATGATGAATAAAATAGGATACAATCTCACGCATCTTACCCTTAGGATTCGTAACTTGACCTTCAAGCTTGACTTCTTGTAACCGAATCTCTCGATTTCCCATCCGTCCTGTGATGAGTACGTAAAGCAAAACTTAGTGAGGGCAGATTCCCATGCACACTCGTGGACTGTCCGCCTTGTTTTCCGCATGAGTTTCACGTGCAAGTCCCTCAGTCCATCTGGAACTGAAATTACAATGTACACACATGAGTATCAGGTAACAAAAAAACAACATCCGCGATATGTAATCGTAAAAGAATCTCGAATGGGACTTTCTTGAATGGAAGCAGCACACTACTCGACAAATAATTCAAGTCGTCACAATCCCTTATCGTCCAGCGATCTATAACCATAAGTACACAGACTGATACGTTCCAAGGTAAGCTGGAACGTGACACCAATCCTCCCTACCATCGCTACAATTGATCTTCGTCCGAAGTAATCCAAGTTTGCACCATTTTCCGCGAATCAATCTATGAATACGAATATCAAATTTTCTTGTGACTTCGCCTCCTCCTACCGCAGCCGCGATATACATGGCTAAGTACTATGGCTCTCTCCAAAATGTACGGAGCTTACAATAAAATTTGCAATTTTTCCGTGGGAGCAATATTGTGGAATTACCTTCTTCAGTGTTAATTAGCCAGTCGTGGAGTTGATTAAACGATGGATAGTTCAGTTGCAGTTTGTCTGCGAACTTTTCCAGAAACGCACATATCACTGCAAAGTCGGGATCGTTAGCACAAGAAGCATCTTTGTCGGACGCCATTTTTCCTTGCCACAGTGAGTTTGGTAATTATCAGCCTAACTAAATCGAAAATTGCACAGTGAAATAAGTAATGTGGATTATTAACTGAGAGCACTTAACATCAAAACAATGTGCGAGCACATATTAAGATCATTTTATCTTTTAATTTTAACTTTAATTTATAGAAAAGCACATAAACACCGGACTCTGGTGGTAGACGTTTGAGATTCCGTCTGCAATTGTAAAACAGAAGTAAATTTTCGCTTCGACCAAATTGTACTAGAAGACTGAGGGAAATTTGTGGCAAAACATAAATGGCACAGAATTGTTGAATAACAAGTGAATTGAGTTTAGGATGATTCACGGATAAGGGAATCGGGACAATAAATTAGTAAACATTATGTTGTTTTTAACTGTGGTTATATATAGACATTAGTTTACTTGTATACCTGGGTATTTTTTTGTTTTTCGTTATTTTCGTACTAGTTGTTTTTCCTACGGTACTAGTTTAATAAGTTCATTTTGTTGTTGCCTATTGTTGATATAAATACACACGGTGATATTAAATTTGTTTTGTAATTCACTTAAAACAAAATAAATTATTATACCACACATTTAAAATATGAAGGATGTTCCAAAATTCACACAATAAAGTGCGTCCCATATATTATGTTGATGAAAAACACGGATACTTAATTACAATAAATTGTAATTTATTTTTATTTCTTAAGGTATACACCAACAGTGAGCGTCAAAGAAAAATGTATATCTGCATTTCGCCTTTATATACAAATTTGTGTAAATATAATACGCCTTATAAGAAAACGATGTGTAATTTTAAAAGCCGATTTGTTTCTAATGAAGTAGAAAATGAAATTTCGCAACAGAAAAAAAATGTTATAGTAAAAGTAGCATAAAAATAACAATAAAGACCTTACATTCCAAAAAATGTTCACAAGCAAACTATTTTTTATCTCTGATTAGACTTTTTTTCAGAATAATCAAACTATTATCTTTTTTAATATATCCTTCATTCTGAAAAAGATAACCTATAATTTAGTCGACGGCCTAATATGTTATTAGATAACTGTTGAAATTGTTTTTGAGAAGTCACTATTTGTAGCCCTCCGGGAATATTCTTGTCAAAAGAAAGTTCCACAAATTTACGGACCTGTAAATAAATATGTTACGGGCCCCACGTCCAAAGCCTCAAGCCCATCCAAATCCTCAAAAATCCCCTTCTCTGCCTCTCTAGAGTTATAATTGCGCCAAGTAGTTAATTTGTATAAACTGCTTTATGCAAATTTACATAAACTACTTGGCAATGATAAAAAAATAAAGGACGTGGTGTCGAAACGACTGAAAATAAAAAAGAGATTGATTGAAAAAGATTGCACGAAGTGAATCGTAATCGCCGTATCGTAATCAAAAGAAAATTTATATAAATACGAAACAACCTTGCCCGGAAAAAACAAATCATTATTAAAATTTTAACAACCCTCAGGACTTGCTAAATAAGGCCAAGACCGGTTCCCGTTTGTAGTCCCGATGATGAGATGATAAATTATTAGAGAAGAGTCGATTTTAAAACCGCCGCTCATGTTGTATTCTGTTTTAAAACGCCATGTCGGAAAGTTAAATGATAGAAATAATGCAAGCAGAGTATTATACGCAAAACGGTTTATTGTAAATAATAAAGCATAAGGTGGAAAGACAAAAGAGCTTGATGAGTACGCGAGCGAACCTTACCGTGCGATTGACTGGAGACCAGCGAGTATGGCTATACGTATGTAGCATAGTTATATGGAGTTGACTACAGTGCGCGTCGCTGTAGGTTGTAGGGTTTCACGCATACGTATGTACATTATACATTCCATACAAAGGTTTACAAATTCGATATTCTTAACATTCCCACTTAGAATTTGTGTATTGTTATTGTCATTAAACATAAGTATGTGTTAGTTTACATCGATGTTGCATAATTATTAATATCATACATTTTACATTACAAAAATAAGAATTTGATATGTTGTAGTAGTATTTGGAGTTGTCCACTGTTCCCTTGATGAGAGGAACCCAATGAAAAAAGCAGCGATGAACTACAAAAAACCAAAGTCCGAGATCTTTATTCCTTGAGATTAACTTTTATTTCTCTTATGGTCAATTCGGATACACTTTGTCTTATTGCGATGAACTGGGTCGTGATGTTAACTCCGATGATGTGGGCGCGATGAAGGTTGGTTGCAGACTGACTCAGTGGGCATAACTGCCAATTCAAAAAAGGGACGCTTTGACCTCATCATGTTGGTGACAATCGGCCAGCTGGTCCGTGACAGCTGCCGCGCAACTGGTATACACTGCGAATGTACTAGATTTCTCCAGCACATCCCAGCACATTCAATTGCCAATCCGCAACAGATACATTCATATATATAAAGTATAAGTGTCGTTAATATATGTGCACTGAGAAATAGAAAGATATTGTGACGCATATGACAATCAGTACTAGAATATTCGAGAAAGTCCAAAACAAAGTACTAGAACATTCTATAAAGTACTGGAAAACTGGAGACTATGGACAATAGAATATTCAAGACTATGGAACGGACGGAAATGAAACACCGAATCAGAATGTGAGGAAACGGTATAAATACGCCGCACACAGCTCATGGAGACAAGTAGAAAGTAATAAGTAAGAAAGTGAAGCAAGCAATAAGTAAGAAGTAAAAGACGGGATAAGTACGGAAGCGATAAGTCAAGAAATCGTTGTGTACGGTAAAAGTAACGGTTGTGATTAACGGACTAATAAAGTGTTATATTAATTCAAAATCGATTTAACGGCTCTTATTTATTTTAAATAATAAATCCAGCGAACTCTAAGCTCGCTACAATATATTTAACGCATACCAATTAAATTTGTTAAGTAATTGAAAGTTTTCACGGGTAAACCCTTTGTCATAATATCTGCTTGTTGTTCTTTTGTAAATACATATTCTAGATTGAATAGTTTGCTATTGTGACGCATATGACAGTCAGTACTGGAATATTCGGGAAAGTCCAAAACAAAATACTGGAAAACTGGAGGCTATGGATAATAGAACATTCAAGATTATGGAACGAACGGAAACGAAATACCGAATCAGAATGTGGGGAACTGGTATAAATACGTCGCACACAACTCACGGGGACAAGTAGAAAGTAATAAGTCTCGAGTGAGAAGCAAGCGATGAGTAAGAAGTAAAATACGCGATAAGTACGGAAGCGATAAGTCAAGAAATCGTTGTGTACGGTAAAAGTAACGGTTGTGGTTAACGGACTAATAAAGTGTTATATTAATTCAAAATCGATTTAACGGCTCTTATTTATTCAAAATAATTAATCCAGCGAACCCTAAGCTCACTACACTATTATAATGATCTCCTATAAATTTGAATTTAACATCAATGTGCTTGGTCTTGCAGTGATATCTTAAATCTTTGATTAATTTTATGGCACTCTGATTGTCCACATATAATGTTAAATTTAAAGATTTACTTTGTAATAGTTTATTCATTACTCTTTGAGTCCATAAAAGCTCTTGTACAGCGGCGTAAGCGGCAATGAATTCCGACTCAGTAGTCGAGAGGGTAACAACACTCTGCCCACGTGAACCCCATGATATTAAACTTATGCCGAGTTTTACAATGAATCCCGAGATAGATTTTCTAGTGACTAGGTCATTTGCGTAATCAGCATCGCTATAAACGTTAATTTTTGTGCAATCGTTCAGACATTTGTAAAATAATCCAAAATTCGAAGTACCCTTTAAGTATTTAATAATTCTTTTTACCCCATTCCAGTGGGCTTTAGTCGGATTCTCTGAGTAACAACTTAAAGTGCCCACTGAATATGCTATGTCGGGGCGCGTTACTAAGGCTAAAAACATTAGGCATTCGATCGCCTCTCTATACGGTATTTTAGTTTCAATTCTCGTCCCTTCTTTTTCGAAAGTGGAGGCATTGACGTTCGGATCTGTAGGTATCGCGAAGGGGTTTGCATGCGGCATGTTGAAATGATTAATCACTTCTTGTATATAAGTATTTTGATGCAAAATTAAGGATCCATTAGGTAAATGTTTAATTTCAATCCCTAAAAAGGTTTGTCTCCGACAGACATTATGGCGGTTGTTTATTGCGTATTCTAGTTGATACTGGAGTGTTCCGCCGAACACTACTCCCAAAACAGCGAAACACACGAACGGAGCGAAAACAATGTCAAATTAAACCACGAGAAGAATTGTTTTGTTTTGTACTTTTATTTTGTGTGTAAGTTGCTCACTAGGCCGGATTCAAACTAAATAAGTGTCTCGACAATATTTTTATTAAACACGTAGCGAAGCACATGCACGAAACACACGTTACTCCCTTAGATTAAATTAACCGAAATTCGGATACGATACTAACTACCTCCTCGACGTTTCTCACTACCACCTCGACGTGATAATTGTCGTCCCGTTGACGATCGAAATCTGACTAACTATCTCAACCCCAAAAATATCCTGCTACAGATCGTATCTATATCTGTACAGAGAAATTTCCTATTCGCATTGCTAACAGAATTTCCGAATCTCTGTTAGCAGCATGTTATTACATCCCCGGGGATATTTCGTAGTTTCCTGAAAATGGGAAAGTCATCTTGCATACATCATTATTATCGCTGGTAGAATTTCATTTCCACGGCCTTCTGTTTGCACAGAATATCTGGCACCCAGACCAGAGATATTCGGCGATTGTTTTGACGTGCAGTCCGTGGGTCTTATTTGAACTTGGTACCCGGAATCTAAATCCATTAGATCTTCATAATTGTTGCGGATTCGCAATTAAATGTGCTGGAATGTACTGGAGTAATCTAGTACATTCGCATGTATACCAGTTGCGCAGCAGCTGGCACCAACTGGCCATCATTGTCACCACGATGACGTCATAGCGTCGCTTTTTGAATTGGCAGTTATGCCAATTAGTCAGTCTGCATTCAACCTTCAACGGGCTCGTTACATCGGGGCAACCATCGTCATCACGAGTAAAACGAACAAGAAGTTAATCAATGTCGTTGTTGTTAACATATTTATTAAATGTTCAATAAACTAACTCAATCTCTTTAAAGGGTAAATTCCTCAAGTTGTTTTGTTCTTTCATTTGCCATGTTCGTCAGCCAACCTTCACCGCGCTCACATCATCGGAGAAATCATCGCCAGGTTAATCTCCTGAAGTAAAGATCTCGGACTTTGGTTTGTGTGGTTCCTTCCTGCCTTTCATTGGATTCCTCTCGTCAAGGGTAACGTCATACAAGGCTTACCACTCAACATTTTCTGAAGGGAACAGCGGACAACTACGAACACTACTACAAAACATTTCTGGTCCTTCGAAACGGATCCAGTGGCTAATTGGATTTTCATCATCGCCGCTCAGTTCGCGGCACATCGACAACTGCCAGATACCTCGACACAAATCAAGGATCTGAAGGTATTACTAAACGTTATTCATAATCAAGCAAGCAGCAGCATTTGCCGAAGCATCAATTTAATTTCAATCCAATCGTCTGTGAAACAAACACAAGATGTCTGACTGGGACACAGTTACGGTTCTACGTAAACGGGCTCCGAAATCACCCGCCCTCAAAACGAAAAGTGCTATTAATCAGGCACGTCGTCAGGACGTTCAAGCGGATACTCAACAGAAATTTGGTGTCGGTACTAAAAAGCATCACATCAACACTAACAACACTGCTAAATTGGACAGGGAAACTGAAGAAATTAAACATGAAAAAATACCTTTAGAAGTCGGCAAGATCATTCAACAGGAACGTCAGGGGAAAGGATTGAGTCAAAAGGACTTGGCAACAAAAATATGTGAAAGGAAACCACAGGCAAAGGTAGAAGCCGTCTATCGAAGCTGCGCCCAGTGCAACAGCGAAGGCTGGCAATATCCGGACAAAATGCTGGTGAATCCCCGAAGGGAACGGAGAGTGCTCAAAGGAAACGAGGAAAGGAACAGGACCCTAAGCCTAACCACAGTGAGAGTGACAAGCAGGAAGAAAGTGATACATCGAGTGAAGCTGGTGACGGGGAAAGTGATTCGACGTCGAAACCTGGTAACGATGCTCCTCGGACTGGTGCACCGGCCATCTCCCCGCCAGCAAGTCGTTCGCCGCCAATGATGTTCCGGCCACCTCTACGGCGCCCGGAAACTCCGTCGGGACTTGACATGCGAATGCCGTCCGGCCCAACCACGGTTCGTCCCTGCCTTGGCGGCTTGCCTCGGCAATTAGGAGTTAATATGCCGCTCGGCCCCCCACCCGGATTGCCATCACGGATGATGCACCCGGAAAATTCCCCCCGTAGGGACAACGGTTCCCCGACGACATTCCTCTGTCGGCGGAACAACAAAGATCTCGACCGACGACATTCCTCGCTCGGAAGAGATCATACGTTTTCTCGCTACACTATGCGCAACGGAGCCGACAATCACCACGGTAGTGGTGGCGGCGGCGACGGCGACAACTTTGACAACGGTTCCCCGATGACATTCCTCAATCGGCGGAACACCAAAGATCTCGACCGACGACATTCCTCGGTCGGCAGAGATCATACATCTGTTCATCACCAACCCGAGTCGAGTACAAATGTAAGGACATGCACAAAAGAAGATGACAGTTCCAAGGATTCCTTAAGTCGTGGATCAGAGGACAGCGGCCGCCAGATGATCATTGCAAATCAAACGCTAAGTGATTTGTTGGAGAAAAATTCAATGGAAACCGCTGTTGATGCAAAACGAAAGCAGGATGACGAACTTTCTACAACGATAGTTCAAACCAATGTGTCTTTGACAGCTGCTCCAATACAACAACCGACCACGATTAAGGAACTCATCGCCGCTCAGTTCGCGGCACAGGCCACCATCTCCGGTACTTTCCTCAACATACAGGAAAAGGGACAACCAAGTCCGACAGCAATCGAGGCAACCAAATGCGCACTCCGCGCCGAATGGGAAGCCTTCTCCAAGCGGCACTACGACATCTTCTACCTGGCGGCACCTGAGGATCAGCAACACGCGTACTTCGCGGATGATTGTTTCGGCGAAACCGAAGAGATATACCTCGAGGAAGAGACGAAGCTCCTTGAGGCCCAGTACGCGCTCAAAGCAGCCTCCTCAACCATGGTCAACAGCACCAATCGCCTCCACCCTAGCGAGCTACCCCCAGTGCAGCTGCCAATGGCCGACATCAAGCCATCAGAAACGGAACTGCACCCCAGAACAGTGGATAAGAGTGAGCAGGCCGCCGACAACATCGCCGCCACAACGAGGCAAAGGATCCGCCCCCCGGATCGACCGTCAGGAAGGGGTCTGCGCACATACAATCAGCACCCCTTCACAGCATTCCGCGTTGCTGCCAACAGCCAGAGTCATCGTGACGTCGGAGACCGAACAGAGGATTGAAGTCCGTGCTCTACTGGACCCCTGCTCCAATGGCACCTTCATTTCAACATCACTCGCCCGAAGGTTGCACCTCCGATGCCAAGCATCACCCGTCCCCACCTACGGTGTTGGGGGCACTCGTGGCCTTGCCACCAGGACTCAGGCCGCCATCAGAATCACTTCTCGCCTCCACGGCTCGAGACAATGGACACTGAGGCCCTTCATCCTGTCCGGGCTCTCAGTGTATACACCACCACCAGGATCAACGACAAGGGATCTCTCGTTCGTGGCGGATCTGGAACTTGCAGATCCGAACATCGCCTCCGCCGAGAAGGTGGACATCATCCTTGGGGCAGACATATACCCCAACATCATCGTCGAAGGTCTCAGGAAGGACCAACGTTCCGGCCTCGTCGCGCAGGCCACTGAACTGGGATGGGTGCTAACTGGCGCAGCACCCACCCCATCATCCAGCGCAAAGGTGACAAGGCCTGTCACCAGCCATCATATGGCCATTCCTCGTGGGTTGCGAATTTACAACTCCGACCCAGAGGAACTGGTCGTCCTTCCGACTGAGGGCCGCGGCTTCCATCAGAGAACCCAAAGGACGTCTCGCCGGCATCGGCCGCGGTGGCCACATACGAAGCCCATTCAACTACCAGCCACCGATCACTTGCGCGACCCAACTACAAGACATACCCCCCCCCCCCCCCCCCCCCTGAACCATTGCAGCGGCAAGGGGCAATCGAGGAACCAGGAGCCTACCCACTCGAACACTTCAAGGCATCCCACCACACCCAGGACACCACGTGGTCAAGCTCCTGCCCAGCTCCAAAGCTACCCAGGCCAACCGCGACCACCTGTAGCCACCACAACAGGACCAGGAGCGCGCAATGCCCCGCTTGGCGGGCGGCGCTACCCAGCAACCAGCGGTCTCTCGAACTACAGCAAGAAAGCACGCCCCTCTGTGCATCCACAGAGGCTGCATTCCGACGACCCCGGGAGGCACTTGGCCCGTGACTGCCACTACGAAAGGACACGCGGACAGTGCCAGGGTAGACACCGCACCCGACTCCGCGTTACAGCACACACCCCCAACGGTCGCAACCTGCCGGCCACTCACCCCAGACGGGCGCCAACGTGTGCAGTACATGGCACCACCACCGGTCTCGACATAGCGAGACCCATCACCAGTCATCACGTGGTCATTGATCGTGGGTTGCGACCTTACAACTCTAACCCAGATCAACTGGCCGGTCCCGCGACCACAAAAGGCAACGGACATCAGCGACGGGAAAGAGGTTCCTGTCGCCATCGATCATACGGGCCACCCCAGACCCTCAAGCCCCCAGCGCTCCTCAGGGCGGGCGGCCCCCCCTCAACCGATCATCCAGGTGAAAGTGGACAGCCGACCAAGACCAACCGCCACCAGCAGACCGCACACTCCCGGCCCGTAGCCACCGTCCCCTGGAACAAAATGATTCGCCAATGATTGGCGAAGGCGGGCGGAATGTTGCGGATTCGCAATTAAATGTGCTGGAATGTACTGGAGAAATCTAGTACATTCGCATGTATACCAGTTGCGCAGCAGCTGGCACCAACTGGCCATCATTGTCACCACGATGACGTCATAGCGTCGCTTTTTGAATTGGCAGTTATGCCAATTAGTCAGTCTGCATTCAACCTTCAACGGGCTCGTTACATCGGGGCAACCATCGTCATCACGAGTAAAACAAACAAGAAGTTAATCAATGTCGTTGTTGTTAACATATTTATTAAATGTTCAATAAACTAACTCAATCTCTTTAAAGGGTAAATTCCTCAAGTTGTTTTGTTCTTTCATTGGCCATGTTCGTCAGCCAACCTTCACCGCGCTCACATCATCGGAGAAATCATCGCCAGGTTAATCTCCTGAAGTAAAGATCTCGGACTTTGGTTTGTGTGGTTCCTTCCTGCCTTTCATTGGATTCCTCTCGTCAAGGGTAACGTCATACAAGGCTTACCACTCAACATTTTCTGAAGGGAACAGCGGACAACTACGAACACTACTACAAAACAATAATGGTGTGAAATTCTAGCATGGCCGTGGGACCGGAGTATTGCCTTTGTTGGCTTAACTCCTCATAAATTATCGGATATCTCGTTGAGATATATTCGATTGCGGATAGGTCGTGGCTGCCTTCTGTTGTTCAACGGATTTGCGTGGTCCTTGCGTTAGATTACCCGCACGTGCATCCGTTGATCGGCTCATTCTTTGATGATAGCAATTCTTTTGTATCGAATTTCGGAATTGCCGGTTCGATGGGATGTTCCTGGGCGAAGGCGGCATGTATGGCATTTTGGGAATTGTTTTTAGGAATAGAACGCAGGGATGTTTATACCTTTGTTTCAGGCATGATGAATTATAATTGTTGAGCTTGACCTTAAAAGCTCTGGGGACGTTCAGTTCCTTGCTTCTTGGTGTCGGTCTCAACGTTGGCTGCGAGTTGCAGGCCCTATGGTGGGACTTTGGGGCACGCGTCTGTGGGCGCGTGCAACGCTCTCAGGTAAGTACGTTCTTTGAAGGTAGGACCTTACCTGCGCGGAATTGTGCGTTCGTAGAATGCTACAAGATGACCTCCATAGGGCCGCATATATCAGAATGTAACAACTCACCCACATAAATTGTGCGTCTCTCACTACTTGGAAACGGAATACAAGGATCGCAAGAAATTTCAATATTTTTAAATGTAATATTATTTTCTTTAAGAAAGAGTTTAACATCTTGAAAATTCATGTGTGCTAAGCGTTCATGCCATAATCTCAATTTATCTTCATTTAGCGAGTGCACGTACTTTTTATCATTATTTATATCAGTCATAAGTGCAATGTCATTGCTATTAGGTTTATGCTTAACTTCAAATTGCATTACAAATAATGAATTATTGACAGATTTTTTTCCACTAGCAATTACTTTATCATTTTTATAAAAGAAACAATTAGAATTGTCAGACCGAAAAAGCAAATCTTTGGAGAGAGCGGCCACCATTGAAAATAAATTAATTTTTAAACCATCAACGTGTAAAACATCTGACAAATACCTTTTGTTCCATTTAAGTCCATTGTTGCGGATTGGCAATTAAATGTGCTGAAATGTACTGGAGAAATCTAGTACATTCGCATGTATACCAGTTGCGCAGCAGCTGGCACCAACTGGCCGATTGTCACCACGATGATGTCATAGCGTCGCCTTTTGAATTGCCAGTTATGCCAATCAGTCAGTCTGCAATCAACCTTCATCGAATCAACACCATCGGTTCTCGGCCAATCAACAATATAATCAATTAATGAAGCTACTCTCAACTACAGTTTGGCCTTTCCTGTGGTTCTGTCTCCTACGACAGAGTTTTAGCGGTTTACACACGTACTACTTAGAGTTATCATCAACACCATCATACGCAAATATATCAATCCAGGCTTTACCTATAGCAAGGATGAAACGACCATCGCCGAGCCGTATGGGTATAGGTTCGATGCATTTGTACTCCGAAAACCATCCTCGTTGACCTGTCATGTGCTGTGATGCGCCGGAGTCCAATAGCCAAGATGGAGATCGTTCGTTGTTAAAATTTGCCGAAAGAATTATTTCTCCAACTAATGCTTCACTCGGGTCACGTGAACTATTTTCACCTTCTGCAACATGTGAAGACTGACGTTTATTTCCTAGAAATTCCAGCAGTCTTTGCGTTGATGCCCACGCTTCCCGCAATGCCAGCAAACCCTTGAAGTAGAAGCGTGATTTTTCGAAGGGCGTTCATTCTGGAAATTTTGATCGGACTTTTCTGGGTACTGGTGTATATTTTTGAGGAAAAGGGTACGCATCTCCGATAGTTTTGTCGTTCAGTTTCCTGAAATCGACCACAACTCTCCATCGGGTTTTTCCATTAGGGCCTGCTTTCTTGGCAACTACCAGGAGGGGTGAGTACCACCGACTTTTGGTAGGTGGAATGATATCATTTTCTAGCATTTCCCGAACTTGCTCGTTTATTACTTGTTTCTTGCACTCAGGCAGGTGGTATGGACTTTAGTTTATAGGCGCTTGGTCCTGTACTAAAGATAATTCATGCGATATCGCACTTGTATACGTTAGGTAGCCGCCTTCGAGGTTAAAAATGTCGTTAAACTTCTTACATATTTCCACTATCGATTGGTACTTTTGAGGACTTAGTTTTCTTCCTAAGTGCAAGTAACCTTGAATCCTGTGTTGATTCATGAAGCGACTCACTCTCCGAGAAAAGATGTCTAATGAACTGGAGGTGTTCTACCCCCGAAGTGTTAATCTCGGATACGGGATTACTCGATTCGTCATCAGAGTTAACTCCCGTTGACGTACTGACTCCCGGTTGTTCTCCCGGTTTTCCAAAGGAAAGAAGGAATATTCCTTTGTTGGAAGCAACTCCACCTCTATCCGGTCGATGGTCTGGGCGTAGTCGAAGATATTGAGTTTTTTCAAAAATGCAATCATGGAGTAAAATCCCCGATTGTACTTCTTTAGGTAGCATGATTACCTCCCTAGGATTTTTATTGTGAGGCCAATTATCTTTCGTAAGCGCCCTGGTGTTATGACCGGTCTACTTAGAAATATTTCTACCTCCGAAGGGTTTGTTGGTAGGTGTCCTACCGAAACGTTCCATTCTTTAACGCCTTTTGGGATCTTGCCTTGTTGTTGAGGTAACTGTCACCAGACAACTTTTCGCAGCCCTTCCCCTGTATGGGTAGGGTCTTCGGGTAACTACCGGCCGCGGCCTCGACCTTCTCAGGTCGCCTTGGTACGTTTTCCCGTTCGGCTACCTTATGCCCAAGCCTTCCTGTGCTATTATTTGCAAAGTCAATGGAAAAGCTTTCGGGATTAATTATTATTTGGGGAAATTCCAAACAACCACCAGTCCAGTTACTTTGCAATTTTGCGACAGAAAGTCGTTACCCAACAGGCCGTCTTCCGGCAACTCTGGCGAGGAATCAACTACCTGGAAGCTACATGGGATTACTGGATGTAGTTTGAATTTCCCGGGCAGCATCCCCTAGACTTTCCTTTGCCAAAAAGCGTTTGGGGAGTAGTTGCCTTCTGGGCATCCACTGTATGTTTACGGTGGCGTGCCCTTTCCTTTAAGAGGCTGATGTCAGTGCCAGTGTCCACAATTGGGCGCGTAATTCCTTTACGATCAATGTCCAAAGCGAGTTGGACAATTGGGACTTTGGTCGGCGGAAACTGAGAACAGCTTTTATTAGATTTCGAGTTTAATTCTGTTTGGCTGGGTGTGTCCGACCCGACCACTTGCCGTTCTCCGATTACTGGATTTTCGCTTCTTGTCGACACCCTGCCGCCGTATGGTTGGGTCGACTGCGAAATTGGCACCGTTTTGCGTCCTTATCTTGGGCAATGTCACTTTGGTCGGCGCTTTTTCTGTACTGTCAAAACTAGAACGGCCTCGGTCTGCCTTGCCCCTACGGTGTCTTTGTCGGTTCCTCGTGCGTTTTGAGCCCATTTGGCTTTTTATTGGGCGTGTTTTACCATTTGTGCCCTCCTTCACTTCGAGGTTAACCGTGCAGGTCGGTGAGGTATTACGGCGACGTACAGTCCTAGCCGTTTTGGTGGGTGTACAGATTGGTAATTTGTGGGTTTCTTCTCATTTATTCCTCTAACTGCACTTTTCCCACGTGTGACCATTTCGGCGAAAAAAACTGACAGCAACATCGAATGTTGTACACTCTACGATTCGATGTCGCTGATGGTTTAGATGTAGAGGGTTGGACCGGTCCCTGATTTGTTTGATTCGGGAACTCCCTCTGCTGATATTGTGGCATATTTTTTGGTGGTCCGGGATTGCGTGGAGCTGGTTGCCCATCCTGTACACGGCAATCACCAATATCGTGTCCGTACCTTCTGCAATCTCGGCAGAACGGTGTGTTACGTCGTCTTAGACACCCGTGATATAAATCCCCTCTTTTGTTGCAGAAACTGCACGTCATTCGTGCAATTAACGGGTGTGGCATGCGAGTGTCTTGGATCTAGGCGGGCGTATTATTGTGGTACTGATCACCACATCACCACCCTGTTGAGGTACCGTTACCCCAGGTCCTACGGGTGTAAACTTGCCTGGTGGTTGAAATTGATGTGGCGGTGCGTCCAACTTAAACCGGTTTCTCGCAGTTTGGGACCGCCTAACAGAGGGGGATTGACCTGTAAAGATCCGAATAGTGTCGATCGACCACTCCAACCAATCTGGCCACTATTTGCAAGACGTATATTCGTCCGAAAACGGAGTTTAACTCCCATATTTGGTCAGGCGCATCCAGAGCTGCACTACACGTGCTCAATAGGATGTAAAAACGAGCAGTGAAACTTATTGGGTACCCAGCTGTGAGTCGATCAATTCCGTCGTTAGGACATAGGCGCAATGTATCATGTCTATCTCTTTTCTATAGATATTATCACAGTCGTTGCTCAACTGAACTTGCCGAATGTGTTCCGCCCCTTCAGACATTTTCCCGCGATACCCATCAATGTGTGAATGCGCATCAGTGCACGTTGAAAGTGGGCTTCAGGCGCACAAAAAAACATAGAGAGTCATTGTTCAGCCGAATCATCAACTGTGGAATGCTCAACTTGATTGTCTGTTTCCTGGTCGTTGTAATGCCCAGGCATTTAAGACCAATATACATCGACACCTCTTTTCCTTATCCACTTCCTCGCGCACTGTGCTCTGACATTTAAGGATACTTCAAAATCCCCTTTTGTGCGTACGTTTGCGTAAAAAAAAAAGAAGAAACCGGAGTAGCTCGATAGTTTACGGTGTTGTTACGAAAGTTTATGTATTAGGTTGTCAAGGACAAAATTTGTAAAAAGGCGTAGTTGATTGATTCTTTACAAAAACAAGGATTTATTTTATTCATCAAAGTATGCTTTCATTATTTTCTGATTTCATTATTTTCTGATTTTTTAACAGGGGAGATATCTACCCTTCAAAAAAAAAAAAAGCTTAATGTTAAAATATTAAACCAATATAAAATATTATTAACTACAAATTTTATTTTTGGCGACCAAATATAAAAAAAATTAATCTGTTTGCTCGTGTGTTGTGTAGAATACTATGCCTCCTTATTACCAGTAATATTTTAAGATTCAGAATTGACTTTTACTCTAACAACAAACTATATTTTTCAAATTGATTAGTAATATATTTACAGCTGCGACATGCTGCTTTTAAATATTATTAGCTCTATTTCCAGGTGCTTATCATACAACTATCATATGTATAATGTATTCTTAATATAATTTGTTGGCTCTAATATAGTCAATACTCACCGTTCATTGCATTACACCGTCTTCGATCTCACTTTAACTGGCAGATTTTATGCTTCTGATTTATTAAAATCAGAAAACTAGCTGGTAGTTATGTTCAAAATTTAGAGCACTGTCAATACCCACTATTTAGAGCTATCAATATATTTAGCCTTTTATATTATTAACATAAGCCTCAGCTAGCCTATTTATTTCCTTCCGATTTATAGCTGGCAATACCGGCACATCTTCGAAAAGTACTTTGACAACTGTCATTACGTCTTCCTTTCTTTTTACCGAAATTGACTCTACCGCGTGGACGTCGCTCAGTGGAAGGTTAGTGAAATATATAAATTTTATATTGATTAACACCGAATTCAAACAATTTTTTCCAATTAGGTATAACATAACAAAATGACAAATTCAAAGGGATATCGTCGCGGAACAAGGGACATGTTTTCACGTCCCTTCCGGAAACATGGTACAATTCCTTTGTCTACCTATATGACAGTGTTCAAAAATGGTGACTATGTCGACATTAAGGGGCACGGAGCTGTTCAAAAAGGCATGCCTTACAAAGCTTACCACGGGAAGACTGGTCGAGTTTATAATGTAACACCTCATGCTGTTGGCGTGATCGTAAACAAACGCGTACGCGGTCGCATTATCCCCAAGAGAATTAATGTACGTATTGAACACGTACATCACTCCAAGTGCCGTGACGAACACATCCGCCGAGTTAAGCAAAATGAACTTAACCGCAAAAATCCAGAAGCTGCTAAAGGCGCATCCCGTCGCTTCCCAGAGCCACCAAGGAAAAGTCATCATGTGAAACAAGTGGAGCCTATTCCATTGGCTCCAATTCCATATGAATTTGTTGCTTAAGTATGATTGGTTTTTAATAAATCTGATGGACTGTAATACTGTGTTTGGATTTTACGATGTATATTTATTTCAGGGGTAATTTGATTACAGTGGACGATTCATCGCAATTGGTTGTGGATTAATGCTAATTGGACGGTGTAGGCGAAGCTCTTTCTATTAAGGCAAATGATGTCAATAAAAGACATCGAATGTATTTGAAACGAAATTAAACATTAGTGGCCACTTGTCGTTGGAATCGTTTTTAAGCTAATAAGAGTTATGTTTTTATAAGATTTCTAGATTCACTAGCTATTGGCACTTTATTCAATTGTTGACTACTGTATACAGTACATTTCACGGTTTGGTACAAGGAGAGTTATGGATGTGAATTTAACATCTAAGATTTCTTACCAAGCGGGAATTGGTACCCTTAAATGTCACTGTACAATTGAGGTATAAAAAAAGGAAATTGGGAAAGAGAGTGTCGATTGACATTGGTTTTGAATCCGCGCAGATTACAACCACGGCGGAACATGGCTTGATGGTGTCTTATTTCTCCTCTTAAAAAGGGCGAACCTATAGTGTTGGGTCGGTGCTTTCTCGATCGGGTTTATCAATCAAGCTCCGAAAAATGATAAAGGATGTCTCCCATCTATTTCACGAAGCCTGAATATCTCAATGGAGTGATATTTGACTGTGCGGCTGCGCTTTGGGCTCTACCGTTCAGTTATTGTTCCGATCTGTCTCAATAACAAAAGTCGTCAGTTAATCATAGGTATGTTTAATCAAATGGATATCACAACCTTGAGGCAGTGTGGATCTATGATCGTGTTCTTTGACCCTAGATTTATGGACTTTTTACATACTTACCTCTATGGACCGCATCAATTTCACGCATGAAGATATATATATGCGTAAAAAAAATAAGCATATGTATATATAAAATATATATATGCTTAAAAATAAAAGAAAGCGATATAATTCTACACTATAAGTAAAAAATGAAAATATAAGATATATATTGATAGAAAGCTTTTATCTTCTATCTTCTTCTATCTATCTTCTTCTTCTTCTATCTTCTTCTTCTTCTCTTCTTCTTCTATCTTCTTCTTCTTCTATATATATAAAATTCTCTTGTCACAGTGTTTGTCTCGAACTCCCCCAAAACGGCTCAACCGATTTTAATGAAGTTTTGTATATATATTCGGTAGGTCTGAGAATAGGTTTTTATCTATTTTTTATGCTCATAAGTGCAATTGCAAATTAAATATTAATAATTGATTAATTTTCAACCTCGGTCGATAACTGTGTAAGTGATAATTGATTAGTTATCCCCACCAGCTGATATCATAATCATTCAAATGTAAATAACATATGAGATAGAAAAGAATATTCTACCAGTGTTTGGCCCACGGTCCGCATAGTAACAGCCGGCCCGTCAGCCCTGGCCAATGGGAGCGCTTCCTACCCAAGCCACGCCAACGTTACTGACGGGAGAAACTGACGAGTCTCCTGAAAGCGTTCTATGAATATCTTGCCAACCGGTGTAAATAAGAAGAAATAATAGTATTGTTTACTTAACTTACATACATTATAGTATTCTGTAAATATTATAACATAATGTAATTTTACCATTTCAGTGTAATCTTCAAGTGAATTTATTAATTTGGATTTGAATTTTAGCTGTGATTATTTTTTCCTGTCTTATTGAAAAGTAAGTGAAATTATTATTTCTGAGCGTAGTTCTCACGTTTATTCTTTTAGTATAACCTAAAAAATACTTAACACATATCACGAGCTCCCGTCAACAACAACTATTGTGTTAAACGTATTACTTATTACTTATTAATAATTTGTACAATGCCAGCTAGACGCAGAGGAACTTCTTTAGGCCGTCAAACACGTGGAGCTGCACGCAAGCGAACCGCTAGAGCCCAAAGAACAGAAGACCAAATCCAGCAAGATAATACTAATGTGCGTGTGAACATGGCGCGATTGCGTCGATATGAATCAGCAGATGCGCGAACTGAACGAAATGAAGAAAGAAGATTAGAACAGAGACAAGCGCGCCGTTTTACAATCAGCAGAGACAGAGCAAATGATCAACGACGCCAACAGGTCCATCGATCATATACATCTAATTCATTCCTGCGTCTAGCATTCGAGTATGAGCCCGATATTGAATATTATGCTCTTTCGAAAGTGGTAATTGGTGCTATGGATAAGGAATGTCCTCATTGTCATGCTCTTAAGTTTAAAAACGAGCCAGCTGTGATGTGCTGTTCGTCAGGAAAGGCGCAATTACCAACAATTGAGACACCGCCTGAACCATTAAATGGTTTACTTATCGGTACGGATCCAGATTCTAATCTGTGCCTAAAGTCAATTCGAACATTTAATTCATGTTTCCAAATGACATCGTTCGGAGCAACAGAAATAGTTAACAATAATGCTATCAATGGTCAACAATTCAATTCAACATTCCAAATCAAAGGCCAAATTTATCACAAAGTGGGTTCATTGCTGCCAATGCCAAACGAATCACCTAAATTTTTACAAATTTACTTCATGGGTGGTGAGGATGCACGCGTGGATGCACGTTGTGGCTATAATCACCTTAATTCACTTTTTGCCAGGCGTATCATCGGCGACCTGGATGCTCTATTGAATGAGGACAATGAATTGTTAAAGATATTCAAATCACACATGCACAAATTACAAAGTGATAATCACGCTATTGTAATCAATCCTGATAAAACACCTGCTGGAGAGCACATTCGTAGATTTAATGCACCTGTTCTTGATGATGTTGCTGGAATCATGGTCGGCGATCGTACAGCTACGCGGGAAATCGTGATTCGTAGAAGAAATAATAATCTACAGTTCATTGCTGATACACACCGCTCATATGACGCTCTCCAATATTCGCTAATGTTCTGGAAAGGCCAAGACGGGTATTGCGTAAATATTAAACAACGAGATCCCGCAACAGGAACTGAAACAATCAAGAATGTTAGTTCGAATGATTATTATGCGTATCGGTTGATGATCAGACGTGATCAGGACAACGTTATTCTACGATGCCGTGAGCTTTGTCAACAATTCATGGTCGACATGTATGTGAAGATAGAGAGCGAACGACTACGATACTTGCGATTTAATTAACAAAAGCTACGTGCGGAAGAGTACATTCACCTGTGAGACGCTATTGTCAACAACGCCGATGCCGTCCAAATTGGTAATTCTGTCATTCTACCATCATCGTACATAGGCAGTCCACGTCATATGCAAGAATATATACAAGACGCCTTGACTTACGTGCGAGAATATGGATGGCCGTGTTTATTCATCACCTTCACATGTAATCCAAAATGGCCGGAGATCACATCCTTACTATTGCCTGGCCAAAGCGCAATACACCGTCATGACATTACAGCACGTGTTTTCAGACAAAAATTGAAGTCTCTAATTGATTTCATTACAAAGTTACATGTATTTGGTCCCACACGTTGCTGGATGTATTCCGTTGAATGGCAAAAGCGCGGATTACCTCATGCACACATTTTGGTATGGTTAATCGATAAAATACGTCCTGAAGAAATCGACAGTATAATTTCTGTGGAAATTCCAGATCCGTCTACTGATCAAATGCTGTTTGATATTGTTACTGCAAATATGATTCATGGCCCATGTGGCAATATGAATCGTTCATCGCCTTGCATGGCAGACGGGAAATGTATTAAAAGTTTTCCAAAAAAATTCACTGACGATACGATCACAAATGTTGATGGATATCCAATATATCGTCGAAGAAATCCCGATAATGGAGGACAATCTTTTGTTAAAAAGATCAATAACATAGACATTGATAACCGTTGGGTGGTCCCATATTCGCCTTTGCTGAGCAAAACATTCAATGCTCATATTAATGTCGAGTTCTGCAGTTCAGTGAAGAGCATCAAATACATTTGCAAGTATGTAAATAAAGGCAGTGATATGGCTGTATTTCGCGTTGAAAATACCAATGTGAATGTTCCTCTGGTGAATAACAACGATGAAATAACGCTTTACCAAATTGGCCGGTACGTCAGTTCCAATGAAGCTGTTTGGCGTATCTTTGGTTTCCCAATTCATGAAGGAGATCCAGCTGTCATTCATTTAGCCATCCATCTTGAAAATGGCCAGCGCGTATATTTCACGAGCGAGACAGCAATTGATCGTGCGATAAATCCACAAAAAAACTACACTCACCGAATTTTTTGAATTGTGTAATCGTGCGGATGCTTTTGGTGCTTTTGCACGAACATTACTCTATTCAGAAGTACCACGTTATTTCACATGGGCACCAACAAAAAAATGGATGCCCCGTAAGCAAGGCACACCAATTGATGCATGTCCCGGTTTATTCAAATCAAACACCTTGGGACGAGTATTTACAGTTAATCCAAGGCAGACTGAGTGCTTTTATCTCCGGGTGTTGCTGGTTAATGTCACCGGCCCATTGTCATTTCAAGATATACGTAAAGTGAATGAGCAACAGTATCCAACATATAAAGATGCATGCCTTGCACTCGGTTTACTGGAAGATGACAACCAGTGGGAATGTATGCTTGCTGAAGCAGGATTGAACTGTACAGCAAGACAAATTCGTCTACTGTTCGCTATAGTGTTGACTACATGTTTTCCTTCCAGAGCAGAGACATTATGGGATAATCACAAAGATTCAATGACTGATGATATATTGCATCAACATCGTACACGATGCAATGATCTAACGATAGCATTCAGCGACACTATGTACAATGAAGCATTGATTGCTATTGAGGATCTTTGCATTATTATTGCCAACTTACCTCTCAGTCATTTCGGTATGCATTCGCCAAATCGAAATGCATCTGATTTAATTAACACTGAATTGAATCGTCAACTACAATACAATACTACGGAAATAGCAGCGATTGTTACTCGCAATGTCCCACTAATGAATGACGAACAAAGAGCCATTTACGACCGTATCATGCTCGCAGTTGCGGCAGGACAAGGTGGTTTCTTTTTCTTGGATGCACCAGGTGGAACTGGCAAAACATTCCTTATTTCGTTAATTTTCGCCGAAATACGATCAAATAATGGCATCGCATTGGCTGTTGCATCATCTGGCATTGCGGCAACTTTATTGGATGGAGGTAGAACAGCTCATTCAGTATTTAAGCTGTCACTAAATATTCAAAATAACCCAGACGCAGTGTGCAACATAAAAAACAATCTTCCATGGCCACAGTACTGAAACAGTGTAAAATGATCATCTGGGATGAATGTACTATGGCGCACAAACATTCGCTTGAGGCGTTGAACAGGACATTGAAAGATATTAAAAAAACCGACAAACTATTTGGCGGAACTTTGTTACTCCTTTCAGGTGATTTCAGACAAACACTTCCTGTCATCCACGTTCAACATACGCTGATGAGATCAACGCGTGCTTAAAATCATCGCCACTGTGGCGTAATGTTGAAAAAGTACAACTGAAAGTAAATATGCGCGTTCAAATGCTTCAAGATCCATCTGCTGGAACATTCTCAGAACAACTATTAGATATCGGCGATGGAAAAGTTACTATAGATGAAACTGGATGCATAAAATTACCGACCGATTTCTGCACAATCATTGATTCGCAAGATGCTCTCATTGTCCAAATATTTCCCGATGTTCACAGACAATACACAAATCATGAGTGGCGGGCAGAAAGAGCAATTTTAGCAGCAAAAAATGTGGACGTCAACGAATTGAATCTAAAGATACAATATTTATTGCCAGGAGACTTGGTGTCATACAAATCTATTGATACAGTTTGCGATACCACCGAAGCTGTGAATTATTCAACAGAGTTTTTAAACTCATTGGATTTACCAGGCATGTCACCATTTAATTTACAACTGAAGGTTGGATCTCCGGTTATTTTGCTTCGTAATTTGAACCCACCACAGTTGTGCCACGGCACGCGATTAGTTATTAAAAAATAAATGAAAAATGTTATTGAAGCCATCATTTTAAATGGCAAATTCCGAGGTGAAAATATATTACTACCGCGAACCTCTATTATACCCACAGATGTACCAATTCAATTTAAACACCTTCAATTTCCAATTAGATTGGCATTTGCAAAGACTATCAATAAGTCTCAAGGCCAAACGATGTCTGTCTGTGGTTTAGATTTGAGCACATCATGTTTTTCACACGGACAATTATACGTGGCGTGCTCTCGAGTGGGCAAACCATCCAGTTTGTTTGTGTTAGCTAAAGATGGGAAAACAAAAAATATTGTACACTCTGTTGCATTAAGAGACTGATATTGTTTTTTAGTAATATTGTCATAATTAGTGATATGTACATACATTTAATAAATTTAAAAAATAAATGTTTGGTGGTTTGTTTTTTTTTATATTCCGTTATCATCGACAGTGCTCCATGCCTTTTCCACTCACATACCGAATCCTCATACACTTTCAATAAGTTAGTCATTTTTTTCTACCTAAACAATCCCTAGAAATAATGTATATGGCAAAATGAAGTTTGCCGGGTCGGCTAGTTATTCAATAATATTTTCGTATTACATCAGTATTCTACATACATAGTCCTGTGAGTAGGGCGTTAGAATATACTCACAGCTAGGCCGGCTTGTCGTAAGAGGCGACTAAAGGCCGAGTGGTAGGTGTGGTTCCAACCCCCTGTCGGTGAAATATCACCCCATCAAGCTCTATAGGCTCCGTGAAATGGTCGGGAGATATCCTTGCCCATCTTTCGGAGCTTGGCTGATGGATCGGTTGGAGAAAAGGTTGGTTTAGGTGGTAGTCGCGGTGAGATACCACCCCGTTACGCGATACGTTCCACGATATCGTCGGGAGAAATTTCGACCATGTTTTGGATCTATGGCTGATGGCCCGGACTGACACGGGGACAAATCATGATGGTACCTTCTGAGATAAGAATTCCGGAGGTAAACTAGTTTTCTATTCGGATATCCCCGGGGGACTATGTCGGGGGAACATAATGCAGATATTACGATAAATAACCGAACTTTAAGAGGTTCGTCGCCGCATAATCGGGCCCGTTCTCGAGGCTCTGTCACGTTCGACTGATAACGGCATTTTGTAACATCAGAGGCAAGGGCTTCACCAATACGAATGTAGACGTCGTCCACCAATATTTGCAAACAATGAAACCTGATATCCTTGCCCTAACTGAGACCCAGATCGATTCGTCAACTGATTCGACGTATCTTCGTTGCTCAGGATGCGACTTGCATTCGAGAGTCCGTTTTAAGGGTGGAGTCTGCGTCTTCACGCGGTCCGATCTGGCTTGCCAGAGGATGGGGGCATTGGAACCCAATAACATGGATATCATGTGGTTAAGGATCGAGCTGAAGAATTCTGTTAAATTTCTTTGTTGTCTTTACCGCTCCCCGAATGACGATCGACCGGCGACATTTTTCGGACATCTTTCACGTACCATCGACTGGGTACAGATTAACCATCCAGCTACTGAAATTGTCGGCCTTAGTGATTTTGATGTACACAATTTCGACTGGTTGGTACATTCTAACAGAACCAACTCGTGGAGGAACCTACGCTAGTGCCGGATGCCCAAGGTGATTATGCGGACACCCTGGATCTGTTTTGACATTCGAACCGAGCATTTATACTGTTGCGCAACTGGGAAACTCGGAGCACTGATTTGTATCTGCCGTGCAACCACTTGCATTTCAAGCGAATAACTGACCTAAGCAGCTTCGCCATATATGGAGGTATTTGGCTGCTAACTGGGACGATTCGCGAGATTTCTTCGCACCCTTTCCGTGGTCGGAGGTGTCCTTTGACAACTCTGATGTGAACGCAAGTGCGGAGTCGGCCACAGAGATTCTTATTCTCGGGGTGGAGATCTACATTCCACATTCGATCAAACGAAGTTCATCTGATAAACCTTGGTTTGATAAGAAATGCAAACTTTTAAACAATGGCGTTAAATGTCCTTGTCCTTACCACTCTCCAAATGACGATCGAGCAGCGACATTTTTCAAACATCTTTCACATACCATCGACTGGATACAGATCAACCAACCAGCTTCTGAAATTGCCGTCCTTGGCGATTTAATGTACACAATTCCGGCTGGTTGGTACATTAAAACAGAACCGACGTGTTTGGGAGGGGGCTGGCGGAGATGCTCGCTGTTACCCCCAATCTAACTCAACTTGTGGAAAAACCTACGCTAGTGCCGGACGCCTAAGTCGATTACGCGAACACCCTGGATATGTTTTTGACATCCGAGCCGAGCGTTTATACCTGGAAGTTGCTGCGCCACTGGGAAACCCAGATCACTGTTTGGTATCGGTCGCACAACTACTTGCATTACATGCTAAACACCTGTGGGGGTTCTCTATACCACATGGAGAACCAACCCACAATACCAACCAATCTTGACCGCTAACAGTGCGTCACCTCAACCAAAGTCCCCATCCCAAACCTGCAATACACACATTCGCAACCATTCAATACCTGCCAGCGCACCCATCCCAATATGCAACAGCATCCGTCCCCAATCCGCAATTGCATACATTCCCCAATTTACCAGGAACCCATTTCCCAAGTTAAAATAAATGCATATTCCAATTTACAAAGGAATATTAATCATCTCCCTCAATTACATCACCCCATATATAATTTTTCCCAAAATTACTTCGGTCTATTCTTTACTTAAGTTATATTCCTTCCTTGCGACCAAGCAATCTTAATTTCCCCGAAATTCATATGCTGTAATAAAACGCATATTCAAACCTACAACGGAACATCAATCATCACCACCAACTATACCGAGCCGCATACATTTCCCCGAAATTACTTCGGTAAACATTTTATCTAAATGATATTCCTTGCTTGCACCCAAGCAATTCCAATTTCCCCCGAAAACCACTTCGGTTCATTTCCTCCTTAAATTGTACTTCTCGCTTGCAACCAAGCGGCAGCTAATCTTCCACGAAACGATCACAACAACCAAGGCCCTTGATCATACTTGGCTATGGCGCCAAAACCAGTTTCCCAGAATACACAACCAACGAATCCAACTCAGCTTATACGGCGAGGATTCGCTGGAACTGAACCCCCTATGCGAGCATAGCAATCCCTTTAAAGTTCCTAGTAAGTGGCAGTGAGATTATTTAGCTATGACTCCACTGCCACGACGCTGTTGAGGCACCATCGTTATGTCTGCGGGGGGTAATATTAACGGGAATATATGTCTTACCTACTGGGGTGGACGTCTTCTGGATCTCCTTGTAACCTTCTGGACAAGGGGGCCGTTTGTCGCTTCGCACATTGGGTGGCGCCGTCTTCTGGTTAGCTCTCTTTTGTCCAATCAGGCGGGAGCGTATAGCCCCACAAGTGGAGAGAAACTCGTTGCTCTGTGCTTTGGATTAGGTCCGATTTTATTTGTTTATTTTTAACATTGACAAAGGTACACGATGTGAATCTGTTTTTTGGTCGTTCGACCGGCGTTCTCTTTGCTTTTGATTAATTATTAATTTTATATTTTAATTTGCCAGCGGCTCGGCCTCTGGAGATCTACTGATTGCGAAACCGAAAATTACTGTCCTTTTATAGTTTTTTTTAGTTGAGAATTGTTAACTATTTTAATGTCAAAATTCCAAGAAGCACACACAAGACTTCGTGTGCTTCTATTGGAATTTTGTTCTAGGAATTGTTTGAGGATTTGGTTGGATAGGTTCTTGGAAGGGAATCATGAAATGCGTTTTGAATTAAGCATTTCATGATGTCAGGGTTTTGGGAATTGAGTCAATGTGCGACGAATTAACTTTTGGTTTAATTTGTTGTTCATGTGACTCAATATGGAATTTAAATGTAAGGTAATAGGAAATTGAGGATTTGGGTTATGATTATGATAATATTGGGGATTTGGATGGGAGTAGCGATTTAGGATCGCTACAACGCGATGAACTTTTTCCTTCCAATTATTAGTCAGTCGAGTCAAAACACCGCTGAGCGCGCATCGCCCTTCAACCCAAAGGAGTCGAGTTCTTATCCTACGAGAGTGCACAGCTGGGAGTAGAGTGTCAACCACGAGCCGGAATTGGCACAGTCGGTACAAGCGAGTGGATAGTCGTTTGAGCCGTGTGCCTTGTGAGTCGGTCGGTTAACCCATTGGGAGCAATTAAGTACAAAACATCAACCGAAATCATAACTTAAAGGAAGTACTAATAAGGTAGTGTCGAATAATACACAACGTTCCGCTGTGATTAATCAAGTGTAAAATCCCCTTTAAAAATAACGGCAGGCGAGTAATGAATGGTATCAGAGTTGGATTTAACTAAAGAAACTACAATTGTAAATAGACACGCTTCAACACTTTATATGCAACAATAAATTTGTGATCAGTGAGACATCACCGGAAAACAAACTAGCTTTTTCTTTCGACGAGTTGTGTTCGTTCTTTCCTCTCTTTTTGATAAAAGGATTTGATGTAATTTAAATGTGACTTGAACGAATAAACATATCATTCTGAAGACGATAGATCCTGTGAAGTTAACAAAGTTGTGACGTTCGGCGATCAACTACACCCCCACGCGAATCGGTGGAATATTAGTAAACACGTTCCCGTGCTGGCGCAACTATCTAATAACCCCACAGCCCTACACAGAAAACCAATACCGCCTCGGGAAAGGATGCAAGTCGGGACCAGCAATAGATAGCGAAAGTAACCACTACAGGTGTTATGCCCTTGTACTAGGTGCCCCACTCGATCCGTGCCGAAATCTAGGTCACAGCCCTTCCATGATGAACATTATGCCACACAGACACAAAAAACTATCCAAAGATTATAAATCAATCGACAGTATCGATGCCTGGGAGACGCAAACAGAGGTGCGAAAAAAAGATCCGTTTGTTTGTTTAGGATCTCACAGTAAGACTTCTCGCCCGAACCGATAGTGCAATTGGGTATCTTATGTATATTTAAGATTCCCAAAACGGATGGCACAATTGATCCGATGGTAGGGAGCACGAGGCAGAAGCACACGTGCTGTCTCGATGGCGGTTTTAAATCGAATCAATAACCGACAAACACTTCTGCGTTTTGCTAGGTAGTGTTAAGGCCAGTTTGTATTAAATTTGTGAGTACGTACTCGTAAATTTGCGCACTTAAATTTGGGGGTATACCAATCGGCTCTAGGAATTAATCTTATTGATATAAATACGTTTCGGATGCTAAGGCTAATTCCAACTTTCTGAAATTTGAATCTGCCATGTCTAGGTTTTTCAACGTTTTGTTTGGTATCGTTCCATAGGAAGGTGTATTCAGAATAAATTTATGACATCCTTTAAGTCACTCTTCTCATATGAAAACAACTGGAAGGTTTTATTCTTATATCAGACCAGAAGCCAGAGACAAGATAAAGGACACATCTATCCTTGTCGGCCTCTCGCCACTTATTTTTTTTTTATTCTCATATCAAATATTAATGACAAAATGAATCTTTTGTATCATTCATCAACATGTTCATTCTACGCATGATAATGTCAGTTATCAAAAATTTCCTCTGGGTCTTGACATTTCTTTTCTGACAGTTGTTTGTTTATCCCTCGCTATGAAGTCTGTTGACTAACATTTTAATAAGTTTTATAAGATTAATTTTAAGTAATTTGTGTGAGGGGTGGCGGGTCCAATTACATCACATTAAAATCACCTACAATATTCTGTCCATGGAGAAGTGCGTCCAAGAATTGTGCCGCCTCTGCGGAGAGCAAAGGCTGGAGTCATTTAGTGTCTTCATTAAATGCGAAGAGGGCATCACGGTAAACGATATCATCCGAGAAGCTATAAGCATCACAGTAGGACTACTCCTTATCTCACGATGAGTTGCTAATTTAATGAAGGTATATTGTAGATTCCTGAAGATGACACGATGCCAACCGACATCTGCTCGCGGTGCAATTTGTACCTTTTGGAATTTTGGAAATTTAAACGCATGGCAGAGAAAACTCAATTGCTCCTAATAGATTTGGCTGCCAATCTAAAGAAGGAAAAACCTGTAGAACAAGTTTTGACATCTCAATCTCCAACTAAATTCGAGGAACATGCTGCTTTGTTTAGTAACCACGACATTAGTTCCGACGAAGATAATATCCCACTAAAAGAAATACTTAAAGACAGTCTAACCAATAAGAACAGCTCCAAAAAGAAACAGAATCCTGCAATCAATTTGCAATTACCAGCTAAACGTACAAGACAACTCCTAAAACGTACCCTAGACAAGGAGTCGTCTGGTGACTTTGTTAATAATGCAGCAGAGTGCAATATTTGTCGAAAACGATTCACGAAGGAACGCTACTTACGACTGCATCTCCGCTTGACTCACAAGATCCTTGTTGAATCTAGTTATCCCTGTGATCGATGTACTCGGAAATTCATGCAAAAGGAATCTTACGAACGGCATATGAAACTTCACAATGATCCAGAATTTAATAAACCAGTGCCATGTGACATCTGCGGGAAGGTGTACTCAACGCGACAAACGTTACGAGCGCATATACGAACTGTCCACATGGATGATGGTGAACGTAAATTTGTTTGTGAGGAATGCGGAGCTGTATTTAAAGCCATCAGCAGTCTCAAGGCACACAAAATTAGTCATACAGGAGAGTTTCCTTACGAATGCAGCAAGTGCGATCGTCGTTTTCAAACAAAGACAAATTTGATCGTAGGATTTCTCATAAAATCTTTTGCGTTGAGGATATTGTATTGAGTTTTCTATGCTTTCAGATTCATATGGATATCCATAGCGACACACCGTACATTTGCTCGATTTGCAGTAGTCAGTCAACAACATTGCGAGGGCTCCGTCTCCACATGATCAAACACTCAGACGTAAAGCCTCATCAGTGTCCAATGTGTGGTAACGCTTACAAACGAGTTACAGCGCTCAAGAAGCACCTAATTGTCCACAGTGGCATCAAGCCATATTCTTGTAACTTCTGCGAGAGAACTTTCGCTGATGGCTCTAACAGGCGCATACACATGAAGAGAGTTCATAAAGCGGAACTGGCTGAGATGGAAGCGTCCGGAATGAAATTTACACCGACAACCCTTCCAAAGCTACAGCAATTGAAGAAAGATGGGTTACTCGTTCGGGCTTAGATCGGAAGAGTGATATGTTTCTCAGATTGCACATGCCCTGACCGCATAGTAGGTTCCTTACTCCCAGTGTGAAACGTACGTGATTTGTTTTCTTTTTTGAATAATGTGTAGACTAGTCCTGATTGAAACCATTTGTATATAATTTTTGTGTGTAATATGAAATAATTTTCGTTGTAATTTTGAATCGAATTAGAGGGTGGTCCTTCTAAGGAATAGGAATGAAACTGTCAGCGGTTAAATACGACAGATCTGAATTTAATTTTAAGGGAACTCGGGCATCGTACTTCGGAAAATTCTGCGCATCTCACAGGTTAACACGAAAAGCATAACATTTTTTAAGATGGAAGTTGTTTACATTCACAGGTTACGTAGAGGTTATTGACCTGATATGTTTGTCACCGATGCATTAAGAAGAAGGGACAAAAGTGGGCAAAGGCCTGAATTAGGACAAAATTCAGTGTTCACTGCTACATATAATTAGACCACTGATCGCACGGTTGTGACTTCAGAAAATAATATCACATCCTTATCAGTATCGTTTGATTTGCCGACGAAGCTCCATGTGAGACTTTGCTCATGGGATTGACATCTTTGTCAGGTACTTGTAATAGGTTCTGTGTGGAATTCAAAGTAAATTTAGATCTTCACATAAGAAGAAAAAAAAGTAGAACTAAAAGGCAAATCCAACATAGTTAGAATTGGGTGATACGTCCACCGTATGCGAAGACAAATCCAACAAACCAAATTCTTCAGATACTTAGAGATATCATTAGATATCCGTTGCAGTTGTGTTTAAATAGTTACAGCGCAATGAATATTATACCTCGTTCGAATGAGCGAAGAGGAGCCTGCCGGAAAAGTCCTTTGTGGTAGGATGCATGGAAGGAGACAGCCCGGCAGACCTTGTCTGCGATGGAGGGATAGCGTAGACCAGGACGCCCGAGGCCTGGAAGTGCCAAACTGGATGACATCCGCTCGAAATCGGGACCGGTGGAGAGATTTGTTAAATAAGGCCATGGCCGCATCCCGGTTGTAGTGCCGATGATAATGATGAATGAATCTTATACAATATTATTCGTATAAAGTGAGATGACCGAGGACATTTTGGGCTCAGACAAAATGCGTCAACGCAGAAAGATACGCGACAATTCGGAGAGAGACAATGAGGCTCTTCAAACGCAAAAAACGCGAATGGGAGAAGACTAGGATCGAAAAAATCCTAGAAAATTCTAGGGCAAAGAACATCAGGGGTATGTATGTCGGCATAAATTCAATTAGAAATGGCTACCGAGGAAGAGCCAAAATAATTCGAGACGCAAACGGCTGTCTGGTCACAGAAACAAACAATGTCGTGACAAGATGGAAGCAGTACTTTGAAAACCTGCTTAATGTACGCACCCATCAACCACAGATAAATGTACCAAGCGTACATACAGCTGAGCCTCAGATCCCAGAGCCGTCTCTCAACGAAGTTGTAGACGCAATAAATCGATTGAAAATCAACAAGGCTCCCGGAGTCGACTGCATACCGGCAGAGCTTGTGAAGCATGGAGGAGAGGCAACCGCTCGAAAGATCCACCAGCTCATCCAAACAATATGGGATAAGGAAGTCACTCCGGAAGAATGGAAAACCTCAATAGTCATCCCCATTTTCAAAAAAGGCGACAGATCTGACTGTGAAAACTACAGAGGAATATCATTGCTCCCAACCGCATACAAAATATTAACAAATGTCATTCTGGCGAGAATCACACCTTACGCAGAAGAGATACTGGGAGACTACCAATGTGGATTCCGTAGGAACCGGTCAACAAGCGACCAAATGTTCACAATAAGACAACTGCTGGAAAAGAAGTGGGAATACGGAGAGACGGTTCACCAACTGTTCGTTGACTTCAAAAAAGCCTACGACTCAGTCGCAAGGCAGAGACTCTACCATATTCTAGTTGAGCTGGGAGTCCCAAAAAAATATGCCGCGCTCATTCAAATTTGCATGAACGAAAACAAAGGGCGAGTTAGAATAGAAAACCACCTCTCAGAACCATTTGAAATCCGAGACGGACTAAAGCAGGGAGATGGTCTATCACCGTGTCTCTTTAACCTTGTGCTCGAGTATGTCATCAGAAAGGTACAAGACGACAACATGGCCGGATCATCCCTGAACGGGGTCACACAAGTGCTCGCATATGCGGATGACATCGCCGTTCTGGGCGATAATCTAGAGACTGTTAGTAAAAACTGTGAAATCATCATGCAAGCGGCAGAAGAGGTGGGCCTAGAAATAAATGAAGACAAAACAAAATACATGATTACGGCGAGAGCAGGTGGGTCTCAGAGAACACATATAAACGTCAGAGGTAAGATCTTTGAAAAAGTTAAAGAATTTAAATATCTGGGAACGATACTGACGGCCAGTAACGAAATGTCGAAGGAAATTAACAAGAGACTGCATTCCGGCAACGCGAGTTGGCACGCAGTCAGTAAACTGCTGAAATCCAGACTGCTATCACGTAACATAAAGCTCCGTGTCTATAGAACCATAATCATGCCAATTGTTCTATATGGATGCGAAACATGGGCTCTCACAAAACGGGAAGAAAACAAATTCCGTCTATTCGAGAATAAAGTTTTGAGAGGCATCTTTGGAGGTAAATATGACGAGGAGGCAGGACAATGGAGGAGACTCCATAACCACGAATTGGAAGAACTATATCACAAACCTACAATAGTGAGAGTAATCAAGTCGCGAAGATTAAGATGGGCCGGACACGTGGCGCGAATGGGGAACGATAGGACCGTGCATAGAATTCTTGACGGTAGACCAACGGGAAAGAGACCGGTAGGACGGCCGCGACGGAGATGGGAGGACAATGTTAGGTTTGACCTTGAGGAGATCGGATCGAATGGTCAAGCGTGGAAGGAGAGTGCCCAGGACAGGGAAGGATGGCGAAGCCGAGTCGGTGAGGTCATGAACTTCCGGGTTCCTACAGGCCAATAAATAATAATAATAATTATTCGTATAAAGTGAGATGACCGAGGACATTTTGGGCTCAGACAAAATGCGGAAGATGAACATTTTAAAGCATCATAGAATAACAGGGACTTCATAAGAGCTAAAATAAATGCCTTCACTTTTACAGCAGCTATACGTGGCCCAGTTGAACAGTAAGGGAGAATTAAATTAGGCAATCTCATCGGCGATGCGAGTGGTAGAAAGTCTGTTGTCATAACTGGTGACTTATACTTGATCGACCCGACGGAACACTAGGTACCCCAGTACGATAGGACGCATGCTTCGTAAACCTAAAAGATAGCATTACAAATTCAGTAAGCAAGAATACATACTGCGAAATAACCAACTAACAATAAACGTTTAAGGACTGTAAAATGTCAGTGGGAGGTATGTTCACTGTGACATCAATCCCTGTAATTAGAAGTAGACGCGATCCTATGCAAACAAACGGAACTCCGCACAGGCGTCTTAGTGCTGTGAAAAGTGCGAGAATATACCCGCGAGTGATGTGCAGTGCGGGCTCCTCGATAGTATAGTGGTTAGTATACCCGCCCGTCACGCGGGAGACCGGGGTTCGATTCCCCATCGGAGAGCCTCTGGCGCAAGACTAATGACCTTGCCCGGAAAAAACAAATCATTATGGAAAATTTAACAAGCCCCAGGACTTGCTAAATAAGCCCAAGACCGGTTCCCGGTTGTAGTACCGATGATGATGATGATGTGCAGTGCGGGAAAACCCCCTACCCTTCCCATCCTTGGGGCTGTTCTCCTTTTTTTCGCACCTCTGTTTGCGTCCCTCAGGCATCGATACTCTCGATTGATTAATGATCTTTGGAGAGTTTTTTGTGTCTGAGTGGCATAATGTTAATCATGGAAGGGATGTGTCCTGGATTTCGGCACGGATCTAGTGGGGCACCTACTACAAGTTGCTTTCGCTTATCTATGCTGTTCCCGACTTGCATCCTTTCCCGAGGCGGTATTGGTTTGTGTAAAATATAGCTTGAGATGCAATTTCTCTACTGTGTTTGCCCATGTATCTAACTAGAAACCAGCAATCGTTGCACTTAGCGAAACCCCGGTTATTACTAATACAGTTATTTCCGATTTTAATCTACCTGGATATAACTTAGTGCCACTGTTTTTTTCACATCATGGCATAGCCACATACATACGAAATGATATTGCTTATCAGCTTCTGCCACAATATTGGCTCTGTTCCAACCCAGAATTTAATTTCTCTTGGCTAAAACTACACGTTCGTAAGCATACCATACATTACAGCTTTCTTTACAGAAACCCAAACTTGGATAGAAATGCATCCTTTAACGAATTTGATGCTCTGTCGTTCTATCGATAGGATCTTGACCCTTTATCCGCATACCGAAATCGTTACTGCGGGTGATTTTAATGTGCATAACTCTCAGTGGCTTCGTCACTCCGGAACAACAACACCTGAAGGTCAATATGTCCAGATTTTTGCTGATTCAAATAGCTTAACTCAACTTTGAGCCAACACGGGTACCAGACTTATATGGTCATTTCGCCAACACACTGGACCCGTTTCTCACCTCCCACTCAAACAAATACACAATTGAAATTTCTTCGCCCTTGGGCACTTCAGACCACTGTGTCGTGTCAGTTAAATTTCCTCTAACCAACAGTAACGTTAATGAGAAAGCTTCCAAAAGAACAGTATGGTTCTACGAGAAAGCCAACTGGGAAGGTCTGAACGACTTTTTTGGGAAGGTAAATTGGTCGTTATTTTTCCGCAACAATGATGTTGACTCTATAGAGGACACATTGACGGACACGATTCTGTTTGAATGCGGACCTTTATTCCACACAGAGTAAAGAGTATCAAAGCCAAGAGAAATATGTGGTACGATTCCGGGTGCAGAGAAGCCATTAAGGCTAAAGAGTTGAGCTTCCGGTTGTATAAATCAAACAATACTGAGGAAAACCGGAAAAGATTTAAGAGAGCTAGAAATGACTGCAATGCGATTATTCAACGCGTCAAGTTCTTGTATGACCAGAGAGTGAGACCAAAAATACTACACTCTCCCACAGGTAGTAGAAACTTCTGGGCATTCGTGAAAAACATTCAAATCTCAGTCTCTTCATCCATTCTATCGCTTATAGTCGATGACAAACCAGTCACCACTGCAATAGAGAAGGCGAATCTACTTGCTGCACATTTTGCAACGCTGCCTAATACCACATCAGTTCCACCTCAACTTGAGCATAAGCAGCACACCTGAGCCAGATTTGCTTCCGAACGCGTATTGTTGCCCGCACACTCAAGGAGCTACACGCAGACAAATCCGCTGGTCTGGACGGCATTCACCTAATCCCCTTGAAGAGATGTTCCTCTTCACTGACCAAACCACTCCGGAAACTCTTCTATTTGTCTTATTCTACTGGGCGTTTCCCAAATAGATGGAAGTCAGCGAACATTCAGCCAATTCCCAAAAAGGGTGACAAATCATCCCTTTCTTCTCATCGACCCATAGCACTAACTTCTATTCTCTCCAAGGTAATGGAATCTCTTATCAACCGTCAAGTTTCGAAATATGTGGAATCAAATGACCTTCTCAATGACCGGAAATTTGGCTATCGTAGCAACAGGTCCACAGGAGATTTTATGGCGTACCTTACCGAAAAGTGGAGCCATTCCATCCACTACCTCGGTGAAAGCAAGGTAGTCACATTGGATATTTCAAAAGCCCTCGACAGAGTTTGGCATCCAGTCTGTGGCGTTTGTAACAGATACACACACAATACACAAGGAAATAGTGAAGAACACCGAACGAAAATCGAATAAGAAAATGCATCAGAGCCGTATACCATAGCGATAACATAACAAAAGTCCACATCTGTCGAATTCGTACACACGGCGGAGGCCTGATGGGTTGCGATTTGGTTCAATTTTTGGTGATTCTAACTGTCATAGCGTCAGTTCGAATCACACGTTCTTTACTATCATCCCAAACGCTATAAGCCCTTTTGTCAAAATTGCATTCCTATGGAGTGGACAATTCCCTGATCCAATGGATAAGAGACTTCTTTCTGGCCGTTCAATCCAAGTGGTTCTTGATGGTGTCAAATCTGTCTCCCATCAAATTATTGCAGGTGTTCCACAGGGTTCGGTACTCTCCCCCACTCTCTTCCTCATCTTTATAAATGATCTCTTGTCAGATACTCACAACCAAATTCACTCGTTTGCCGATGATAGCACGTTGAGTTTCTCATACTCATATGAACACTCCCGTCCAAACTTTTCGAATGTCGCTACCAACCAGCAACACTAAATTCAGACCTTAACAAGATATTTCAGTGGGGATTATCTAACCGAGTAGAATTCAATGCCCTAAAAACTCAGTGCTGCCTCTTGTAGTCAAACACTGTCTATGAACGGCACTTGCATCGAGGAAGCCAAGGAATTATCAATCCTCGGCACTCGAATTAATTCGACTCTTAACTGGAATGACCACATATTTGAAGCTGCGAAAAGTGCAGCCAAACGTACGGGGTTCCTTAAGAGATGCAAAAGATACCTCACTCCATCCAACCTGGCCACTATTTACAAGGCGTATATTCGTCCCAAAATGGAGTTTAACTCCCATATTTGGTCAGGTGCATCCAAAATTGCACTACACGTGCTCGACAGGATGCAAAAACGAGCAGTGAAACTTATTGGGGACTCAGCCGTTAGTCGATCAATTCCGTCGTTAGAACACAGACGCAACGTATCATGCCTATCTCGTTTCTATACGTATTACCACGGTCGTTGCTCCACTAAACTTGCTGAATGAGTTCCGCCCCTTCAGACATTTTCCAGCGATACCCGTCAATCTGTGAATGCGCATCAGTTCACGTTGAAAGTGGACTTTAGGTGCACAAATAAACATAGAGTCTTTCTTTAGCCGAACCACAGGAATGTGGAATGTTTTGCCTGATCATGTGTTTTCTGGCCGTTGTGACGTCCAGACATTCAAGACCAATATACATCGACACTTCCTTTCCTTCTCCACTTCCTCCCCATCCGCTCGCACTGTGATCTGACATTTAAGGGTACTTCAAAATCCCCTTTTGTGCGCGCGTTAGTGTAAAAAAAAATACAGAAGGAACAAGAGCCATAACATACGAACAGGTCCCAAATGGAAGAATTGTGTTTTCGATGAAGAATCCTTTGATGAGAGTTCGTAACGTGAGAACCCAAGACGACATATTTATCCCAATTCGAATCCTCGCTGGAAAAGTTTATAACCAAAGCATCGATGCATCAATTTCAAGTGGTTGCATAAGTTACGATTAGGTATGTCGTGTTAAGGATTTTTCCTATTTTTTTATTGGTGCTATGTTCTTCACTGCGAATGTGTGCATAGTATATTTGAATCATCAGTCATTATCAGTAACAATGGAGTACCTGGTGCTAGGAAGTTACGCAAAGTCCTTATTTACTAAGCAGAGTGTATTACTGTGGATAGATCAAGTCGGGGTTACCAATAATATCTTTTTGCGAGGCAGTGAGGAAAGCGATTCGAACCCACATTAGATAAGGTTCCCAAGCACTGACACATCAACTAATCCCTACTTGTAAACGAGGGTGTCCCAGTTAGCTACATAAGCTGATAGTTTTCTTCGATTTTTCTTTGGTTGCTATTCAATTCGCTCGTCTTTGGGATATATGTAGCTTAGACATTGCTATTTTTATGACTAAGGTTTAGTTATTTATAAGCTGTGATTCCGTGTGCATCAGTTGAATTAGAGATGGACTGTGATAAGCCACATTTACGCTATTGAATTCTATTCTGCTTTCAAAAAAGAAAAAAAAAATGCCGTTCGAGCTATGGAATTGATTAATTCGATTTGGGTGAACATTCTGTGAGTCATTCAACAGTAAAAAATTTCGTCAAGAAAATTGTAGTTTTGAGGACGCCCCACGTCCCGGTGCAGTAAAAAAATTTAACGACGAAGAACTAAAGTTTTACTGGATCCATGTAAAACTCAAGAAGAATTTGCAGAACAATTAGGAGTTCCTCACCAAGCAATACGTCTAATCTTTGTATAAGTATCTTTTCCAATAAAGTTGAATTTGACAAAAAGCCGAGTTTCTACTTGCACACTTATTACACTGAATTTCGACCTCAACAAGATATATCAATGGGGATTGTTACTGTTCTGGGGACGGCGCCTTCTCCGGCGACGTCTCAGCGTCCTTACTTCCTTTGTGGACTGTATTCAGGCGCTGGCCAAACGATTTATTCGATTAGCGTATAGTAGTTCCAGAGCCGGTCTCTGCTCTAGACGAAGGGCGCTGTTGTCTTGCCCAGTACGATTCTTGAATTCTGCAAATAAAAACACGCTGCTATAAATAACTTAATCTTTAATATAAATCTTCCAGGGCTCCTCGATAGTATAGTGGTTAGTATACCCGCCTGTCAGCCGGGAGACCGGGGTTCGATCCCCCGTCGGGGAGCCCCTGGCGCAAGACTAATGACGTTGCCCAGACAAAATAAATCATTATGGAAAATTTAACAAGCCTCAGGACTTGCTAAATAAGGCCAAGACCAGTTCCCGGTTGTAGTGCCGATGATGATGATGATGATGATAAATCTTCCAATTGTTTCTCTTTGCTGTCAAGTGGTCTCGTAAGACCGCGCGACGAGGAGTTCCTGTGGCGACTCCTCCTACTTTGCCGATGTGCCCGCCTTATATAGGTCGGCAGCCGTTCTCTTGGCCTGCTCGTTTCCTGGGTGCTGCTTTCCTTAGTGGCTTCCTGGAATCGGGGCGCCGCTGATCGTTGTTTCCCAGGAATTTGTGTCCTGGCGCTTGGCTTGCCTTTCCTGGGAATTGGTGTCGACGTGATGCATCGCTAACAGAGATTATCTAACCGAGTGGAATTCAATACCTTAAAAACTCAATGCTGCCCCTTGTCGTCAAAGGCAAACTCCAAATCAAATACATTGTCGATGAACTGCACTTTCATCGACAAAGACAATTATTATTGAACCCGGATGTTCATGACCTCACCGACTCGATTCCGCCATCGTTCTCTGTCCTGTGGACTCTCCTTCCACGCTTGACCATCTGATCCGATATCCTCAAGGTCAAACCTAACATTGTCCTCCGATCTTCGTCGCGGCCGTCCTGTCGGTCTCTTCCCCGTTGGTCTACCGTCAAGAATTCTACGCAGGGACCTATCGTTGCCCAATCGCGCCACATGTCCGGCCCATCTTAATCTTCGTGACCTGATTACTCTGACTATTGTAGGTTTGCGGTATAGCTTATATATAACTCTTCCAATTTGTGGCTGTGGAGTTTCCTCCATTGTCCTGCCTCCTCGTCATATTTACCCCCAAAGATACCCCTTAAAACCTTATTCTTGAATACGTGGAATTTGTTTTCTTCCCGTTTTGTGAGACACCATTTGTCGCAGCCTGGCTTGACTCAACATATTTATTCTTAAATAATTTAATTCATATTTTTATTATTAATTCGTTATATTTGTTTTGTTGCTAATTGTTATAATTGTTATCGAATAAGTTGTTATAATTGTAATTACCTGCATGCTTGGCAGCACTTTTTGTGTTCGTTACTGCCATTTTTGTTATTTAGTTTTTAGTGTCATGAATTATGTAAATTAGTTAGTTTTTCGTTCGTTGTTGTCAAAGTTAGTTTTTCGTTTCGTGTATGGCAAGAATAGTTTTCGTTCGTGAAAATATTTGTTTGTCAAGTCGTATTGTTATTTTCAACAAAGTCGTGTGGAGACGAGAAAAAGTTTTTTCGTTACAATAAACATTTTCGTGCATTGCTTTTTATGTCGTCGTCGCTCGTGCCCGGTAAACGCACCGGGACTCAACACCATGTTTCGCATCCATATATAACAATCAGCATGATTATGGTTCTATAGACACGGAGCTTTATGTTACGTGATAGCAGTGTGGATTTCAGCAGTTTACTGACTGCGTGCCAACTAGTGTTGTTGGAGTGTAGTCTTTCGTTAATTTCCTTCGACATTTCGTTACTGACCGTCAGTATCGTTCACACAATTTAAATTCTTTAACTTTCTCAAATATCTTGATTCTATCGTTTATATGTGTTCCCTGAGTTCGACCGGCTCTCGCTGTAATCATGTATTTTGTTTTGTCTTCATTTATTTCTAGGCCCACCTCTTCTGCCCCTTGCACGATGGTTTCACTGTTTTATATACAGTTTCTAGATTATCGCCCAAAACGGCGATGTCATCCGCATATGCGAGCACTTGGGCGATCCCGTTCAGGGATGATCCGGCATTGTTGTCGTCTTGTACCATTCTGATGACATACTCGAGCACAAGGTTAAAAAGACACGGTGGTAGGCCTTCTCCCTGTTTTAGTCCGTCCCGGATTTCAAATAGTTCTGAGAGGGATCTTTCTATTCTAACTCGCTCTTTGTTTTCGTTCATGCAAATTTGAATGAGGGCGGCCAAATTTTTCGGGATTCGCAGCTCAACTACAATATGATAGAGTCTTTGCCTTGCGACTGAGTCGTAGGCTTTTTTGAAGTCAATGAACAGTTGGTGAATCGTCTCTCCGTATTCCCACTTTTTTTCCAGCAGTTGCCTTATTGTGAACATTTGGTCGCTTGTTGACCAGTTCCTACGGAATGCGCATTGGTAGCCTCCCAGTATTTCTTCTGCGTACGGTGTGATTCTCGCCAGTATGACATTTGTTAATATTTTGTATGTGGTTGGGAGCAATGATATTCCTCTGTAATTTTCGCAGTAAGATCTGTCACCTTTTTTGAAAATGGGGCCGACTATTGAGGTTTTCCATTCTTTCGGAGTGACTTCCTTATCCCATATTGTTTGGATGAGCTGGTGAATCTTTCGAGCTGTTGCCTCTCCTCCATGCTTCACAAGCTCTGCCGGTATGCAGTCGACTCCGGGAGCGTTGTTGTTTTTCAATCGGTTTATTGTGTCTACAATTTCGTCCAAAGAGGGCTCTGGGATCTGAGGCTCGGCTGTATGTACGTCTGGTGCGTTTATTTGTGGTTAATGGGTGCGTACATTGAGCAGGTTTTCAAAGTACTGCTTCCATCTTGTCACGATATTGTTTATTTTTGTGACCTTACAGCCGTTTGCGTCTCGAATTATTTTGGCTCTCCCTCGGTAGCCATTTCTAATTGAATTTATGCCGGCATACATACCTCTGATATTCTTTGCTCTGGCATTTTCTAGGATTTTTTCGATTCGAGGCTTCTCCCATTCGCGTTTTTTGGGTTTGAAATGTCTCGTTGTCTCTTTCCGAATCGTCGCGTATCTTTCTGCGTTGACTTCATCATATCTTTCTAAGTGGATCACTCTGAGGCGTTTACGTTCTTCGATCTTCGCCCTGCACTCATCGCCAAACCAAAGTTTGGACTTAATTGTTTTCTAAAGTCCTAATACCTTTCGGGCTGTTTGTTTGATTGTGTCTCTGATCGATGCCCATTTAGTGCCCACATTATTGGTTTCCCCTTCCTCACCGCTCCCTTTCTCTAGAGTGCTAAATATATTCGTTAGTTCGTCTTGATATTCAGTCCTTTTGCGCACGTCTTTTAGTTTATCAATCTCGAACTTTTTGTTCGTCTCCCGCGACTGCCCTCGTGGGATTGCTGCGAGGCGACTCCTGATTTTGCCCATCATTATAAGATGATCGGAGTCGTAAACTGCCCCTCTATATGTTCTTACGTCAAGGATATTCGAGTGGTGTCTTTTGTCTATGAGGAAGTGGTCTATTTAGTTACGCGTTACGGCGTCGGGTGATATCCATGTGGCTTTATGAATTTGCTTGTGCTTGAACATCGTGCTCTTATGCATCGATCTTTTCACGCTGCGAACGTGATAATTCGAATTCCATTATCGTTTGAAACGTGGTGTAGACATTTTTTTATCTATAGTTGGTTGGAAGACATCTTCCTTTCCAATTTTCGCATTGAGGTCCCCGAGGAGGATTTTTACATCGAATGATGAGATCCCATCAAATACTTCCTCTGGATCTCGTAGAATGTGTCCGTCGTTTCTTCGTCCGTATATTCTGTTGGGGCGTGAACGTTTATAAATACATAATTATACCATGGGCCCTGTATTTTTAGCACAGCCATTCGGTCATTAATAAATTTCACATCTTTTACATGGGGCGTAATCTTCTTGTTTATGATGAAGCCGGTTCCGAGGTTATGTTTATCGGTACCTTCACACACCAGTGTAAATCGGTTGGTTTCGATTACTTTTTTTGATTGATTGATTGATTGAAGGCGGCACCCCCATTTTTATTTAGCTTAATGCAAGCCTAAAATTAACTTAACATAAAAACCTTACGGACTATCTTAAAATCTAGAGTAGTGGTGAAGACGTTATTCAATTATTCAATCGAAAAAAAAACGAGAAGAAAACCAGAAAGTTGAAGATTACTCGGCGATAGGGGAGGTAGGAAGCCAGGGAAGAGCGAGTGTATGTGGGGGTGGTGAACGCGGCCTTTGTGCGACAGTGGGGGGGCATGTGTACGGACTGATAGAGGGGCGTGGGTTAGTGAGCAGGGGGGGGGGGGGGTGTGGGGTAGGTAAGGTGTAGGGGAGAACTAGTTTGAGGGGGGGTGGGGGAGGATAGTAGGATAGAGGGGTTATTGAAGGGAGGGGGCGGATTTAGGACGGGTTTTTTCTGAGACGTCGTTTAAGAGCGGGAGTGGAGATGTTGAAATCGAAAGAGATGGGGCAGGAGTTTGGCCTGCCGTAGCACACGCGAGATGGGTTCATTAGCGCCGTAAGAAGTGTGATGAGCGGGCACGTAAAACGGTCGAGGGTTACGTACGTCACGGGGGTTTGTGTGCAATGTTAAAGTGGAGAGCAAGCTTGGGCAATTGATTGAACCGGGCAGAAGGCGATGGACAAAGAGGATGTCGGCATGGATTCTACGCTCTTCAAGTGTGTTTAGATTCATTAGAGGGAGCCGGCTTGTGTATGGTGGTAGAATCAGCGGATTTTCCCAGTTTAGTTCGCGGAGGACAAAGCGCAAGAAACGACGTTGAACACCTTCAATCCTGCAAATGTGAGTCACTTGATACGGGGACCAGACCTGACTAGCGTATTCGAGTAGTGGCCGGACAAAAGTTGTGTAGACTGATCGGGTGACATAGGGCTTAAGGAATTCCTTCAACCAGCGTTTGACAAACCCAAGGGCGCGTTGGTCATGAGGATTATGTAATCAATATGTGCGGTAAATTTGAGCTCATTGTCGCATAGGACGCCCAGATCACGAATCAATTCAACCGATGTTATCGGTTGGTTCAGTAAGAGATAGGAGCGTGGGTGAGTGGGGGAACTCTTCCGGGAGAAGGTGATTGGGTCACATTTGGCGATATTCATTTCTAGGCAATTATTTTGGCACCAAGTCGAGAAGCTGTCAAGATCCGATTGGAGAAGTGAGGAGTCCAGGGGAGAGCGGATTGTCTTGAATATTTTTGAATCATCCGCGTAAAGCGATATGAAGGAGTGATTAATGCAAGAGCCTATGTCGTTTATGGTTAGGATATATAGGAGAGGGCCGAGATGACTGCCCAGGGGGACACCTGAGGTTGGGAAAAAAGTATCCGAGAGGGTGGATCTAAAATGCACGCGGCAGGTGCGATAACTGAGATAAGATGAGACCCACTTAATCAGCAGGGGTTCGAAATCGAGGGGAGATAGCTTGAAGAGAATGAGGTTATGTAGGAGTCGGCCTTCCTGAAGCGCGACGATGTCCATTTTATATTGTTTCGCATTTTCTACGATCGTCTGTATCGCACCTGGTTTATATTACGTTCGATCATTCCACGTGCCGGCGCGTATATCCCACTTTTTCCATTTTTCCCTACGTCTTCTTTTTGCCGAGTCGGTGTTTTCTTTATGATTTGTTCCCTTATGATAGTGTCGGCTCATCACACCTATGCCTACCGGGTTTTTCGTGAGATTGTTTTTTGTATATTGTTCATTCATTTCGTGGGAATACTGGGGCTTCGAATAGTCAGCCGTATCAGAGCCCCTCTTTGATATGGTAAGGTCTGCTTACTGTTCTGATTCGACCCGATGTCAGAGAGTGGTGCCGTTATAATACAGCCGGTATACCCCAGACTGGAAAACATCCAATGGGCACGTTAAGGCGTACCCCCTGGATTAGGGGTGGTAGATCATTGTGTGTTACTTCTCGCTAGTCTGTCTGGCATGACGGATTCCGTCAGCATAGCCTGAGTGATTTATTGTAGTTTAAGCCCCTGCACCACGTCAAGTTTTCTACCAAGTGGGGGGCATCGACAAAGACAAGGAACTATCAATCCTCGGCACTCGAATTAATTCGACTTTTAATTGGGACGACCACATATTGAAGCTGCGGAAATGCATGTGGTTCCATAAGAAATGCAATAAATATTTCACTCCATCTAACCTGGCCACTATTTACAAGGCGTGCATTTGTCCCAAAATGGAGTTTGTTGTGGATTCGTAAATTGTTTATTGAGAATTGCCTCGGGCAATTGTATTATATTCGCGATTTGCCAGCTGCCGGCTGCCAATTGATAACGGCACAGTCTCACATCTCAGCGGAGGAAAGAGATTTTCGTCAAATGAGGAGGCAATCACCTTCGTGAATAGTTATTTTGCAGAGAAAAATGCCGACTACTATTTGTGTGTAGAGTTAGAAGGAGACTATGTAGAAAAATAAAAATAAATTTTAAGAAAAAATGTCATGGCTTTGTTGGGTCGGAAACTTTTCAGCCCACCATCGAACTTAATAGATAGACTGCCTAACACTTTGAGTATAAGATTCCACTTGGCCGAAACGAATGCGGCATTGTAAACAATTTTTCATATGACAAAGAATACTGACATTCATATATTATAATAAATATGATTAGCATGAATTTAATGCAGGTGTTTTGCAGATTTTCGTGCTCTTACCCATTTCTTGCAGGGTGTTTAAAATAAGATCTTATCTTTCACTAACAGCAAAAATTCACACCATCAATAATGTTATTGTGCTTTTCTTAATTCTTCAAATAAGTCCTCTAAGGTCTCCAAGCTCAATCAGCGGCGCTAACTTCTACCTTGACAACATTGCCAACAACTAATAAAAAACAAGATTGTTTTAAATTGCTAAAGGGGAATCCTACGCTTACTGAGTAACTGCATGGTCAGCGGCAGTTGTACCATCGAACTCAAATAATAACATATAACCAAGGCTGCAAGATAGACTGTGATATGTTCAGAGTATCTTAGACGATGTAAAACAATACTTAACCGAAGCTGATTTAGTCATACCATTCCAGATTATATATAACTTTACAGCTTAAATTTGGTCAAATGAATCGAATGCCACCGGCACCTCCTTCATACAATAACATTGTAACCAGCTCCTAATTTGGGCGTAAATCGTAGAAATTCGAAATTTCATTATAATTTGCTGGGTAATAAAAAATTTGTAATGAATTTAAATAAGTCAGTTTCTTGAATCACCCCGCAAATGTATAAATAGCAAGAATATCAACCGGAAATTCAAGGTTCTGCTATTGAACTAAATATTCATTCGATTTCATCAAACTGGTCGAAGAATTTCACCAAGTGAAGATTTGAACCGCTTACATTTGACTGAGTGAAGTTAAACTTTTCGTCTACTGAGCAATTTATCGGAGACACATCTTATCCAGGTTTTCGCCCGTTTCGTGTTTGTAACAAAAGAATTTATGGCTAGGTAAACACAAAATTCGAATAAAGCAATTAAAACAGTCTGGAGAATTTGTGTAGTTCATAATCATATTTTTGTCGCTCAACAAATGTGAAGTCTTCCAAAGGGGTAATAGATGGCCCGATAATTGGGATGTAAATATAATTCACATGTGTATTATAAGTTAGTTATGAGATATTAGCCTTCGCTCTATTCACTAAAACTTTCTGGTCACTTTCTTAACTCTGCCATAGTTATTAGCGGGAACAATTTTTTTTTTCACGATCCTTCGATTGAACACAAATTGTATTGCACTTTCTCTATGAACCCCCGCTTGGTAGAAACCTTGACGTGGTGCGGGGGCTTAAACTACAATGAATCACTCAGGCTATGCTGACGGAAGCATACGCTTCCAGTAGGGCCACCCATGTTAGACAGGCTAGCGAGGAGTAACACACAAAGATCTTGTGGGGAGAGAAAGTAGATGGCTCAGGGACATGGATTCACTTTCTTCCCACAGTCTTCCTCGACACTCCACAAACTGTCCAGAGAAAATGTTCAAGTCAAATCAAAACAAGGAAATGAAACACGTTAATTACGTTTATTAAAGTTTTATTTTTGTTCTCTTATTTTAACTTTCTCAATTCGGCGAGACACTTAACATTTATCAATACTGAAACTTTTCGAATTTACTTTTGTATTTTGGTTCATGCTTTCCTTTTTTTTCTTAATTTCACAGTTCGGTAAGAAACATTACATCTGCTGCTACTAAATATTGCGTGACACCTTGGGAATTTATTTTAGTCGATAATCACTGAACGCGATTCTGATTATGACACCGTTTTGCAAAAACTAGTTAGAAGTTAACAACCGAAAATTCGACAGCGCAACGACCTCAACACCACTTAAGAATTTTACTCATTACTTTGAAATGCTCACACTTTCTAGTTAAATCTGACTCCTCGAGACGTTGACTCGATCATACGGCCAGTCTCAGCTGGGGTGGGTTTTCCTGTTTGTGGTGATTAACGATTTTCCTCCGCTATCTATCCGACAGCCAATGAGAGAGATAGCGATGTTTGGGTTTCGTTGGGAGGATTTCCATTGATATTATTCAGATAAGTGGGGTGTCTGTACCTTGGAAGTGAGGACAGTGAAAGATGCGCTGAAGAAGAAAAAGAGGAAAACCGATCAGCGGCTGTTCAAATAAATGAACATGTACAGAGGCTGGAAGAATTGCTATCGTAAACGATAGAGGGTATATTGTATAAGCAATCCTACAGGGAAGCGCTAAAATGGATATTTATTTGTATTAGCGCATGAACATGGGCCGAGATCATTGCAAGATTGTTTAGGGAAAACAAACTATGTTCGCGTCCTATTCGATGCCAGTTTATCGCTTCTGCAATCGATCAGGCATAATTGGTTGCAGCTGTATAAGCAAGCGATTTGCCAAGGCTTGATCGTTGGACCAACGGTTGCTAGAGAAAAGTAAACACAGTGGGATTGCTGTGTAAATGATAAACATGGGCGCCAGCAAAAGGACCCGGTGGATTTTCTAATGATTCGTACTGGTCATGGGTGCCGACCAGAGGAACCGAATATGATTAAGGAATACAGCAAAGTTACTTAAATGCTGTGGCAAGATGATGTTCTTGCCATGGGTTGTTTTACAGGTGATTGAAGTGATTGAAGGATAGCTTAACGCAGCCCGATTGCAGGTAAGTTAATAGTCTTTATTGGATGAAGAATGGGGAGTTGATTAAGGTAAATGAGTGGTTCTTTGGGAAGGTTAGAAGAACCCCCACAATCTCCCACCCCTAATCCAGGGTGTTACGCGTGTTGAGGTCCGTCGCCGTGCTTCCTCGGTTGAGGGAAGAGCGGGGACCTTTTATTTTTAATTGCTTAATTTTGTAAAACCTTTCTTTTCGGTATTAGACATTCCTCTATCACCGATATCCAAAAATTCGTTATAGACAGAACCATCGATTTGAAATCATCGACTTGTTAATATATATTTGAATTAATAAAAATCAACGGAAATTGTGTTCACAGCTATCAATAAATTTTTCTTTGACAGTCCTCACTTCCAAATCTCCTCTGAACTTCCTCTATTCTATTTTTTTCTCTCTGACTTTTAACAACAATTCATTTGGACGAAAATCCAAGTTGCTATGTTTTCAATAAATAAAAAGGTGCAGGTTATTAAGTGTGCTGTAACTGGTAATATTGTGAATGTTTATGAATGGTATGTATTAAGTGAGAATGTAATATATGTTAAGTGAAGTTTTTAAGGATGTGTTAGGAGATTCAGTGTTAAATTTAATAAGGGTAGTATTCTGGAATACAACACGCGTCACTATGCCCATTGGATGGTTTGCAGCCAGGGGTATACCGGCTGTATTATAACGGCGCCTCTCTCACACCGGGTCAAATCAGAGTAGTAAGCAGACCTTACCATATCAAAGAGGGGCTCTGATGTGGCGGACTATTTGAAACCCCAAGACTCGTGGGAACAAAAATAAATAATCAATATACAAAAAACAATCTCACGAAAAGCCCGGTAGGTGTGATGAGCCGACACTACAACAAGGGAACAAATCATCAAGAAAACACCGACTCGACAAAAAGAAGACGTTGGGGAAAATTGAAAAAGCGGGATATACGCGTCGGCACGTGGAATGTTGGAACGTCATATAAACCAGGTGCGATACAGACGGTCATATAAAAAGCGAAACAATATAAAATGGACATCGTCGCGCTTTAGGAAGTCCGACTCCCACATTAAGTAATCGAAACCAACGGGTTTACACTGGCGTGTGGAGGTACCGATACACATAACCTCGGGACTGGCTTCATCATAAGCAAGAAGATTAGGCCCCATGTAAAAGATGTGCAAATTATACAGGGACCGGTGCTAAAAATACAGGAAACAATTATGTGTTTATAAACGTACACGCCCCAACAGAATCTACCGACGAAGAAACGAAGGGCACATTCTACGAGACCCTAGAGGAAGTATTCGATGGGATCTCATCATTCGATGTTATCGATCACTCCTCCTCGGGGACCTCAATGCGAAAATTGGAAAGGAAGACATCTTCCAACCAACTATAGGTAAAGGGAGCCTACACCACGTTTCAAATGATAGTGGAATTCGAATTATCACGTTCGCAGCGTCAAAAGATCTGGTAGTGAAAAGCACGATGTTCAAGCACAAGCAAATTCATAAAGCCACATGGATATCACCCGGCGGGGTAACGCGTAACAACATAGACCACTTCCTCATAGACAAAAGACACCACTCGAATATCCTTGACGTAAGAACATATAGAGGAGCAGGTTACGACTCCGATCATTTTCTAGTGATGGGTAAAATCAGGAGTCGCCTCGCAGCAATCCCACATGGGCAGTCACGGGGGACGAGCAAAAAGTTCGACATTGATAAACTAAAAGACGTGCGGAAAAGGGCTGAATATCAAGAGGAACTAATGAATAGATTTAGCATCCTAGAGAATGGAAGTAGTGAGGAAGAGGAAGCCAATAGTGTGGACACTAAATGGACATCGATCAGAGACACAATCAAACGAACAGCCCAAAAGGTATTAGGATTTAAGAAAACAATTAAGTCCAAACTTTGGTTTGACGATGAGTGCAGGGCGAAGATCGAACAACGTAAACGCCTCAGAGTGGTCCACTTAGAAAGATATGATGAAGTCAACGCAGAAAAATACGCGACAATTCGAAAAGAGACAACGAGACTTTTCAAGCCCAAAAAAACGCAAATGGGAGAAGACTAGGATCGAAAAAAAAACCTAGAAAATGCCAGAACAAAGAACATCAGAGGTGTGTATGCCGGCATAAATTCAATTAGAAATGGCTACCGAGGGAGAGCCAAAATAATTCGAGACGCAAACGGCTGTCTGGTCACAGAAACAAACAATATCGTGACAAGATGGAAGCAGCACTTTGAAAACCTGCTCAATGTACGCACCCATCAACCACAAATAAACGCACCAGACGTATATACAGCCGAGCCTCAGATCCCAGAGCCATCTTTCAACGAAATTGTAGACGCAATAAATCGATTGAAAAACAACAAGGCTCCCGAAGCCGACTGCATACCGGCAGAGCTTGTGAAGCACGGAGGAGAGGCAACAGCTCGAAAGATTCACCAGCTCATCCAAACAATATGGGATAAGGAGGTCACTCCGGAAGAATGGAAAACCTCAATAGTCGTCCCATTTTCAAAAAAGGTGACAGATCTGACTGAGAACATTACAGAGGAATTTCAATGCTCCCAACCACATATAAAATACTAACAAATGTCATACTGGCGAAAATCACACCGTACGCAGAAGAAATAGTGGGAGACTACCAATGCGGATTCCGTAGGAACCGGTCAACAAGCGACCAAATGTTTAAAGTAAGGCAACTGCTGGAAAAGAAGTGGGAATACGGAGAGACGGTTCACCAACTGTTCGTTGACTTCAAAAAAGCCTACGACTCAGTCGCAAGGCATAGACTCGACCATATTGTAGTTGAGCTGCGAATCCCGAAAAAATATGCCGCCCTCATTCAAATCTGCATGAACGAAAACAAAGAGCGAGTTAGAATAGAAAACCACCTCTCAGAACTATTTGAAATCCGAGATGGACTAAAACAGGGGGATGGCCTTTCACTATGTCTCTTTAACCTTGTGCTCGAGTATGTCATCAGAAAGGTACACGACGACAACATGGCCGGATCATCCCTGAACGGGGTCACACAAGTGCTCGTATATGCGGATGACATCGCCGTTTTGGGCGATAATCTAGAAACTGTAAGTAAAAACAGTGAAATCATCATGCAAGTGGCAGAAGAGGTGGGCCTAGAAATAAATGAAAACAAAACGAAATACATGATTATGGTGAGAGCAGGTGGACCTCAGAGAACACACATAAACATCAGGGGCAAGATATTTGAAAATATCAAAGAATTTAAATACCTGGGAACAATATTGACGACCAGTAACGAAATGTCGAAGGAAATTAACAAAAGACTACACTCCGGCAACGCTAGTTGGCATGTAGTCAGTGAACTGTTGAATTCCAAACTCCGTGTCTATAGAACCATAATCATGCCAATTGTTCTATACGGATGCGAAACATGGGCTCTCACAAAACGGGAAGAAAACAAATTCCGCGTATTCCAGAATAAAGCCCAAAGGAGTATCTTTGGCGGCAAATATGACGAGTAGGCACGGCCAATGGAGGAAACTCCACAACCACGAATTGGAAGAGCTATACCACAAACATACAATAGTGAGAGTAATCAGGTCGCGAAGACTAAGATGGGCCAGACATGTGGCGCGAATGGGCAACGATAGGACCGTGCGTAGAATTCTTGATGGTAGACCAATGGGAAAGAGACCGACAATGTTAGGTTGGACCTCGAGGAGGTTGGATCGGGTGGTCGAACGTAGAAGGAGCGCGCACGGGACAGGGAACAATGGCGGAGTCGAGTCGGTGAGGTCATGAACTTTCGGGTTCCTACAGGCCAATATATACTAATAGTAATAGTAAAGAAAAGATAACCATTTTTTTTTTTATAAAACGGTTACTCAGTGTTACCCTTTACGGGAATTGGTATATGTCAGCTTCAGTCGATAGTACAAATTAATTCAATCTTCTAACTTGCAATTTGGTAAAAACAATTGAAATCGAGACTACCAGTTCCAAATAATCTTGCTTTGATTGTCCTAGTTTTCCTTCATACAAATTAAACTAAAATAAGGCTTAATTCTTTTGGATTTTATCTTCACCTTTCATCATATGTCAATCGGTCAAGCAAACAAAATCAGCAAACAGTTAATTTGAATTTCCGTTTCACCATACGCTGATCATTTTTCCTCCAACTTGATTTTACCTCCAGGAAATTGCACCCATAGTTAGAACTACCATCGTTTCTGTTCTCAATTCATTAGTTTAATAAAAACCAGAGCACGATGTAGGTTTTCTCCTTCTATATAGGGTTGCTAATTACCTCTCACCTTCCCGCCCAGAACGTGGTCACCATTTAATGGTGTACATTGGATAGGCACTTAGCATTGATTTAGTTATAAAATGTGGGCCAGAAGCGTGCTTATTTATGAATATGGCACAAATACCATCGTCAATCTTGAATGCCGTGTATACCCGGGCGGGATATTAAGCTCTAAGATTTTGGTATTAACAGTAGAGATGTGGTGTTTCGAAAGAAAAGTGCTGTAAATATTCTACATAGAGTTATTTATGATCGTCATACTGATTCAGTTAGGTGGCACAGGTTCCAATAATAAGTCGGGTTCTACTATATATGACCTAATAACTGGGTATCCTTCGGTTCGCTCTCTATGTGATATTACCGTGAATCTGGGAAAAAGTGAATTTATTGAAATTGCTGGAAATTAACCCTCTTTGGTGCTCTTAGAATGTTTCCGGAATTAATTATAACAGTTTCGTTAAACTTTATTGTGTTATTGGCGAAAGTGGAAGGATATACCCAAGTTGAGACTACTGGATCGTTGACAGGACAAAGCGATGGTCCGAAATTATTTAAAGCCTTAAATATGGACCTAATATTTCCAAGAATGTAAGTAAATTCTTTTGAAATCTGTATTTCTGTATATCTGTTTAGTTTAGGAAAAAAGAAAAGAAAAAGCATTTCTCGGTTGTATACGAGTATGTTAAAATGTCTATTAATTGAATACGGTTTCCAAAACTCTTTCTACTGCGGCACGTTTAGTTAGTCTTCGGATTTTGCAAAGACGGATTAACTCTGGTGAGTTTATGACGAACAAATTTAAAAACTCACACTCAACTGAGACAGATTGTGTAATTGGATTGCTTACCTCGGAAGAACTGAAAATCCCTTTCAGTTTATATTATTCCTTAGTTTAATCATGTAGGACTAAGTTTATCAGTTCCAAGTTGATTAGTATTTTCATTTGTGTCAATTTTCACGCTCAACCCACCAGCATATGATAAAGTTAGATTGCTCTAAAACGAAACGGGTATGGAGAAGGTGTTTTGGGGAAACGATTTTAGTTGTGGGTATGAGAGCAAGAGCCTGTTAATATAGTCTAGTTGAGCGAGACTTTCCCAATTATTTTATTTTCTCCAGAATCGCGCCAACAAAAAAAATTTGAAGTGGTCTTAAATCTCCAAATTTAGTGTGAGCGAAAGAAGATGGAGAGTATAGCGCAAGGTGGGATCGACGGACATTAATCTTGATTACTTGGAGCTTAGAACGACGAGGAAACTCATGATTATCTCCCGCTTTAGTGGTGCAACTAGTAAACGATTATCTGTGTTTAGTCGTCCGTCAGAAATTAAATTCTGATTGATATACAGTGGTGGAAAAAATAATAGAAACAACCTTGTTCTTTGACGTTAATCGTTAAGAAACAATGTATTTGGGGAAAAATAAGAATTAAAAATATACTAATAGATTTGGTGCACTATAATATATAAAAGAAATACTAAATTTTTAATGAAAAAAAGCGAGAAATAGTGAAAAAAAATTGATTCCGGTTTTCCTTATATATAATGGAAACAAATTAGTTTTTTGTTTGTGTTTTGTGAAGAATTAATGTACAGTAAAAGAGTTTCATATCCTTTTACTACTTAGTTGTTGCACCATTGTTTTAATGACTGCTTCGCATCTTCGTCCCATGGAATTGACTAGTTTGGTACAAGTCGCGGTTGGTATAGAGCAGTGATTCCCAAAGTGGTCTATATCGACCCCCAGGGGTCTATGACAACCTGTAAGGGTTCTACGTCAGCGAAAAAAAAATTTGGGGGTCCATGAAATGAAAATGGGGGTCCACGATAGTTGATCTCATCATACACTGATAGTACCTATTTACTTACAGTATATTTCAAAAAAAAAAAAAACGCATCAGTGATAAATCATTCAGAATTGTGGTCTTCCAATTCTTCCAATTCGTGGCTGTGGAGTTTCCTCCATTGTCCTGACTCCTCATCATATTTACCGCCAAATATACCCCTTAAAACTTTATTCTCGAATACGCGGAATTTGTTTTCTTCCCGTTTTGTCCCAATATAAATAATATGCATAGTAAAATGAATGGATTCATTGTTTAAGAATCTTCTCTTTTTTTAAGTAACAAAAAAAAAAAATATAAAAATAATTTTTTTTAAAGCTTCAAAACACTCCTCGCGAACACACCATTCACACATGAAGAAAGTAACCATAAAGAATTTTTTTTGTTCTTATTGTTATGAAAATTAAATGCTTCAGAGAGAGAATCAAGTAAAAGTACTCTCACATTATAGAGCTTTGTGGATTTATGGGGTTATGAAAATGTTCTGTTGCCAGCGTATGGCACGGTTTCCACTTTTACCCCAAACACTTGTCCACAGCAAAATTGTCCACCAAGGGGAAGAATGAATGAAAGCACTTTTTATATGTTGTTATTTTAACGTTCTTTACTTTAATTTAATTGGGTTTAACTTATATGGTACACTTTGGTTTTTTTTTTTTTTTTCAATAACTTATTGTCTTTTTTTTTACAAAAAAAACTGATTTTTAATTAATAACTTTTCGTTTTATTTCATTAGTTGTTTTATTGAAGGTATACACGACGCGACCTTTCACTTGAACTATTGAGATGTGACTCTTGCGACCGGTAGCGAATTAAATTAAAAATTAGCGCTGCGCGCCCAACACCAATGATGAATGAATAGCGACTATCTAAATTAGGGTGGAAATCTTAATTTCTGCTTTTTACACATTGATCTGCCAATGGTAATCATGCTCTCTTGTGTGTTCCTCAACTCACCACACCCATCCAGGTCGAAACGTACTTGTGTATTCGTTCGACGTCGATAGGCGTAGCCAGAATGGAGAAATCAAAAGGGAAAGCACAATAACCCAGGGTTGATCTGGCTAGGTGTGTGTGCGTCAATGCCGTGTATACGGCTGGTCTACTGACCTAGTGATAATCTCTTAGGTCAACGCACTATAGCAAGACAGAAATACGAGAGAGAGGAAAACCTAGCTAAGGTAATTCACCAGCAAAAAGAGATCATTGATCCCAAGCGAATGGGTGATCTGGGAAAAGTCAATAGGACGCCGCATCGGCTGGGGATATAATACCATTCTGTGGAATGTTCGATAAATACCCAAGCCTATGGACTATGACGCAACCGCGTCGCTTGGTTTGACTTGGTTGTTGCTAACCAATACGAATGGAATTTCCGGTGGAAATCCCATGGTTAGCGCAATAGTGTTGCCGTATGTCGTTGATTGTAGCTAAACTCAATTATGCATTATCTGCATAGAATAATGAGTTTAGCTATGCGTCCCTTTGACATGTTTTACAGGTAAATAACTTATCAAGGAAATGGGTAGGTATTGTGGTTGGAATTGTGGGCTGTTTCTCCTATAGGATAGAGAAACCCCTACAGATTTTTTATACATCCACTTCAAAATTTAGCCAAACATAACTTTTGTATGGGGTGAAACATCTTTGAAATTATTAATGTCTTTGCTCAGAGCTTCGCGAACTTGCACTGACTTGTTCAATTCGTCAGTCTATAAATACGAATGTGTGACAAATACGTTTCTTCGTTTCCTGAATCTTGAAAAGGAAAGTGCTAAGAAAATATTAAAAAAAATATAAACTGGTAGTTTATCACACAAATTATAGTGAATCAGCGTTATTTTGTTTGAGAGTGCCGGAGAATAAAAAGTACATTATTTTTGACTTTGATTTTTTAATATACAGCTGCTGGGACTTTATGTCCTATTAAAATAGATTAATTTTGCCCACAGATGACTGATGCCATGTCCGAATCTAAAAAGAAATGTAGACAGTACAGTGTTGATTATTTGAAGGTTGGCTTCATTCCATCATTGTCGGACAAACAATTGCCTATGTGCCTTCTATGCACCAAAGTTTTGGGCAATGACGCTATGAAACCATATAAGCTGTAGGATCATCTGAGAAGATGTCACCCTGATAAAATGGATAAAGATTTGAAATACTTTCAAACACTCAAAGATAAACTTCAGAAGAAACCCACGCTGGACAGAATGTTCGCTTCGGCGTCACAAAGAAACGATGATGGTTTGCGGGCGTCTTACAATATCTTGCTGCTTATACCAAAATCCGGAAAACCACGTACTATCGGAGAGAAGTTAATTTTGCCAGCCGTTAGAGAGGTTTTAAAAACAGTTTTACACAAACCTGCATCTGATATCATTAAAAGAATTCCCCTAAGCAACAATACTGTTGAAAGACGTATTGATGAAATTAGTTCTGATATTGAAAGCTCCTTGTGTAATTATTTGCAAACGACCCATTTCTCTATCAACTATCGTGGACCCCCATTTTCATTTCTCTATACAACTGGAAGAGTCAACTTTACCTGGTAATGCAGCATTATTGTTGGCATATGTTCGTTTTATTATGAATCAAGAAATCTACGAAGAACTGCTCTTCGCAAGAACTTTAACAACCGACACTAAAGGTGAATCAATATTTCATGTTTTGAAGGATTACTTCATTGAAAAAGCAATCCCTTTATCAAATATAATATGAGTAGCTACAGATGGAGCACGTGCCATGGTTGGACGTTATCGTGGATTTATAAGCTATTTAAAACAAAATGTATCAGGGGTGTTAGCAATACATTGCGTCATTCATCGAAAACATTTAGTTGCTAAAAATTTGAGTGTTAGATTGCATGAATCTCTTCAATTAGTCATTAATGCAGTAAACCGAATCCGAAACAACGCGTTGAATACGCGGTTATTTACGCAGTTGTGTGAAGAAAATGACGAACGCTTTCATCAATTACTCCTTCACACTGAAGTACGTTGGCTGTCGAAAGGCTTATGTTTGACAAAATTTTTTGCACTTTTTGAGACTATTTTAGAATTTCTGGATAGTAAAGATAATATTTTAAAAGACAATTTAATGAAGTGGAAAACAGACATCGCCTATTTAACAGATTTGTTTACAAAATTTAATATGGTTAATTTGCAGTTACAAGGCGACAGTCTAAATTTGATTAAAACAAAGTCCATCTTATCGGCGTTTCTTGCCAGAGTTAAACTAATGAAGCAAAATATTGGACGGGGCGAATTTTCCTAGTTCCCCGATTTGTCACAGACAAACTGCCAGGAAGACGACGTTTCAACCTACGTTCAACATTTAAATGCCCTCTATTCAGATTTTCAAACTAGGTTTGAGGACTTTTTGACTATGGTAATACCACCGTGGATAATTAACCCGTATGGTGACATAGAAGAAACGAATGTTATAATACAAGAGGAACTGACTGAACTAAGTACAAACGAAGAACTTAAGGTTCAGTTTAAAAACGGATATCAGCAATTCTGGCAGCAAAACAACATACCCCTTACTTATCTCGTATTATGGAATATAGCGAGGACATTTTTCATTTCCTCTCCATCGTCACACCTAGTGGAAAGGGGGTTCAGCGCTGTTACCAATCTCCTAACGAAAAAAAGAAACAGACTGGACATCATTGGCCGAAGAGATTTAAGATTAAACCATACAAAATTGACGCCAAATGTTGATAATTTATTATTAAAACATCAGGTTCATCCTTCTCGCTAAAAACATTTACTTCTTGTTTAGTTTATTTTATGTTTATTTTATGTTACGTATATTTTATATAACATATACAAAATTTTATTTTAACATGTGTTTTTACTTTAAGTTTTTAACACTAAACTTCACTACAGTTCGAAATTTACAAAAAATCAATATCAGGTAAGTAGGGGGTCTACCCGAAACCGAAAAACATGGCAAGGGGTCTACGACACAGAAAAGTTTAGGAACCTCTGGTATAGAGTATCATTCATCTTTTATTTTGGACCAAAGTTCTTCCTTATTTTTGGCTTTGCAGTCTCCGATCTTGCGCTTAAGAATGCCCCATAGCTATTGCCGCAGCCTGGTTTGACTCAACATAGTTATTGTAGGTCTTAGAAAATTTAATTTATACTTGTAGTCTTAATTCGTTATAATTTTGTAATTACCTGCATGTTTGGCAGCACTGTTAGTTTACGTTACTGCCAGTTTTGTTTGTTGTTTTGAATTGTCATTATTATGTAAATTAGTTAGTTTTTCGTTCGTTTTTGTCATCGTTAGTGTTGTTTTTCGTTCGTTCAAGCCATATATTAGTTTTCGTTTTCGTGTATGGCAAGAATAGTTTTCGTGCGAGAAAATAGTTGTTTGTAATGTCGTATTGTTAGTTTTCAACAAAGTATGCACACGACGAGAAAAAATTAAGTTTCTTCGTTGCCATAAACATTTTCGTGCATTGTTTTTCATTTCGTCGTCAAATTTGGTGAAAAAATTGAATACCATCTTGCGTTCAGTGAAAACATAGAAGAAAAACAACGAGATTCTCATTCAATCCTTGCAACTCCACCCGGAGAAAAACTATTTTATCGTAGAAAATATGGACGTCAAATAACACCATTATATATCTAATGCCAGAGGAAATTAGTTAGATAGTTGGTTAAATCGGTATCACGTAGAATATAACCCTACGAATTATCCATCGTTCCTTAGAGGTAGATCTTACTTAGATCTTTTGCTCGTTGACTCACGAGTGAGACTACTTAACATTGTGGCGGTTCCGCTAAACCCCACTGTCTACTTACCGTAAAACCCCCATAACATTCAGCCAATCTCCTAACTTCGCTAACGCAACAGCATTAGCATCTGTAAATGCTTCACGCATTATATACATCAAATCTATAATCTAAAAAGTCCCTGTGAAAGAAAACTTACCTTCATGCATCACTTCGCATATAATTTCCTGTAAGAATTTCTTTCTACCTCTTCAAGAATCCCAGGCAAATTTCAATTTCCCATACCTGCACCGTAATCTCCACCCACCATAACTGAAACATTTCCTTTTGCAAGGACATTAATGCATACAACGCGTTAAATAAGGTTCCTGGAAATAATTCTTTAAAGTGCATATGGCATCATGAATCCCAAGCCAGTCGGCACCCTTTGTCTGTGTTAAAATCCTATGTCGGACAGCTTGTTTTTACAGCTGTAATAAACCGACCCGCGATTCGTTTCTACAATCGACAAACAATCACCACATCTTAGGCATTATCAACGAAACCAAATTTTCTAGCATTTCCTAATGCAAACACGAACCCGGTTTCTACTGCAGACAGAGATGCCATAAACATCCAACTTGCTTTTAGCACCATTTCCCGGATGACTAGCGGATTATTTATTCAACTGCAATGCACATTTTCCCTTTCCTTGTTTCAGGTTCATTCTCATGGCCTTGTGTATGAAAAAAAAGCCAATGTGATCTTCACTCACACATACACATACATTGCCAAGTCTTTCTTTCTTGGGAAAACTCACCCCAAAACGATGAAATATCGTTGAGTCGTTCACTATCATCCAACCGAGCAAGTCGGTTCGGCTTCCGCTCTCCATCGCCGCGGCGGAGTGGCGATATATATATTCCGAGTCGTGGGCGAAATAAATCCGAATTACTCGGTATTGCTGTACGTAAATTTTATTCGTCACTCATTGAGTTGAGAGTAGAGTTATCGAAATCGTGTTTATTGTGTCGCGTGTTAAAAAGACAATCGGCAGTGATATAAAATGAATAATAAATATCTAGGCATTATCCGAACATTATTTTGTTGTTGTGTGTTTTGTTTCAACGGTTTTGTCTCCTTGCTGTGTCGCAGTGTCCTGGGTGTTTATCTCTCGCCCTTTACCCGTGGTTGCGAACGAACGAGGCGGCGTTCGTTCATTTATTAGTGATGACTTTCGGTTCGGTGTTTTATGCGGCGAACAATTTATGTTGGAGGAGGAAGTGAACGGAGTGTCCGCGTTAGGCACAATACGTCCTCCCCACAACATTAATAGACGAAACAGAAACTGTATACGGACAATTCATACGACAGTCACCACTGTACATTCACTGCCGTAATAAAGCTTCCGAACGAAGTGATAGAATTGGAGATTTTCGTGGTCGCACAACTCTACAACAACAGGTACAGATATCATAAACATGCTTAGAAGCACAACAATAAATGCACTTCACAGGAAAAAAAAAAGAAGACTGCTATCAAAACTAAAACAAATTTACAGACAGTTTACTGATAGACACAAGTGGAAATAAAAATACTCCAATTACTAAAAGCCAACTATAGATTAGCAATGAATTTGTATGGAAACAACAAATCGTGGGCTAAAATAAAGTCTGTGAATCCGAATATGTGGGAACATAGAAATAATTAATTAAGATATCCAGAAGAAATAATCAAAATGAGATTCAGTGTCTCCAAATACAACGAACTGACGTAAACAAATACCTGTTAATCAACATTTGTACAGATACAACATTGGATTAGTTATGGAATCTTCAATAATAAGCTCGTTGTGATCGACGATCCCCTGTAAAATATGAACACTGTGGGAGCTACCTCTGAGGAAATGTACAAAGTGAATAAAAGTATCCACCTAAGCCACGACTTGGGCAGAGTTCGACTGAATCACTTATACCTTCGAAATAAAAGTTTTCATTAGCAATTAGAGAATCTCGGTTCTGCCAAATTCTATTACTATTACTATTTATTGGTCTATAGGATGCCGGAAGCTCATGACCTCACTGGCTCGGCTGCGCTATCGCTTCCTGTCCTGTGCACTCTCCTTCCACGTTTGACCGACGAGAGGACGGTGCGTAAAATTCTTGGCGGAAGACCGTCGGGACAGAGACCGGCATGACGGCTGCGATGGGGATGGGAGGACAATGTTAAGCTTGGCGTTGAGGATATCGGATCGGATGGTCAAGCGTGGAAGGCGAGTGCACAGGACAGGGAACGACGGTGGAGTGGAGTCGGTGAGATCATGAACTTCCCGGTTCCTACAGCTCAATAAATAGTAAATACATAGCTCTGATGTTGTTTCCTGTGTCATTTCCTAGGAATTTTTCGATCGGAGTGTTCTTCCATTCGCGTTTTTTGCGTTTGAAATGTCTCATAGTCTTTTTCCGAATTATCGCGTATCTAATGCATTAATGTTTTGGGACGCACGGTATCTTCATTGACTATTTGCAAAAAGGACAGACGATAACTGGACGGTATTATGCGCCATTTTTTAGGTCAACTGAATAAGAAAATAAAAGAAAATCGTCCTCATTTTCTAAAGACTTATTGACCTGCCTTCATATGTTAGATTGAAGTTCCGCACGGCATTTTCGATGAACAGACTGTAAGAAAGCAACCGAACCGGATGGAATACCTGCAATAGTCTTTAAGAACTGTGCTTTAGAACTGTCGCCGGTTCTTACCAAACTTATTCACTCATCTTATGCCCAGAGGACCTTTCCTACCTGCTGAAATGTGTTCGAACTCAACTAATCACAAAGAAGGGGAAAAGATGTCTTCCACAAAATTATCGGTTGATGACATTACCATATTATCCGACTGATTCCGCGGCAGGCGGTCCATTGGAGAGCTTTTGACTTTTGTATCTGACATCTGGACATCTGTAATTGAAAAACATGGTGAATGAAGAGCGGTTGCATTGGATATCTCCAAGACTTTTGACCGTGTGGGGGAGGGTTTGTGTGCCAACGTATGGCTCGGGTTCACTACACTCCCACCCAACTGAGTCTGCGAAACTCAAATCGAAACTGTTAAATGAGACACTGCTCGCCGCCGAGAGAAGGTTAAAACCAGAAACAAATGATGGCCCAACTAGGAATAAGTAAGATGAGAAACACAGTTTCCGTAGCAAACTGTTCTTTATTCAACTGGGTTTTATTCCAGTCTATCTTAATACTGGCACTTATTCAATAGATTGCAGTGTGCAACTTTGTACAATCGTGAAATTAGCCGTAAATTTGCAAAGACACTCGGCACAATGGTTTCTTAATTAAATCGTACTTCACTTCAGTCTATTTTAGTTTTAGTCTATCCGGTGGTTGAAATCGTACAATTTTGGCAATCGTAACATTAGGCGTGGACCTACGGAGGACACTCGACGCTGCGCGCAACTCTTATAAACAATCACACTACTGATACATCAACTGTTCGCCTCGGACTCTATTGTTTTAAATCGGTGTAAAGGGGATGCGCACTCGATGGCGGTTGGACAACGACTGACTAATGAAATGGAAAAAAAATCTATTCCTCGCGTCGTGGCGGTTGAATCATAGCAGAAATAAACTTGCCGCCGCTTCCGGGGAATTTCGAGAAGAGTTGCTATGCTCGCATAAGAATTCAGTTCCATCGAATCCTCGCCGTACAAGCTGAGTTGGATTCGTTGGTTGTGTATTTCCGGAAATTGAAGTTGCTTGGGTGCAAGCAAGGAATATCGTTTAAATAAGATAGTAAAGAAGTAATTTCGGGGAAATGTATGCGGCTTGGTATAGTTGGTGGCGATGGTCAATGATCAGTTGTGGATTTGAATATGCATTTTGTTACAGCACATGAATTTCGGGAAAATTAAGATTGCTTGGTCGCAAATGGGGAATATGAATTAAGTAGAGAATTGACCGAAGCAATTTTGGGAAAATGTATGTGGAGTGATGTAATTGCGGGAGATGGTTAATGTTCGTTGTAGATTAGAATATGCGTTTTATTACGGCATATGGATTTCGGGGAAATTAAGATTGCTTGGTCGCAAGGAGGAATATGAATTAAGTAGAGAATTGACCGAAGCAATTTTGGGAAAATATATGCGGGGATGATTTAGAATATATTCTGTTGAATTGTATTCTGTTGCCGGTTTTGGAATGTGTTTTATTGCAAGGTTTGGTATGTATGCTATTGCGGATTTTGTATGGGGAGTTGGGTTGAGGTGATGCGCTGTTAGCGGTCACGGTTGGTTGGAATTGTGGATTGGTTCTCCATGTGGTGTAGAGAACCCCCATAACCGCCTCTGGCACAGAGCGTTGCTTAACAAGCTTCGTTCATACGTACTTTCCCAATAAGTTTGCGACTGGACGAACAGCTTCTTCGATAATCTATCGATCCGGTTTGTTGTAAACGGCGTATCTTTGATTCTATTCTATTAATTCCGGGGTGCCTCAAGGTTGTACTATGACTCCAACTTTGTTTTTGCTCCATACTAATGATTTAGTAGAGTTAATGGGTAACAATATATTTAGATTTGCAGACGATGGTTCATTTATTTCCTTATTTTCAACTGCTGGGCTGATTAACACATGCAGGTTCTACCAACTGGGGTGTAACCAGATCGACTCTCTGGATCGAGAATTGGATAGTATTCTACAAAGGGGACAGGTCAATCACGTCGAATGTCAAGAAGACACAATACACAACGTCCACATGAAAAAAATGAATCGTTTGTGGCAATAAGCGTCATTTGCGGGAACTTTTGATTTACTTTTTTAATTTGAAGAAATCTACCGCTAAGACGTATCGAATGCTTGTAGAAGCATATAGTGAGGCTTTGGGTGAGAGAAGTTGTCGTGAGTGGTTCCATAAGTTTAAAAACGGTGAGTTTGCGTGGAAGACAAAGAACGAAGCGGAAGGCTGAAAGTGTACGAAGACACGGAATTGAAAGCAATATTGGAGCAAGAACCATCCTAAACGCAAAAAGAACTTGCACATACATTAGGGATGATTCAAAAAAAAAAACGAAGAAAGAAGAAATTGGGTTCCATACAAACTGAAGCCGAATGCCGACTTTGCATAAGTGAAATGCTGCTTTCCAGGCAAAAGAAAAGAAGAGTTTTTTTTTGCATCGTATAGTCAGTAGGGATGAAAAATGGATCCATCACAATCACCAAAAAAAAAAAAGAGAAAATCATGGGGATCACTTGGCCATGCTTCAACGTCGACAGCAAAACCGAATATTCACGGGAAAAAAACTCATACTGTGTATTTGGTGGGATCAGATTGGTGTCGTGTATTATGAATTGCTGAAACCGAGTGAAACCATCACTGGAGTTCTCTATCGAACACAATTAATGAGATATAGGCGAGCACTCAGGGAAAAACGCGCCCATTACTACTCCAAACATGACAAAATTATTCTTCTCCATGATAATGCTCGACTGCATGTTGCGGTGCCGGTGAAAAACTATTTGGAAACACTTCATTGGGAAGTCCTACCCCATCCGCCGTATTCAACAGACTTTGCCCCTTCTGATTATCACTTATTTCGATCCATGGCACATGGTTTGTCCGAGCAGCACGTTACAACATATGAAGCTACCAAAAACCGGGTCGGTTCGTGGGTATTCTTAAAAGATGAAGAGTTCTTCCGATGTGGTTCCGGATGCTGCCAGAAAGATGGGAAAAAGTAGTGTCTAGTAATGGACAATACTTTGAATAAAACGTAATGTACACCTAATAGTTTCCAATTCGAATCTCCGGGGGGACTATGTCTGGGGAATTATCATGCAAATATTCTGATATATAACCGAACTTTACGAAATTCGTCATCGCGTAATCGGGTTCGTTCTCGAAATTCTGTCGACGTTCACCTGATAACGTCATTTTGTAACATAGGGGGCATCGATTTCACCAATACGAATGTAAACGCCGTCCACCAATATGTACAAACAGCCAAACCTGATATTCTTGACTTAACTAAGACTCAGGACGATTCGTGAACAGATTCGACATATCTTCGTTACTTGCATTCGAGATACTGAGGATAGAGGCGTTGGAACCCAATAACATGGACATCATGTGGTTGAGGGTCGTGCTAAAGAATTTTGTTAATTTTCTTTGTTGACTTTACCGCTCCCCAAATGACGATCGACCAGTGATATTTTCCCAACATCTTTCACGTGCCGTCGACTTGATACAGATACCACCCGTCTTCTGGAATTTTCGCCCTTGTCGAGATTAATGTACACGATTTCGGCTGGTTGGTGCAGTCTAACAGAACCGATTGGGTTGGGAGGCTGGCAGAGATGTTCGCTGTTAGTGGCAATTTGACTCAACTTGTGGAGGAACCTACGCGAATATCGGATGTCCGAGGCGATTATGCGAACACCCTGGATCTGTTTTTGACATCCAACCCGAGCGTTTATACCGTGGAAGGTGCGGCGCCACTGGAAAATAGAGATCACTGTTTGGTATGGGTTGCGCAACCACTTATATTTCAGGCGAATAACCGACCTAAGCAGGTTTGCTCAGTATGGAGGTATGGGGCTGCCAACTTGGACGATTTTCTTCGCATCGTTTCCGTAGTCGGAGGTGTGCTTTGACGACTCCGATGTTAATGCATGCGCGGAGTCGATCACAGAGATTATTCTTCTGAGGATGGAGGTCTACATTCCGCATTCCATTAAATGAAATTCATCTGATAAGTCTTGGTTGGATAAAAAAAAATGAGCAGATTACAACGGCAAAAATAGAGCTTTTACACAATGGCGCTCCGATCACATCGAGGTTAATAGAATGCATTTTGTTAGGCTTACAACGACAGAGTGACCAATAAACTCCTTGAGTTCCTAACTGGTTCGTATTCCTTCTGGTCAATGGGAAGGCCTGCCGGCAGTAACTTCATTTCCTCACCTTTTCCTCCGTTAGTGGCTGGCAGCCGGACGTCAGCCACAAATTCAAAAGATAAAGCTAATGTGTTCGCGAATTTATTTTCCTCGAATTCAAACCTCGATCCCGGTCGTTTGGAGCCACCTGTGACCGCGTCGGTACGGTATTCGATGCGGGATATGAGGTTTCGCCAGCGTACTATTCAACCTATTCTACATGGACTGGACTGTTGGAAGGCAACAGGTCCGGGCGGAATACCAGCAATAGTCCTTAAGAACAGTGCCCCAGAACTATGGCCGGTTCTTGCAGACTCTTTCGCTTATCTTATGCGTGGAGGACATCTACCTGCTGGTAAATTGCTCGAGTTCAGCCAATCCAAAAGAGGGTAAAAAGTGTCTCTCACAAAATTACCGGCCGGTGGCATTACTGTCTATGTTATCTAAGGTGATGGAAAACGTCATCAATACTGAGTTAATTAGGTATTTGGAGTGCAACTGTTGGTGTTAGAACCCAGCAAAATAAAAACAAAAAAATGCGAAAGACTCATTGGAATTCACCTTTATTAAATTCAAGGAACAATTCACCTTTTAAAAACAAATTGCAGAGCCAACTATACAAAACTGTTACCTTTTACAAGTTTAACTGCAGAATAATCTTACAATTTAAATGACAGAATACTTTCAAAAGAATAAGTGCGACCTTTTTGCTGGTCAACTTTTACATTCAACTGCAGAATAAGCCGTTGAAAAACAAAATCTCCTCCCTCTACACAGATGTGAAAGTCTCTTTTCAATCCGACTCCAGCGGTTACAGGAACAGGGCCTGCTATTCAACAGCGGTGTCTTTTCCGTTGCCCGAGAGAGCACTTCGAGTATTATCCAGCAGGCGATTGGTATGCAAAGTTCAGCTCCCACTGCAACTTTGCCAAAGCTCGCCTTCCATTGCATACCCTCGGGGGTGGCATTGCAGCGGCGCCTTTGACTGGTCTCTTGTCTTTCATGTTGATGATTGTTTGTTTAGGCTGTCACTGCTGGTGATTGTTATGTTGTGTGTGTTCAGTGCTGGTGGTTGTTTTGTTGCATTGCAACATCTTGCCGGGGCAGCGATGATGCATCAGTAAGTGTCGTCCTCACTGCCCTTCCCGTATGTGTATGTGTTAAGGTGAGAGGTATCAGCCCAGTGGTTAAATTAGCCGCAATTCGTTAAAGGATGCTTATATTTGAACCGACATGAGGTTTAATGCTTCATATTGCTCATGAGCGGGATATGGTATGAAAACGTGGGTTGGCAGTAGTTAGTTATGTTGACTGATTCAATGATGAATCATCATCGATAATTGGTTATGTGGCAGGTGCATTTTCAAGTTATCAGCGTGCGTGTGTATGTGTGTGTGTGTGTGTGTGTGTGTGTGTGTGTGTGTGTGTGTGTGTGTGTGTGTGTGTGTGTGTGTGGTGTGTATGTGTGTGCGATAGAAGACCAAGTTGGTCATTGGGTGCCAACGTTGTAGTTGCTTTCTTTGCTATTGTAAGAATTCTACTTCCGTGGGGAGTTTTGGAATTTAATAGTACATAATTGGGCTGCATCGTTTGATCGATCTTTATAAGACTTCCTTGCTTTGACTCCATGTTGTTCCCATCAACCACGCTTCCGGATTGTAATCGGATGTCTGATTGCGAATTATGAGATTCACCAACCGTTTGTTGAATAGACGTGATGAGAAAAAAAAATGTACAGGGACGTCGTTGTTTTGGCCCGTAATCGATCTCATGATGTCATTGGATGATTGTGTATTCCTGTATTCGCCTTGTTGCCGCGATTGTGCAGCAACGGACTTCTGAATGATCGCCAATACGGATTCCGTGGCAGGCGGTCCACGGGAGACCTTTTGAACCATATAACCGATATATGGACATCTGGGATTGAGCGGGATGGTGAGTCGAGGGCGGTCGCATGGGATATGGGGTTTAAAGTGGTGTGTCAGTATGACACGGATTCACTACACTCCCACCAACAATTGCGTCGCCGAAAATTGTTCACAGAAAATTGTTCCGAAAGTTGAAGGTCCACCACACATTGTACACTTATAGACAAAGGAAAATAAAACACACGACTTGTTCTATATAGATGTTGTTTAAATGTTCTTTTTATTTCTCTGTTTAAATGTTGTTTAAGTTTTTATTTTTTTATTTTTCTGTTTAAATGTTCTTTTTTATTTTTCTGTATAAATGTTGTTTAAGCGTTCTTTGTATTTCAGGTTTTGTTACTTATTTTTTACAATCAACTTTTACATTATAAGAGGAAATGAAAATAACACTACACAAGCGTAAAAAGACAATTTCCCATTTTTTTTTATAACTCTGGTGTTTGTTACAATAAATATTTCTTTACAAATGACACAACTGCTCTGCGTTTTGATCACGTTTAATCAACTAAAAGAGTTCAGTGCAAAAATTACTCGGCGAACAATAACGAGCGGAAAACGCTATTTTCCGAAAGAATGCTAATTTTCGAGTATGGAATTCTCACAAGAGATGTATTAACACATGAATCTAACACGTAACTTAATGTACTCTCCCGACTCTGACAAGCAACGACCTCGACTTGAATCCGGAAGCGGTTGAAATTCGACTCCTCTGTGTGTACGTACTCCACGGGGGATGAAAAGAACGACCTCTCCTGTTGAATAATGAAATTTGACTGATCCCAATCAGGGATGAAAATTGTCTTTCTGGATAAGCACAGCGATCAACCAATCATATTCATGCTCTTTTCTGCATTCATTAATTTCACAGCCCATCGAGGCGAATAAACACTTGTGCATTGATTCGACAGTCGATGGGCATCGGGTGAATGAGAAAACCAAAAGGGAGAGCTCAATCGTCTCGTGGTTGATCGGTATTTAGCGTGCATGAGGACGCTACATGGGGTGATGACTGAGTGACCTAGTTAGGACATCGGTCTGATCTCAGAGTGCAATGCACTCAGCAAAGGGGGAAATGAGATGGAATGGAAAGTGGTTTGTGCTATTCACCCGAATAAAGAGGGTATTGATCCCCAGCGAATAGAGTGTCTGGGGGAGGTCAAAGGACGCTGCCATGGCTTGGGAATGTATTAGCGTGGGAGAAAAAGAACTAAAACCCGTTTTGTGATGACGTAACCGCGTCGTTTGGTTAGACTTGGTTGTTGCTAACCAATATGACTTTGAGATTTCCGGTGGAAATTTCATGGGATTAATGAAAAGGGAGTTGCCGTATGGCAGGTGGTACTGAATTCAATTATGCATTACCTGCATAAATAAAAGAATTTAGTAATGCGTCCTTTCGGAATGTTTCTTTTACAGGTGAAATAGCTGAACGAAGGGATTGGGGTTGAGGTGGTGCGCTGCTAGCAGGCGAAATTGGGTTGGAATTGTGGGTTGATTCTCCATGTAATATAGAGAACCCCCACAATATCTCCAAGGCTTTTGACCGCGTCTGGTACGGGGCATTGCTGATCGAACAGCGTCCATACGGACTTTCCCAGCAGCTTTGTGACTGGACCAAGGGTTTCCTCGGAAATCGATCAATGTGGGTTGTTGTGGACGGTGAGTGTTGTTAATTTAGGAGTGCCACAAAGTTGTATTTTGGATCTAACCTTGTTTTTGCTTCACATGAATGATTTGCTGGAGTCAACGGATAACAAAATGTTCATGGATGATAGTATGCTTGTTTCGTCTCTTTCAAGTGACCGACCGATTACTGCTTCATAGTCGCACCAGCTGAGATATAGCCAGATCGACTCTCTGAATCGGGGTCTGGATAGGGTCGTGCACTGTGGAAAGGCCAATTTCGTCGACTTCAATGCAACAAGGCCATAGTATACAACATTCACAAAGAAAAGTGGATCATCGGTTCCACAGCTGATGACGAATGGCCGAGTCCTCGAATCTGGGGAAAGCTTTAGGTTGCACGGCGCCAAGGTCTGTGTGAATGTACAGTGACCAGCTCCGCCTCAGGAAAACGGAGTTATCTTTTTAGACCCAAGAAATATTTTACTCTTGTTCAACTTCTTATGTGGGTAGATTCTTAGTCGTGGCGCTTTCAAGGGCGCTGGGTTCGCTAAAAATACCACGGATTTCACTGCCCAAGTTCCAGTGGACAACTGTGCACCCAGAAACAACAAAAGGTGAAATAAAACACACAGTGGTTGGTTGTATTCAACGGGTTAACTTTAATGAAAATAGTTGGTCTTTTAATTTGTATTGTCAGCGTTTTTAATTCTTTTACACTGGTATGAAAGTTAGTATTAATCGGCTCGTTCTTTTACAAAACTGTCAACCCGTAAAACTATTAAACCTTAGGTACTGATAAGTGTAGTTAGATTTGCCTTTACAAAAATGTCAATCACAAGACCTATTGTTTCTTAGGCACTGATTAGTGTAATTAGTTTTGCCTTTACAAAAATGTCAATCACAGGAACTATTGTTTCTTAGTCGCTGATTAGTGTAATTGGATTTGAGAACCGAAACTTGTTAACACTCAACCGACTGGTAAGGATAGACTGACCGTGGAGTGAGGTTTAGACGCGACGGACCGAACGCGTGTATTTCCGACAGGGGATGCAATCAGAATCTGGTGGCTGTTGAACGGAACTTTCCACCAGTCGCAACGGTGATGAATTTCCGCCGATGTGGGAGGAGCAAATTAGTTCTTTGCTTCGGCGTCCGCCAATGAACACCCGATTTGGGTTGTAAATGGAAGTCTTTCCCTTGTTACCCGGGTCTACGATAGTTGGGTGGATCATGGGGAATTTGGCTTGCCGATCTGCAAGCATACAGCTTATCCAGCTTGACTATGGACCAACGGATGGTAGGGAAAAATACACACAGTGGGATTACTGTGTGTTTGATTTAGAAAAACGGATCGTGAGAGACGGCCGTTGATTTGATTGTTTGGACAACAATTATGATCGCGTCCAACTCGACGATCGGTTATCGGCTTAGGCGATCGATCCTCGGAAATTTGGCTTGCAGATGTACAAGCAAGCAAGTTGCCCGACGTGTCTTTTTGGACCGACGGATTGTTGGAATAAGAAGACACAGGAGGATTGGTGTATGTTTGATCGGCATGTTACCGCCCCGAGGAACCGATCTGGTTCCTAAATGGTTCATGTAAGATGAACCGAAATGGTTTGGTTGATATGCTTTCGTATGATGCCATAGCAAGATGATGATTTTGCCGTGGGCTTATTTTTCAGGTAAGAAATTGTAGAAGAGAGCTTTGTACTGCTCGTAAGCAGGAAAGAAGTAATGCTTAGTAAAGTATTGAAGGTTGGGAATGGGGAGTTGGGTTAGGAAAATGGGTGGTTCTTCGGGCGAGTCCTAAAGAACCCCCACACTTCTCCTGTATAAATACCAAATTAGACCCGCGCTCGAATATTGCTCTTGTGGGGCTTTTCAGGGCCCGAGAAGCCACGCATCGCTCGAACCCCACCTTAATCAGCAAATCCAGCTCATCTGAGAGTTGAATTTCCGGCAAGATTACACAATCTTACCACGGCATTAACTGCCAACCAACTTGCTGAAATCAATTCGGCTATCCCCACGGATAACCGACATAAATACCCCATAGGCAGCTTACCTTTTTAAGGGCCGTTCCAAGCCCCTTCGAGCGGTCACACCTGAAAACATTAACCCACGGCAAAGATTACTACCTTGCCGTCGCAACTAAAACATATTCGTGTCCCACGATCGGCATCCATGCTCATTGCCAACCATTAAGAAAACTTCCACAGTCCCCTTATTGACATTCATGGCAATCATGCTCACAGAAATCCTTCTGTGTTTGCTTTTCTCAAGCAATCACCGATCCCACGATCACACTATGCAAATCGATGCCTATGCAGCTGCAACCAATTATTTCGGATAGACTGCATAGGCAATCCTAATGTATTTTCATTGGCTTGTTCAAACAAAGCCGCATTTTAGCGCTTATGCATTAGATCCCATTTCGGTATAGAATACACCCTCTATTGTTATGATAGAAATATTAGGGCTACCAATACTAATGTGTGAACAGCTGCATATCTCCCTTCTATTCGTTTTTCAATGCGCGTTCATTTGTCCTTCCTTCCAATAGGAAGACATTCGTTCCAATAGAAACGATCTTGTGCATGAACTTTCCAATGGGACGCTGATCGGCTCCCATTGGTCACTGCTTAGCGGAAGGGATGGTGTGCGGTGGAAACTCATCGCAATCACCAAAGTCAAGTTTCATCCTTCAAGGAGTCAGATTTTAACATTTGGTGAGTGCGCATGCGCCACGGAGTACCATTTTAGGAATCAAATTTAAATATTCGAAGAGTTCGTGTGCGAGTAAAATTTCATTCTTCAAGGAGATCAGTCGCGTGTACACCCGTTCGGACAGTCGAGTTGTGTTACGCTTCGTTATATATATTGTTTTATTAAGAAGTCGCTGTGCGAGTCAATAAGAGTCCCCTTACGTGTCGGATCTTAATCGCGTGTGAATTTTTTTGGGAAATGTGCACCTAAGGCACCTTTTTAATAAAAAATCAAACATTTAGTGGCGTAACCTTAAGACAATTTTGAATAAAAAAACATTCATCATCAGACACATCCGCGAGTTTTATATCTTCTTCTTGGTGATTAGCAGCGTCAAGCAGAGCGACGACTGAGAGTGGCAGTAAGTATTGTTTAGTGCGTCAACAGATGGAGAACTCCCAAATCGGGGCAACATACCAACGACAGATAAGAACGATTCGAACGCGTTGACCAACTGTGTGCTCGTCGTAGAAACGGTATCCTAGCATCCACGGTATACTCGAACATTAATGCTGATTATCACCGGAAGTGATTGTTCAACTACCAAATTTGTGAGAGTTCTGTTTGCTCCCCATGGTCTGAGTGCGCCGCTTACGTGAACTTGTTAGCGAAACTTGGTAAATCCGTGTCCATGCAGACACATAACGAAGTTATAAGCTACACTCTAATTGTTTGAAGCTCTGTAAGCACCAATTTCCGGTTCATCTCCCGACGCCGCGAACATCCCTGCATCAGAACTCGCACCGTTACAGAGCGGGAAAGCTGCGAAATTCCCTCTCCATCCAGGTGTTTCCGGAGCGTTACAACCTGTAACGCTTATTTGGTGACATCTCGGGGCGCCATGGGTTCGCGTCTCCTGCAAGAAGTATATTAAAAAAAATGTCAGGAGTAGGTTAAATGTGATATAAGAAAAAAAAAAAAAAAAACGAAAAATTTGCACAACATTTTTTTTCCAGTTTTTTTCTTGTCATACAAATAATTATAATTAAGGAGACAAACACAGTTCTGTCGCCGAAAGGCAAACTGTACGGCGGTAATCATATTATGTTTAGCTTATAGCGTCTACGTAGGACCACTAAGTTTTAATCTAAGATAATTAATCTAGTATTAAACCAATTTTTGTTTATCCTGTAATTTAGAATATAAAAAAAGGGATCAAAACTGTTGCATCAAAGAAGAAAAAAAAAAAAAGAAACGTGGGCGATTTCGTTAAATACACAGGCCTCGCAAATTTAAATTACTTTTTTATAGGTGCTTAAAGAAAAGGGAATAATAGTTTGTTAGTTTTTACGACCTTTCTGCATTTCTGCAATGAAAAATATATTTTCAAAATTAATATGTTGAATAAATAAACTTTCACTCTATATAGTTGTAATCATAGGTTCAAATGATGATCCAAATTGTATGCAAATTAAAAGCAAGCGGCGTTTGGGAAAAGAAGATGTAATTGAGCGCTAGCAAAATAAAGCAGCGTCACAAATCAAATTAGATGTGAATCCTTGAACACGTTTTAAAATCATTCGTTGTTGAACATGAGACTTCCTTTGAACGTTAAAGGTATACATCGTTTACCATCTTGAGTACAGGTAATGAAGTAAATGAAGTACACTTCAATGAAAGGGTTTCTTTTGCTTTGATCGAAGGAAATGTACAAAAAAAAAAAAAAACGATTCAAACACAAGATTGTACGCTTAAAATACAAGAGATAAGGTTTCAAATCGTTGGAGGACCTTATATAACTTGAATCCTTTCTATTTGAATTTCTGTATTTTCTCTTCCTACAACATTACACTCTTGAAGTCTTGTCAAGGATATATATTGCTTCTCAAGTTTCTTTTTCTGCGATATAAATCGATATGTTTTCAATTTAACTATTGTGTCCAAGAGATCTGTTGAACATGCTGAATATTTCTGATGTTGCATAATTTACCAGCTTTTAAATATTAACAGTATCCTTTTGTCTTGTAATTTTCAATTAACTTCATTTTCATGTCCTCATATTTTTGTTTTCTACATTGTCCACAGATTTAATTCAAGCGAAAATGTGGTATCAACAACACAAACATCAGCATACCAGTCACTCGCACAGACGGTTGCAACTTTGCCAACTGATACAATAAAATCGGAGCCATTTATATCTGGGCACACTTCATCAGAAACTTCAACACCAATTCTACAGGTAGACGAAGAGACGACGTCAGGAAATCATTATCACCGCCCAACTTTTGTCACCCATGACAACCATGATATCAAGGAATCACTGGAAAATGAAGGCACATTATCATCAGCAGCAACTGGACGTGCTGTTGACTATCGTCCAGCTTATCCATTTTCCCAGTTATTAACACCGAATAGTAAAGGTTACAGACCATCACTGACATCAGGACCTTATCCATTGCGTCCACGACCAGTTTACAAGCCTGATGCAGGACAACATCAGCGTGTTGTTTACCCAAGTTATCAAGCGCCGAGGACACCCAGCCGTGCTGAAATTGATAAACTAAGCGGAAAAGGTAATAATCACTGAATCCTGGTATTCATAGTTGGCCGATGCGCTTGGCTACCTGTGGGTGAGGACTACTCAAATGAACGGTTCATTTCTTTTTAGAGGTAAATTACTTTGTCGTCCTTGTAGTTGGGAAAACAAAATAATCAGGTGCATAGAAAATTGCATCGGACTGTCAGGATAGAACTAAACGTGCCATCGGATAATGGTGTCGCTCCTTGTCACTTCGTAACGATATAATAAGAGAATATAGTTTACAGTTTGTCCTAGTTTGATGTTTATTTGATTGAAAACAACTTTTCTATTCTCCTATACAAAGAGAAAAAACTCTAATAACAGTCATCAGGTTTACTTCCATTTTTTAGTGGTTTCTTAAAGGCTTAAGCAACATTTTATGTGGTATTCGTTTGTCCGCTTCTATAAAATAAAGACGAGGAAGAGGATAACACTGTCAAATATACTCTTTATAAGATTTCTCAGGATTCCATACTGCCCTCCAATTAATATTTTTATTCTCATCAACGATTTGGTATCAAAACCTAATCCACAATGTTACTAATTACATTCGTTTTCTCTTGTCTGTTCGAGAATGTTCCATCAAACCTTTCCGATTGTGCACACTCAAGCACCGATGTTCTAGTAGAGTACACTTTATACTTATGGTATTATAAATTTGTGTTTGAAGTTATTAGTACTACACAAAATATTGTTTTTTAGTACCCTATTTGTTTATAAAATATTAAAAACAAACAACAATTCTTACGTTCATTTTCAAATTCAAGTTCCCACTCTTAAAAAACAGTTGCCGGTTAAATCTTGACTCTTTTCTTTTAAAGAACAACTCTCCTCATTGAGGGTTAAATATCGACTTTTAGTTTATTTTCTAGGTACTTCTTTAAAAGCGACCGTCTTCATTGACAGTTCAATTTCTATCTTTTCCACACATGAACATTTTCCGACCTGAAGTCGAGAAAAATGGCACAAATATCAGAAAACTCAATTGCGACACGTCTGCCTGCTTTGGGGGGTTTTTTGGACAGCGTGTTTGCGTATGATCTTTAACATAAGAATTCGGGTAATTATTCTTAGGGAAGGTACTATATTTTCCTTGAGGTCATTTTTTTCTTAAACTACGATTTTGTAGGTACGATCTACATTGATTACAACGACTAGGAAACACGTGATTAAGCAGTTCTCATTCCTGAGGTTCGGCCGAGGAACGTTTGTTCGTGTTTATCTGCAGTTCTGTAGTTAATTTTCAACATAAATTGTCGTGGGAACATATTTCGTGAGGGTACATGTACTTGTAGCGGTTCTACGAACCACACAACTTCACTATCGGGTGAGGTATCCTTTTCGCCACGGAATATACTCACCTTTTCCAGTACACGTGCCCACAGACACGTGTCCCAATAGTCATTAACCACACCTGAAACAAATGGAAATATGACATGCAACGACGTTTAAGTCGATATCAGAAATCAAGGAACTAAACGTTCAAAAGCTTCCAATATCGAGTTCAACGCATCCATACATCGTATCCAAACCAATGCGCCAAATGCAGCAAGGCATCGCATCTAAGCCAATGTGCGATGCAGGAAAGCAACGCATGTAAGTCAAGCACCCATTCTAAGCATCAACGCGATGCTTCCCATGAAACACCATTGTCGATAAATAAACCGAACAACGGATGCCTACTCTGGTAGCTAATAGCAATAAGCACCTAAATCCCTTGCATGACCTTAACGCAAAAGGCACACTTGTGCAAACAAAGCATATCGTTTCGCTGTCGACCAGTAGTCATGCAACCATAAACATCTTAACACTACCCGCGATAGATGTTTATGAGTTGGAAATGCAAACAAAGCATTACCGATCCCATAGTCTTTTGTATCCATCTGAATAGCACGAGAACCCTTGTTTCTCAGGCCAGATGGGAAAGACAAACAATCCTAAGAAAAAGATCGGAGAATAAGCGGCATACCACCGATCATAAGACAAAGGAACAAGATTCCGATAATCACCAGATAATGATAATGATGTTCACGAAAAAAAAATCTCTTCTTTTACAGATGCGATGGGAAATTCTGTTTAGCAGATACTATGGGAAATTCTGTTGCAGAGATGCGTTGGAAAAATTTGGCTTACGATGGGGGATACGAATACAGTTAGTCGACTTAGAGCCTCAGTCTATATCGAATAGTCGAAACAAGGAGTGACAGTTACAGAATCCCTTAGAGGAAGTCAGTCCGCGCGTGTGTCAGTAGTAACAGTTGTAATTCTAAGTTAAATGAAATGTGTAAGACAGTAACGTAAGAACAAAAAAATAAACCTGCAAAAAAGGAAAACAATAAACAATTCGCGAAAAAAAGTAGTGTGGCGGCTCTAACAGATACACACACAATACACAAGCAAATAGTGAAGAACACCGAACGAAAATCGAATAAGAAAATGCATCAGAGCCGTATACCATAGCGAAAACATAACAATTTACATCAGTGGAATATATTTGAGTTTAAAAATCGAATTCTAAGTACGGCCAGTAGCCTGATGTGTTACGCATTGGTTCAATTTTTGGTGCTTCTAACTGTCATAGCGTCAGTTCGAATCACACGTTCTTCCCTATCATCTCAAACGCTATATACTTACTCACTCAGTTCAGTTGAGCTGCAATCGTGGTAATGTCTACAGAAAAGAAAGAAAGAGAGAGAGAATGAGGGAGAGAGAGAACGACGGATCCCCCATAAATTTCACCAACGCACTTTTGCATTTTATCGTTTGACCACGTATGAGAGTTGACTTCGAGTTTATAATGAATATACGCGTTTTAAATTGTAGAGAGAATGAAGCATTACTTGCATTTGTTCAGAAACACCTCATACATACGGTCACACTCTCATAACTTGGCAGGTTGCTTGACGATATCTGGCTGAAGCTTCACAGGCTACAAGAACTACAAGAACCCTAGCGACATAATGCGTCATCTCTGCCCCTAGAGCAAATGTGTGACATTCCGTGGGGGCACAAACAGTAATTTGTAGCGAAATGAAACTTCCGGATAAGTAAAACCTAAATGAATCGGATATGCAATGGACTCGGGCCACCTGTGGTGATAACCTGTAGTCTGTGTAAACTTGTATTTTTTGAAGATCACCAGCTGCAGGTTGCACACCAAGACGAGAAGAAAACACTTTTCAAAACTCCAATCAATTTAAGTGTTCAATATAGATAGTTCGTTGACTTCGATAATGTGATTGTTGTTCATCATGAATATTTCAAGAGACGTTCCTAAGCTTCTGAGGTATTGCATTTTACTCGGTTAGATCATCCCCGCTACCGTGTATGCTTAAGGTCACACTTCAATAAGATGAGCATACCTCCCTGTTTGATAGTGAGGATCGAAGAGTTTCGTCGACCGTGTTCGAAAAACTGAGGTTGCTATAATAAGGAAACGAGTGAATCGAGTTGTCAGTAATTGACAATGGATCGTTTATAAAATTGAAGAATAGAGCGAGTGAGTGAATGCAGCCCTGGGGAACACCAGCATTAATTTGATGAGAGGCAAGTTGATGGCATCTAAAATCTCTTGGACGGGCGGCCAGAGTGATCTCTATTAAATCATTGTAACGTTAATTATCATCAGCAAACTAGTGAATTGTTTTTTATTTTTATATTTTTTTTATTTTTATTTTTTTATTACTATTATTATTATTATACTTATCTCACAAGATTCGGTACCCCGAAATTCATTATGCCATAAAATAACTGTTGGAGTTCTTCTTGAACAGTTGCACTTGCTCTGGGAACAGACGCGCGGGGAGGGAGCTCCACAGTTTCCCGTTCTGTAACGGAATACGTTCTGATGCAGAGATGTGCGTGCTGTCGGAAGAATTGGTGCGATCCGTTGGATTGTGTTGTGG